>JAAALK010000285.1:3422384-4022384 GCA_019279435.1 Zizania palustris
CCGATTTTTGTCAAAATTTATTTCAAATTAGTGTATAAGAACTCAAAATATACTAACAAAAATGAATATGATTTTTATATAATTTTTGGTTCATTATTTTAGGCACTTGTAGTTCAAATTTCACATATTTCAATTTAAATCCTAGAAACATAATTAATGAATAAAAAATAGCTAAATGACCTAAAAAATATGAAATTTTTACAAGGGATCATATATGTTGTATTGTGAGTGTAGAAAAAATTCAAGTTAAAAAGAAATTGCAAATACCACATGGACTTGAAACATGGTTTCACATAAAATAATAAAAAATTGTTTGCCGAGTGTTTTTTGAAAAACACTCGGCAAACCAAGTGTCTTTGCCGAGTGTTTTTCAAAAACACTCGGCAAACCCTCAAAAAAAAATTTTACCGCAGAAGCACGGCGCCGTGACGCGCCCGTTAAAATCATTGTTTGTCGAGTGTATCTTCAAAAACACTCGAAAAACAATTGATTTACCGAGTGTTTTTAGTTTGCCGAGTGCCCAAAATAATACACTCGGCATACAATTTGACTATCGGCAAATTTTGGTTTCCCTTAGTGTAAGAAAACATAATAAAAAATTTAGTTATAAAATACTAATGTTATTCATAACAATTTTTGTGTTTTATCGTGATGTGTGTACATACATTGAATAGGGTCCTCATCGTCGTAGAGATGCATACATGCAACAGTTGCCACCAGGCCACCGACACCTTGCTCTTAATTAATTGCTCAATTTATCAATCATATATGCATGGCAGAGAACTAGAGATGGACGATGGAATGGTGGGTACGGCGTCAGCTCACGCACCACCGGTGGCATCTGTAAGGGCCTCCAGCCGACGGAACCAGCTCCCTGATGTTAGGGCCTCCGATTGTCCTCTACCATCGTGATTCGTGCTATTCAGTGCGGATCCGACGGTACAGAGGTCTTCCGACGTTGTGGAGATGGGTCCCACTATGTACAGAATCCAGTGTGAAGCCCCTCCGACATGCAGAAGGGGTGATTGCCCTCTGCAGTCACAAAGAATCCTGTTTGCCAGTCGACTGGTCGACGACGTTACATGTAGGGCGCAAAGAGTAAGGATGGATTCAAAATAAGTTAGAATTTGGATATCACTATTTATTATATTTTATTTTGGACTTAAATGTGAATAAAGATATTTTGAATACGCATACAAAACAAATAGTTTGAATTCAAATCCACATCCATATGTTTACTAAGTTCAAACTAAAATGAACATGAAAAATGAAAAGTATGAAATCCCTCTAGATTTTAATTGATCATATTTGAATTGTCATATCTTAAGGGTGTCACCAGCACGAATGCTATTGATATCACCAAATCTTTTTGATAAAAACTATGGCAGTAAAATAATGTCGCTTTAGTTTGTTAGTTTATTCCAAACATTAAATAATATATGCAATGTGTGCAATTTATAAACCTAGTGATGCTCCCTATTGACTAGATGATTGATCATTGTGAGACAACTGCTAGGAACATAAGTTGGCACCATAGGAACATAATTTCGGTGGCTTGCTATGTCCCTAATTCACAAATTTAGTAAGCAAAAAATTAAACTTTCATGTACAAACTTGGATCAATGTAACCTAGTGTACAATTAACATGATTGCTCTCAGATGTCGGGCTGCCAACTTAATGACCTCCTCGCCACAAGGCTACAATTTAATTCACATGTGTGTGTGACAACTAATTCATTAAGAAATAATAGTAAGCAATAATAATACTAAGCTTGTAATGAAACTAGGGAAAGACACATAAAGAGATCATTGCATGAATACAATATTGAAACAATATTAACACTTAATGAGAGATCATTTCATGAACAAACTTATGAAAACAAAAAAGAACCTAAATTATCACACACATCCTCATACTTCATTGAGCACATAATGCATTGCATGAACAAACTTGTGAAAACAAAAAGGAACCTAAATTGTCACACACATCCTCATAGTAATAGCATCATATTCATTGAGCAAATATTCCCACAAATTATCCACATTGCAACATATCAAAATTTCAAATGAGGAGGAGGACCTTAGGAGAAGGAGGATGCAATCGAGGTGGCAGCAAGTAGGGCGGCTAGGAGCAACAACAGTGCGGGTGACACGGGCGATGGTGCGAGGGACACGAGTGGCGAGGAGCACGATGAAGGCGATGCTGGCAGTGGGACTCTAGGGGGTGTTAGGGTTGCTCGAAATGACAGCGTGTCAATTTACTTCTAGGTGTCCACCTATTTATAAGATGGAGTCATCAATGACGGGTGGTAACTACCACTAGTTGGTAATGAGTCATCAGTGACAGGTGATCGATACCACCTATCACTAATGATAGCAAAAACATCAGTGACAGGTGGTAGTTAGCACCCATCACTGATGACTAGATGGTCTTAGCACAACACTTAATTATGCGGTCACCTCTAACAGTGACCGCACAAGCTACTGTTCAACGATGCTATAGATAGGTTTGTGTGGAATGAAGTCTAGTCCGACACTTCCACACGACAGTGGATGCGTTGAGCCAAGCAACATCCACAACAAGCCTCCATGCATGTCCAACAAAGAAAAGGAGTAAGAAGAAAGAGGAGAAGAGATGTGCTCATTTTGTGTTTTGACATCAAAACACAAGCATCTACAGTATTTAAAGGGGCTAACAAAAATTAATGTACATATTTTTAGTAACGGGTCATTTGAAGTCAAAGAGACATACTACAATATCCCTCTTTAGTGACCGGTGGAAATATAACCCATCACTATATTTGGTTTCTTTAGTGACGGGTAATACTATGACCCATCAGTAGTGGTGATGCTCCATCTTTAGTGATGGGTGAGACATAGACCAGTCACTAATATAACAACATTACTAACATGTGTAAACCAGCCCATCACTACAAGTGTATTATTGATGTGTGTCATATATCCATCAGTAAAGCCACATCACTAAAGACCGTTTCTTGTGTAGTGGATGGGAGGTGTTTCCGGATGGTTTGGGGCACATATGGATGGTGTGAGACCTCCGACTGAGTTCAAGCAACATTAACCATGGAGACGGCATGGGCTGGAGTGCTTGGTGTGATGACGATGGGCCTAGCTAGCACACGGCTTGGCATGGGGCTGAGTTGCGTGGTGGAGGCCTCCTTGCGGCATGGCGTGTCGAACTAGCGTTGGTCGCAGCTATGGGCCGCATCTAGGGTCGGCGGAGTCAGGCGGTTAAGCTTGGTGGTCGAGTGGCATCGGTATTAATGATGAGTATATAGAATTTCTCGTTACTAAAATAGAATATCATTGACAGATATAAATCTTGACCCATCACTAATAATCAAACATCGATTGAAGGACAGCCTATACATCTTAGGCTTAATTGGCATATCTCATTTTGTACATTGTATACAATACTCATATAAATAGTACAACAATTATATTTCTAGGCTCATTTATTTCAAACTTGAGAAATATTCCTGATGCATGATAGATGTGGCATCCTTATTTATGTTTATTTACTAGCATATATATGGACTACTACTTTGGTTGCCAATCAAGCACACCATTAACCAGAAAAATTCCTGTTAAATATTAGTGTCTAGATTGGAATGGGCTTGACAAAAAGATTGTCAATAACCTCCTGAAAATGTATGGTGAATGTGTATGCATCCTTCCTCCCATCATAGAAGAATGCAAAAGCGACAGCTATGTTGACAACTAGCTGAACAGCCGGAAGCAAGCTGGAACATTCATAACGAGCCTTGTTTAGGGTCCTCCATTCATCTTCTATTAGCGAATCAAACTTAGCAATGGCCTCCTTGCTTGTGACTTGGTGCTCGTCAATGTAGCACTCCAACGAGCTTGCCACATCCCCCTTGGATTTCCGGCACTTCATGTGTGTGTAAATATGACATAGATAAATAGACAAACTTATCATTAGCCAATATATGTTCTTAACCTACATAAGTAATATTTAATTCATATATTGGAAATACATGTAAATAACCATTTTATCCAATACTTTGTTTTGACACACACATATTCATACACAAATGAATTTTCAACTTTCAAATTATTACTATCAAATTTTTATGCATATATGGAGGAAAAATACATATTTACTTCAATGGCCTCTTCTTTAAATCCAAATAAGGTAGTAATATGTGAACCAGATTAAGTAAGCTACAGTGAATCAAATTAATTGTTCAACGATTACATTGAATGACTGTGGTTTAATCAAGCTAATTTATACCTTAAATGCAGCGATGTCATTCATGAAACGCATGATCTTTGCACATGCAATCACACAACTAGGATGACTTGCTGCCCACTGGAATGCTTCATTAGTTACTGCTTCGCCACTGCCAAGCATTCCAGCCACAGTTAGTAGTGGCACTGTTGAAGACATGGTAGACAATTCCACTTGTTCTTTAAAACTTGGCTTGTAATCCTGATGTGACCATTCAGCTTCTTGGAGATAATAAGTGGATAGATTTTGAAACTGCACAAGTAAATTAACCACAAAATTAATTATTAGCACTATGTAGCATTGTTTCTATCCTATTATACCTAATAAGCACTATGTAGCAGTGTTTCTATCCTATTATCCTAATTTGTACCTCTTTTTTCGCATAAGAAACCCTGTACTTCTCATTGACTGTCAACTGATCCTCAGACTCCTTAAAGATGTTCAATATTTTACAATAGAACTTCTTTAGATAGTCTGGTAGGAGAGGAATAGCAGTCTCATCCCATCTGCAGTACAGCCGTCCAATTGGTTTGCATGAGAGAATGAACTAGTTAGAGCAATAAGAAGCATGCATGATGATGCATATAATTATTTTGTCGCGTCATACTAATTGATCAGACCTTTGTATGGCTTCATTTAGCTTCCGGCATTCTTCGATGGTGGCATGGGAGTCATATGTGTCATCCATAATAACTATTAATGCACATATCTTTGCAAAGATCAGCCGTGTGAGTCCTAAGCCTTCCTCATGAAATAATATGTAGGCCGTAGCATAATTCTCCACAGCACGATCCCTTGCATAATTTAGCTCAATATGTCCATACAGATCTTTCGACCATCTGAAAATCATATGATACAGGTGAAAGCTTAGATAATCTATTTATTTAAAACCTGGGGTAGTTTAATTTACTACCCTTGTACATTAAGCTAAGTTAGGGAAGGATTATATGGATACTTACGAAAATTATGTGATAATTACCAATTAGAAACTTTTAAATATGTAGATGATGCCCTTTTATATGTATACAATGATGTGGTGGAATCATTACCGGAAAAAAGTCCGTGAGTGGCACTCAACAAATATGTCGTTTTCCATCAGGCCATCGACATGCCGTAAAGAATCCGGGATGCATTGAGTTTTCTATTTTTTCTTGAGTGTTTATAGTTTTGTCGAGTGTTTTTTTAGGGGCACTCGGCATATATTTCATCCACCGAGTATAACTATTCGCCGAGTGCTTTTTTATGACACTCGCCAAATCATAGGCTTTGCTAAGTACTCGATGGATTGCACATGGCAATGAAGTTGACACTCAGCGAACTCTCTGTTTTCTGTAGTGAATGTTTAAAAACAGGCATTAGTTTTTGCTACCAATATGGAGAATCGTAGTAAAAAATTTATACACATTCTAGGACTAATAATCCTTAAATATGTCGAGGAAATAAAACTACCTTATCCATACCTCAATCTCACATATTGGTTAATTTATTTGTTCATGTCTTACCTTATTTATATTTAGTTGGTTAACGCACAAAAACTTCCCAAAAAGTTCATCTAGAGTTGTAAACAAACATATCTTAAGAAGATGTATTTACGCACACACGGCAAGCAAAATAAAGAGTGTTAAACATGTCTATCTCATGACATACATTTAATTATTTATATATATATATATGTGTGTGTGTGTGTGAGTGGTCGTTGTGTGTGTATCAAAGAAACATGCATGCTTACTCAGAAATTGCTTTGAGCTCCCTCAAGTGGACTTGCTGCAAAAGGTTAAAATCCATCTTTGCGAGATCCAAAAGAACCGCAATGTGACCTTCCTCTTGTTCGTACTCTAACATACAATGTAATGTTTCCACTCTCTTATAAGTCCTTGTTAGTGGCACGTGAAGGGCACGCTTGACTTGATCAACTAGAGGTGGATTCAGATCACCGCGACGAATCATTGATTCGAGATGGTGCCTTGCAAAAAATATGGCTTCTTCGAGTTCTGGCTCATCATGGACAAGGAGGTGAGCGGCATTGTATAAACTTAATAAGCCCCTTGGATCGTCAGTGACATCATTGATAAACCTCCCATCACTGCCTCTGAATTTCTTGAATGCATCTGCAAGGCACATTGTCTATCTGTCTAAGGAATTTCAGGGTGGAATTGACTTTCGATGGTAAGATCACAAGGTTTCGATTCACATCGGACATAGAAGTGATCAGAAATCTATTTTTATCAACTCTCTGTGTTAATTAGTTCTTTTTTCGACTAATTCAAAAAATGGGCTATAACTAGTGAAATAGATTAAAGTCTAGCTTGATTATATACCTAAGTTATAATGCATGTTTTCTCAGCATTATATATAACTTAATGACAGATTAATATATACCTGAAGATACCCAGAAGCCATGCTCCCTAAGCAAGAGAAACCGGGTAGCAACATCATGGAGATTAGAACTGGGGAATTCACTTCCATTAATAACGCTTAGTATGCCGCATATGTCTTTTTTGAAGAGGTGATCAATTCCAAGGCGTTGGATTGCATCAACTAAATGCATCCTCTCCACCAAGTCATTGCATGTCTGAAGCCGTGTGCTGACATCCTCTTTCAGCTTATTCGCCCTCTCCACCATCCATTGCTCTGATCTCTGCTTGCTTCCATACATTTATTTGATTTGCATTGTTAATTAAGAACAATCAAAAGATATACTACTATATATCTCGTAATGAAAAATATGACATGTGTATCACAAAATCATATAAAAGAAAATATTTGTGCCTGTAGTGGCTTGGGTTCGTAGTTGATAAAAAATTCTCCCCAAACTGATGCCTCAATGGTAGTTGCCTCCTCCGTGTTATTGGACACCGCCATGGCTGAATAATGTACCCTTCGAACAAGCTTGTACGGATATGTTTGGCTATTGTTTATGCAGGATATATATATAGCCGTGGTGGCCACCCTTTTATAGTGCCACTATGTGGGCGCCTGCCAAAACCACACATGCATAATGCTTCCAACTTGCATTCCAATAATTTGGAAGTAGAGAGACTGAAGGCAGCACGCAAGCTCGACAACGTACGCACACCGGACACTCCGTATTAACTCGTGCAATTTCATCACAACTCGATCCGTATGGTTCCATTCAATTCATATGTACATTCAATTATAGTACAACTTTGCAGATTCATATTTTACACAGTAAAACTTAATAGCTATATATAAAACTTAATAGCCATGAAATCTAGAAATAAAACCCACTATAGTTTTTTAGAATTTTAACCTCTTCCTGTTCATGTATAGCCAGACTTGCCAGCGTTAACTAGCTCTGAATGCAGATAGTTTATGTGTCTTAAACCTCTCCCACATTATATTCATTTGTTTCAGCTGATTGAGCGATCACCTACCTTCTATATAGGGGGTGTTTGGATTAGGGGCTAAAATTTTAGCCCTTGTCACATCCAATATTTAAATACTATTTTGGAGTATTAAATGTAGCATATTTACAAAACTCATTCATAATCGGTGGATTATTCGCGAGACGAATCTAAAGAGCCTAATTAAGCCATAATCTGGTAATGTGATGCTACTGTAAACATTTTATAATCATGGATTAATTAGGCATAATAAATTTGTCTCGTGAATTATCCTCGAATTCTGTAATTATTTTTATAATTAGTTCATGTTTAGTCATTCAAATTGATGTCCAAACATCTGATGTGACACGGGCTAAAATTTAGCCCCTTGATCCAAACACCCCCATAATTGTATGGACGTCATTAAGGAAGATGAAACATGAGGAAAATTGATGATGACGAGGCACACCTACATGTTTCGCATGGGCTAATAAAAGTGAAAGACAAATGCAATGTTGCCTCCTGTCACATATTTTTTTGTTTTATACTCATGAAAGACTTCACCCCACTAAAGTATTCATTGCAATTACAGCAATAAAGATACATCTAGCTCCTTGTTGTTGGCATCCAGAGATTATAAAAAATAACCATCATATATATCCAAGTTTATGACTTACCATAATTAAAGCATGCTTTGGGCACTAATTGGTAATTAGGATAGGTCCTAAATCCCATCCGCGGATGTGCGGCCCATGTAGCTGGGCCCCATTGCCCCGTATAGTTCCAAAGAGAATTTCGGTAGCATATCCCTGTTGGTCTCCAAATACACATCTCAACTTGGGCGAGAGGGTTTTATATCAGGAGAACAACAAGGATACGCCACCGAAACTCTCTATAAAACCGTACGGGACCATGTGGTCTATCTACACAGGTCGCACATGCCTGAACGGTTCAAAGTGTCTAGACAATTCGGGAGCATATTCCTATAAATATGTCCACAGTTGTCCGGTCATATTTATAATCCAACACTCTTGAATTGTTGACAACATAATAAGTTGAGTCACTCTAATAATTACTTATATAAAAATTTATAACAAAATTAATTCAATCATAACTAACAAATTACAGATGCATTAGTTGTTAATAATTCACTAATTATTTCACTTTATTCACCAAAAATACAATGGGCAGATTAATATTGTTGAAACATATACCTTCGGTCGGGTGGTGGTGCTATCGGTGGGGGTGCCGGGGTGGTCCACCGAAGAACATAACAGTGTGGGTCACCATCCCAAGCACATGTTCTGCAATGTGGTCAGCCGGCCGGTGATTAGGCTTAACTTGGTCGATCGACAGTTATTGGACAAGGGTGAAATCAACCGCGTGTGGGAGCATTAAGTGTGGAGCTCGTTGTCCGAGGTCCTTAAATATTTATCATCAGTGATGGTTATCTCTAAAAATACATCACTAACGATGGCCTTAGGGTTCTGGACACTTTAGTGACGTGGCTAAATCAACATATGTCACTAAAGGTCACATCCTATAGTGAAGGATGGTACTGCGATCCATCACTAATGGGATGTCCCTCTTTAGTGACATGTGACAACATAACCCATCACTATAGGGGCAAACTTATGTGATGGGTCGTAACATGACCTATCACTAATGGCATCGCTCCATCTTTAGTGACAGATTAGATTACGATTACAACCCATCACTCAGTATTACTAGCGCGTGTAAATAGTCTGTCACTACAAGTGTATTATAGATACGTGTCTTTGATCCATCAGTAAAACTCCGTTACTAAAAATCATTTATGTGGTAGTGTTGAGTGATGACCTACCTTCTAAATAATTGTAAGGACATCATCAATGAAGATGCTTGTATGGAAAATTGAGGATGACAACACACATGTAGGGTGCACGTGTTCTAATAAAATGATCGAAGGAGAAATGCAATTTTGCCTCCAATCACATATACTTGTTTTATACATATTAGTGAGCTTGTTCATGTGTCACACGATCTTATCTATCCCTTGTTGAGCATGTAAAAAATACATGCGTGTTGAAAATTGAGGAATGATGATTTTTGTGATGACAAGCAGGACAGTTCCTAGGCCTCCAAGGAGAAGGAAAAATATAATAGGAAGAAGGATGTTGTTGGTTCCTATGATGAAGAAGATACACTTCTTAAGGTGTGGTTAAGAAGCCGATGACAGCACCCTAGATCGTGGGCACGGCGTTCCCGTGTTGCCATGCTATGTAGGACCACCTATAACCAAAATGTATAGGACCAAATATAATACGACATATATCGAGAAAACTCCTTGTAAGCTTATCATTAGAAAAGTGTTTAGTTAGACAGGAAAATCATAGCTTCCATGTCACCGTTATTTTCTAATTTGTCAGAAATGCCATTACAGTAACAGTGGCACAAAAGAAATTAACCCTTTCTATATATATATATATATATATATATATATATATATATATATATGGTTGTTATTTTCTTATACGTGCATGCATGTACCTAGTGACATTCTGTTAATGCAAATTGCATCTTAATCTAATTTTTGTGTGGATGGATACAGCTAGCCCATTTTTTCTAGAGCTATATGTGTTGTCTGTACGTTAGTTGTCTAAAACTGGCACACTAGAGCTATATATATATGAGTTTATCATTTATACCAATTCTGGTTCTAAATTAACCAGCACAAACAATGGGTACCAGCGCAACTCTAATATGCTCGATAACATTATTTGTGCCAGCTATATATAGATGATACTTTAGGTGCCGATTTTAGGTATTTGTAGTATAGAACCGTCACTGGTATTTTATGCTATAATACTGTTTTAGCAGTACCGGCCGGCCCATAACTCTAGTACCTATAGGCTATATACTCCATCTGAAATAGAAAAAAGTTATTAATTGGTGTGTATTTTCTTTGTATGTCCCTACTAATACAATGTGGTAGTAAAGATAGCGTAGAAAATGAGAAAGAAATAGTACTAATTCAGAGGTATAAACGTCCAAAATACAGAATAAAATGCAAAACGATTTGTCTTATGCAACTCTTGATACAAGTATAAATAACTTATTTTTTTATATATACTGGGTGGAGGCAGTAGGTTTTACCAATTATTGGTATTGATTTAATGTTCTATTATGTGCTTGTTTGTCTGCCAAAACACACGTAGTACTGTGTTTGTAATTAACTTGCATTACGCAACTCGATGGACCAATATCCATCGATTTATTGATACGAAGAAAAAACACTCAACACGAAGCCCTCTCTGGTATCCTATCTGATCTAAATCCAATGGTCTGGAGGGGCCACCGACTGCCATTGTATATATTCACCGACTGTAGGTGATCTCGATTCGATGATCCAGGTCGTAGGGCACAGTTCCATTCGTCTCATTGACCTGTGTGCACGCATCGCCTGCCGCTAGAGCTGAATATTAGCTAATTGTGTGGAGCAGAATTAATGGCACGAGATGGATCTAACTTTGATGTGCACCTCATGCGTCATATGCAGCGTCACATCATATCGATCGCTAAGTCCACCCGATCACTATTTCAGGATAATCACATCTTTGGTTCAGTTACATCCTGGGTGGAGGAAGAGTCGGAATATTGCAGAGATAAGAATGACAATGAGATAAACACCAGGAGAAATATGTGAAGCATTATTAGCATGTTCTGATACATGAATAATGCATGCAGAAAACTATATAGGACCATAATGATAGAGGACAAGTGATTGATATGGACCAGGAGAAATAGGTGAAGCATCAAATCAAGTACATAACGGGTGGAGCCCGGCCGAGAGCTTCTTCATGTGTCACACGTGTAACTCGATCGATACACAATAACTTGTAAAATATTTTGCATTGTACTAGCAGGAACGTTCTCATGAAGACGTACGGTCGGCCGGTGTATGTTGCATGCAGAAACGAGACGAGCAACAACCTACTTAATTATACGTGGCAATCATAAACAATATATACAGATTAAGCTTTGCTTATCTCTTATAATATCAGACAAATATTTATAAAAAATTATAACTAAATTTGACAATTTGATACAGTAAACATTACCAATTCTAAAATACAAGTAACACTAAGGGAAACACTATGTTTGCCGAGTGCCAAAGGCACTCGGTGAAGCCTTGTTTGCACTCGGCAAACGCTTCACCAAGTGTTGCACTCGACAAACACCACTCGGTAAAAAACATCATCGGCAAACCAAGCTTTGCCGAGTGCTTTTTTTCGGGACACTCAGCGAACCCTTCGCTGAGCACCACAATAGACACATGGTGAACAAATCCACTTCACGGTGCACAAAGAAAGATCACGGCGGTTTCACCGAGTGTCAAAACTTGACACTCGGCAAAGAAAATAACTGAAAATAAAAAAACAGGACGTCTGTGCGACGCCATTTCGTCGAACATGTGTGTGCAGAGCGGGGATGGGAGCCGGGGGAGCGGCGAGGCACGGCGGGGACGGGTGGCGCCGGTGCGTCGTGTCGGGCGGCGCTGACGGGGCGTCGGTGGCGGCGGGGATGGGTGGCGCCGGCGCGTCGTCGGCGCGGCGGGGACGGCCGGTGCCCGGCGTGGAGGGGCGGTGGCGCCGGCGCGTCAGGGCGGGCGGCGCCGGCGTGGCGTCAGGACGGCGTCGGGATGGGCGGGGACGGCCGGCGTTGGGACCGGCGGCGGGGACGAGCGGCGGCGGTGGGGACAGGTCCGCCGGCGGGGACGGACGGCTGGCGGGGATGGGCGGTGACGGCGCGCCGACGGGGACGGGCGGCGCTAGCGAGGCGGGGCCGGCGAGAAGGGGAGGTGTCTGGGGGCGGAGGGGGAGGAAATTTAAAGGATGGGAGTGAAAAAAAAGGCGGGAAAGTGAAAAATTTGCAGGAGAGAGTGAACAAATTGCGGGAAAAAAGTGCGGGGAACAAAACTTCTTTTTGCAGAGTGCAACACTCGGCAAATATTTGCCGAGTGTCTTGAATACTAAATCCCATCCGCGGATGTGCGGCCCACGTAGTAGCTGGGCCCCATTGCCCCATATAGTTCCAAAGAGAATTTCGGTAGCATATCCCTGTTGGTCTCCAAATACACGACTTGGCATTGTATTCACCAACTGTAGGGCACAGTTTCCATTCGTCTCATTGATCTGTGTGCACGCATCGCCTGCCGCTAGAGCTGAATATTAGCTAATTGTGTGGAGCAGACACTACTACAAAGCGACACTGTAGCGCGCGGGCAAAAACGACCTATAGTAGTGAGAATTAATGGCACGAGATGGATCCACTTTGATGCGCACCTGCATGCGTCATATGCAGCGTCACATCATATCGATTGCTAAGTCCACCCGATCACTATTTCAGGATAATCACATCTTTGGTTCAGTTACATCCTGGGTGGAGGAAGAGTCGGAATATTGCAGAGATAACAATGACAATGAGATAAGCACCAGGAGAAATATGTGAAGCATTATTAGCATGTTCTGATACATGAATAATGCATGCAGAAAACTATAGAGGACAAGTGATTGATATGGACCAGGAGTAATAGGTGAAGCATCAAATATTTTGTAACCGATAGAATAACTTGTAAATATTTTGCGTCGTACAAGCAGGAACGTTCTCATGAAGACGAGACGAGCAACAACCTCCTTAATTATACGTGGCAATCATAAAACAAAGATATACAGATTAAGCTTTTTCTTATCTCTTATAATATCAGTCAAATGTTTATAAAAAATTATAACTAAATTTGACAATTTGATACAGTAAACATTACCAATTCTAAAATACTAACTCTATTCATAACAAATTTTGTGTTTTATCGTGATGTGTGTACATACATTGAATAGGGTCCTCGTCGTAGCCATGCATGAATGCAGCAATTTATCAATCATATATGCACGATAGAATGGTGGGTGTGGCGTCAGCTCACGCACCACTACTGCACCGGCAGCATTTGTATGGGCCGCCGGCCGGCAGATCCGACTATCCTCTTGATTCGCTTCGTTCATCACGGATCCGATGGTGCGGAGGCTCTCTAACGTTGTGGAGGTGGGGCTCATACTGTATGGAGTACAGTGCAAAGGCCCCCTCCGACACGTCGAATCAAACTCCGATGGTGCGAAGGGGGCGACTGCCCTCTGCAGTTAGCTAGGCCGACTGCAAAGGATCCCGTTTGCCAGCCGATCGGGGCAACGACTTTACAAAGAGTAAGGATGGATTCAGAATAAGTTAGAATTTGGATATCATTATTTATCATATTTTATTTTGGACTTAAATATGAATACGTATATTTTTGAATATGCATACAAAACGAATAGTTTGAATACAAATCCACATCCATATGTTTACTAAGTTCAAAATGAAATGTATGAAATCCGTCTAGATTTTAATTAATTGATCATATTCGATTAATCAACAAAAAAATTTGTGAATTGTACATATAAGCATGAGGCACAATGATGATCAATCAGAATTTTATGAACTGAACATAATCAAACGAACAATCAAATATTTCCACTTGCATGATATATAAATATAGCATAGGTAAATAAATAATCAGTACTATTAGTGTCTGGATATAAATCTCTAATATATTAAAGCGGACAGTGGTCGTCCGTCCGCAGCCTCCCTCCCCGTGCAGCGCACCCTCCCACATCCCATAAAAAACCAGCCAAAACTTATACCTCATAAAAACCGGCCAACCACCTCCCCACGTGCCAACGGCCTCCGCCTTCGTCGCCTGTACGTGCACATCCGTCGTTTCGGCCGTTTCGTCCATGCGCCTGTACGCGCAGCCACCGCATGCAGTTGGGCCAAGCCCAATCGGACTAGAAGAAAATCATGAGAATGAAAGAAAAAAGAAAAAGAAGAAAATAAAAAAATACATTTGCATTTCAGTACTTTAATTTCCATATTTTGCGCAGAAATGCGAATTTACGAAGAGACCCTTAGATTTCTAAAAAATCACATAGAAACAATAATTTTGCGCAAAGGTCCTTGATTTACGAAAAATCACACAAAAAACAAGAATTTTGCGTATTGACCGTTAGATTCACTGAATTTCACGTTCGTTTTTCCATTTCAGCAATATTTTCTATGCTTATTTACTATTTATTGTTTTACTGTATTTTCAGCAAGGTTACTATGCAATATATTAATGATTGACATTATCATTAAAAATAAAGTTTTGTTGCAAAAGCACGTGCATCTGACTATATAGGTTAAATACGACAGAAAAGTTTGTACGTGTTCACGTGTGTGTCTATATATATATATATATATATATGCTATCCTACACCATGGGTATAGAATAGCTATTCTACCGAGTAATCTACTACTGAGAAAAAGTAGTACTCAATTCATATTCTACTGAGAAAATCTACTACTGAAAGTAGTCGGTATAGAATAATAGCTATTCTACACACGTGGTATAGAATAGCGCTCTCGTGTGTGTGTATATATATCACACACACGTATATCAAATATACAATAAAATTTATTAAAATTTCACTTATAAACATAACAATGTATTAGTTAATCGTCAGTTATAATATTACATTCATGTTTTCTTGACCTATCTTCAAACAGGTTTTTCATACTGTAATAATTGTTTCTTTATATTGAATAAATACTATAATTAGAGATAAAATTATATATCCTGCCTCCAAATCCGGTTTTAAGGGAAAAGGTGATATATATGATATACATAATATCACTATTTGTATTTTGTTTCAAATTCGAAACAAAATACAGATCGAATAGAATACGAAAAATAATGATATAAGGATGGTGATGTGCCGCTGCTTTTCGTTCCTAGCGTCTCGTGACGAGTCGGCCCCGGTGCCATTGTATTGCATGCCATCCGATATAATGTGCTTCACCGCTATTAAATTTGTCGGCGAGCTCACCATACTGCATGTGATGTGACTGCTAGTCCGTGCTGCTGTCTCGAATTTTTTAATTATTTTCGCAAATAATATACACCTTCGGCATCGTATATAACCTATACACTCAGTACGTACCTTATAAGACCGCTACCGGAATACTCAAATTCGTCTAGTGTTCAAATCTTTGCCGAGTGCATTATTTCAGGCACTCGGTAAAGATGGATTTACCGAGTGTTTTTTTTAAAAACACTTGGTGAACTAAAAACACTGGCAAACCAAATGTTTGCCAAGTATTTTTTTGAAAAAACTCTTGGCAAAAAATGGTACTAGCGGACGTCGCGATGGCGTGTTTGCGCGGGATTTTTTTTGTTACACTCGGCAAATACAGTGGGTTTGCCTAGTGTTTTTTTTAAAAACACTCGACAAACCCTTTTTTTGGTGTGTGAATGCTTATTTCGAGGCTACGTGATATTTCCAATTTGGTTTTACCTTAAAATTTTTTCTACTAAAATTTATATTATCTCATATAAAAATTTCACATTTTTTGGGTTCATTTTGTTATTTTTAATTTATTAAGTATGTTTCTAGGATTTAAATTGAAATAGGTGAAATTTGAACTACAAGTGCCTAAAATAATGAACCAAAAAATTGAAATCAGTGAAATTTGAACTACAAGTGCCTAAAATAATGAACCACAAATTATATAAATTTCATATTCAAATTTTTAAGTATATTTTGAGTTTTAATGCACTAAATTTAAAGAATTTGTGAAAAAATTAGGTTACGACACTCTATTAGTAACATCGAGCTTAATAGTTTTTTTAATTTTTAAAGCAATTTGATGATCAGTTCTTTGTTTGTACCTGAAATTTTTTACTACATAAAAATACAACATAACTTATCTCAAAAAATTTTGTTATTTTTTAATTCAGTTTACTATTTTTAATTCATTGAGTGTGTTTCTACCATGAACTGCAAGCACATGAAATAATGAACCAAAATTTATATACAATTTGTATTCATGTTTTTAAGTTAATGTTAAGATATTATATCCAAAATTGAAAGAAATTTTAAAAAATCTAAGTGCGATACTCAATCGGCAATGTGTACCTCAATGCTTTTTAATTGTAAAAAACTCAAATGAAGTCTAAAAGACATGAAACTTTTCATGGTACTATGATATGACAAGTAGATGTTGTGACAAAATTTTTAAAATGTTTCAATAAAGTTATAACGTAGGACGTTAAGAATCCTGAGATTCTCGAGGCAAGAATTACGGTTGAGAGAATTAATGATTAAATCTTTGTATGAATTTGAATTTTTTTTCTAGAATCAAAATTCAATATATCTTATTATTCCATGAAAAAATAGCATTTTTAGGTAAGTTAGCCATTTTTAATTTATTAATTGTATGTCTAGGATTTAAATTGAAACATGTCAAATTTGAGCTACAAGTGAATGAAATATTGAACTAAATTATCGAAAAAATTATATTCATGATTTTGAGTCTATTTTTAATCCTTATCCACTATTTTTCGTAAATTTTATCAAAAAAGAGTGAAAACCAAATTTAACAAAATTTGAAAATGAAAAAAAAGTTTGCTAAGTGATAAATTTGAGACACTCGGCAAAGCTTCATCGGGAACCAAAATTCCGAAATTTTCAATTTCGGCACCAAAATTTTGAATTGGCCGCCAAAAATTTGGCCCCTCCTTTTAAATTTTCGCTAGCTCCCCCTAATCTCTCATCCCTCCTCCCTCCTCATGACAGCCATCAACACTACTGGAGCCGAGCCCCCCGTCACCTCTGCCGACGGCGCAGCGCCATCGCCTCCCACATGCTGTGGCCCCGTCCCGCCTCCCTACGGTGCGCCTCACCTTGTCCGGCCAGCAGCGTGGTCACCACGGCGCACCTCACCCTGGCCCGCTGTATCGTCGCCGTGGGGCGCCTCACCCCAGCCCACCGCTCTGTCACCACAACGCGCCTCACCACGGCCCACCGTGCCATGCCATGTCGTCGCCGTGACAAGCCTTGCCCCGGCCCACCGCTCCGTCACAATGGCGTGCCTCGCCCCGGCCCGGTGTGTCGTTCCATGTCGAGCCTCACTGCACCCCGGTCCGTTGTGCCATCGCCGCGGTGCGCCTCACCTCACCTCAAACTACCATGCCTCGCCTCACCCTGGCCTGCCACATGTTGTATTCCAACTATTCGATGAAATGTCATTGTCCCCTATCCTGTTTTTTTAAATTGGTTTCATTATTTGCCGAGTGTTACACTCGGAAAACACCTGAAGAATAGTCGTTTGCGTTCGTTAGCGCTGTTTCACTACTTTTTTGCCGAGTGTCACATTTGACACTCGGGAAACAAGTTTGTCGAGTGTTACACTTGTCAAACACCCGAAGAACAGTTGTTGGCATTTGTTAGCGCTGTTTCACTACTTTTTTGCCGAGTGTCACATTTGACACTCGGCAAACAAGTGGACGCCGAGGTGTTGTTTGTCGAGTGTCCTTCGCCAAGTGTAACACTCAGCGAACCCTTTGCAGAAGCACGGCGCCGTGACGCGCCCGTTAAAATCATTGTTTGTCGAGTGTATCTTCAAAAAACACTCGAAAAACAATTGATTTACCGAGTGTTTTTAGTTTGCCGAGTGCCCAAAATAATACACTCGGCATACAATTTGACTATCGGCAAATTTTGGTTTCCCTTAGTGTAAGAAAACATAATAAAAAAATTTAGTTATAAAATACTAATGTTATTCATAACAATTTTTGTGTTTTATCGTGATGTGTGTACATACATTGAATAGGGTCCTCATCGTCGTAGAGATGCATACATGCAACAGTTGCCACCAGGCCACCGACACCTTGCTCTTAATTAATTGCTCAATTTATCAATCATATATGCATGGCAGAGAACTAGAGATGGACGATGGAATGGTGGGTACGGCGTCAGCTCACGCACCACCGGTGGCATCTGTAAGGGCCTCCAGCCGATGGAACCAGCTCCCTGATGTTAGGGCCTCCGATTGTCCTCTACCATCGTGATTCGTGCTATTCAGTGCGGATCCGACGGTACAGAGGTCTTCCGACGTTGTGGAGATGGGTCCCACTATGTACAGAATCCAGTGTGAAGCCCCCTCCGACATGCAGAAGGGGTGATTGCCCTCTGCAGTCACAAAGAATCCTGTTTGCCAGTCGACTGGTCGACGACGTTACATGTAGGGCGCAAAGAGTAAGGATGGATTCAAAATAAGTTAGAATTTGGATATCACTATTATTATATTTTATTTTGGACTTAAATGTGAATAAAGATATTTTTGAATACGCATACAAAACAATAGTTTGAATTCAAATCCACATCCATATGTTTACTAAGTTCAAACTAAAATGAACATGAAAAATGAAAAGTATGAAATCCCTCTAGATTTTAATTGATCATATTTGAATTGTCAATATCTTAAGGGTGTCACCAGCACGAATGCTATTGATATCACCAAATCTTTTTGATAAAAACTATGGCAGTAAAATAATGTCGCTTTAGTTTGTTAGTTTATTCCAAACATTAAATAATATATGCAATGTGTGCAATTTATAAACCTAGTGATGCTCCCTATTGACTAGATGATTGATCATTGTGAGACAACTGCTAGGAACATAAGTTGGCACCATAGGAACATAATTTCGGTGGCTTGCTATGTCCCTAATTCACAAATTTAGTAAGCAAAAAATTAAACTTTCATGTACAAACTTGGATCAATGTAACCTAGTGTACAATTAACATGATTGCTCTCAGATGTCGGGCTGCCAACTTAATGACCTCCTCGCCACAAGGCTACAATTTAATTCACATGTGTGTGTGACAACTAATTCATTAAGAAATAATAGTAAGCAATAATAATACTAAGCTTGTAATGAAACTAGGGAAAGACACATAAAGAGATCATTGCATGAATACAATATTGAAACAATATTAACACTTAATGAGAGATCATTTCATGAACAAACTTATGAAAACAAAAAAGAACCTAAATTATCACACACATCCTCATACTTCATTGAGCACATAATGCATTGCATGAACAAACTTGTGAAAACAAAAAGGAACCTAAATTGTCACACACATCCTCATAGTAATAGCATCATATTCATTGAGCAAATATTCCCACAAATTATCCACATTGCAACATATCAAAATTTCAAATGAGGAGGAGGACCTTAGGAGAAGGAGGATGCAATCGAGGTGGCAGCAAGTAGGGCGGCTAGGAGCAACAACAGTGCGGGTGACACGGGCGATGGTGCGAGGGACACGAGTGGCGAGGAGCACGATGAAGGCGATGCTGGCAGTGGGACTCTAGGGGGTGTTAGGGTTGCTCGAAATGACAGCGTGTCAATTTACTTCTAGGTGTCCACCTATTTATAAGATGGAGTCATCAATGACGGGTGGTAACTACCACTAGTTGGTAATGAGTCATCAGTGACAGGTGATCGATACCACCTATCACTAATGATAGCAAAAACATCAGTGACAGGTGGTAGTTAGCACCCATCACTGATGACTAGATGGTCTTAGCACAACACTTAATTATGCGGTCACCTCTAACAGTGACCGCACAAGCTACTGTTCAACGATGCTATAGATAGGTTTGTGTGGAATGAAGTCTAGTCCGACACTTCCACACGACAGTGGATGCGTTGAGCCAAGCAACATCCACAACAAGCCTCCATGCATGTCCAACAAAGAAAAGGAGTAAGAAGAAAGAGGAGAAGAGATGTGCTCATTTTGTGTTTTGACATCAAAACACAAGCATCTACAGTATTTAAAGGGGCTAACAAAAATTAATGTACATATTTTTAGTAACGGGTCATTTGAAGTCAAAGAGACATACTACAATATCCCTCTTTAGTGACCGGTGGAAATATAACCCATCACTATATTTGGTTTCTTTAGTGACGGGTAATACTATGACCCATCAGTAGTGGTGATGCTCCATCTTTAGTGATGGGTGAGACATAGACCAGTCACTAATATAACAACATTACTAACATGTGTAAACCAGCCCATCACTACAAGTGTATTATTGATGTGTGTCATATATCCATCAGTAAAGCCACATCACTAAAGACCGTTTCTTGTGTAGTGGATGGGAGGTGTTTCCGGATGGTTTGGGGCACATATGGATGGTGTGAGACCTCCGACTGAGTTCAAGCAACATTAACCATGGAGACGGCATGGGCTGGAGTGCTTGGTGTGATGACGATGGGCCTAGCTAGCACACGGCTTGGCATGGGGCTGAGTTGCGTGGTGGAGGCCTCCTTGCGGCATGGCGTGTCGAACTAGCGTTGGTCGCAGCTATGGGCCGCATCTAGGGTCGGCGGAGTCAGGCGGTTAAGCTTGGTGGTCGAGTGGCATCGGTATTAATGATGAGTATATAGAATTTCTCGTTACTAAAATAGAATATCATTGACAGATATAAATCTTGACCCATCACTAATAATCAAACATCGATTGAAGGACAGCCTATACATCTTAGGCTTAATTGGCATATCTCATTTTGTACATTGTATACAATACTCATATAAATAGTACAACAATTATATTTCTAGGCTCATTTATTTCAAACTTGAGAAATATTCCTGATGCATGATAGATGTGGCATCCTTATTTATGTTTATTTACTAGCATATATATGGACTACTACTTTGGTTGCCAATCAAGCACACCATTAACCAGAAAAATTCCTGTTAAATATTAGTGTCTAGATTGGAATGGGCTTGACAAAAAGATTGTCAATAACCTCCTGAAAATGTATGGTGAATGTGTATGCATCCTTCCTCCCATCATAGAAGAATGCAAAAGCGACAGCTATGTTGACAACTAGCTGAACAGCCGGAAGCAAGCTGGAACATTCATAACGAGCCTTGTTTAGGGTCCTCCATTCATCTTCTATTAGCGAATCAAACTTAGCAATGGCCTCCTTGCTTGTGACTTGGTGCTCGTCAATGTAGCACTCCAACGAGCTTGCCACATCCCCCTTGGATTTCCGGCACTTCATGTGTGTGTAAATATGACATAGATAAATAGACAAACTTATCATTAGCCAATATATGTTCTTAACCTACATAAGTAATATTTAATTCATATATTGGAAATACATGTAAATAACCATTTATCCAATACTTTGTTTTGACACACACATATTCATACACAAATGAATTTTCAACTTTCAAATTATTACTATCAAATTTTTATGCATATATGGAGGAAAATACATATTTACTTCAATGGCCTCTTCTTTAAATCCAAATAAGGTAGTAATATGTGAACCAGATTAAGTAAGCTACAGTGAATCAAATTAATTGTTCAACGATTACATTGAATGACTGTGGTTTAATCAAGCTAATTTATACCTTAAATGCAGCGATGTCATTCATGAAACGCATGATCTTTGCACATGCAATCACACAACTAGGATGACTTGCTGCCCACTGGAATGCTTCATTAGTTACTGCTTCGCCACTGCCAAGCATTCCAGCCACAGTTAGTAGTGGCACTGTTGAAGACATGGTAGACAATTCCACTTGTTCTTTAAAACTTGGCTTGTAATCCTGATGTGACCATTCAGCTTCTTGGAGATAATAAGTGGATAGATTTTGAAACTGCACAAGTAAATTAACCACAAAATTAATTATTAGCACTATGTAGCATTGTTTCTATCCTATTATACCTAATAAGCACTATGTAGCAGTGTTTCTATCCTATTATCCTAATTTGTACCTCTTTTTTTCGCATAAGAAACCCTGTACTTCTCATTGACTGTCAACTGATCCTCAGACTCCTTAAAGATGTTCAATATTTTACAATAGAACTTCTTTAGATAGTCTGGTAGGAGAGGAATAGCAGTCTCATCCCATCTGCAGTACAGCCGTCCAATTGGTTTGCATGAGAGAATGAACTAGTTAGAGCAATAAGAAGCATGCATGATGATGCATATAATTATTTTGTCGCGTCATACTAATTGATCAGACCTTTGTATGGCTTCATTTAGCTTCCGGCATTCTTCGATGGTGGCATGGGAGTCATATGTGTCATCCATAATAACTATTAATGCACATATCTTTGCAAAGATCAGCCGTGTGAGTCCTAAGCCTTCCTCATGAAATAATATGTAGGCCGTAGCATAATTCTCCACAGCACGATCCCTTGCATAATTTAGCTCAATATGTCCATACAGATCTTTCGACCATCTGAAAATCATATGATACAGGTGAAAGCTTAGATAATCTATTTATTTAAAACCTGGGGTAGTTTAATTTACTACCCTTGTACATTAAGCTAAGTTAGGGAAGGATTATATGGATACTTACGAAAATTATGTGATAATTACCAATTAGAAACTTTTAAATATGTAGATGATGCCCTTTTATATGTATACAATGATGTGGTGGAATCATTACCGGAAAAAAGTCCGTGAGTGGCACTCAACAAATATGTCGTTTTCCATCAGGCCATCGACATGCCGTAAAGAATCCGGGATGCATTGAGTTTTCTATTTTTTCTTGAGTGTTTATAGTTTTGTCGAGTGTTTTTTAGGGGCACTCGGCATATATTTCATCCACCGAGTATAACTATTCGCCGAGTGCTTTTTTATGACACTCGCCAAATCATAGGCTTTGCTAAGTACTCGATGGATTGCACATGGCAATGAAGTTGACACTCAGCGAACTCTCTGTTTTCTGTAGTGAATGTTTAAAAACAGGCATTAGTTTTTGCTACCAATATGGAGAATCGTAGTAAAAAATTTATACACATTCTAGGACTAATAATCCTTAAATATGTCGAGGAAATAAAACTACCTTATCCATACCTCAATCTCACATATTGGTTAATTTATTTGTTCATGTCTTACCTTATTTATATTTAGTTGGTTAACGCACAAAAACTTCCCAAAAAGTTCATCTAGAGTTGTAAACAAACATATCTTAAGAAGATGTATTTACGCACACACGGCAAGCAAAATAAAGAGTGTTAAACATGTCTATCTCATGACATACATTTAATTATTTATATATATATATATGTGTGTGTGTGTGTGAGTGGTCGTTGTGTGTGTATCAAAGAAACATGCATGCTTACTCAGAAATTGCTTTGAGCTCCCTCAAGTGGACTTGCTGCAAAAGGTTAAAATCCATCTTTGCGAGATCCAAAAGAACCGCAATGTGACCTTCCTCTTGTTCGTACTCTAACATACAATGTAATGTTTCCACTCTCTTATAAGTCCTTGTTAGTGGCACGTGAAGGGCACGCTTGACTTGATCAACTAGAGGTGGATTCAGATCACCGCGACGAATCATTGATTCGAGATGGTGCCTTGCAAAAAATATGGCTTCTTCGAGTTCTGGCTCATCATGGACAAGGAGGTGAGCGGCATTGTATAAACTTAATAAGCCCCTTGGATCGTCAGTGACATCATTGATAAACCTCCCATCACTGCCTCTGAATTTCTTGAATGCATCTGCAAGGCACATTGTCTATCTGTCTAAGGAATTTCAGGGTGGAATTGACTTTCGATGGTAAGATCACAAGGTTTCGATTCACATCGGACATAGAAGTGATCAGAAATCTATTTTTATCAACTCTCTGTGTTAATTAGTTCTTTTTTTCGACTAATTCAAAAAATGGGCTATAACTAGTGAAATAGATTAAAGTCTAGCTTGATTATATACCTAAGTTATAATGCATGTTTTCTCAGCATTATATATAACTTAATGACAGATTAATATATACCTGAAGATACCCAGAAGCCATGCTCCCTAAGCAAGAGAAACCGGGTAGCAACATCATGGAGATTAGAACTGGGGAATTCACTTCCATTAATAACGCTTAGTATGCCGCATATGTCTTTTTTGAAGAGGTGATCAATTCCAAGGCGTTGGATTGCATCAACTAAATGCATCCTCTCCACCAAGTCATTGCATGTCTGAAGCCGTGTGCTGACATCCTCTTTCAGCTTATTCGCCCTCTCCACCATCCATTGCTCTGATCTCTGCTTGCTTCCATACATTTATTTGATTTGCATTGTTAATTAAGAACAATCAAAAGATATACTACTATATATCTCGTAATGAAAAATATGACATGTGTATCACAAAATCATATAAAAGAAAATATTTGTGCCTGTAGTGGCTTGGGTTCGTAGTTGATAAAAAATTCTCCCCAAACTGATGCCTCAATGGTAGTTGCCTCCTCCGTGTTATTGGACACCGCCATGGCTGAATAATGTACCCTTCGAACAAGCTTGTACGGATATGTTTGGCTATTGTTTTATGCAGGATATATATATAGCCGTGGTGGCCACCCTTTTATAGTGCCACTATGTGGGCGCCTGCCAAAACCACACATGCATAATGCTTCCAACTTGCATTCCAATAATTTGGAAGTAGAGAGACTGAAGGCAGCACGCAAGCTCGACAACGTACGCACACCGGACACTCCGTATTAACTCGTGCAATTTCATCACAACTCGATCCGTATGGTTCCATTCAATTCATATGTACATTCAATTATAGTACAACTTTGCAGATTCATATTTTACACAGTAAAACTTAATAGCTATATATAAAACTTAATAGCCATGAAATCTAGAAATAAAACCCACTATAGTTTTTTAGAATTTTAACCTCTTCCTGTTCATGTATAGCCAGACTTGCCAGCGTTAACTAGCTCTGAATGCAGATAGTTTATGTGTCTTAAACCTCTCCCACATTATATTCATTTGTTTCAGCTGATTGAGCGATCACCTACCTTCTATATAGGGGGTGTTTGGATTAGGGGCTAAAATTTTAGCCCTTGTCACATCCAATATTTAAATACTATTTTGGAGTATTAAATGTAGCATATTACAAAACTCATTCATAATCGGTGGATATTCGCGAGACGAATCTAAAGAGCCTAATTAAGCCATAATCTGGTAATGTGATGCTACTGTAAACATTTTATAATCATGGATTAATTAGGCATAATAAATTTGTCTCGTGAATTATCCTCGAATTCTGTAATTATTTTTATAATTAGTTCATGTTTAGTCATTCAAATTGATGTCCAAACATCTGATGTGACACGGGCTAAATTTAGCCCCTTGATCCAAACACCCCATAATTGTATGGACGTCATTAAGGAAGATGAAACATGAGGAAAATTGATGATGACGAGGCACACCTACATGTTTCGCATGGGCTAATAAAAGTGAAAGACAAATGCAATGTTGCCTCCTGTCACATATTTTTTGTTTTATACTCATGAAAGACTTCACCCCACTAAAGTATTCATTGCAATTACAGCAATAAAGATACATCTAGCTCCTTGTTGTTGGCATCCAGAGATTATAAAAAATAACCATCATATATATCCAAGTTTATGACTTACCATAATTAAGCATGCTTTGGGCACTAATTGGTAATTAGGATAGGTCCTAAATCCCATCCGCGGATGTGCGGCCCATGTAGCTGGGCCCCATTGCCCCGTATAGTTCCAAAGAGAATTTCGGTAGCATATCCCTGTTGGTCTCCAAATACACATCTCAACTTGGGCGAGAGGGTTTTATATCAGGAGAACAACAAGGATACGCCACCGAAACTCTCTATAAAACCGTACGGGACCATGTGGTCTATCTACACAGGTCGCACATGCCTGAACGGTTCAAAGTGTCTAGACAATTCGGGAGCATATTCCTATAAATATGTCCACAGTTGTCCGGTCATATTTATAATCCAACACTCTTGAATTGTTGACAACATAATAAGTTGAGTCACTCTAATAATTACTTATATAAAAATTTATAACAAAATTAATTCAATCATAACTAACAAATTACAGATGCATAGTTGTTAATAATTCACTAATTATTTCACTTTATTCACCAAAAATACAATGGGCAGATTAATATTGTTGAAACATATACCTTCGGTCGGGTGGTGGTGCTATCGGTGGGGGTGCCGGGGTGGTCCACCGAAGAACATAACAGTGTGGGTCACCATCCCAAGCACATGTTCTGCAATGTGGTCAGCCGGCCGGTGATTAGGCTTAACTTTGGTCGATCGACAGTTATTGGACAAGGGTGAAATCAACCGCGTGTGGGAGCATTAAGTGTGGAGCTCGTTGTCCGAGGTCCTTAACTATTATCATCAGTGATGGTTATCTCTAAAAATACATCACTAACGATGGCCTTAGGGTTCTGGACACTTTAGTGACGTGGCTAAATCAACATATGTCACTAAAGGTCACATCCTATAGTGAAGGATGGTACTGCGATCCATCACTAATGGGATGTCCCTCTTTAGTGACATGTGACAACATAACCCATCACTATAGGGGCAAACTTATGTGATGGGTCGTAACATGACCTATCACTAATGGCATCGCTCCATCTTTAGTGACAGATTAGATTACGATTACAAACCCATCACTCAGTATTACTAGCGCGTGTAAAATAGTCTGTCACTACAAGTGTATTATAGATACGTGTCTTTGATCATCAGTAAAACTCCGTACTAAAATCATTTATGTGGTAGTGTTGAGTGATGACCTACCTTCTAAATAATTGTAAGGACATCATCAATGAAGATGCTTGTATGGAAAATTGAGGATGAAACACACATGTAGGGTGCACGTGTTCTAATAAAAATGATCGAAGGAGAAATGCAATTTTGCCTCCAATCACATATACTTTGTTTTATACATATTAGTGAGCTTGTTCATGTGTCACACGATCTTATCTATCCCTTGTTGAGCATGTAAAAAATACATGCGTGTTGAAATTGAGGAATGATGATTTTTGTGATGACAAGCAGGACAGTTCCTAGGCCTCCAAGGAGAAGGAAAAATATAATAGGAAGAAGGATGTTGTTGGTTCCTATGATGAAGAAGATACACTTCTTAAGGTGTGGTTAAGAAGCCGATGACAGCACCCTAGATCGTGGGCACGGCGTTCCCGTGTTGCCATGCTATGTAGGACCACCTATAACCAAAACTGTATAGGACCAATATAATACGACATATATCGAGAAAACTCCTTGTAAGCTTATCATTAGAAAAGTGTTTAGTTAGACAGGAAAATCATAGCTTCCATGTCACCGTTATTTTCTAATTTGTCAGAAATGCCATTACAGTAACAGTGGCACAAAAGAAATTAACCCTTTCTATATATATATATATCTATATATATATATATATATATATATATGGTTGTTATTTTCTTATACGTGCATGCATGTACCTAGTGACATTCTGTTAATGCAAATTGCATCTTAATCTAATTTTTGTGTGGATGGATACAGCTAGCCCATTTTTTCTAGAGCTATATGTGTTGTCTGTACGTTAGTTGTCTAAAACTGGCACACTAGAGCTATATATATATGAGTTTATCATTTATACCAATTCTGGTTCTAAATTAACCAGCACAAACAATGGGTACCAGCGCAACTCTAATATGCTCGATAACATTATTTGTGCCAGCTATATATAGATGATACTTTAGGTGCCGATTTTAGGTATTTGTAGTATAGAACCGTCACTGGTATTTTTATGCTATAATACTGTTTTAGCAGTACCGGCCGGCCCATAACTCTAGTACCTATAGGCTATATACTCCATCTGAAATAGAAAAAGTTATTAATTGGTGTGTATTTTCTTTGTATGTCCCTACTAAATACAATGTGGTAGTAAAGATAGCGTAGAAAATGAGAAAGAAATAGTACTAATTCAGAGGTATAAACGTCCAAAATACAGAATAAATGCAAAACGATTTGTCTTATGCAACTCTTGATACAAGTATAAAATAACTTATTTTTTATATATACTGGGTGGAGGCAGTAGGTTTTACCAATTATTGGTATTGATTTAATGTTCTATTATGTGCTGTTTGTCTGCCAAAACACACGTAGTACTGTGTTTGTAATTAACTTGCATTACGCAACTCGATGGACCAATATCCATCGATTTATTGATACGAAGAAAAAACACTCAACACGAAGCCCTCTCTGGTATCCTATCTGATCTAAATCCAATGGTCTGGAGGGGCCACCGACTGCCATTGTATATATTCACCGACTGTAGGTGATCTCGATTCGATGATCCATGGTCGTAGGGCACAGTTCCATTCGTCTCATTGACCTGTGTGCACGCATCGCCTGCCGCTAGAGCTGAATATTAGCTAATTGTGTGGAGCAGAATTAATGGCACGAGATGGATCTAACTTTGATGTGCACCTCATGCGTCATATGCAGCGTCACATCATATCGATCGCTAAGTCCACCCGATCACTATTTCAGGATAATCACATCTTTGGTTCAGTTACATCCTGGGTGGAGGAAGAGTCGGAATATTGCAGAGATAAGAATGACAATGAGATAAACACCAGGAGAAATATGTGAAGCATTATTAGCATGTTCTGATACATGAATAATGCATGCAGAAAACTATATAGGACCATAATGATAGAGGACAAGTGATTGATATGGACCAGGAGAAATAGGTGAAGCATCAAATCAAGTACATAACGGGTGGAGCCCGGCCGAGAGCTTCTTCATGTGTCACACGTGTAACTCGATCGATACACAATAACTTGTAAAATATTTTGCATTGTACTAGCAGGAACGTTCTCATGAAGACGTACGGTCGGCGGTGTATGTTGCATGCAGAAACGAGACGAGCAACAACCTACTTAATTATACGTGGCAATCATAAAACAAATATATACAGATTAAGCTTTTGCTTATCTCTTATAATATCAGACAAATATTTATAAAAAATTATAACTAAATTTGACAATTTGATACAGTAAACATACCAATTCTAAAATACAAGTAACACTAAGGGAAACACTATGTTTGCCGAGTGCCAAAGGCACTCGGTGAAGCCTTGTTTGCACTCGGCAAACGCTTCACCAAGTGTTGCACTCGACAAACACCACTCGGTAAAAACATCATCGGCAAACCAAGCTTTGCCGAGTGCTTTTTTTCGGGACACTCAGCGAACCCTTCGCTGAGCACCACAATAGACACATGGTGAACAAAATCCACTTCACGGTGCACAAAGAAAGATCACGGCGGTTTACCGAGTGTCAAAAACTGACACTCGGCACAAGAAAATAACTGAAAATAAAAAAACAGGACGGTCTGTGCGACGCCAATTTCGTCGAACATGTGGTGTGCAGAGCGGGGATGGGAGCCGGGGGGAGCGGCGAGGCACGGCGGGGACGGGTTGGCGCGTGCGTCGTGTCGGGCGGCGTGACGGGGCGTCGGTGCGGCGGGGGGGCAATGGGTGGCGCCGGGCGCTGTCGTCGGCGCGGCGGGGACGGCCGGTGCCGGCGTGGAGGGCGGGGTGGCGCCGGCGCGTCAGGGCGGGGCGGCGCCGGCGTGGCGTCAGGACGGGTCGGGATGGCGGGGACGGCGGCGTTGGGACCGGCGGCGGGGACGAGCGGCCGGCGGTGGGGACAGGTCCCCGGCGGGGACGGACGGCTGGCGGGGATGGGCTGGTTGCCGGGCGCCGACGGGGAAGGCGGCGGCTCAGCGAGGTGGGGCCGGCGAGAAGGGGAGGTGTCTGTGGGGCGGAGGGGGAGGAAATTTAAAGGATGGGAGTGAAAAAAAGGCGGAGGGGAAAGTGAAAAATTTGCAGGAGAGTGAACAAATTGCGGGGAAAAAAGTGCGGGGAACAAAACTTTCTTTTTGCAGAGTGCAACACTCGGCAAATATTTGCCGAGTGTCTTGAATACTAAATCCCATCCGCGGATGTGCGGCCACGTAGTAGCTGGGCCCATTGCCCCATATAGTTCCAAAGAGAATTTCGGTAGCATATCCCTGTTGGTCTCCAAATACACGACTTGGCATTGTATTCACCAACTGTAGGGCACAGTTCCATTCGTCTCATGATCTGTGTGCACGCATCGCCTGCCGCTAGAGCTGAATATTAGCTAATTGTGTGGAGCAGACACTACTACAAAGCGACACTGTAGCGCGCGGGCAAAAAACGACCTATAGTAGGAGAATTAATGGCACGAGATGGATCCACTTTGATGCGCACCTGCATGCGTCATATGCAGCGTCACATCATATCGATTGCTAAGTCCACCCGATCACTATTTCAGGATAATCACATCTTTGGTTCAGTTACATCCTGGGTGGAGGAAGAGTCGGAATATTGCAGAGATAACAATGCCAATGAGATAAGCACCAGGGAAATATGTGAAGCATTATTAGCATGTTCTGATACATGAATAATGCCTGCAGAAAACTATAGAGGACAAGTGATTGATATGGACCAGGAGTAATAGGTTGAAGCATCAAATATTTTGTAACCGATAGAATAACTTGTAAATATTTGCGTCGTACAAGCAGGAACGTTCTCATGAAGACGAGACGAGCAACAACCTCCTTAATTATACGTGGCAATCATAAAACAAAGATATACAGATTAAGCTTTTTCTTATCTCTTATAATATCAGTCAAATGTTTATAAAAAATTATAACTAAATTTGACAATTTGATACAGTAACATACCAATTCTAAAATACTAACTCTCTTCATAACACATTTTGTGTTTTATCGTGATGTGTGTACATACATTGAATAGGGTCCTCGTCGTAGCCATGCATGAATGCAGCAATTTATCAATCATATATGCACGATAGAATGGTGGGTGTGGCGTCAGCTCACGCACCACTACTGCACCGGCAGCATTTGTATGGGCGCCGGCCGGCAGATCGACTATCTCTTGATTCGCTTCGTTCATCACGGATCCGATGGTGCGGAGGCTCTCTAACGTTGTGGAGGTGGGGCTCATACTGTATGGAGTACAGTGCAAAGGCCCCCTCCGACACGTCGAATCAAACTCCGATGGTGCGAAGGGGGCGACTGCCCTCTGCAGTTAGCTAGGCCGACTGCAAAGGATCCCGTTTGCCAGCCGATCGGGGCAACGACTTTACAAAGGTAAGATGGATTCAGAATAAGTTAGAATTTGGATATCATTATTTATCATATTTTATTTTGGACTTAAATGAATACGTATATTTTGAATATGCATACAAAACGAATAGTTTGAATACAATCCACATCCATATGTTTACTAAGTTCAAAATGAAATGTATGAAATCCGTCTAGATTTTAATTAATTGATCATATTCGATTAATCAACAAAAAAATTTGTGAATTGTACATATAAGCATGAGGCACAATGATGATCAATCAGAATTTTATGAACTGAACATAATCAAACGAACAATCAAATATTTCCACTTGCATGATATATAATATAGCATAGGTAAATAAATAATCAGTACTATTAGTGTCTGGATATAAATCTCAAATAAAAAGCGGACAGTGGTCGTCCGTCCGCAGCCTCCCTCCCCGTGCAGCGCACCCTCCCACATCCCATAAAAAACCAGCCAAAACTTATACCTCATAAAAACGGCCAACCACCTCCCCACGTGCCAACGGCCTCCGCCTTCGTCGCCTGTACGTGCACATCCGTCGTTTCGGCCGTTTCGTCCATGCGCCTGTACGCGCAGCCACCGCATGCAGTTGGGCCAAGCCCAATCGGACTAGAAGAAAATCATGAGAATGAAAGAAAAAAAAAAGAAGAAAATAAAAAAATACATTTGCATTTCAGTACTTTAATTTCCATATTTTGCGCAGAAATGCGAATTTTACGAAGAGACCCTTAGATTTCTAAAAAATCACATAGAAACAATAATTTTGCGCAAAGGTCCTTGATTTACGAAAAATCACACAAAAAACAAGAATTTTGCGTATTGACCGTTAGATTCACTGAATTTCACGTTCGTTTTTCCATTTCAGCAATATTTTCTATGCTTATTTACTATTTATTGTTTTACTGTATTTTCAGCAAGGTTACTATGCAATAATAATGATTGACATTATCATTAAAAATAAAGTTTTGTTGCAAAGCATGCATCTGACTATATAGGTTAAATACGACAGAAAAGTTTGTACGTGTTCACGTGTGTGTCTATATATATATATATATATGCTATCCTACACCATGGGTATAGAATAGCTATTCTACCGAGTAATCTACTACTGAGAAAAAGTAGTACTCAATTCATATTCTACTGAGAAATCTACTACTGAAAGTAGTCGGTATAGAATAATAGCTATTCTACACACGTGGTATAGAATAGCGCTCTCGTGTGTGTGTATATATATATCACACACACGTATATCAAATATACAATAAAATTTATTAAAATTTCACTTATAAACATAACAATGTATTAGTTAATCGTCAGTTATAATATTACATTCATGTTTTCTTGACCTATCTTCAAACAGGTTTTTCATACTGTAATAATTGTTTCTTTATATTGAATAAATACTATAATTAGAGATAAAATTATATATCCTGCCTCCAAATCCGGTTTTAAGGGAAAAGGTGATATATATGATATACATAATATCACTATTTGTATTTTGTTTCAAATTCGAAACAAAATACAGATCGAATAGAATACGAAAAATAATGATATAAGGATGGTGATGTGCCGCTGTTTCGTTCCTAGCGTCTCGTGACGAGTCGGCCCCGGTGCCATTGTATTGCATGCCATCCGATATAATGTGCTTCACCGCTATTAAATTTGTCGGCGAGCTCACCATACTGCTGTGATGTGACTGCTAGTCCGTGCTGCTGTCTCGAATTTTTTAATTATTTTCGCAAAAATATACACCTTCGGCATCGTATATAACCTATACACTCAGTACGTACCTTATAAGACCGCTACCGGAATACTCAAATTCGTCTAGTGTTCAAATCTTTGCCGAGTGCATTATTTCAGGCACTCGGTAAAGATGGATTTACCGAGTGTTTTTTTAAAAACACTTGGTGAACTAAAAACACTGGCAAACCAAATGTTTGCCAAGTATTTTTTTGAAAAAACTCTTGGCAAAAAATGGTACTAGCGGACGTCGCGATGGCGTGTTTGCGCGGGATTTTTTTTTGTTACACTCGGCAAATACAGTGGGTTTGCCTAGTGTTTTTTTTTAAAACACTCGACAAACCCTTTTTTTGGTGTGTGAATGCTTATTCGAGGCTACGTGATATTTCCAATTTGGTTTACCTTAAAATTTTTTCTACTAAAATTTATATTATCTCATAAAAATTTCACATTTTTTGGGTTCATTTTGTTATTTTAATTTATTAAGTATGTTTCTAGGATTTAAATTGAAATAGGTGAAATTTGAACTACAAGTGCCTAAAATAATGAACCAAAAAATTGAAATCAGTGAAATTTGAACTACAAGTGCCTAAAATAATGAACCACAATTATATAATTTCATATTCAAATTTTTAAGTATATTTTGAGTTTTAATGCACTAAATTTAAAGAATTTGTGAAAAAATTAGGTTACGACACTCTATTAGTAACATCGAGCTTAATAGTTTTTTTAATTTTTAAAGCAATTTGATGATCAGTTCTTTGTTTGTACCTGAAATTTTTTACTACAATAAAAATACAACATAACTTATCTCAAAATTTGTTATTTTTTTAATTCAGTTTACTATTTTAATTCATTGAGTGTGTTTCTACCATGAACTGCAAGCACATGAAATAATGAACCAAAATTTATATACAATTTGTATTCATGTTTTTAAGTTAATGTTAAGATATTATATCCAAAATTGAAAGAAATTTTAAAAAATCTAAGTTGCGATACTCAATCGGCAATGTGTACCTCAATGCTTTTTAATTGTAAAAAACTCAAATGAAGTCTAAAAGACATGAAACTTTTCATGGTACTATGATATGACAAGTAGATGTTGTGACAAAATTTTTAAAATGTTTCAATAAAGTTATAACGTAGGACGTTAAGAATCCTGAGATTCTCGAGGCAAGAATTACGGTTGAGAGAATTAATGATTAAATTTGTATGAATTTGAATTTTTTTTCTAGAATCAAAATTCAATATATCTTATTATTCCATGAAAAAATAGCATTTTTAGGTAAGTTAGCCATTTTTAATTTATTAATTGTATGTCTAGGATTTAAATTGAAACATGTCAAATTTGAGCTACAAGTGAATGAAATATTGAACTAAATTATCGAAAAAATTATATTCATGATTTTGAGTCTATTTTTAATCCTTATCCACTATTTTTCGTAAATTTTATCAAAAAGAGTGAAAACCAAATTTAACAAAATTTGAAAATGAAAAAAAAAGTTTGCTAAGTGATAAATTTGAGACACTCGGCAAAGCTTCATCGGGAACCAAAATTCCGAAATTTTCAATTTCGGCACCAAAATTTTGAATTGGCCGCCAAAAATTTGGCCCCTCCTTTTAAATTTTCGCTAGCTCCCCCTAATCTCTCATCCCTCCTCCCTCCTCATGACAGCCATCAACACTACTGGAGCCGAGCCCCCGTCACCTCTGCCGACGGCGCAGCGCCATCGCCTCCCAATGCTGTGGCCCGTCCCGCCTCCCTACGGTGCGCCTCACCTTGTCCGGCCAGCAGCGTGGTCACCACGGCGCACCTCACCCTGGCCCGCTGTATCGTCGCCGTGGGGCGCCTCACCCCAGCCCACCGCTCTGTCACCACAACGCGCCTCACCACGGCCCACCGTGCCATGCCATGTCGTCGCCGTGACAAGCCTTGCCCGGCCCACCGCTCCGTCACAATGGCGTGCCTCGCCCCGGCCCGGTGTGTCGTTCCATGTCGAGCCTCACTGCACCCCGGTCCGTTGTGCCATCGCCGCGGTGCGCCTCACCTCACCTCAAACTACCATGCCTCGCCTCACCCTGGCCTGCCACATGTTGTATTCCAACTATTCGATGAAATGTCATTGTCCCCTATCCTGTTTTTTTAAATTGGTTTCATTATTTGCCGAGTGTTACACTCGGAAAACACCTGAAGAATAGTCGTTTGCGTTCGTTAGCGCTGTTTCACTACTTTTTTGCCGAGTGTCACATTTGACACTCGGGAAACAAGTTTGTCGAGTGTACACTTGTCAAACACCCGAAGAACAGTTGTTGGCATTTGTTAGCGCTGTTTCACTACTTTTTTGCCGAGTGTCACATTTGACACTCGGCAAAACAAGTGGACGCCGAGGTGTTGTTTGTCGAGTGTCCTTCGCCAAGTGTAACACTCAGCGAACCCTTTTGCAGAAGCACGGCGCCGTGACGCGCCCGTTTAAAATCATTGTTTTGTCGAGTGTATCTTCAAAAAACACTCGAAAAACAATTGATTTACCGAGTGTTTTTAGTTTGCCGAGTGCCCAAATAATACACTCGGCATACAATTTGACTATCGGCAAATTTGGTTTCCCTTAGTGTAAGAAAACATAATAAAAAATTAGTTATAAAATACTAATGTTATTCATAACAATTTTTGTGTTTTATCGTGATGTGTGTACCTACATTGAATAGGGTCCTCATCGTCGTAGAGATGCATACATGCAACAGTTGCCACCAGGCCACCCGACACCTTGCTCTTAATTAATTGCTCAATTTATCAATCATATATGCAGGCAGGAAGAGACTAGAGATGGACGATGGAATGGGGGTACGGCGTCAGCTCACGCACCACCGGTGGCATTGTAAGGGCCCTCCAGCCGATGGAACCAGCTCCCTGATGTAGGGCCTACCGATTGTCCTATACCATCGTGATTCGTGCTATTCAGTGCGGATACCGACGGTACAGAGGTCTTCCGACGTTGTGGAGATGGGTCCCACTATGTACAGAATCCAGTGTGAAGCCCCCTCCGACATGCAGAAGGGGGTGATTGCCTCTGCAGTCACAAGAATCCTGTTTGCCAGTCGACTGGTCGACGACGTTACATGTAGGGCGCAAAGAGTAAGGATGGATTCAAAATAAGTTTAGAATTTGGATATCACTATTTATTATATTTTATTTTGGACTTAAATGTGAATAAAGATATTTTTGAATACGCATACAAAACAAATAGTTTGAATTCAATCCACATCCATATGTTTACTAAGTTCAAACTAAAATGAACATGAAAAATGAAAAGTATGAAATGCCCTCTAGATTTAATTGATCATATTTGAATTGTCAATATCTTAAGGGTGTCACCAGCACGACGAATGCTATTGATACTCACCAAATCTTTTTGATTAAAACTATGGCAGTTAAAATAATGTCGCTTTAGTTTGTTAGTTTATTCCAAACATTAAATAATATATGCAATGTGTGCAATTATAAACCTAGTGATGCTCCCTATGACTAGATGATTGATCATTGTGAGACAACTGCTAGGAACATAAGTTGGCACCATAGGAACATTAATTTCGGTGGCTTGCTATGTCCCTACTTCACAAATTTAGTAAGCAAAAATTAAACTTTCATGTACAAACTTGGATCAATGTAACCTAGTGTACAATTAACATGATTGCTCTCAGATGTCGGGCTTGCCAACTTAATGACCTCCTCGCCACAAGGCTACAATTTAATTCACATGTGTGTGTGGACAACTCAATTCATTAAGAAATAATAGTAAGCAATAATAATACTAAGCTTGTAATGAAACTAGGGAAAGACACATAAAGAGATCATTGCATGAATACAAATTGAAACAATATTAACACTTAATGAGAGATCATTTCATGAACAAACTTATGAAAACAAAAAGAACCTAAATTATCACACCCATCCTCATACTTCATTGAGCACATAATGCATGCATGAACAAACTTGTGAAAACAAAAAGGAACCTAAATTGTCACACACATCCTCATAGTAATAGCATCATATTCATTGAGCAAATATTCCCCACAAATTATCCACATTGCAAACATATCAAAATTTCAAATGAGGAGGAGGGACCTTAGGAGGAAGGAGGATGCAATCGAATGGTGGCAGCAAGTAGGGCGGCTAGGAGCAACAACAGTGCGGGTGACACGGGCGATGGTGCGAGGGACACGAGTGGCGAGGGAGCACGATGAAGGCGATGCTGGCAGTGGGACTCTAGGGGGTGTTAGGGTTGCTCGAAATGACAGCGTGTCCAATTTACTTCTAGGTGTCCACCTATTTATAAGATGGAGTCATCAATGACGGGTGGTAAACTACCACTAGTTGGTAATGAGTCATCAGTGACAGGTGATCGATACCACCTATCCACTAATGATAGCAAAAACATCAGTGACAGGTGGTAGTTAGCACCATCACTGATGACTAGATGGTCTTAGCACAACACTTAATTATTGCGGTCACCTCTAACAGTGACCGCACAAGCTACTGTTCAACGATGCTATAGATAGGTTTGTGTGAATGAAGTCTAGTCCGACACTTCCACACGACAGTGGATGCGTTGAGCCAAGCAACATCCACAACAAGCCTCCATGCAGTCCAACAAAGAAAAGGAGTAAGAAGAAAGAGGAGAAGAGATGTGCTCATTTTGTGTTTTGACATCAAAACACAAGCATCTACAGTATTTAAAGGGGCTAACAAAAATTAATGTACATATTTTTAGTAACGGGGTCATTTGAAGTCAAAGAGACATACTACAATATCCCTCTTTAGTGACCGGTGGAAATATAACCCATCACTATATTTGGTTTCTTTAGTGACGGGTAATACTATGACCCATCAGTAGTGGTGATGCTCCATCTTTAGTGATGGGTGAGACATAGACCAGTCACTAATATAACAACATTACTAACATGTGTAAACCAGCCCATCACTACAAGTGTATTATTGATGTGTGTCATATATCCATCAGTAAAGCCACATCACTAAAGACCGTTCTTGTGTAGTGGATGGGAGGTGTTTCCGGATGTTTGGGGCACATATGGATGGTGTGAGACCTCCGACTGAGTTCAAGCAACATTAACCATGGAGACGGCATGGGCTGGAGTGCTTGGTGTGATGACGATGGGCCTAGCTAGCACACGGCTTGGCATGGGGCCTGAGTTGCGTGGTGGAGGCCTCCTTGCGGCATGGCGTGTCGAACTAGCGTTGGTCGCAGCTATGGGCCGCATCTAGGGTCGGCGGAGTCAGGCGGTTAAGCTTGGTGGTCGAGTGGCATCGGTATTAATGATGAGTATATAGAATTTCTCGTTACTAAAATAGAATATCATTGACAGATATAAATCTTGACCCATCACTAATAATCAAACATCGATTGAAGGACAGCCTATACATCTTAGGCTTAATTGGCATATCTCATTTTGTACATTGTATACAATACTCATATAAATAGTACAACAATTATATTTCTAGGCTCATTTATTTCAAACTTGAGAATATTCCTGATGCATGATAGATGTGGCATCCTTATTATGTTTATTTACTAGCATATATATGGACTACTACTTTGGTTGCCAATCAAGCACACCATTAACCAGAAAAATTCCTGTTAATATTAGTGTCTAGATTGGAATGGGCTTGACAAAAAGATTGTCAATAACCTCCTGAAAATGTATGGTGAATGTGTATGCATCCTTCCTCCCATCATAGAAGAATGCAAAAGCGACAGCTATGTTGACAACTAGCTGAACAGCCGGAAGCAAGCTGGAACATTCATAACGAGCCTTGTTTAGGGTCCTCCATTCATCTTCTATTAGCGAATCAAACTTAGCAATGGCCTCCTTGCTTGTGACTTGGTGCTCGTCAATGTAGCACTCCAACGAGCTTGCCACATCCCCCTTGGATTTCCGGCACTTCATGTGTGTGTAAATATGACATAGATAAATAGACAAACTTATCATTAGCCAATATATGTTCTTAACCTACTAAGTAATATTTAATTCATATATTGGAAATACATGTAAATAACCATTTTATCCAATACTTTGTTTTGACACACACATATTCATACACAAATGAATTTTCAACTTTCAAATTATTACTATCAAATTTTTATGCATATATGGAGGAAAAATACATATTTACTTCAATGGCCTCTTCTTTAAATCCAAATAAGGTAGTAATATGTGAACCAGATTAAGTAAGCTACAGTGAATCAAATTAATTGTTCAACGATTACATTGAATGACTGTGGTTTAATCAAGCTAATTTATACCTTAAATGCAGCGATGTCATTCATGAAACGCATGATCTTTGCACATGCAATCACACAACTAGGATGACTTGCTGCCCACTGGAATGCTTCATTAGTTACTGCTTCGCCACTGCCAAGCATTCCAGCCACAGTTAGTAGTGGCACTGTTGAAGACATGGTAGACAATTCCACTTGTTCTTTAAAACTTGGCTTGTAATCCTGATGTGACCATTCAGCTTCTTGGAGATAATAAGTGGATAGATTTTGAAACTGCACAAGTAAATTAACCACAAAATTAATTATTAGCACTATGTAGCATTGTTTCTATCCTATTATACCTAATAAGCACTATGTAGCAGTGTTTCTATCCTATTATCCTAATTTGTACCTCTTTTTTCGCATAAGAAACCCTGTACTTCTCATGACTGTCAACTGATCCTCAGACTCCTTAAAGATGTTCAATATTTTACAATAGAACTTCTTTAGATAGTCTGGTAGGAGAGGAATAGCAGTCTCATCCCATCTGCAGTACAGCCGTCCAATTGGTTTGCATGAGAGAATGAACTAGTTAGAGCAATAAGAAGCATGCATGATGATGCATATAATTATTTTGTCGCGTCATACTAATTGATCAGACCTTTGTATGGCTTCATTTAGCTTCCGGCATTCTTCGATGGTGGCATGGGAGTCATATGTGTCATCCATAATAACTATTAATGCACATATCTTTGCAAAGATCAGCCGTGTGAGTCCTAAGCCTTCCTCATGAAATAATATGTAGGCCGTAGCATAATTCTCCACAGCACGATCCCTTGCATAATTTAGCTCAATATGTCCATACAGATCTTTCGACCATCTGAAAATCATATGATACAGGTGAAAGCTTAGATAATCTATTTATTTAAAACCTGGGGTAGTTTAATTTACTACCCTTGTACATTAAGCTAAGTTAGGGAAGGATTATATGGATACTTACGAAAATTATGTGATAATTACCAATTAGAAACTTTTAAATATGTAGATGATGCCCTTTTATATGTATACAATGATGTGGTGGAATCATTACCGGAAAAAAGTCCGTGAGTGGCACTCAACAAATATGTCGTTTTCCATCAGGCCATCGACATGCCGTAAAGAATCCGGGATGCATTGAGTTTTCTATTTTTTCTTGAGTGTTTATAGTTTTGTCGAGTGTTTTTTAGGGGCACTCGGCATATATTTCATCCACCGAGTATAACTATTCGCCGAGTGCTTTTTTATGACACTCGCCAAATCATAGGCTTTGCTAAGTACTCGATGGATTGCACATGGCAATGAAGTTGACACTCAGCGAACTCTCTGTTTTCTGTAGTGAATGTTTAAAAACAGGCATTAGTTTTGCTACCAATATGGAGAATCGTAGTAAAAAATTTATACACATTCTAGGACTAATAATCCTTAAATATGTCGAGGAATAAAACTACCTTATCCATACCTCAATCTCACATATTGGTTAATTTATTTGTTCATGTCTTACCTTATTTATATTTAGTTGGTTAACGCACAAAAACTTCCCAAAAAGTTCATCTAGAGTTGTAAACAACCATATCTTAAGAAGATGTATTTACGCACACACGGCAAGCAAAATAAAGAGTGTTAAACATGTCTATCTCATGACATACATTTAATTATTTATATATATATATATGTGTGTGTGTGTGAGTGGTCGTTGTGTGTGTATCAAAGAACATGCATGCTTACTCAGAAATTGCTTTGAGCTCCCTCAAGTGGACTTGCTGCAAAAGGTTAAAATCCATCTTTGCGAGATCCAAAAGAACCGCAATGTGACCTTCCTCTTGTTCGTACTCTAACATACAATGTAATGTTTCCACTCTCTTATAAGTCCTTGTTAGTGGCACGTGAAGGGCACGCTTGACTTGATCAACTAGAGGTGGATTCAGATCACCGCGACGAATCATTGATTCGAGATGGTGCCTTGCAAAAAATATGGCTTCTTCGAGTTCTGGCTCATCATGGACAAGGAGGTGAGCGGCATTGTATAAACTTAATAAGCCCCTTGGATCGTCAGTGACATCATTGATAAACCTCCCATCACTGCCTCTGAATTTCTTGAATGCATCTGCAAGGCACATTGTCTATCTGTCTAAGGAATTTCAGGGTGGAATTGACTTTCGATGGTAAGATCACAAGGTTTCGATTCACATCGGACATAGAAGTGATCAGAAATCTATTTTTATCAACTCTCTGTGTTAATTAGTTCTTTTTTCGACTAATTCAAAAAATGGGCTATAACTAGTGAAATAGATTAAAGTCTAGCTTGATTATATACCTAAGTTATAATGCATGTTTCTCAGCATTATATATAACTTAAGACAGATTAATATATACCTGAAGATACCCAGAAGCCATGCTCCCTAAGCAAGAGAAACCGGGTAGCAACATCATGGAGATTAGAACTGGGGAATTCACTTCCATTAATAACGCTTAGTATGCCGCATATGTCTTTTTTGAAGAGGTGATCAATTCCAAGGCGTTGGATTGCATCAACTAAATGCATCCTCTCCACCAAGTCATTGCATGTCTGAAGCCGTGTGCTGACATCCTCTTTCAGCTTATTCGCCCTCTCCACCATCCATTGCTCTGATCTCTGCTTGCTTCCATACATTATTTGATTTGCATTGTTAATTAAGAACAATCAAAAGATATACTACTATATATCTCGTAATGAAAATATGACATGTGTATCACAAAATCATATAAAAGAAAATATTTGTGCCTGTAGTGGCTTGGGTTCGTAGTTGATAAAAAATTCTCCCCAAACTGATGCCTCAATGGTAGTTGCCTCCTCCGTGTTATTGGACACCGCCATGGCTGAATAATGTACCCTTCGAACAAGCTTGTACGGATATGTTTGGCTATTGTTTTATGCAGGATATATATATAGCCGTGGTGGCCACCCTTTTATAGTGCCACTATGTGGGCGCCTGCCAAAACCACACATGCATAATGCTTCCAACTTGCATTCCAATAATTTGGAAGTAGAGAGACTGAAGGCAGCACGCAAGCTCGACAACGTACGCACACCGGACACTCCGTATTAACTCGTGCAATTTCATCACAACTCGATCCGTATGGTTCCATTCAATTCATATGTACATTCAATTATAGTACAACTTTGCAGATTCATATTTTACACAGTAAAACTTAATAGCTATATATAAAACTTAATAGCCATGAAATCTAGAAATAAAACCCACTATAGTTTTTAGAATTTTAACCTCTTCCTGTTCATGTATAGCCAGACTTGCCAGCGTTAACTAGCTCTGAATGCAGATAGTTTATGTGTCTTAAACCTCTCCCACATTATATTCATTTGTTTCAGCTGATTGAGCGATCACCTACCTTCTATATAGGGGGTGTTTGGATTAGGGGCTAAAATTTTAGCCCTTGTCACATCCAATATTTAAATACTATTTTGGAGTATTAAATGTAGCATATTTACAAAACTCATTCATAATCGGTGGATTATTCGCGAGACGAATCTAAAGAGCCTAATTAAGCCATAATCTGGTAATGTGATGCTACTGTAAACATTTTATAATCATGGATTAATTAGGCATAATAAATTTGTCTCGTGAATTATCCTCGAATTCTGTAATTATTTTTATAATTAGTTCATGTTTAGTCATTCAAATTGATGTCCAAACATCTGATGTGACACGGGCTAAAATTTAGCCCCTTGATCCAAACACCCCCATAATTGTATGGACGTCATTAAGGAAGATGAAACATGAGGAAAATTGATGATGACGAGGCACACCTACATGTTTCGCATGGGCTAATAAAAGTGAAAGACAAATGCAATGTTGCCTCCTGTCACATATTTTTTTGTTTTATACTCATGAAAGACTTCACCCCACTAAAGTATTCATTGCAATTACAGCAATAAAGATACATCTAGCTCCTTGTTGTTGGCATCCAGAGATTATAAAAAATAACCATCATATATATCCAAGTTTATGACTTACCATAATTAAAGCATGCTTTGGGCACTAATTGGTAATTAGGATAGGTCCTAAATCCCATCCGCGGATGTGCGGCCCATGTAGCTGGGCCCCATTGCCCCGTATAGTTCCAAAGAGAATTTCGGTAGCATATCCCTGTTGGTCTCCAAATACACATCTCAACTTGGGCGAGAGGGTTTTATATCAGGAGAACAACAAGGATACGCCACCGAAACTCTCTATAAAACCGTACGGGACCATGTGGTCTATCTACACAGGTCGCACATGCCTGAACGGTTCAAAGTGTCTAGACAATTCGGGAGCATATTCCTATAAATATGTCCACAGTTGTCCGGTCATATTTATAATCCAACACTCTTGAATTGTTGACAACATAATAAGTTGAGTCACTCTAATAATTACTTATATAAAAATTTATAACAAAATTAATTCAATCATAACTAACAAATTACAGATGCATTAGTTGTTAATAATTCACTAATTATTTCACTTTATTCACCAAAAATACAATGGGCAGATTAATATTGTTGAAACATATACCTTCGGTCGGGTGGTGGTGCTATCGGTGGGGGTGCCGGGGTGGTCCACCGAAGAACATAACAGTGTGGGTCACCATCCCAAGCACATGTTCTGCAATGTGGTCAGCCGGCCGGTGATTAGGCTTAACTTTGGTCGATCGACAGTTATTGGACAAGGGTGAAATCAACCGCGTGTGGGAGCATTAAGTGTGGAGCTCGTTGTCCGAGGTCCTTAAATATTTATCATCAGTGATGGTTATCTCTAAAAATACATCACTAACGATGGCCTTAGGGTTCTGGACACTTTAGTGACGTGGCTAAATCAACATATGTCACTAAAGGTCACATCCTATAGTGAAGGATGGTACTGCGATCCATCACTAATGGGATGTCCCTCTTTAGTGACATGTGACAACATAACCCATCACTATAGGGGCAAACTTATGTGATGGGTCGTAACATGACCTATCACTAATGGCATCGCTCCATCTTTAGTGACAGATTAGATTACGATTACAACCCATCACTCAGTATTACTAGCGCGTGTAAAATAGTCTGTCACTACAAGTGTATTATAGATACGTGTCTTTGATCCATCAGTAAAACTCCGTTACTAAAAATCATTTATGTGGTAGTGTTGAGTGATGACCTACCTTCTAAATAATTGTAAGGACATCATCAATGAAGATGCTTGTATGGAAAATTGAGGATGACAACACACATGTAGGGTGCACGTGTTCTAATAAAATGATCGAAGGAGAAATGCAATTTTGCCTCCAATCACATATACTTTGTTTTATACATATTAGTGAGCTTGTTCATGTGTCACACGATCTTATCTATCCCTTGTTGAGCATGTAAAAATACATGCGTGTTGAAAATTGAGGAATGATGATTTTTGTGATGACAAGCAGGACAGTTCCTAGGCCTCCAAGGAGAAGGAAAAATATAATAGGAAGAAGGATGTTGTTGGTTCCTATGATGAAGAAGATACACTTCTTAAGGTGTGGTTAAGAAGCCGATGACAGCACCCTAGATCGTGGGCACGGCGTTCCCGTGTTGCCATGCTATGTAGGACCACCTATAACCAAAATGTATAGGACCAAATATAATACGACATATATCGAGAAAACTCCTTGTAAGCTTATCATTAGAAAAGTGTTTAGTTAGACAGGAAATCATAGCTTCCATGTCACCGTTATTTTCTAATTTGTCAGAAATGCCATTACAGTAACAGTGGCACAAAAGAAATTAACCCTTTCTATATATATATATATATATATATATATATATATATATATATATGGTTGTTATTTTCTTATACGTGCATGCATGTACCTAGTGACATTCTGTTAATGCAAATTGCATCTTAATCTAATTTTTGTGTGGATGGATACAGCTAGCCCATTTTTTCTAGAGCTATATGTGTTGTCTGTACGTTAGTTGTCTAAAACTGGCACACTAGAGCTATATATATATGAGTTTATCATTTATACCAATTCTGGTTCTAAATTAACCAGCACAAACAATGGGTACCAGCGCAACTCTAATATGCTCGATAACATTATTTGTGCCAGCTATATATAGATGATACTTTAGGTGCCGATTTTAGGTATTTGTAGTATAGAACCGTCACTGGTATTTTTATGCTATAATACTGTTTTAGCAGTACCGGCCGGCCCATAACTCTAGTACCTATAGGCTATATACTCCATCTGAAATAGAAAAAAGTTATTAATTGGTGTGTATTTTCTTTGTATGTCCCTACTAAATACAATGTGGTAGTAAAGATAGCGTAGAAAATGAGAAAGAAATAGTACTAATTCAGAGGTATAAACGTCCAAAATACAGAATAAAATGCAAAACGATTTGTCTTATGCAACTCTTGATACAAGTATAAAATAACTTATTTTTTTATATATACTGGGTGGAGGCAGTAGGTTTTACCAATTATTGGTATTGATTTAATGTTCTATTATGTGCTTGTTTGTCTGCCAAAACACACGTAGTACTGTGTTTGTAATTAACTTGCATTACGCAACTCGATGGACCAATATCCATCGATTTATTGATACGAAGAAAAAACACTCAACACGAAGCCCTCTCTGGTATCCTATCTGATCTAAATCCAATGGTCTGGAGGGGCCACCGACTGCCATTGTATATATTCACCGACTGTAGGTGATCTCGATTCGATGATCCATGGTCGTAGGGCACAGTTCCATTCGTCTCATTGACCTGTGTGCACGCATCGCCTGCCGCTAGAGCTGAATATTAGCTAATTGTGTGGAGCAGAATTAATGGCACGAGATGGATCTAACTTTGATGTGCACCTCATGCGTCATATGCAGCGTCACATCATATCGATCGCTAAGTCCACCCGATCACTATTTCAGGATAATCACATCTTTGGTTCAGTTACATCCTGGGTGGAGGAAGAGTCGGAATATTGCAGAGATAAGAATGACAATGAGATAAACACCAGGAGAAATATGTGAAGCATTATTAGCATGTTCTGATACATGAATAATGCATGCAGAAAACTATATAGGACCATAATGATAGAGGACAAGTGATTGATATGGACCAGGAGAAATAGGTGAAGCATCAAATCAAGTACATAACGGGTGGAGCCCGGCCGAGAGCTTCTTCATGTGTCACACGTGTAACTCGATCGATACACAATAACTTGTAAAATATTTTGCATTGTACTAGCAGGAACGTTCTCATGAAGACGTACGGTCGGCCGGTGTATGTTGCATGCAGAAACGAGACGAGCAACAACCTACTTAATTATACGTGGCAATCATAAAACAAATATATACAGATTAAGCTTTTGCTTATCTCTTATAATATCAGACAAATATTTATAAAAAATTATAACTAAATTTGACAATTTGATACAGTAACATTACCAATTCTAAAATACAAGTAACACTAAGGGAAACACTATGTTTGCCGAGTGCCAAAGGCACTCGGTGAAGCCTTGTTTGCACTCGGCAAACGCTTCACCAAGTGTTGCACTCGACAAACACCACTCGGTAAAAACATCATCGGCAAACCAAGCTTTGCCGAGTGCTTTTTTTCGGGACACTCAGCGAACCCTTCGCTGAGCACCACAATAGACACATGGTGAACAAAATCCACTTCACGGTGCACAAAGAAAGATCACGGCGGTTTCACCGAGTGTCAAAACTTGACACTCGGCAAAGAAAATAACTGAAAATAAAAAAACAGGACGTCTGTGCGACGCCATTTCGTCGAACATGTGGTGTGCAGAGCGGGGATGGAGCCGGGGGAGCGGCGAGGCACGGCGGGGACGGGTGGCGCCGGTGCGTCGTGTCGGGCGGCGCTGACGGGGCGTCGGTGCGGCGGGGATGGGTGGCGCCGGCGCGTCGTCGGCGCGGCGGGGACGGCCGGTGCCGGCGTGGAGGGGCGGGTGGCGCCGGCGCGTCAGGGCGGGCGGCGCCGGCGTGGCGTCAGGACGGCGTCGGGATGGCGGGGACGGCCGGCGTTGGGACCGGCGGCGGGGACGAGCGGCGGCGGTGGGGACAGGTCCGCCGGCGGGGACGGACGGCTGGCGGGGATGGGCGGTGACGGCGCGCCGACGGGGACGGGCGGCGCTAGCGAGGCGGGGCCGGCGAGAAGGGGAGGTGTCTGTGGGGCGGAGGGGGAGGAAATTTAAAGGATGGGAGTGAAAAAAAGGCGGGAAAGTGAAAAATTTGCAGGAGAGTGAACAAATTGCGGGAAAAAAGTGCGGGGAACAAAACTTTCTTTTTGCAGAGTGCAACACTCGGCAAATATTTGCCGAGTGTCTTGAATACTAAATCCCATCCGCGGATGTGCGGCCCACGTAGTAGCTGGGCCCCATTGCCCCATATAGTTCCAAAGAGAATTTCGGTAGCATATCCCTGTTGGTCTCCAAATACACGACTTGGCATTGTATTCACCAACTGTAGGGCACAGTTTCCATTCGTCTCATTGATCTGTGTGCACGCATCGCCTGCCGCTAGAGCTGAATATTAGCTAATTGTGTGGAGCAGACACTACTACAAAGCGACACTGTAGCGCGCGGGCAAAAACGACCTATAGTAGTGAGAATTAATGGCACGAGATGGATCCACTTTGATGCGCACCTGCATGCGTCATATGCAGCGTCACATCATATCGATTGCTAAGTCCACCCGATCACTATTTCAGGATAATCACATCTTTGGTTCAGTTACATCCTGGGTGGAGGAAGAGTCGGAATATTGCAGAGATAACAATGACAATGAGATAAGCACCAGGAGAAATATGTGAAGCATTATTAGCATGTTCTGATACATGAATAATGCATGCAGAAACTATAGAGGACAAGTGATTGATATGGACCAGGAGTAATAGGTGAAGCATCAAATATTTTGTAACCGATAGAATAACTTGTAAATATTTTGCGTCGTACAAGCAGGAACGTTCTCATGAAGACGAGACGAGCAACAACCTCCTTAATTATACGTGGCAATCATAAAACAAAGATATACAGATTAAGCTTTTTCTTATCTCTTATAATATCAGTCAAATGTTTATAAAAAATTATAACTAAATTTGACAATTTGATACAGTAAACATTACCAATTCTAAAATACTAACTCTATTCATAACAAATTTTGTGTTTTATCGTGATGTGTGTACATACATTGAATAGGGTCCTCGTCGTAGCCATGCATGAATGCAGCAATTTATCAATCATATATGCACGATAGAATGGTGGGTGTGGCGTCAGCTCACGCACCACTACTGCACCGGCAGCATTTGTATGGGCCGCCGGCCGGCAGATCCGACTATCCTCTTGATTCGCTTCGTTCATCACGGATCCGATGGTGCGGAGGCTCTCTAACGTTGTGGAGGTGGGGCTCATACTGTATGGAGTACAGTGCAAAGGCCCCCTCCGACACGTCGAATCAAACTCCGATGGTGCGAAGGGGGCGACTGCCCTCTGCAGTTAGCTAGGCCGACTGCAAAGGATCCCGTTTGCCAGCCGATCGGGGCAACGACTTTACAAAGAGTAAGGATGGATTCAGAATAAGTTAGAATTTGGATATCATTATTTATCATATTTTATTTTGGACTTAAATATGAATACGTATATTTTTGAATATGCATACAAACGAATAGTTTGAATACAAATCCACATCCATATGTTTACTAAGTTCAAAATGAAATGTATGAAATCCGTCTAGATTTTAATTAATTGATCATATTCGATTAATCAACAAAAAAATTTGTGAATTGTACATATAAGCATGAGGCACAATGATGATCAATCAGAATTTTATGAACTGAACATAATCAAACGAACAATCAAATATTTCCACTTGCATGATATATAAATATAGCATAGGTAAATAAATAATCAGTACTATTAGTGTCTGGATATAAATCTCTAATATATTAAAGCGGACAGTGGTCGTCCGTCCGCAGCCTCCCTCCCCGTGCAGCGCACCCTCCCACATCCCATAAAAAACCAGCCAAAACTTATACCTCATAAAAACCGGCCAACCACCTCCCCACGTGCCAACGGCCTCCGCCTTCGTCGCCTGTACGTGCACATCCGTCGTTTCGGCCGTTTCGTCCATGCGCCTGTACGCGCAGCCACCGCATGCAGTTGGGCCAAGCCCAATCGGACTAGAAGAAAATCATGAGAATGAAAGAAAAAAGAAAAAGAAGAAAATAAAAAAATACATTTGCATTTCAGTACTTTAATTTCCATATTTTGCGCAGAAATGCGAATTTTACGAAGAGACCCTTAGATTTCTAAAAAATCACATAGAAACAATAATTTTGCGCAAAGGTCCTTGATTTACGAAAAATCACACAAAAAACAAGAATTTTGCGTATTGACCGTTAGATTCACTGAATTTCACGTTCGTTTTTCCATTTCAGCAATATTTTCTATGCTTATTTACTATTTATTGTTTTACTGTATTTTCAGCAAGGTTACTATGCAATATATTAATGATTGACATTATCATTAAAAATAAAGTTTTGTTGCAAAGCACGTGCATCTGACTATATAGGTTAAATACGACAGAAAAGTTTGTACGTGTTCACGTGTGTGTCTATATATATATATATATATATGCTATCCTACACCATGGGTATAGAATAGCTATTCTACCGAGTAATCTACTACTGAGAAAAAGTAGTACTCAATTCATATTCTACTGAGAAAATCTACTACTGAAAGTAGTCGGTATAGAATAATAGCTATTCTACACACGTGGTATAGAATAGCGCTCTCGTGTGTGTGTATATATATATCACACACACGTATATCAATATACAATAAAATTTATTAAAATTTCACTTATAAACATAACAATGTATTAGTTAATCGTCAGTTATAATATTACATTCATGTTTTCTTGACCTATCTTCAAACAGGTTTTTCATACTGTAATAATTGTTTCTTTATATTGAATAAATACTATAATTAGAGATAAAATTATATATCCTGCCTCCAAATCCGGTTTTAAGGGAAAAGGTGATATATATGATATACATAATATCACTATTTGTATTTTGTTTCAAATTCGAAACAAAATACAGATCGAATAGAATACGAAAAATAATGATATAAGGATGGTGATGTGCCGCTGCTTTTCGTTCCTAGCGTCTCGTGACGAGTCGGCCCCGGTGCCATTGTATTGCATGCCATCCGATATAATGTGCTTCACCGCTATTAAATTTGTCGGCGAGCTCACCATACTGCATGTGATGTGACTGCTAGTCCGTGCTGCTGTCTCGAATTTTTTAATTATTTTCGCAAATAATATACACCTTCGGCATCGTATATAACCTATACACTCAGTACGTACCTTATAAGACCGCTACCGGAATACTCAAATTCGTCTAGTGTTCAAATCTTTGCCGAGTGCATTATTTCAGGCACTCGGTAAAGATGGATTTACCGAGTGTTTTTTTAAAAACACTTGGTGAACTAAAAACACTGGCAAACCAAATGTTTGCCAAGTATTTTTTTGAAAAAACTCTTGGCAAAAAATGGTACTAGCGGACGTCGCGATGGCGTGTTTGCGCGGGATTTTTTTTGTTACACTCGGCAAATACAGTGGGTTTGCCTAGTGTTTTTTTTAAAAACACTCGACAAACCCTTTTTTTGGTGTGTGAATGCTTATTTCGAGGCTACGTGATATTTCCAATTTGGTTTTACCTTAAAATTTTTTCTACTAAAATTTATATTATCTCATATAAAAATTTCACATTTTTTGGGTTCATTTTGTTATTTTTAATTTATTAAGTATGTTTCTAGGATTTAAATTGAAATAGGTGAAATTTGAACTACAAGTGCCTAAAATAATGAACCAAAAATTGAAATCAGTGAAATTTGAACTACAAGTGCCTAAATAATGAACCACAAATTATATAAATTTCATATTCAAATTTTTAAGTATATTTTGAGTTTTAATGCACTAAATTTAAAGAATTTGTGAAAAAATTAGGTTACGACACTCTATTAGTAACATCGAGCTTAATAGTTTTTTTAATTTTTAAAGCAATTTGATGATCAGTTCTTTGTTTGTACCTGAAATTTTTTACTACAATAAAAATACAACATAACTTATCTCAAAAATTTTTGTTATTTTTTTAATTCAGTTTACTATTTTTAATTCATTGAGTGTGTTTCTACCATGAACTGCAAGCACATGAAATAATGAACCAAAATTTATATACAATTTGTATTCATGTTTTTAAGTTAATGTTAAGATATTATATCCAAAATTGAAAGAAATTTTAAAAAATCTAAGTTGCGATACTCAATCGGCAATGTGTACCTCAATGCTTTTTAATTGTAAAAAACTCAAATGAAGTCTAAAAGACATGAAACTTTTCATGGTACTATGATATGACAAGTAGATGTTGTGACAAAATTTTTAAAATGTTTCAATAAAGTTATAACGTAGGACGTTAAGAATCCTGAGATTCTCGAGGCAAGAATTACGGTTGAGAGAATTAATGATTAAATCTTTGTATGAATTTGAATTTTTTTTCTAGAATCAAAATTCAATATATCTTATTATTCCATGAAAAAATAGCATTTTTAGGTAAGTTAGCCATTTTTAATTTATTAATTGTATGTCTAGGATTTAAATTGAAACATGTCAAATTTGAGCTACAAGTGAATGAAATATTGAACTAAATTATCGAAAAAATTATATTCATGATTTTGAGTCTATTTTTAATCCTTATCCACTATTTTTCGTAAATTTTATCAAAAAAGAGTGAAAACCAAATTTAACAAAATTTGAAAAATGAAAAAAAAAGTTTGCTAAGTGATAAATTTGAGACACTCGGCAAAGCTTCATCGGGAACCAAAATTCCGAAATTTTCAATTTCGGCACCAAAATTTTGAATTGGCCGCCAAAAATTTGGCCCCTCCTTTTAAATTTTCGCTAGCTCCCCCTAATCTCTCATCCCTCCTCCCTCCTCATGACAGCCATCAACACTACTGGAGCCGAGCCCCCGTCACCTCTGCCGACGGCGCAGCGCCATCGCCTCCCACATGCTGTGGCCCCGTCCCGCCTCCCTACGGTGCGCCTCACCTTGTCCGGCCAGCAGCGTGGTCACCACGGCGCACCTCACCCTGGCCCGCTGTATCGTCGCCGTGGGGCGCCTCACCCCAGCCCACCGCTCTGTCACCACAACGCGCCTCACCACGGCCCACCGTGCCATGCCATGTCGTCACCGTGACAAGCCTTGCCCCGGCCCACCGCTCCGTCACAATGGCGTGCCTCGCCCCGGCCCGGTGTGTCGTTCCATGTCGAGCCTCACTGCACCCCGGTCCGTTGTGCCATCGCCGCGGTGCGCCTCACCTCACCTCAAACTACCATGCCTCGCCTCACCCTGGCCTGCCACATGTTGTATTCCAACTATTCGATGAAATGTCATTGTCCCCTATCCTGTTTTTTTAAATTGGTTTCATTATTTGCCGAGTGTTACACTCGGAAAACACCTGAAGAATAGTCGTTTGCGTTCGTTAGCGCTGTTTCACTACTTTTTTGCCGAGTGTCACATTTGACACTCGGGAAACAAGTTTGTCGAGTGTTACACTTGTCAAACACCCGAAGAACAGTTGTTGGCATTTGTTAGCGCTGTTTCACTACTTTTTTGCCGAGTGTCACATTTGACACTCGGCAAACAAGTGGACGCCGAGGTGTTGTTTGTCGAGTGTCCTTCGCCAAGTGTAACACTCAGCGAACCCTTTGCAGAAGCACGGCGCCGTGACGCGCCCGTTAAAATCATTGTTTGTCGAGTGTATCTTCAAAAAACACTCGAAAAACAATTGATTTACCGAGTGTTTTTAGTTTGCCGAGTGCCCAAAATAATACACTCGGCATACAATTTGACTATCGGCAAATTTTGGTTTCCCTTAGTGTAAGAAAACATAATAAAAAAATTTAGTTATAAAATACTAATGTTATTCATAACAATTTTTGTGTTTTATCGTGATGTGTGTACATACATTGAATAGGGTCCTCATCGTCGTAGAGATGCATACATGCAACAGTTGCCACCAGGCCACCGACACCTTGCTCTTAATTAATTGCTCAATTTATCAATCATATATGCATGGCAGAGAACTAGAGATGGACGATGGAATGGTGGGTACGGCGTCAGCTCACGCACCACCGGTGGCATCTGTAAGGGCCTCCAGCCGACGGAACCAGCTCCCTGATGTTAGGGCCTCCGATTGTCCTCTACCATCGTGATTCGTGCTATTCAGTGCGGATCCGACGGTACAGAGGTCTTCCGACGTTGTGGAGATGGGTCCCACTATGTACAGAATCCAGTGTGAAGCCCCCTCCGACATGCAGAAGGGGTGATTGCCCTCTGCAGTCACAAAGAATCCTGTTTGCCAGTCGACTGGTCGACGACGTTACATGTAGGGCGCAAAGAGTAAGGATGGATTCAAAATAAGTTAGAATTTGGATATCACTATTTATTATATTTTATTTTGGACTTAAATGTGAATAAAGATATTTTTGAATACGCATACAAAACAAATAGTTTGAATTCAAATCCACATCCATATGTTTACTAAGTTCAAACTAAAATGAACATGAAAAATGAAAAGTATGAAATCCCTCTAGATTTTAATTGATCATATTTGAATTGTCAATATCTTAAGGGTGTCACCAGCACGAATGCTATTGATATCACCAAATCTTTTTGATAAAAACTATGGCAGTAAAATAATGTCGCTTTAGTTTGTTAGTTTATTCCAAACATTAAATAATATATGCAATGTGTGCAATTTATAAACCTAGTGATGCTCCCTATTGACTAGATGATTGATCATTGTGAGACAACTGCTAGGAACATAAGTTGGCACCATAGGAACATAATTTCGGTGGCTTGCTATGTCCCTAATTCACAAATTTAGTAAGCAAAAAATTAAACTTTCATGTACAAACTTGGATCAATGTAACCTAGTGTACAATTAACATGATTGCTCTCAGATGTCGGGCTGCCAACTTAATGACCTCCTCGCCACAAGGCTACAATTTAATTCACATGTGTGTGTGACAACTAATTCATTAAGAAATAATAGTAAGCAATAATAATACTAAGCTTGTAATGAAACTAGGGAAAGACACATAAAGAGATCATTGCATGAATACAATATTGAAACAATATTAACACTTAATGAGAGATCATTTCATGAACAAACTTATGAAAACAAAAAAGAACCTAAATTATCACACACATCCTCATACTTCATTGAGCACATAATGCATTGCATGAACAAACTTGTGAAAACAAAAAGGAACCTAAATTGTCACACACATCCTCATAGTAATAGCATCATATTCATTGAGCAAATATTCCCACAAATTATCCACATTGCAACATATCAAAATTTCAAATGAGGAGGAGGACCTTAGGAGAAGGAGGATGCAATCGAGGTGGCAGCAAGTAGGGCGGCTAGGAGCAACAACAGTGCGGGTGACACGGGCGATGGTGCGAGGGACACGAGTGGCGAGGAGCACGATGAAGGCGATGCTGGCAGTGGGACTCTAGGGGGTGTTAGGGTTGCTCGAAATGACAGCGTGTCAATTTACTTCTAGGTGTCCACCTATTTATAAGATGGAGTCATCAATGACGGGTGGTAACTACCACTAGTTGGTAATGAGTCATCAGTGACAGGTGATCGATACCACCTATCACTAATGATAGCAAAAACATCAGTGACAGGTGGTAGTTAGCACCCATCACTGATGACTAGATGGTCTTAGCACAACACTTAATTATGCGGTCACCTCTAACAGTGACCGCACAAGCTACTGTTCAACGATGCTATAGATAGGTTTGTGTGGAATGAAGTCTAGTCCGACACTTCCACACGACAGTGGATGCGTTGAGCCAAGCAACATCCACAACAAGCCTCCATGCATGTCCAACAAAGAAAAGGAGTAAGAAGAAAGAGGAGAAGAGATGTGCTCATTTTGTGTTTTGACATCAAAACACAAGCATCTACAGTATTTAAAGGGGCTAACAAAAATTAATGTACATATTTTTAGTAACGGGTCATTTGAAGTCAAAGAGACATACTACAATATCCCTCTTTAGTGACCGGTGGAAATATAACCCATCACTATATTTGGTTTCTTTAGTGACGGGTAATACTATGACCCATCAGTAGTGGTGATGCTCCATCTTTAGTGATGGGTGAGACATAGACCAGTCACTAATATAACAACATTACTAACATGTGTAAACCAGCCCATCACTACAAGTGTATTATTGATGTGTGTCATATATCCATCAGTAAAGCCACATCACTAAAGACCGTTTCTTGTGTAGTGGATGGGAGGTGTTTCCGGATGGTTTGGGGCACATATGGATGGTGTGAGACCTCCGACTGAGTTCAAGCAACATTAACCATGGAGACGGCATGGGCTGGAGTGCTTGGTGTGATGACGATGGGCCTAGCTAGCACACGGCTTGGCATGGGGCTGAGTTGCGTGGTGGAGGCCTCCTTGCGGCATGGCGTGTCGAACTAGCGTTGGTCGCAGCTATGGGCCGCATCTAGGGTCGGCGGAGTCAGGCGGTTAAGCTTGGTGGTCGAGTGGCATCGGTATTAATGATGAGTATATAGAATTTCTCGTTACTAAAATAGAATATCATTGACAGATATAAATCTTGACCCATCACTAATAATCAAACATCGATTGAAGGACAGCCTATACATCTTAGGCTTAATTGGCATATCTCATTTTGTACATTGTATACAATACTCATATAAATAGTACAACAATTATATTTCTAGGCTCATTTATTTCAAACTTGAGAAATATTCCTGATGCATGATAGATGTGGCATCCTTATTTATGTTTATTTACTAGCATATATATGGACTACTACTTTGGTTGCCAATCAAGCACACCATTAACCAGAAAAATTCCTGTTAAATATTAGTGTCTAGATTGGAATGGGCTTGACAAAAAGATTGTCAATAACCTCCTGAAAATGTATGGTGAATGTGTATGCATCCTTCCTCCCATCATAGAAGAATGCAAAAGCGACAGCTATGTTGACAACTAGCTGAACAGCCGGAAGCAAGCTGGAACATTCATAACGAGCCTTGTTTAGGGTCCTCCATTCATCTTCTATTAGCGAATCAAACTTAGCAATGGCCTCCTTGCTTGTGACTTGGTGCTCGTCAATGTAGCACTCCAACGAGCTTGCCACATCCCCCTTGGATTTCCGGCACTTCATGTGTGTGTAAATATGACATAGATAAATAGACAAACTTATCATTAGCCAATATATGTTCTTAACCTACATAAGTAATATTTAATTCATATATTGGAAATACATGTAAATAACCATTTTATCCAATACTTTGTTTTGACACACACATATTCATACACAAATGAATTTTCAACTTTCAAATTATTACTATCAAATTTTTATGCATATATGGAGGAAAAATACATATTTACTTCAATGGCCTCTTCTTTAAATCCAAATAAGGTAGTAATATGTGAACCAGATTAAGTAAGCTACAGTGAATCAAATTAATTGTTCAACGATTACATTGAATGACTGTGGTTTAATCAAGCTAATTTATACCTTAAATGCAGCGATGTCATTCATGAAACGCATGATCTTTGCACATGCAATCACACAACTAGGATGACTTGCTGCCCACTGGAATGCTTCATTAGTTACTGCTTCGCCACTGCCAAGCATTCCAGCCACAGTTAGTAGTGGCACTGTTGAAGACATGGTAGACAATTCCACTTGTTCTTTAAAACTTGGCTTGTAATCCTGATGTGACCATTCAGCTTCTTGGAGATAATAAGTGGATAGATTTTGAAACTGCACAAGTAAATTAACCACAAAATTAATTATTAGCACTATGTAGCATTGTTTCTATCCTATTATACCTAATAAGCACTATGTAGCAGTGTTTCTATCCTATTATCCTAATTTGTACCTCTTTTTTCGCATAAGAAACCCTGTACTTCTCATTGACTGTCAACTGATCCTCAGACTCCTTAAAGATGTTCAATATTTTACAATAGAACTTCTTTAGATAGTCTGGTAGGAGAGGAATAGCAGTCTCATCCCATCTGCAGTACAGCCGTCCAATTGGTTTGCATGAGAGAATGAACTAGTTAGAGCAATAAGAAGCATGCATGATGATGCATATAATTATTTTGTCGCGTCATACTAATTGATCAGACCTTTGTATGGCTTCATTTAGCTTCCGGCATTCTTCGATGGTGGCATGGGAGTCATATGTGTCATCCATAATAACTATTAATGCACATATCTTTGCAAAGATCAGCCGTGTGAGTCCTAAGCCTTCCTCATGAAATAATATGTAGGCCGTAGCATAATTCTCCACAGCACGATCCCTTGCATAATTTAGCTCAATATGTCCATACAGATCTTTCGACCATCTGAAAATCATATGATACAGGTGAAAGCTTAGATAATCTATTTATTTAAAACCTGGGGTAGTTTAATTTACTACCCTTGTACATTAAGCTAAGTTAGGGAAGGATTATATGGATACTTACGAAAATTATGTGATAATTACCAATTAGAAACTTTTAAATATGTAGATGATGCCCTTTTTATATGTATACAATGATGTGGTGGAATCATTACCGGAAAAAAGTCCGTGAGTGGCACTCAACAAATATGTCGTTTTCCATCAGGCCATCGACATGCCGTAAAGAATCCGGGATGCATTGAGTTTTCTATTTTTTCTTGAGTGTTTATAGTTTTGTCGAGTGTTTTTTTAGGGGCACTCGGCATATATTTCATCCACCGAGTATAACTATTCGCCGAGTGCTTTTTTATGACACTCGCCAAATCATAGGCTTTGCTAAGTACTCGATGGATTGCACATGGCAATGAAGTTGACACTCAGCGAACTCTCTGTTTTCTGTAGTGAATGTTTAAAAACAGGCATTAGTTTTTGCTACCAATATGGAGAATCGTAGTAAAAAATTTATACACATTCTAGGACTAATAATCCTTAAATATGTCGAGGAAATAAAACTACCTTATCCATACCTCAATCTCACATATTGGTTAATTTATTTGTTCATGTCTTACCTTATTTATATTTAGTTGGTTAACGCACAAAAACTTCCCAAAAAGTTCATCTAGAGTTGTAAACAAACATATCTTAAGAAGATGTATTTACGCACACACGGCAAGCAAAATAAAGAGTGTTAAACATGTCTATCTCATGACATACATTTAATTATTTATATATATATATATATGTGTGTGTGTGTGAGTGGTCGTTGTGTGTGTATCAAAGAAACATGCATGCTTACTCAGAAATTGCTTTGAGCTCCCTCAAGTGGACTTGCTGCAAAAGGTTAAAATCCATCTTTGCGAGATCCAAAAGAACCGCAATGTGACCTTCCTCTTGTTCGTACTCTAACATACAATGTAATGTTTCCACTCTCTTATAAGTCCTTGTTAGTGGCACGTGAAGGGCACGCTTGACTTGATCAACTAGAGGTGGATTCAGATCACCGCGACGAATCATTGATTCGAGATGGTGCCTTGCAAAAAATATGGCTTCTTCGAGTTCTGGCTCATCATGGACAAGGAGGTGAGCGGCATTGTATAAACTTAATAAGCCCCTTGGATCGTCAGTGACATCATTGATAAACCTCCCATCACTGCCTCTGAATTTCTTGAATGCATCTGCAAGGCACATTGTCTATCTGTCTAAGGAATTTCAGGGTGGAATTGACTTTCGATGGTAAGATCACAAGGTTTCGATTCACATCGGACATAGAAGTGATCAGAAATCTATTTTTATCAACTCTCTGTGTTAATTAGTTCTTTTTTCGACTAATTCAAAAAATGGGCTATAACTAGTGAAATAGATTAAAGTCTAGCTTGATTATATACCTAAGTTATAATGCATGTTTTCTCAGCATTATATATAACTTAATGACAGATTAATATATACCTGAAGATACCCAGAAGCCATGCTCCCTAAGCAAGAGAAACCGGGTAGCAACATCATGGAGATTAGAACTGGGGAATTCACTTCCATTAATAACGCTTAGTATGCCGCATATGTCTTTTTTGAAGAGGTGATCAATTCCAAGGCGTTGGATTGCATCAACTAAATGCATCCTCTCCACCAAGTCATTGCATGTCTGAAGCCGTGTGCTGACATCCTCTTTCAGCTTATTCGCCCTCTCCACCATCCATTGCTCTGATCTCTGCTTGCTTCCATACATTTATTTGATTTGCATTGTTAATTAAGAACAATCAAAAGATATACTACTATATATCTCGTAATGAAAAATATGACATGTGTATCACAAAATCATATAAAAGAAAATATTTGTGCCTGTAGTGGCTTGGGTTCGTAGTTGATAAAAAATTCTCCCCAAACTGATGCCTCAATGGTAGTTGCCTCCTCCGTGTTATTGGACACCGCCATGGCTGAATAATGTACCCTTCGAACAAGCTTGTACGGATATGTTTGGCTATTGTTTTATGCAGGATATATATATAGCCGTGGTGGCCACCCTTTTATAGTGCCACTATGTGGGCGCCTGCCAAAACCACACATGCATAATGCTTCCAACTTGCATTCCAATAATTTGGAAGTAGAGAGACTGAAGGCAGCACGCAAGCTCGACAACGTACGCACACCGGACACTCCGTATTAACTCGTGCAATTTCATCACAACTCGATCCGTATGGTTCCATTCAATTCATATGTACATTCAATTATAGTACAACTTTGCAGATTCATATTTTACACAGTAAAACTTAATAGCTATATATAAAACTTAATAGCCATGAAATCTAGAAATAAAACCCACTATAGTTTTTTAGAATTTTAACCTCTTCCTGTTCATGTATAGCCAGACTTGCCAGCGTTAACTAGCTCTGAATGCAGATAGTTTATGTGTCTTAAACCTCTCCCACATTATATTCATTTGTTTCAGCTGATTGAGCGATCACCTACCTTCTATATAGGGGGTGTTTGGATTAGGGGCTAAAATTTTAGCCCTTGTCACATCCAATATTTAAATACTATTTTGGAGTATTAAATGTAGCATATTTACAAAACTCATTCATAATCGGTGGATTATTCGCGAGACGAATCTAAAGAGCCTAATTAAGCCATAATCTGGTAATGTGATGCTACAGTAAACATTTGCTAATCATGGATTAATTAGGCTTAATAAATGTGTCTTGTGAATTATCCTCTAATTCTGTAAGTATTTTTATAATTAGTTCACGTTTAGTCATTCAAATTGATTTCCAAACATCCGATGTGACATGGGCTAAAATTTAGCCCCTTGATCCAAACACCCCCATAATTGTATGGACGTCATTAAGGAAGATGAAACATGAGGAAAATTGATGATGACGATGGCACACCTACATGTTTCGCGTGGGCTAATAAAAGTGAAAGACAAATGCAATGCTGCCTCTTGTCACATATTTTTTGTTTTATACTCATGAAAGATTTCACCCCACTAAAGTATTCATTGCGATTATGGCAATGAAGATACATCTAGCTCCTTGTTGTTGGCATCCATAGATTATATAAAATAACCATCATATATATCCAAGTTTATGACTTACCATAATTAAAGCATGCTTTGGGCACTAATAGGTAATTAGGATAGGTCCTAAATCCCATCCGCGGATGTGCGGCCCATGTAGCTGGGCCCCATGGCCCCATACAGTTCCAAAGAGAATTTCGGTAGCATATCCTGTAGTGAAGGATGGTACTGCGATCGATCACTAATGGGATGTCCTTCTTTAGTGACGTGTAACAACATAACCCATCACTATAGGGGCAACCTTATGTGATGGGTCGTAACATGACCTATCACTAATGGCATCGCTCCATCTTTAGTGATAGATTAGATTATGATTACGACCCATCACTCAGTATTACTGACGCGTGTAAAATAGTCTGTCACTAAAAGTGTATTATAGATATGCGTCTTTGATCCATCAGTAAAACTCCGTTACTAAAAATCATTTATGTGGTATTGTTGAGTGATCACGTACCTTCTAAATAATTTTAAGGACATCATCAATGAAGATGTTTGTAAGGAAAATTGAGGATGACAGCACACATGTAGGGTGCGCGTGTTCTAATAAAAGTGATCGAAGGAGAAATGCAATTTTGCCTCCTATCACATATACTTTGTTTTATACATATTAGTGAGCTTGTTCATGTGTCGCACGATCTTATCTATCCCTTCTTGAGCATGTAAAAATACATGCGTGTTGAAAATTGAGGAATGATGATTTTTGTGATGACAAGCAGGACAGTTCCTAGGCCTCCAAGGAGAAAGGAAAAATATAATAGGAAGAAGGATGTTGTTGGTTCCTATGATGAAGAAGATACACTTCTTAAGGTATGGTTAAGAAGCCGATGACAGCAACCTAGATCGTGGACACGGCCGTTCCCGTGTTGCCATGCTATGTAGGACCACCTATAACCACAACGTATAGGACCAAATATAATACCACATATATCGAGAAAACTCCTTGTAAGCTTATCATTAGAAAAGTGTTTAGTTAGACAGGAAAATCATAGCTTCCATGTCACCGTTATTTTCTAATTCGTCAGAAATGCCATTACAGTAACAGTGGCACAAAAGCAATTAACCCTTTCTATATATATATATGGTTGTTATTTTCTTATACGTACGTGCATGCATGTACCTAGTGACATTCTGTTAATGCAAATTGCATCTTAATCTAATATTTATGTGGATGGATACAGCCCATTTTTTCTAGAGCTATATGTGTTGTCTGTACGTTACTTGTCTAAAACTGGCACACTATATGGTGTATATATATGAGTTTATCATTTATACCAATTCTGGTTCTAAATTAACCAGCACAAACAATGGGTACCAGCGCAACTCTAATATGCTCGATAACATTATTTGTGCCAGCTATATATATATATAGATGATACTTTAGGTGCCGATTTGAGGTATTGGTAGTATAGAACCATCACTGGTAATTTTATGCTATAAAATGCAAAACGATTTGTCTTATGCAACTCTTGATACAAGTATAAAATGCCTTATTTTTTTATATATACTGGGGGAGGCAGTAGGTTTTACCAATTATTGGTATTGATTTAATGTTCTATTATGTGCTTGTTTGTCTGCCGAAACACACGTAGTACTGTGTTTGTAATTAACTTGCATTACGCAACTCGCTGGACCGATATCCATCGATTTATTGATACGAAGAAAAAACACTCAACACGAAGCCCTCTCTGGTATCCTATCTGATCTAAATCCAATGGTGTGGATCGGAGGGGCCAACTGCCAATGTATATATTCATCGACTGTAGGTGATCTCGGTTCGTCGATCCATGGTCGTAGGGCACAGTTCCATTCATCTCATTGACCTGTGTGCACGCATCGCCTGCCGCTAGAGCTGAATATTAGATAATTGTGTGGAGCAGAATTAATGGCACCAGATGGATCTAACTTTGATGTGCACCTGCATGTGTCATATGCAGCGTCACATCATATCGATCGCTAAGTCCACCCGATCACTATTTCAGGATAATCACATCTTTCGTTCAGGTCGTACATCCTGGGTGGAGGAAGAGTCGGAATATTGCAGAGATAACAATGACAATGAGATAAACACCAGGAGAAATATGTGAAGCATTATTAGCATGTTCTGATACATGAATAATGCATGCAGAAAACTATATAGGTCCATAATGATAGAGGACAAGTGATTGATATGGACAAGGAGAAATAGGTGAAGCATCAAATCAAGTCCATAACGGGTGGAGCCCGGACGAGAGCTTGTTCATGTGTCACACGTGTAACTCGATCGATACGCAATAACTTGTAAAATATTTTGCGTCATACTAGCAGGAACGTTCTCATGAAGACGTACGGTTGGCCGGTGTATGTTGCATGCAGAAACGAGACGAGCAACAACCTCCTTAATTATACGTGGCAATCATAAAACAAAGATATACAGATTAAGCTTTTGCTTATCTCTTATAATATCAGACAAATATTTATAAAAAATTATAACTAAATTTGACAATTTGATACAGTAAACATTACCAATTCTAAAATACAAGTAAGAAAACATAATAAACAAATTTAGTTATAAAATACTAACGCTATTCATAACAAATTTTGTGTTTTATCATGATGTGTGTACATACATTGAATAGGGTCCTCGTCGTAGCGATGCATACATGCAACAGCTACCACTGGCCAACGACACCTTGCTCTTAATTAATTGCTCAATTTATCAATCATATATGCATGGCAGAGAGCTAGAGATGGACGATGGAATGGTGGGTGCGGCATCAGCTCACGCACGCCACCGGCGGCATTTGTAAGGGCCTTCGGCTGGCGGAACCAGCTCCCTGACGTCAGGGCCTCCGATTGTCCTCTACCGCCATGATTCGCGCTATTCATTGCGGATCCGACGGTATAGAGGTCTTCCGACGTTGTGGAGGTGGGTCCCACTATGTACGGAATCCGGTGTGAAGCCTCCCTCCGACATGCAGAAGGGGTACGGTGACTGTCCTCTGCAGTCACAAACAATCTCGTTTGCCAGCCAACCAGTCGACGACGTTACATGTAGGACGCAAAGAGTAAGGATGGATTCAGAATAAGTTAGAATTTGTATATCACTATTTATTATATTTTATTTTGTACTTAAATGTGAATAAAGATATTTTTGAATACGCATACAAAACGAATAGTTTGAATTCAAATCCACATCCGTATGTTTACTAAGTTCAAACTGAAATGAACATGAAAAATGAAAAGTATGAAATCCCTCTAGATTTTAATTGATCATATTCGAATAATTAACAAAAAAAATTTGTGAATTGTACATATAAGCATGTGGCACAAACATGATCAATCAGAATTGTATGAATTGAACATAATCAATCAAACAATCAAATATTTCCACTTGCATGATATATAAATACAGAATAGGTAAATAAATAATCAGTACTATTCATGTTTGTATCTAAGTCCATGAAAAAATATAGGTTAAACAATGCATATAAGTTGAATGTGTCATAAATAAATAATCAGTACTATTGGTGTCTGGATATAAATACAGGTTAAATACAGAAAAGTTGTATGTGTTCATATATATATATATATACGTATATCAAATATACAATAAAATTTATTAAAAAATCACTTATAAACATAATAATGTATTAGTTAATCGTCATTTATAATATTACATGCATCTTTTCTTGACCTATCTTCAAACAGGTTTTTCATACTGTAATAATTGTTTCTTTATATTGAATAAATACTATTATTAGAGATAAAATTATATATCACTACGGGAAAGACGTACTTTGCCGAGTGTCTTAAACACTCGGTGAAGCCTAGTTTACACTCGGCAAAGAGAACTCGACAAAGATGTCATCGGTAAATAGGGGTTCGCCGAGTGCCACACAAGACACACGACGAACAATTTGAACTTTACAGTGTGCAAAGGGAGATGACGGCGGGTTCAACGAGTATTAAAACTTGGCACTCGGCAAAGAAAAAACTGAAAAAAAATAGCACGTCCTGGCGCCGGGCGGGGAGGCGGCCGGGCAGTGTGGCGTCGCGGTGGCGCCGGCCGGGCGGCGGCGCCGGTCGAGGAGCTGCCGGGTCAGCGGGGCGGCGGGGTGGGGAGGCGTCGAGGTGGCGGGGCCGGCCGAGGTGTTGGGCAGTGGGCCGGCCGGGTGGCAGTGCGGTGGGCCGGGGCCAGCCGGGTGGTGGGGCAGGGGGCCGGCCGGGCGGCGGTGCGGGGGGCCGGGGCCGGCCGGGCGGCGGGGCAGGGGGCCGGGGCGGTGGGGCGACGGGGATGGTCGGGCGGTGGGAAGGGCGGCCGAGGCGGCGATGGGGTGGCGGTCAGTGGAGAGGGAATCGGTGGGAGGGAAGGAGAAGAGAGAATGGAGGGAGGAGGAAAGGGGTGGGTTTTTAAAGAAAATTTTTGAAAATTTTAAAAATAAAGTGTGCCAATTTTGAAATTTGGCTGAAAAATTGTGCGGGAAAGAATTTTTTTGGTTTGCCGAGTGTTGCACTCGGCAAACCCAAAATATTTGTCGAGTGCCTCAAATTTTGCACTCGGTAATGTGGCTTTTTATTTTTTATTTTTATTTAATTTGTTTTACAATATTTTCTTTGATAGAAATTATAAAACTATATTGCATAAGGACTAAAAATAAACTCAACAATATAAATATGTTTTTTAATAATATTTTTTTATTATTTCATACATTTGTAGTTCAAATTTCACCTATTTCAATTTAAATCCTAGAAACATACTTAATAATTTAAAAATAACAAACTGAACCAAACAAATGTGTAATTTGTACATGAGATAATATATGTTGTGTTTTTATTGTATAAAAAATTTCAAGTACAAAAAAAATTTACCCATCAAACTTCTTTCAAACCTATCTCATTTCTTCTCTAAACCCTAATCACTTCTCTCATAATCTCTGATTTCTAAACACTCTACGTGATAATTTTCTCGAAATATTTTTAAATTTTTATCACAACATCTATGTATTATATAATAACACCATGACAAGTCTCAAGTTTTTTAGACATCAGTTCATTTTTTTTATAATTAAAAAAATGTTAAGCTTCATGTTGTTGAACGAGCGTCACACCCTAAATTGTTTAAAATTTCTTTTAATTAAGTTTATAAGAACCCTAAATAGACTTTAAAACATGAATATGATTTTTTCATAATTTTTGGTTTATTATTTTAGACACTTGTAGTTCAAATTTTACCTATTTCAATTTAAATCCTAGAAACATACTTAATAATTTTAAAATAACAAACTGAACCAAAAAAAATGTGTAATTTTTACATGAGATAATATATGTTGTTTTTTTATTGTAGAAAAAATTTCAAGTTAAAATAAAATTGGAAATATCACGTAGACTCGAAACAATGGTTCAGAAAAAAAAATAAAAAAATGGGTTTGCCGAGTGTTATTAAAAACACTCGGCAAACATACCCTCAAAAAAAAATTTTGCCGCGCAAGAACGCCGTCACGACGTCCGTTAGTAACTTATTTGCCAAGTGTTTTTTCAAAAACACTCGGCAAACAAATCTTTGCCGAGTGCCCGAGATATTGCACTCGGCAAAGCTTCGGGCACTCGGCAAACTAGCCATTTCCGGTAGTGTATCCTGCCTCCAAATCCGGATTTAAGGGAAAAGGTGATATATATGATATACATAATATCACTATTTGTTAGTTTATTCCAAACATTAAATAATATATGTAATGTGTGCAATTTATAAACCTAGTGATGCTCCCTATTGACTAGATGATTGATCATTGTGAGACAACTGCCAGGAACATAAATTGGCACCATAGGAACATAATTTCGGTGACTTGCTATGTCCCTAATTCACAAATTTAGTAAGCAAAAAAAATTAAACTTTCATGTACAAACTTGGATCAATGTAACCTAGTGTACAATTAACATGATTGCTCTCAGATGTCGGGCTGCCAACTTAATGACCTCCTCGCCACAAGGCTACAATTAAATTCACATGTGTGTGTGTGACAACTAATTCATTAAGCAATAATAGTAAGCAATAATAATACTAAGCTTGTAATGAAACTAGGGAAATACACATAAAGAGATCATTGCATGAATACAATATAGAAACAATATTAACACATAATGAGAGATCATTTCATGAACAACCTTATCAAAACAAAAAAGAACCTAAATTAGCACACACATCCTCATACTTCATTGAGCACATAATGCATTGCATGAACAAACTTGTGAAAACAAAAAGGAACCTAAATTGTCACACACATCCTCATAGTAATAGCATCATATTCATTGAGCAAATATTCCCACAAATTATCCACATTGCAACATATCAAAATTTGTGCCAGCTATATATAGATGATACTTTAGGTGCCGATTTTAGGTATTTGTAGTATAGAACCGTCACTTGTATTTTTATGCTATAATACTGTTTTAGCAGTACCGGCCGGCCCATAACTCTAGTACCCATAGGCTATATACTCCATCTGAAATAGAAAAAAGTTATTAATTGGTGTGTATTTTCTTTGTATGTCCCTACTAAATACAATGTGGTAGTAAAGATAGCGTAGAAAATGAGAAAGAAATAGTACTAATTCAGAGGTATAAACGTCCAAAATACAGAATAAAATGCAAAACGATTTGTCTTATGCAACTCTTGATACAAGTATAAAATGACTTATTTTTTTATATATACTGGGTGGAGGCAGTAGGTTTTACCAATTATTGGTATTGATTTAATGTTCTATTATGTGCTTGTTTGTCTGCCAAAACACACGTAGTACTGTGTTTGTAATTAACTTGCATTACGCAACTCGATGGACCAATATCCATCGATTTATTGATACGAAGAAAAAACACTCAACACGAAGCCCTCTCTGGTATCCTATCTGATCTAAATCCAATGATATCCTATCTGATCTAAATCCAATGGTACGTGATTTACTGTGTGGAGCAGAATTAATGGCACGAGATGGATCTAACTTTGATGTGCACCTCATGCGTCATATGCAGCGTCACATCATATCGATCGCTAAGTCCACCCGATCACTATTTCAGGATAATCACATCTTTCGTTCAGGTCGTACATCCTGGGTGGAGGAAGAGTCGGAATATTGCAGAGATAACAATGACAATGAGATAAACACCAGGAGAAATATGTGAAGCATTATTAGCATGTTCTGATACATGAATAATGCATGCAGAAAACTATATAGGTCCATAATGATAGAGGACAAGTGATTGATATGGACAAGGAGAAATAGGTGAAGCATCAAATCAAGTCCATAACGGGTGGAGCCCGGACGAGAGCTTGTTCATGTGTCACACGTGTAACTCGATCGATACGCAATAACTTGTAAAATATTTTGCGTCATACTAGCAGGAATGTTCTCATGAAGACGTACGGTTGGCCGGTGTATGTTGCATGCAGAAACGAGACGAGCAACAACCTCCTTAATTATACGTGGCAATCATAAAACAAAGATATACAGATTAAGCTTTTGCTTATCTCTTATAATATCAGACAAATATTTATAAAAAATTATAACTAAATTTGACAATTTGATACAGTAAACATTACCAATTCTAAAATACAAGTAAGAAAACATAATAAACAAATTTAGTTATAAAATACTAACGCTATTCATAACAAATTTTGTGTTTTATCATGATGTGTGTACATACATTGAATAGGGTCCTCGTCGTAGCGATGCATACATGCAACAGCTACCACTGGCCAACGACACCTTGCTCTTAATTAATTGCTCAATTTATCAATCATATATGCATGGCAGAGAGCTAGAGATGGACGATGGAATGGTGGGTGCGGCATCAGCTCACGCACGCCACCGGCGGCATTTGTAAGGGCCTTCGGCTGGCGGAACCAGCTCCCTGACGTCAGGGCCTCCGATTGTCCTCTACCGCCATGATTCGCGCTATTCATTGCGGATCCGACGGTATAGAGGTCTTCCGACGTTGTGGAGGTGGGTCCCACTATGTACGGAATCCGGTGTGAAGCCTCCCTCCGACATGCAGAAGGGGTACGGTGACTGTCCTCTGCAGTCACAAACAATCTCGTTTGCCAGCCAACCAGTCGACGACGTTACATGTAGGACGCAAAGAGTAAGGATGGATTCAGAATAAGTTAGAATTTGTATATCACTATTTATTATATTTTATTTTGTACTTAAATGTGAATAAAGATATTTTTGAATACGCATACAAAACGAATAGTTTGAATTCAAATCCACATCCGTATGTTTACTAAGTTCAAACTGAAATGAACATGAAAAATGAAAAGTATGAAATCCCTCTAGATTTTAATTGATCATATTCGAATAATTAACAAAAAAAATTTGTGAATTGTACATATAAGCATGTGGCACAAACATGATCAATCAGAATTGTATGAATTGAACATAATCAATCAAACAATCAAATATTTCCACTTGCATGATATATAAATACAGAATAGGTAAATAAATAATCAGTACTATTCATGTTTGTATCTAAGTCCATGAAAAAATATAGGTTAAACAATGCATATAAGTTGAATGTGTCATAAATAAATAATCAGTACTATTGGTGTCTGGATATAAATACAGGTTAAATACAGAAAAGTTGTATGTGTTCATATATATATATATATATACGTATATCAAATATACAATAAAATTTATTAAAAAATCACTTATAAACATAATAATGTATTAGTTAATCGTCATTTATAATATTACATGCATCTTTTCTTGACCTATCTTCAAACAGGTTTTTCATACTGTAATAATTGTTTCTTTATATTGAATAAATACTATTATTAGAGATAAAATTATATTATTAGAGATACAGTAAACATTACCAATTCTAAAATACTAACTCTATTCATAACAAATTTTGTGTTTTATCGTGATGTGTGTACATACATTGAATAGGGTCCTCGTCGTAGCCATGCATGAATGCAGCAATTTATCAATCATATATGCACGATAGAATGGTGGGTGTGGCGTCAGCTCACGCACCACTACTGCACCGGCAGCATTTGTATGGGCCGCCGGCCGGCAGATCCGACTATCCTCTTGATTCGCTTCGTTCATCACGGATCCGATGGTGCGGAGGCTCTCTAACGTTGTGGAGGTGGGGCTCATACTGTATGGAGTACAGTGCAAAGGCCCCCTCCGACACGTCGAATCAAACTCCGATGGTGCGAAGGGGGCGACTGCCCTCTGCAGTTAGCTAGGCCGACTGCAAAGGATCCCGTTTGCCAGCCGATCGGGGCAACGACTTTACAAAGAGTAAGGATGGATTCAGAATAAGTTAGAATTTGGATATCATTATTTATCATATTTTATTTTGGACTTAAATATGAATACGTATATTTTTGAATATGCATACAAAACGAATAGTTTGAATACAAATCCACATCCATATGTTTACTAAGTTCAAAATGAAATGTATGAAATCCGTCTAGATTTTAATTAATTGATCATATTCGATTAATCAACAAAAAAATTTGTGAATTGTACATATAAGCATGAGGCACAATGATGATCAATCAGAATTTTATGAACTGAACATAATCAAACGAACAATCAAATATTTCCACTTGCATGATATATAAATATAGCATAGGTAAATAAATAATCAGTACTATTAGTGTCTGGATATAAATCTCTAATATATTAAAGCGGACAGTGGTCGTCCGTCCGCAGCCTCCCTCCCCGTGCAGCGCACCCTCCCACATCCCATAAAAAACCAGCCAAAACTTATACCTCATAAAAACCGGCCAACCACCTCCCCACGTGCCAACGGCCTCCGCCTTCGTCGCCTGTACGTGCACATCCGTCGTTTCGGCCGTTTCGTCCATGCGCCTGTACGCGCAGCCACCGCATGCAGTTGGGCCAAGCCCAATCGGACTAGAAGAAAATCATGAGAATGAAAGAAAAAAGAAAAAGAAGAAAATAAAAAAATACATTTGCATTTCAGTACTTTAATTTCCATATTTTGCGCAGAAATGCGAATTTTACGAAGAGACCCTTAGATTTCTAAAAAATCACATAGAAACAATAATTTTGCGCAAAGGTCCTTGATTTACGAAAAATCACACAAAAAACAAGAATTTTGCGTATTGACCGTTAGATTCACTGAATTTCACGTTCGTTTTTCCATTTCAGCAATATTTTCTATGCTTATTTACTATTTATTGTTTTACTGTATTTTCAGCAAGGTTACTATGCAATATATTAATGATTGACATTATCATTAAAAATAAAGTTTTGTTGCAAAGCACGTGCATCTGACTATATAGGTTAAATACGACAGAAAAGTTTGTACGTGTTCACGTGTGTGTCTATATATATATATATATATATGCTATCCTACACCATGGGTATAGAATAGCTATTCTACCGAGTAATCTACTACTGAGAAAAAGTAGTACTCAATTCATATTCTACTGAGAAAATCTACTACTGAAAGTAGTCGGTATAGAATAATAGCTATTCTACACACGTGGTATAGAATAGCGCTCTCGTGTGTGTGTATATATATATCACACACACGTATATCAAATATACAATAAAATTTATTAAAATTTCACTTATAAACATAACAATGTATTAGTTAATCGTCAGTTATAATATTACATTCATGTTTTCTTGACCTATCTTCAAACAGGTTTTTCATACTGTAATAATTGTTTCTTTATATTGAATAAATACTATTATTAGAGATAAAATTATATATCCTGCCTCCAAATCCGGTTTTAAGGGAAAAGGTGATATATGATATACATAATATCACTATTTGTATTTTGTTTCAAATTCGAAACAAAATACAGATCGAATAGAATACGAAAAATAATGATATAAGGATGGTGATGTGCCGCTGCTTTTCGTTCCTAGCGTCTCGTGACGAGTCGGCCCCGGTGCCATTGTATTGCATGCCATCCGATATAATGTGCTTCACCGCTATTAAATTTGTCGGCGAGCTCACCATACTGCATGTGATGTGACTGCTAGTCCGTGCTGCTGTCTCGAATTTTTTAATTATTTTCGCAAATAATATACACCTTCGGCATCGTATATAACCTATACACTCAGTACGTACCTTATAAGACCGCTACCGGAATACTCAAATTCGTCTAGTGTTCAAATCTTTGCCGAGTGCATTATTTCAGGCACTCGGTAAAGATGGATTTACCGAGTGTTTTTTTAAAAACACTTGGTGAACTAAAAACACTGGCAAACCAAATGTTTGCCAAGTATTTTTTTGAAAAAACTCTTGGCAAAAAATGGTACTAGTGGACGTCGCGATGGCGTGTTTGCGCGGGATTTTTTTTTGTTACACTCGGCAAATACAGTGGGTTTGCCTAGTGTTTTTTTTTTAAAACACTCGACAAACCCTTTTTTTGGTGTGTGAATGCTTATTTCGAGGCTACGTGATATTTCCAATTTGGTTTTACCTTAAAATTTTTTCTACTAAAATTTATATTATCTCATATAAAAATTTCACATTTTTTGGGTTCATTTTGTTATTTTTAATTTATTAAGTATGTTTCTAGGATTTAAATTGAAATAGGTGAAATTTGAACTACAAGTGCCTAAAATAATGAACCAAAAAATTGAAATCAGTGAAATTTGAACTACAAGTGCCTAAAATAATGAACCACAAATTATATAAATTTCATATTCAAATTTTTAAGTATATTTTGAGTTTTAATGCACTAAATTTAAAGAATTTGTGAAAAAATTAGGTTACGACACTCTATTAGTAACATCGAGCTTAATAGTTTTTTACCTGAAATTTTTTACTACAATAAAAATACAACATAACTTATCTCAAAAATTTTTGTTATTTTTTTAATTCAGTTTACTATTTTTAATTCATTGAGTGTGTTTCTACCATGAACTGCAAACACATGAAATAATGAACCAAAATTTATATACAATTTGTATTCATGTTTTTAAGTTAATGTTAAGATATTATATCCAAAATTGAAAGAAATTTTAAAAAATCTAAGTTGCGATACTCAATCGGCAATGTGTACCTCAATGCTTTTTAATTGTAAAAAACTCAAATGAAGTCTAAAAGACATGAAACTTTTCATGGTACTATGATATGACAAGTAGATGTTGTGACAAAATTTTTAAAATGTTTCAATAAAGTTATAACGTAGGACGTTAAGAATCCTGAGATTCTCGAGGCAAGAATTACGGTTGAGAGAATTAATGATTAAATCTTTGTATGAATTTGAATTTTTTTTCTAGAATCAAAATTCAATATATCTTATTATTCCATGAAAAAATAGCATTTTTAGGTAAGTTAGCCATTTTTAATTTATTAATTGTATGTCTAGGATTTAAATTGAAACATGTCAAATTTGAGCTACAAGTGAATGAAATATTGAACTAAATTATCGAAAAAATTATATTCATGATTTTGAGTCTATTTTTAATCCTTATCCACTATTTTTCGTAAATTTTATCAAAAAAGAGTGAAAACCAAATTTAACAAAATTTGAAAAATGAAAAAAAAAGTTTGCTAAGTGATAAATTTGAGACACTCGGCAAAGCTTCATCGGGAACCAAAATTCCGAAATTTTCAATTTCGGCACCAAAATTTTGAATTGGCCGCCAAAAATTTGGCCCCTCCTTTTAAATTTTCGCTAGCTCCCCCTAATCTCTCATCCCTCCTCCCTCCTCATGACAGCCATCAACACTACTGGAGCCGAGCCCCCGTCACCTCTGCCGACGGCGCAGCGCCATCGCCTCCCACATGCTGTGGCCCCGTCCCGCCTCCCTACGGTGCGCCTCACCTTGTCCGGCCAGCAGCGTGGTCACCACGGCGCACCTCACCCTGGCCCGCTGTATCGTCGCCGTGGGGCGCCTCACCCCAGCCCACCGCTCTGTCACCACAACGCGCCTCACCACGGCCCACCGTGCCATGCCATGTCGTCGCCGTGACAAGCCTTGCCCCGGCCCACCGCTCCGTCACAATGGCGTGCCTCGCCCCGGCCCGGTGTGTCGTTCCATGTCGAGCCTCACTGCACCCCGGTCCGTTGTGCCATCGCCGCGGTGCGCCTCACCTCACCTCAAACTACCATGCCTCGCCTCACCCTGGCCTGCCACATGTTGTATTCCAACTATTCGATGAAATGTCATTGTCCCCTATCCTGTTTTTTTAAATTGGTTTCATTATTTGCCGAGTGTTACACTCGGCAAACACCTGAAGAATAGTCGTTTGCGTTCGTTAGCGCTGTTTCACTACTTTTTTGCCGAGTGTCACATTTGACACTCGGGAAACAAGTTTGTCGAGTGTTACACTTGTCAAACACCCGAAGAACAGTTGTTGGCATTTGTTAGCGCTGTTTCACTACTTTTTTGCCGAGTGTCACATTTGACACTCGGCAAACAAGTGGACGCCGAGGTGTTGTTTGTCGAGTGTCCTTCGCCAAGTGTAACACTCAGCGAACCCTTTGCAGAGTATTTTTGGGGGTTTGTCGAGTGTTTGTGGCACTCGACAAACTTTTCTTTTCCCGTAGTGGACAGCGGGTATGAAAATTTAATTGCTCAATGAGTCAATCAATTACCTTATTTCGAGTATGCAAATTTTATCAACAAGACGATACATGGGTATAGTATGACATATATATCATGCGCTGCTCCTCGTTCTCATGCATGGCCACATGCATACGATCTACTACACTGAGTCAGTGTGGCGCACTACCAGGATCCTGGGATTGTTTCCCTATAGCACCCAAAACAATCTGGAATTGGTATAATAAAACACACGGGATATGGTTTTCTGTGTGTCAATACTCGAGATTACCCACATAGGAGTCTCAAGGCTTTCCCGACCTTCTTTCCATAGTGTTAAAATGATGACACATGGTAGAGTAAGTTTTCTCGTGTGTTTGTAAACCGTCGGGAAAAACTAGATGACGAAGGAGAGGAAATGGAAATGGAAGTATTCCCAAGTGTATTGTTTGAATAAAAACACACATTAAGCTTTGAAAATTGAAAATTCACATGATGAAAATTGAAACCGGTAGTTAGCAATGCTTTATGGGCATTTGCAGCTAGCTATTAGCAGTGTTTATTAGTTGAAACAGGAGGGAGTTTAGTGCTGTTTGATGGCATTGATCCTTGTAATTGCGATGTGTCTGAATTATTTTTAAATACACAAACAGCTGGCTGCTCATTTGGACAGCACAACACCAAATTGTTGTTTTACTCTTTTTCTCCTAGTGTACACAAGTAGCTATAGTGAAAGAGAAGAGTAATATGGTTGGCTAGCCTGTGAGAAAGAATGCTGAGAATACTCAAAAGAGTGTTGTGCGCTGACAATTGGTATTAGAGCAATATCACACGCACGTTCACTACTGGTGGGAAATCTCTCACGCACTCCTCCACCGAGCCATCATCGTCCATCGCAATCGCTGGAACGTGGGCGAGGCTGGGAGCGCAACCAGCACACACCGGAGATCATCGTCTAGCGTGTCATCAAGGAGTCGAACGCCTCCATCTAGTACTCAGTCCTGACGAGGACTAACTACGAGGAATTAATGGGCACTCCTCATGATGGTGAACCTAGATGAATTCGTATGCAGTTTAACCGATTATGTTATTGGTTATCAGAAAATTGTTTCAGTCAATGTGTAATGAGATAACATCATTTCCTCTTCCATAAATCGATGAATCATATGACACCGTGGTGGCTGAGGTGAGGGAAATTTGTGAAGAGTCCTCTATAGAGGTGGATAATGAGCTACTATCGAGAACATCCTCTCTTAATCCAAAATAGAGATATGCTTATTATGTTATACTATCATCCGTTAACAACAATAGTAGAGGTGTGTTTTGTGTTGAGGGCCTAGGAGGAATAGGAAAGACCTTTTTGTACAGAGTTTTATTAGAAAATGTCCGCAGTGAGGGGAAAATAGCTATTGCTACTACAACATCTAGTGGTTCTGCTTCCATCATGCCTAGAGGTAGGAATGCTTATTCAAGATTCAAGATACCACTAAGAATACAAGATAATGTGGTTTGTAAATTCACCAAGCAAAATGGTACTACTAAGCTTCTTCAAACAGCTTCGCTTATATTATGGGACGAAGCCTCCATGACAAAAAGATAGACAATTTAGGCGTGAGATGTAACGCCCGGATTTAATAAAATCGGGACTTTATTGAAATTCCATAGAAAATCAATAAATACAAGACGTTCATCACACGACTGCGTACAATACGCCAATCAAAGATGGTTCGTAGACCATATTATTAAAAAAGAGTTAAATGAAAGAGAAACTAGAAAATAAATCCTCTAGATGAACGCCTTCTTCTAGTCTCGCGCCTTGACTGGGTCGCTACTCCAGACCGTCCTCCTCCTCGTAGTACGCTACCTCTGGTGTGGTGAGTCAACGGGGGTGAGTACAATCATACTCAGCAAGCCACCGAAATGCAATTATAATGCAAGGTAATAACAAGGAAGGTAGTGGCTCATGTTTGCGGAAAAGCACATTTGTAAAGCATTTAATGTAATCAGATTTATTAATACAGAAAATTAAACATGAGTAAATGCATCATCTTCTAACTCGAGGGGTACAGTCAGACCACCCTCGCTCAACAGTCCTTACATGCCATGAATCATACAATCATTCATACAAAAATAAACTAATTGCGGTCAACATTACCCAACCTACCCTTGATCGTGGGCACGACTTTTCGAAAAGATTATACTCTGATTAGAGGTGTACTATTGTACCCACAAGGCACTCATTCCCACACACCAAAGTGTGTCGTGATGACACCACGTCACCCCGAAGGAACTCATGCCAAAACCTTTAGCATGGAACGCACCAATTCGATAACACCCTCTTATAGGTTTCATACGGTGCCCCGACGCTTCGGGCCAACACCGTACCCCCCCCCCCCTTGAGCCTCGTTAGTAGAAGCCACCCGCAGGTGTCACTTGCCCCCTCCACTATGGTGCTTCAAGTTGGAACGCTCCATACCTCCAGTTAGGACTTACCCACTAGACTTGTGGTTAGTACGAGTTTGTTTTGTAACAGATCCCACAAACCGGGTGCGACCAACCAATGCCCTAGCTTGCACCCGGAACCCACCATACTTATAACGTAACCAAAACTCCGGCAGAATTCCAGAGACGAGAAATAACGGGGAAATCATATAATAGAATCCAACTATCTTCGACTCGTTCTTTTATCTTATAGCAGTTGTGTTAATACATTGGACACTATCTAATATAATAATTAAAAGTGACAAGGAGTTTAGGCTCAATAAGCATGGTTGGGTTTGCACAACAAGGATGTGGATCTAATAAATATATTGTAGGGCTTGTAATTAAACTAATGAAGTAATAACCCTATGAGTTATAGCGGTAATTATAAAAATGGGCTCAATTATGATCAAATTGGGGTTTGTGACTTGCCTTGATCAGCAAATGGTGAAGGTGGAACCTCGGGACAGAACTCCGGATCCTCGACGGTGTCGTAGTCTTCTCGATATGAAAAAATAAACATAACATTCAATAAACAATCCAAAACCACACTTCAAACATATAGACTTTGGTTGGATTAAAACAAGTGAAATAAAGTTATTAAATCTTCTGAAATTATTATCTAAATTTTTAAGACAATTTTATGGAGTTATGAATTTTTCTAAAAAGAGTTATGAATTTACCCCAAAGTGTTTTTAAATCCCTTATTAAATAAAAATAAAATGTCCAAAATAAACCTACTGTTTTATTGCATAAATGTGAAGAGAATAAAAAGATAAATTTTTCAGAATTTGAATGGTCAAATTTGGAGTTAAATTGAGCAAGTTATGAATTTTTGAAGTTTAAACAATTTTCTAAATTTTTATTTAAACTAAAAACAGTCCCTGGTCCACGGTGAACTAGTTTCACCATGAACCCGTGACTCCGCGCGTGGGCCGGCGGGGAGTAAGTGGCATCCAACGGCCCATAACGCCCGATACCGCTTCAGCATGGATCAAGGGCCTAGATTAAATCCCGAGGGGATTTAATCTATGTCGCTCGATCCTGATCGTGCGGCTAGGAAGCCGTCCGGCACGCACGCGGCACGGGGGAGGCAGAAGCCTTTGTCCCCGACTCCGGCGGCGCGACGATGAGCAATTCTTGGCGATGGCGAGGGCTACCGGTGTGGCTACTAAGTAAAATAGAACCAGGGGAACATGGGGGACACGGGGGGTACCAGCGATAGCGACGGCGATGGGCTAGCGATGACCGGTGACGGGTTCCGGTGGTCTTCAAAGCCAACGAGGATGTGGTCGAGGACGGGCGGACTACGGTGGTTCCATAGGTGACGGCGGCATAGGCAGTGGGGCCCTGTGGTGACAGCGAGGGGTGGACGGAGCGGAAGCAGAGGGGCGATGGTATTTGGCGTCACAACGCGTCGGGAGAGCGTGGCTAAGGCTAGAAATGGGTGGACGGTGCTGCGGTGAGACCGAGGGTACTTATAGGGGGTCGCCGGCGTAAACTTGGTAGGCTGAATGAGGGAAACCCAAAGGTATTTCCAAAATTGCTCCGGCGACCTACCATGCACGTGGGTAGCTGCCTCTGTTGGTGAAAACGCGTGGGGAAACCAGGGAAAGAGATCGCCGGTGGAGGGTAAGTCTCAGCTTGGGCTCAATTTGGCAACTCGGCGCCCGGCGGCGGCGAATTGGAAAGGATCACCGGAGATGGAAAGGGGGGATTCATTTCCATCGGAGAAGATGGAACTGATAGGTGGGGGGCACCTGTCAGTGGGCGCTGACAAATGGGACCGATGGGCGCGCGCGCGGAGGAGAGAGGGAGGGGGCGCACCGACAGGCGGGTCCCACCTGGCAGTGACACGGGCATTGGACTGGGCTCGGCCGAGGGGGGTTTGCGGGTTGTAGCCCAATAAGATTTAAAATACCTTTTTCAATTAAAATAATTCTAGATATTTATTTGTTTGTTTAGAGCTTGAAGCATAAGTGCTAAAATCTTTTAAAAATTCTCAAAAATATTTCTTGGCTCATAGAACCTGCCATTATTTTATTAACTTTAAATTTGAATTATTTATCTAGGTTTTGTTTTATTTGGGTACTTTTATTCCTTTTTCCCTATTAAAATGTTTCTGTTAAATTCAGAAATTTTATTTTTCTCATTTTTATTTATTCTGAAATTCTGGGGTGTTACATGAGACAAGAGTATGAGAGACATAATGGAAAAGCCTAATATACCATTTGGAGGAAAGACAATGGTTTTTGGAGGTGACTTTAGACATGTTCTTCCAGTTATACGAAAGGGGAATAGGGCTCAAATTGTAAGTGCAACCTTACGTAGATCTTACCTGTGGGATAACATGCATCAGTTTAGAGTTGTCCATAACATGAGAGTTCGATCAGATAAATGTTTTTCAGACTACCTGCTATGAATTGGCAATGGCATTGAAGAGACCATCGAAGATGACTATATTAATTTACCTGATGAAATATGTGTACCCTACACTGGTGCAGAATCGTACAGTGATGGTATTTCCAATGTTAGGTACAAACATGACTGATGCCATAAACATGAAGCTTATCGAACGCTTTCCTGGTGACGAGATGATTTGTCACAGTCATGATCGAGCAGTCAATGATCCATGCAACCATTATTCGCCCGAGTTCTTGAATTTATTAACGCCAAATGGGTTACCTCTACATATATTAAAACTCAAGGTTAATTGTCCTATGATTTTGCTTAGAAATCTTGAACCAGCCAATTGTCTGTGTAATGGGACTAGGTTGATAGTCTGAACATTTCAAAGGAATACTATAGATGTTGAAATTGTATTGGGACAGCATGCTGGTAAGAGAGTCTTCCTTCCACGCATACCTCTATGCCCGTCCGATGATGAAATGTTCCCCTTCAAGTTTAAGAGGAATCAATTTCCTGTTCGGGTGAGTTTTGCAATGATAATTAATAAAGCACAAGGTCAAACAATACCATATGTTGAAATCTACCTCCCGAACTCGTTGTTCTCTCATGGACAATTATATGTAGCTTTGTCACGAGCGACTTCTCGTAGCAATATCAAAATACTCATCGCTCTAGAAAAAAATGGGGGTATCAATTCAACAAGCATGCTAACGAAGAATATCGTCTATAAGGAAGTACTCACTAGGTAGATAAAAGAAAATGTGCTCACTGTATAGTATTTTTTACAATTTCATGCCATATTTGTAATTATAAATATGTAATAGCACTTTATATAGAAAGGATGCCTCTATGTATTTTTTTAATGAGTAATAGCTAATGTTAAAACATAAAACCGACTCTCTATTTATGGTTTGTTTTGAACAATAATATATCACTTTGTTTCTTATCATCGCAATATTACTAAACGTGTGTTCTATAAATATATCATGTTCTAAATATATTATCATTAAAATTATGAATCAATTGCAACGTATGGACACCTTACTAATATACATCATATCACTATTTGTATTTTGTTCCAAATTCGAAACAAAATATAGATGGAATAGAATACGAAAAATGATATTGAATCCGACATAATTTCACCCTAGTGCCGTTGCATGCCATCCAATGTGCTTCACTGCCATTAAATTTGTCGGCGAGCTCACAATACTGCATGTGATGTGACTGCTAGTCCGTGCAGTGGTCTCGAATTTTTTTAATTATTTTTGCAAATAATATACACCTTCGGTATCGTATATAACCTATATATTTTGTACCTTATATATGCAAAATTTAATTGCTCAATGAGTCAATCAATTACCTTATTTCGAGTATGCACAAATTTTATCAAGAATACGATACATGGGTATAGTACGACATATATATCATGCGCTGCTCCTCGTTCTCATGCATGGTTTCCCTATAGCACCCAAAACAAACGGGGATTTGTATAAAACACACAGGATATGGTTTCCCGTGTACCAACACTCGGATTACCCACACGGGAGTCTCGAGGCTTTCCTGACCTTCTTCCCGAGTGTTACCTGGATGACACACGGTAGAGTAAGTTTTCTCATGTGTTAATTTTTAAACCGTCGGGAGAAACTAGATGACAGAGGCGAGGAAACAGAAACGGAACTATTTTCGAGAGTATTTTTTGAATAAAAACACACAGTAAGCTTTGAAAATTGAAACTGTGGCAGAAGATTGAAGCAAACGTTCATAATCACAGCAATTGGTAACATCAAAGCGGCATGCCGAAAAAAAGTAGAGTCGTACATACATGCGCATGTAAGCACAGATGAAACTATATATATATCATCGTCTCACCAAGATTATTATCCAACACGACGACGTCCTGTTCAACAAATAAATCAGTAGCTTGCTCCGGTGTTATGGTAGATGCACTTGTCCCTCCCTCCGGCCACACCTTGGCTGGTTTGACAGCAGGGAAGGGTTGATGTAACCACCACTCGCTCCTAGGACGCGCCGGTAGTGGACCTCACCATCGTCAATGACGACAATCATGCCGCTGATTGTCGCCGCCGCTAGCCGTGGTTGCTCTGCCTGCAGGAGCTCGACTACAGCATCCTCCACCAATGCAGAATTGTTAACCACTGCACTGGTCTCGCAGCCGCCGGTGAAGTACTAGTCAGCAGTACTGCTCCTCCTCCTGCTGCAGCCGCAACGATGATGACTATAAGGAGAACGAGAAGAAGACATGCTAATGCAGCCTTGCTTATCTCCATGCATGCAATGTCTTAGGAGTAGTTGTTCCTTCGATCTCCTTGGCTACTAGATGTTAGGAATAAACCTACCGCATGCATGTTATTAGATCGTGTTAGAGCAAGGCTAATAATATAGTCACTGTTGGCTTGCAGCTAGCCTTTTAGCCTATCCGTATAGTAGTTAGCTCTTCAACATTAATACATGACTAATTTGTTTCTTTCATAGAATTTTTCGGTTCTTGTGTCTAAACTGGCTACAAGCTTACAGCCCGCTTTTCCCTCTCTCTCCTCCACCTCAACATTCAGCCTGCTTATAGCTTGCTTACAACTTGTTATTATACTTGCTCTTAGCCATGGTCTTTGTGTGCATGTGATGTGCGTGCGTGCGCTGTGTGCAAGCGTCCTGTGTGCTTGGTTTGATTTAGTCTGTAGCTTGCCGCGTATGTAGCGTGGAGGAGAGTCAAATGGAGTTTGTTAGCTCCTGCTTGCATGGATAGTTGCGAAATGCATGCTGCTGGAAGGAATCGCTACACATGCATGTGTGTGCATGCAGGGAGGTAGTGGTGACCAGTCCGCGCGTCATAATAGCTCAGTTAGTTTAGACGTGGTGTCGCCGTGTGTTTATAAACAACATGTAACTGTTGAACCGAAGTGGAAGACACAAGAGTGCAGCGTGTGTGCGCAGCTGCAAGCGTTTGGGCGCATTCCTTTTGAGAAACTAAGTTGAAATGTGCCTTGATTTCAAGTCTGTGATGAGTGATTGACAAGTTTCCTTCTGGGCGAAGGGGACCCTTTGAAGGGGTTCGGAGGTGTTTACCGAAGGGCTCGGTGTTCTGGAGTGTGTACCGAAGGTTGTTTACCAGAGAGGTATCTAAGGTACTAGAAACACTTGTCTGCTTATCGGTGGTGCGCGGGTGACTTCGGAGGAGACGGATGGTTCGTAGCGAATGAACCTACGTCAAGCGGGAGGCTTGGTTCCAGGCGAGCAGGGAGCTCGGTCACGAAGGCTACGTGGGGTCGAAGTCAGTCCTCGGGTTAAGGTGCGCTAAGCGAAGGCAGAAAGTGCAGAGGGTGGCTTCGACTGAAGGTACCCCAAGGCGAAGTCCTCGGAGGCGAGGCACTTCGAAGGGTGCTCAGGAAGGAGTAACTTTGGAGTATGGTGGATGAAGTCCTCAGCATTGAGGCAAGGCATTTGAAGTGTGCTCCGGATGGAGGCACTTGAAGGGACACCTAACAAAGGTCTTAGAAGTCAAGGTGCATCGAAGGCATGGTTCGGATAAGGGTCTTCGTAGAGTGTGCTTGGGACTGAGACACTGCGAAGGAATGCTTATGGATATGCTTCATGCGAAGGCCTTGGACCGAAGGACTTCAGAAGGTGGTGAAGGTACTCCGAAGGTGGGGCTTCGAAGTGTGGCTGATTTGAGGTACTTCGTCCATGCATGGCTTCGGTACACGGACTGATGGAGTTCGAGCTAGAAGTAGCTGCGAAGCCGTGGTGGTCCACTCCGGAGGTGATAGTGCGAAGGCTCAAGAACTTTTTTATGGCTTCGACTCAAAACCGTCACTGTATCGAAGGCTGACTTCAGTGAAGCGAAGGCCGACTTCAGTGAAGCGAAGGCCTATGGGTTCAAGCGTGTCACCGAAGCTAATACACACCTCGCGTGCGAAGGGGGCTTCAGAAGACTCCAAATGTGAAAAGGCTGATCGTGTCGGCTCTACAAAAGCTGATGATGTCTCCTCTGCGAAGCTGACAAAGGAAGCCTCTAGAAAAGTAGACTACCATCTGTACCCCCTTGTCTTACTGAGACAAAAATAGTGTAAACCCTATGGGTAGAGTAGTCTATTCATAGGGATGAATAGTGCCTATAAATAGTGAAGGCTGGCTAGGGGTCCCTTTGGTTTGGCTTTTGGGAGCATCTTTTGCTTCCTGGAAGCCAAAAGCCAAACCAAAGGGCATATTCGAGGCTAGCAGCTTTTAGTAAAAGCAGCTTTTGGTGTAGTGAAAATATGAAAGCTCCTTTAGACCTGCTTTCTGCGGCATTTGGCTTTTGGCTTCGCAACCATACAAAATTTCATAAATTGTCATTTCAAATTTCATACAACCATACAAAATTCTATAAATTGATATTTCAAATTTCATACAACTATACAAAATTTCATAAATTGACATTTCAAATTTCATACAACCGTACAAAATTTCATAAATTGACATTTCAAATTTCATACAACCATACAAAATTTCATAAATTGACATTTCAAATTTCATACCATAGAAAATTTCATAAATTGACATTTCAAATTTCATGCAACCATATAAAATTTCATAAATTGACATTTCAAATTTCATACAACCATAAAAATTTTCATAAATTGACATTTCAAATTTCATACAACCATACAAAATTTCATAAATTGGATTTTTTACACAGCTCAGCTCAAAGCAGCTTGTTCAAAGCTATTTTAGCCAAACGACTTTCAGCTTTCTCACAGCTGACTTCCCACAGCAGCTTTTCCACAGCTCACAGGCCACAATAGCTTTTTTCCACAGCCACAGCTCAACCAAACACACCCTAGGTCTAGGAAACACTTTGGACAACCATTTTTAGAACTCCAGAGCTAGCCGCCACCCATGTACTCAGGCCTGTGAGTCTTTTGTTTTCCCTATTCATGCAATGAAATTTACATTATGTTATTGAACTATTGCTTGAACTTGTATCTCTGTTTTGCACAACATGTGTTGATTTCTCTGTAATACACTTCGTTCTATTCTAACCTGAGTGGGTGCACTGTTTCTTTTCTAGAGAAGGGTTTTAGTGTTCTGTGCGTGCGAAGTATGTGCTATTCACTGTGAGTTCGCTCTATGTAAACTGAGGCAACCCCTCACTGTTACTAGTGAAGCACTGAGTAGAGTGCGCTCGAAGCCTGTTTTCTTTCCTCAGCAAAATCGGCTCTGTTTGCTTTTAGGCCTTCGAAATATGAAGCCTAGTACTAGTTGCTAGTGCGGAGTATCTAGTCGAAGTCCCTAGAGGGAAACCTCCTCCTACGAAGGGTGAAGTGCGAAGCCTACTCAAAGGCACCTTGTGTGCGGAGCCTGCACGAACCTAGCAGAGGTGTTTTGGGGTTTGTTGGTGAGAGCGAAGTCTTCTTGACTTCGAACTTTTACTCTTTGTGAAGCCTGGTTCTGGAGTTGTAGAATACCTCCGAACCAAATCTCCGAAGGGTGTGTTCGAAGCCTGTTCCGCATGAGACTATTTTGAAAACAGAAGGCTATTTTTAGCTTGAAATTTTAGAAAGCTCCCATTCACCCCCCTCTGGTCGCCCATTCCGGTCCAAGAATTGGTATCAGAGCAGGTTAAGATCACTAGTTGACCTTAACTGGTTTTGTGATCTTTTGGCGACATGGACAAAGTTAGTAAAATACCTCTGTTCGATGGGACTGATTTTGCATACTAGAAGGTGCGCATGGAGGCTTACTTGCTAAGCCAAGGAAATGCAATTTGGGAGATTGTGGACTCACAATACTCCATCCTTGAAACTCGCACCACTCAGACAAAAAAAGATCAGTATAATTCTAACTCCAAAACTAGAAACATACTATTCATTGGTTTGAGTCGGAGTGAGTTTGATAGGGTTCAACACCTAAGGATAGCTAGGGAGATTTGGACTACACTCACTATTTTTCATGAGGGCTCTACACAGATTAAGGCTAGGTGCCAAAGCACATACAATCAACAGTATCAGTTGTTTGTGCAAGCGCTTGGTGAATCTATAGATGCCATGTTTTCTCGCTTTGACGCTACAGTGAGTAACTTGCGGTCCAATGGGACGCTTGCTTACAATGACCATGATAGGGCTATCAAGCTTCTCTATACTCTTGATTGTAGTGTTGACATAGAAATGTGCCCCCGCACTTGGGTCAGTTCGATGATCCAAAAGCGTGTGGATACTTAGGGACAAGCCTAAGTGTAACACAACACTGACGTCGCGTTCCAACTACCCTTAGCCATGGTAAGGGGGGTGGAGTCGCCAGGTAATCAAATCACACAGAAATAATCCAATTAGCTAAAAGAAATGTATTAAACAGAACAAGTCAGAAACTGAATGGAGCCTTACTAATTCGAAGTAGGGTGCGGAGGGTGATGCCGAAGTGTACCTTCAACACCTGGTGCAAAGTGTCCCGCTGAAGGGTGTCTTTGGCGTTCAGACTGAACTGGCCGAAGATAAACTCCAAACCGATCTGGATGCGACAACCACCTCCAAATAGCGGGGTTCGGTGTGAAGTCTCCAATATAGTAAGGTACAGAATAATGACTTACGTGCAGCGCGCAAGCGTTACTTCGTCTAGAGCGGAGTACGAGCATGGTGGAGCCTATCGTGGCGAAGTCTGTTGGCGTGCGGCCGAAGCAGCAACCTCGCCAAAGTGTGTTCTGGCAACCCCCGAAGCTGGTCTCCTAGCTCCGGACACCTCAGGCGGAGTGGCTCCAAACGTGGAAAACCTGCAATAGAGGGGATTCGAAGTACCAATTCGGCAGAGGACCGAATTCTGCTAAGTGTTGCACTAGTGGCAAAGGTAGCAATCTGTTACGCAGATTAGCGGATACTTCATAGGCGAAGAAACAAGGCGATAGCAATCTATTACGTAGATTAACGGATACTTCATAAGCGAAGTAACAAGGCGATAGCAATCTATTATGTAGATTAATGGATACTTCACAGGCGAAGTAACAAGGCTTACCACTATTCCGAAGTGGTCGTCGGAGGGCTTCCAGGCAAACCCACGAAGAATACAGAAAATAAAGATAAAGTAAAGTACGGTTCAAAGCTAGGGCTTTGTGGTTGATTTTTGTTGGGGGGGCTTCTGAACCGGCCTCACCCCTATATTTATAGGGGCTAGACTTCTAATCTCTAAGCCTAATCTGGTGGAATTCGGTTTGATCATGCGTAAAAGACTTAGTCAAAAATTAGAGCCAATCTCTAGCTCTGCTCGAAGTGGGCCTTCGGCCAAGTCCACCGAAGTCTGCTCCTCGGGCCGAAGCTTTGGCGAAGTGGGCCTCTGAAGGCCTCTGGGCCGAAGGCGGTGGGCTGGCTAGAAACTTCCTAAGCTTGTAGCCTATTGGACCTTCGGCCCTGTAGGGCTTCGGCCCAACCTAGGACACGTGCATTTTTGAACCAAATTGCCAAAATTGGTATTTTGACAATCTTAACCATTAATGCCATTTTTTGCTATCAACACGTAGCATTTGGGAAGTAAAAATATCCAGCATTGAGGAGTCCACAAGTTATGACAAATTGATCTGTGATGAGCTCTTCAGCAAGCCGAAGTCCACAGAGATTGCCAAGGCATCTCTTGTAGTGCATAGAAACTCTTTGCCATAGCCATTGGCACTAGTTTCTAGCTCTAGTTGTGGCACCGATGCAGAACCAAGCACATCTGGGACGTGTGTTATTGCAGGTGGTTTTGCTTTGTCCTCCATGGTCTCTGTCACTAAGGAGCAGGTGGATACTCTGGATGATGAAGAGCTTGCTCTCATTGCCAGAAGGTTCACCCGTTTTCATAATAAGAGATGGGATCAAAGGAGAAGTGGCTTTAGTGGTTGTTTTGACTGTGGTGACACTTCTCACATCAAGGCCAATTGTCCTAAGCTCGAGAGGAGAGCTGAGAGTGAGCGCCCCAAATACCACAAGAAGGAGAGGAAACCCTTTGTGAAGTGTAAACGCGGCAAGGTGGCTAAGTGGGTAGCCAAGGCTGCTTCTAGAGCGTTCGTTGCTGCACTCAGCGACATCGACACTTCCTCAACTGAGAAGTCGAGCTTTGATGAGGAGGAAGAGTCCCCAACAAAGGAGGAGAAGAAGGAGAAAAAGGCAAAGGATTTCACCGGTCTTTGCTTCATGGATGACAACACTCAAAGCGACGATGAGCTTGACTCATCTAAGGTACCACTATCTTATGACCAACTTTCCATTAAAGTTGATGAACTGAATGAAGTAATTCTTGGTTAGGATAGACTGCTTCTGCAAGCCTCTTGAGATAGAAAAGACCTTAGACTTAGGCTATAATCTATTTCTACTAATTATGCCATGCTTAAGTCTAAAATTGATGATGCTGAATGTGAATCTTGCACTGTTGTCATGGGTGAGCTTGCTCAGTTGTGTTCTGTGCATGCTCAAACTATTGATGAGCTTGAGACTGCACAGAATCAACTTTTGGTGGTGGAGTCTAGACCTATTTCTTCTGATGCTTGTTCAAATTGTCCGTTATTGATTGATAGCATTAATTTAAGAGACAAGCATGTTAGGGAGTAAGAGGCTAGATTGGAGAGTGATGAGTGTTCTAAGGATGTACAGCCTGCTTGTCCCACCTGCATCACCCTTAAGGACCAACTCAATTTTGCTAGAGGGCAAGCTGAAAACCTTAGGACTGAAAATGAATACCTTCTTTCTTGGGTTAACAAATGCACTGAAGGAAAGGGTAGGATGGATTTGCTCTTAGCCAAGACCAAGATGTGTGCTGACAGGGCAGGGTTAGCTCTAGTATTGGGTTTTGAGAGGATTCCTTCAGATAGTGAGAATAAAACTGTTTTTACCTCATCCACTACCTTAGCGAAAGAAAGAGCCCAGTTAGACACTCCATCAGCCAAAAAGCCTACCCAAACTCCAAAGAAAACCACCCCTCCTACCAAGAAAATTCCTCCCAAGAAGAACTCTTTGATAAAACCCGAGGAGCCTGTGAGGATTGCTCCTATGACCCATGAGAGTGCCCCTAGGAGAGTGTTTCATTGTTCTTACTGTTAGCGGGCGGGTCATTTGGTTGGGTTTTTCTATCGTCACATCAAGGATGAGCTATGTTCTCAGACGTTGAGGTTCCAAGACATGCATTACAAACCTCTAGGTATGCATGAGTCTGAGTTTTACTCACGTCCTGTTTATGAGGCTCGCCGATCTTCTCGGAGTAGTTTTGCTCCTCGTTGTGTTCACCATATTTCCTATGGTGCTAGACCTCATGTTAGTGGCTTTGCACCTCGATAGGTTGGAATACCTCGTCATGCATCTGGGTTGTATTATATAGGTAGACCTCGCACTTTGCATCACTCCACTTTACTTGTGCGTAGACAGTCTACTTTTACTATGCCTACTGCTCGTATCACTCAGTACTGGATGCCTCGTCATGTTTTCACTCACCCCAGCACTAAGCGATCGAGGTTTTCTCATTTTGTGTAGGCATCGGACCGAGGCTTGGAGGGCACATGGATCATGGACTCCAGTTGTTCGTACCATATGACTGGAAATGCAGCATGGTTCTCCAGCCTCACCACAACCAAGCAGAAAGAACAAATCACCTTCGGCAATAACCGTAGAAGTAGAGTGAAAGGTAAAGGTGTGGTAGGAATCTACTCGAATTTCACTCTCAAAGATGTTGCTTTGGTTGAAAACTTGGGATACAATTTGCTTTTTGTATATCAATTGCTTGATGAGGGCTTCGAAGTGTGATTCCATCGTGATACTTCGCAAGTACTCAATTCTGATGGTGCTGTGGTATGTAAGATCTTTAGAGTTGGGAGAGTCTTTGGAGCTAATTTCTTTGAGTCATCTAGTTCTGCTCACTGCCTTGTTGCACATTCGACTTCTGAGCTCTGGAAGTGGCATAGGAGATTAGGGCATATGAACTTTGAATTGCTCACTCGACTGAGTGCCCTAGGACTGATCCGAGGATTACCCAAGCTTAAATTTGAGAAGAATTTAGTTTGCGCTCCCTGTTGACATGGAAAAATGATTACCGCTTCGCACTCGCCAGTCACCATGGTGATGACTGAACAACCGGGAGAACTTCTCCATATGGACAATGTAGGTCCTTCTTGGGTTAGTTCTTTAGGCAGCAAGTGGTATGTGCTGGTCATTGTCGATGATTTCTCTCGCTATTCTTGGGTCTTCTTTCTAGCCAGCAAAGATGAAGTTTTTTCACACTTTTGGAGCTTGGCTTTGAGACTTTATACTGAACTCCCTAGTGCATTAAAATTCATTAGAAGTGATAATAGCACTAAGTTCAAGAACAGTCTCTTTGTTGACTTTTGCATGGAGCATGGCATAGAACACCAATTCTCTGCTCCGCGGGTTCCTCAACAGAATGGTGGTGTTGAGAGGAAAAGCCGAATTTGGTTGAGATGGATAGGACGATGCTCGATGAGCACAGGACTCCTAGAAAATTCTAGGCTGAGGCCATGAACACTGCTTGGTACATCTCAAACCGAATTTTCTTACGCTCAATTTTGAACTTCACTTCTTATGAGCAGCATTTTGGGAGACAATCTAAAGTTACTCATCTTCGAGTTTTTGGCTATCGATGCTTTATCCTAAAACGTGGAAATTTGGACAAATTTGAGTCGTGCTCTTCTGACGGGATTTTCTTGGGTTACACTACTCACGGTCATTCTTATCGTGTTTTCAATTTGGAAACTAACACTGTCATCGAGTCATGTGATGTGACCTTTGATGAATCAACCCCCCGTGTTAGCTCTTCTTTTGAACAGGCCAATGAACACGATATGTAGCAGACCATCTTCGAAGATGAAGATCCCGGAGATTTTGAGGACGAACCCCTACTACCGTCAACATCGACCCCCGAAGATGACCTCACTTCGATCACTTCGGAAAGAGGCCCCAAAGCTACAACCTCAACATCGGTCATCTCCGACCATTCATCGGCACAAGTTGAGGGGGAGACTGCATCCTGCCGTGAGGCTCCTCATCATATTCAAAGGATGCATCCTCCCGAGCAGATTATTGGTGAGCATGATCAAAGGGTAACACGTTCTCATGCTCATTTCATTGATTCTGCTTTTGTTGCTTCTTTCGAGCCTTTAGATGTGAGTCATGAACTTTTTGATTCTAGTTGGATCAATGCCATGCATGAGGAACTTGAAAATTTTGAGAGAAACCAAGTCTGGACTCTTGTAGATCCTCCACCTAATGTTCATTTTATTGGAACTAAATGGGTTTTCAAAAACAAACAAGGGGAGGATGGGACTGTAGTTAGAAACAAAGCTAGACTGGTGGCACAGGGTTTTTCTCAGTTAGAAGGGATTTATTTTACTGAAACCTTTACTCCTGTTGCTCGCCTTGAGGCCATTAGAATTCTTCTTGCATTTGTGGCATCCCGTGGTTTTAAACTTTATCAAATGGATGTCAAAAGTGCTTTTCTAAATGGCTTCATAGGCGAAAACGTTTATGTAAAACAACCCTCTGGTTTTGAAAACCCCAAATAACCACATAAAGTCCTTAAACTTCATAAGGCTCTTTATGGACTCAAGCAGGCCCCTCGGGCTTGGTATGACAGACTTAATTCTTTTCTGCTTGAGTGACGGTATTTGATGGGATCAGTCGATAAAACCCTTTTTACTCTCAAGCATGGCAAAGATTTCCTCCTAGTTCAGATTTACATTGACGATATCATCTTTGGTGGCTCTTCCAATGCTTTGGTTGTCGAGTTTGCAGAGACTATGAGTAGAGAGTTCGAGATGTCCATGATGGGCGAACTCACATTTTTCCTTGGTTTGCAAATCAAGCAAAGCAAACAAGGTACCTTCGTCCACCAGACGAAGTACACCAAGGACCTGCTCAAGAAATTTGACATGGCCGATGTGAAGCCTCTTGCCACTCCAATGGCTACATCTGTAGCATTGGACCCTGATGAGGATGGAGAAGCTACAGATCAGAAGGAGTTCCGAAGCATGATCGGCTCTCTTCTTTACTTGACTGCTATGAGACCGGACATACACTTCGCTGTGTGTCTGTGTGCTCATTTTCAGGCTTCGCCACGAGCTTCGCACCTCCAAGCGGTCAAGCGCATTCTCAGGTATCTCAAACATACCCTTGAGTTTGGCATTTGTTATTCTGCATCTTCCTCTTTGTGTCTTCGTGGATATTCAGATGCGGATTTTGCTGGGTGTAGAATTGATAGGAAGAGTACCTCTGGTACTTGTCATTTTCTGGGTACTTCTCTTGTTTGCTGGTCTTCTCACAAATAGTCTAGCGTTGCACAATCTACGTCTTAAGCCGAATATGTTGTTGCAGCTAGTTGTTGCTCACATATTTTGTGGATGGTTTCCACTTTGTGGGATTTCGGGTTAGAATATAAGAGTGTTCCACTATTTTGTGATAATACTAGCGCTATTTGCATTGCAAACAACCTGGTTCAGCATTCCAGAACCAAACACATTGATGTGAGATATCATTTTCTCAGAGATCACAATGAGAAGGGAGATATTGAACTTCAGTATGTTGATACCTGGAACCAGCTTGCCGACATTTTCACCAAACCCCTTGATGTGTCGCATTTTGCTTATTTACAGGGGGAACTTGGTATTTTCATCCCTACGACATTCTATGAGGGGAGGCATGATTTAATTATTTTGCATTGGCTTCCATATGATGTTTTGATAATACTTTTAGTGTCTTTTATATGCCTTAGCGTGATGTTCATGTTCATGATGCTTTCAGCTCTAGTTAATATATATATAACTTCATAATGAGCATGATTTTAATTTATAAAAATTTAAATTTGATCACTGCTTAGTCATGCGTCCGGCTTGTGTTATACAGAACTGCTTTAGCTATCTTTTATCTGCCTGGTAGCTAGAATCCTTTTCTATGGATGCACAATTGCAACTTGAAAATTTTACTGCTATTCATGGAATCGTACAACAAATGATAAACACCATCAATCAATATCCACAATTTATGTGCTAAAAATGAAAAGATCCAGGCGGGTTTACTTGTCACACTACTTTATTCTAGACTGCTTGCCATAGCACATTGGTATGAACTAGGATAACTTAGTGTCTGCCAAAATCATAGTCTTAACTCACGGTCTCCGGGCGGAGGGTGGCGGCGCAAATTCTGGGACGGCGACGACGGCCGACGGAGGGCGGTGGCACGGTCTCTGGGATGGCGACGCGGGCTCGGGGATGGCGGCGATGGTTGGAGGGCAGCGGCACAGACTCTAGGATGGTGGCACGGGCGGAGGGCGGTTGCACGGGCTCCGGGACGGCGGCGTGGGCTCGGGGATGAAGGCGACGGGCTCTAGGGACATTGGCGGCGTGTGCTCCGAGACGGCGGTGCGGGCTCCGGGACGGCGGTGCGGGCTTCCGGACGGCGCACAGCGAGGGCTACGGGACGGCGGTGACGGGCGCGGGAGTTAGAGGCTAATGAAACTAGGTTTCGTCTAGGCGAGAGCCAAAAATTATATATAGGTGTATTAGCAGTGGCGGGGAAGATGACGTTACCCGACCATCACTACTAAAAGCAATAGCAGTGGAGGGCTGGTGACGTTAGTATGCCCGCCACTGATTAAACACGTGCCCGCCACTATTAACTCTGAGGAGTATTTTCATTTTTGTATCTAGCATACACTGCCCACAATGTCGAGAAACACTTTGTAGCGCAGTGGTGTAGGGGCTAGCTTGGGGCCATGCGGTTCGAGGTTCGAACCTTGCTGCCGGCAAGCGGTTTGAGGTATGAACCTTGCTGTTGGTGCCCAAACAATTTTTTCACTTCTTATTTTTTAAAATTTCAGCACTTTTTTATTGATGTTTAAATCCTCGTTCGAACTTGAATTTTTTTTACAATAAAAATACATCATAACTTATCAAATTGAAAAATTGCTATTTTTCTAAATCAGTTTACTGTTTTTTATTTCATTAAGTGTGTTTTTATGATCAAAGTTAAAATAAGTTAAATTTGAACTACAAGACATGAAATAATTAACCAAAATTTATAGAAAAACTATATTCATGTTTTTGACTCTATTATTAGTTATTATCGAATAAATTTAAAACCATTATAATCTTAGTAGTGGCGGGACACTGACGTCACCCGACCACCACTACTAAAAGGAATAGCAGTGGCGGGCTGGTGACGTTAGCATGCCTGCCACTGATTACGTGCCCGCCACTGCTAACTCTGAGGAGTATTTTTATTTGTATATCTAGCATACACTTCCCACAATGTCGAGAAACACTTTGTAGTGCAGTGGTGCGGGGGGCTAGCTTGGGGCCATGCGGTTCGAGGTTCGAACCTTGCTGCCGGCAGGCGGTTTGAGGTTTGAACCTTGTTGTTGGTGCCCAAACATTTTTTTCACTTCTTATTTTTTTAAATTTCAGCAATTTTTTATTGATGTTTAAATCCTAGTTCGAACTTGAATTTTTTAACAATAAAAATACATCATAACTTATCAAATTTAAAAAAAATTGCTATTTTTCTGAATCAGTTTACTGTTTTTTATTTCATTAAGTGTGGTTTTATGATCAAAGTCAAAATAAGTTAAATTTGAACTACAAGACATGAAATAATTAATCAAAATTTATAGAAAACCCATATTCATGTTTTTGACTCTATTATTAGTTATTATCCAATAAATTTAAAACCATCATAATCTTAGTAGTGGCGGGCCGGCTGACGTCACCCGACCGCCACTACTAAAAGGAATAGCAGTGGCGGGCTGGTGACGTTAGCATGCCCGCCACTGATTAAACATGTGCCTGCCACTGCTAACTCTGAGGAGTATTTTTATTTTTATATCTAGCATACACTGCCCACAATGTCGAGAAACACTTTGTAGCGCAGTGGGGCGGGGGGCTAGCTTGGGGCCATGCAGTTCGAGGTTCAAACCTTGCTGCCGGCAGACGGTTTGAGGTTTGTACCTTGCTGTTGGTACCCAAACAATTTTTTCACTTCTTATTTTTTAAAATTTCAGAACTTTTTTATTGATGTTTAAATCCTCATTTGAACTTGAATTTTTTAATAATAAAAATACGTCATAACTTATCAAATTTAAAAAAATTGCTATTTTTCTGAATTAGTTTACTGTTTTTAATTTCATTAAGTGTGTTTTTATGATCAAAGTCAAAATAAGTTAAATTTGAACTACAAGACAAGACATGTATCTTTATAGTTTTTTAATCCTCAAAAAATCAAATAAAGTCTAAAAAAGACGAGACTTGTCATGTTGTTACAATAGGATCGAGACTTTGTAGCGCAGTGGTACGGGGGCTCCCTTGGGGCCATGCGGTTCAAGGTTCCAAACTTGACACATCACATTTATTTGAAAGCAAGTACACAAACACAACTCCAGGATGGGGAAACCAGCTTACACATTGAACCGCACACCAAACCAAAACGCAGTACCGGTCCAAACCCAAAAGAAAGATATGGTTTGGAGCTTCTTCTTCTTCCTCCGCACAAACCCAACATATTTCTGGTTAAACAGATGAAAAGCATAAACTTGCCAATCCTCAACCAACTCAGCATCATCAGGCAGTCTGAACTGCTCTCCATATTCCTGAACAAGAAAATACACGCGCCGGCGATAGTGAGAACAACTTATTATACATGCAGCAATGTAAAAAATATCGTTCAATGATTGAATTGGTTGATAAAAATATAAAATTTGCATAAAAAGAGGATTTTGCCTCATGCTTCCTCTTGCTACCGCATTGCTCTGCATGCTTCCCTTTTCCACTGCTAGCCTCGGCATGTTTCCCTCTGCCACCGGTTGCCTCATCATTCTTCCGTCTGCCAGCACTTACCCTAACTGGTTGCGGCGATCGCGAATCGTCCTCCAAATCGGAGTCCAATATGAGAATCACTTTCTTCGCCAAGCAACTGCAAACTATACCATGTACCTTAAGTTTATCGCATTTGCAAACCTCACACACGCCACTTGATGTAGAGTTTGAGGATCTACTATTTGGTTTAATCTTAGGAGGAGCCATCGTGAACCGGCGAGGAGAGCGCTATTGTCGAGGTTGGGGGTCGACGATGAGGCCGGGTGGAGGGTGCTGTCGTCGAGGTTGGGGGTCGGCGATGAGGGTGGAGGCCGCGGTTGGGGTTGGCGAGGAGGCGAAGAGTTGGGGATTGAGGCATCACGGGAGGCACATAGATAAAAATATAGGTGTATTAGCAGTGGCGGGCATGATAGCCCGCCACTGCTATTTTCTCTTAGTAGTGGCGGGCAATGACGTCACTAGCCCACCACTACTAATCCGCCCGCCGCTGGTGCTCTACTTAGTAGTGGCGGGCCGATGACGTCAGCATGCCCGCCACTACTAATAGCGGTAGGGATTATATATCTAGCATACACTGCTTACATTGTCGAGAAAGACTTTGTAGCGCAGTGGTGTGGGGGGCTCGCTTGGGGCCATGCGGTTTGAGGTTCGAACCTTGCTGCCGTTAAGCGGTTTAAGGTTTGAACCTTGTTGTTGGCCCCAAACAATACAAATTTTCAAAACTTTTTTATTGATGTTTAATTAAATCCTCGTTTGAACTTGAATTTGTTTTAACAATAAAAATATATCATAACTTATTGAATTTAAGATAGACATGTATTAACTATAATTAAATAATAACCTATATTACCAATATCATAAACAAAATGACATAATTGATTTTACAAATACGCACGCTAAACATAAATGATCTAGCCTTGCACTAATTTTCCATCGCCATTGGTGCGTAGATAAGGAATCACACTGCCAAATAACAGTTTTGCTTCAACCACAATGATCCTTGATATGTCAACGAAAAACGACACCTCATTAAACTGAGTGTATTCTTCTTCGTCTCCATCAACTCCAGCAATTCTTTGTTTTCCTGGAGCAACGATGTATTTTTTCTCGTCTTTAAGATTAAGTATGTAAAATACTTGTGCCACGGATTGAGCGAGTATCCAAGGGTCATCTTTATAACCCACCTTATTAAGGTCAACTATCGTAAATGCATGATTAAATTTCTATTCACAAATCTTAAATTAGTAAAACACTAATAACTCATTATATACATGATTAAATAGAAAATAAGTGTGATATTCGGCATGGATTTACCTCCTAGAAAGAAATCCTTCAAAAGAAACGAAAACAAAGCCTCCCCCCTCTTTTTCTAGATTTTTGTCGCCATTGTACGGACAAAAATGCGAACTCCGGTAGCCTTGTGCTCGGGGAGGAAGAGATGTGTATTTATAGTCAGAATAGTAATGACGGTCGCAAGTGATGTCATCAAATCATTAGTGGCGGACAGCGTAGCAGTGGCGGGCAGTTTTCTGTCCGCCACTACTAGTGACAATAGTAGTGGCGGTCGGTGCTGACGTCATCAGCGACCGCCACTACTAGTGGCTATACTAGTGGTCGTCGCTGGCGTGGCAGCGCCTGGAACCAGTAGCTCGCCACTACAGTGGCGGTTTGTAGTAGTGAATCATCAAGGGTCGTGGGCTAATCACCACGATATTTTTCGCTACCTTTACTAGTATTCAAATCCGGATATTTCCCCAGTCCTAAACTCGGGGCACCATGCTGAGCTTCCCTTTATGTCTTGCATGCTGCTTCGATATGCCGACTGTCGATCCAACCTGTTCCGAGATTGTCTTGAGTGCCTTGCCTCCTGATCCTTGTTCCATTCGACTGCCCATGGTGACTTGGGAGGTATACCCGGGGTCATCTCCCAACAACGAGTGCGAACACTCATAAATAAAATAACTAAATTATACTAATCTCGTAAGTTATGGTAGCGTTGGTGTACTTTACTATAACGGTAGTGTCCTCTGCGGAACTTAGCTTTGAGTCCGTGTGATATCACAGCAATTGGTGACATCAAAGCGCGCGCGGCAGGGAGAAAGAAATAATAGAAGACAGAAAAAAGGTACAGTATTCATACGTACGTACAGGCGCATGTACTATACGTATGAACAGCTGAAACAATACAGCGGCAACATTCTTCACCGTCTCACCAAGATTATTATCCAACGCGACGACGGTCCTGTTCAACAAATCAGCAGCTTGCTCCTGGGTTTTGGTAGATGCACTTGTTGTCCCTCCCGGTGTAGGGTCCGCCTGGCGGCAGGCAGTTGCCAATACACCTCGGCTGGTTTGGCAGCAGGGAAGGGTTGATGTGGCCACCATTCGCTAGGACGCGCCGGTAGTGGACCTCACCATCGTCGACGACGATGATAGTGCCGCTGCTTGTCGCCGCCGCTAGCCGTGGTCGCTCTGCCTGCAGGAGCTCGACTACGGCGTCCTCCACCAATGCAGAATTGTTAACCACCGGTCTCGCCGCCGCCGGCGCAGTACTGGTCGGCAGTGCTCCTCCTGCTGCTGCAGCCGCAACGACGACTACGAGGAAAACGATAAGAAGACATGCTACTGCAGCCTTGCTTCTCTCCATGCAATGTCTTAGGAGTCGTTCCGTCGATCTACTTGGCGAGTGGCGAGGGTATGTTTTGATGCCAAATTTATATTGTAGAGATGCGATAGATGTGTGATGTCAGAGCCCCAACACCTCACAGGGGTTAATTATTAGGTTAAAATTTGATAATTTATCTCTTAAAATGATTACTTATTATAATGTTACTCATAAAAATAACATGTATAACATTTAGATTAATGAATATGTGGGCCAAGATCGATTGCAAAATATAGAACCACTTCTTGGTGGTTATAAATTATCAAATCTCTTCGGCAACCACGATAATTCAAAAAATAATTTTACAGTACTTAAGAAATAAAAGGTACCACAATTTTAATATTAATTTTAGTAGCTCTTAATTAGTAACTGAGATACTATTAGGTACCAAAATTAACACTAAAAATTATGATACCTCTTGGTATTTCCTCAACTGCTATAAAATTTGTCCAGTTCAAATGGATCAAATAGGAGTGATTTTACGGTCCTTGAGAGGATGCACGAGGTACACAATTTTTAGTGTTAATTAATTTTTGTACTTGATGTACCAAAATTAACACTAAAAATTATGATAGTTCTTAGAGTTCTATATAAAATTTACCATCAAATAGTGAATTTTAATAATGCATAGTGAATTTAGTAAGATGTCTCTCGCTCTCTTAATTTGGCGCTCTTTGTGATTTTTCTCAGAACTGTAGTACAACTTCCGGCACATAGGATATTGGAAAAATATTTATTTGGCTTCTCCAAAAATCTTTATGATATGATGATTTGTAATAATGGAAGTCACAAGAAATCAACTTATTTTGAATTTCATGATTAAGATAATGATAATGAATCTCATTATTCTGATACGTCTAAGATATATAATCTTGTATAACCAAATCAAATTATGCATTCATCTCAACATAAGCTAAAAAATTTCACACAGCGGGACAATAATTTAGAGTACAATATACATCATAACAATCTTTTTCTCACTTATATATATATATATAATGTACACATTGGCAAGAGAATAAATATAGGGAAATTTTGAAACATGCTATTACAATTTTCTGTAATTTGAAAATACCACTGTCAGTGACAGTGGTAGGTCTCATATGTCAGTGACACACCGATGACATATTTCAAAACTGTAAAAATTGTAATGGCATATAAAAATTTGGCCCGATCGTGATATATTTAACTCGATACGCAATATCTTGTAAAATATTTTGCGTCGTACTAGCACGAACGTTCTCATGAAGACGTACGGTCGGCCGGTGTACTAACGCTATTCATAACAAATTTTGTGTTTTATCGTGATGTGTGTACATACATTGAATAGGGTCCTCGTCGTAGCCATGCATGCATGAATGCAGCAGCTACCACCGGTCACCGACACCTTGCTCTTAATTGCTCAATTTATCAATCATATATGCATGGCAGAGAGCTAGAGATGGACGATGGAATGGTGGGTGTGGCGTCAGCTCACGCACCACCGGCAGCATTTGTGTGCATGGCCCTCCGGCCGGCGGAACCGCCCCCGTATAACTACAGGGGCATCCGACTATCCTCTCATGATTCGTGTGTCGTTTATTATGGATCCAATGGTATGGAGGCCCTCCGACGTTGTCGAGGTGGGGCTCATCGTGTATGGAGTCCAGTGTGAAGGGGGCGACTGCCCTCTACAGTCAACTAGGCCGACTGCAAAGGATCCCGTTTGCGAGCCGGCCGGAGCGACGACTTTACATGTAGGGCACAAAGAGTAAGATGGATTCAGCATAAGTTAGAATTTGTACATCATTATTTATCATATTTTATTTTGGACTTAAATATGAATACCGATATTTTTGAATATGCATACAAAACCAATAGTTTGAATACAAATCCACATCCATATGTTTACTAAGTTCAAACTGAAATGAATATGAAAAATGAAATGTATGAAATCCATCTAGATTTTAATTAATTGATCATATTCGATTAATCAACAAAAAGATTTGTGAATTGTACATATAAGCATGAGGCACAAAGATGATCAATCAGAATTTTATGAATTGAACATAATCAAACAAACAATCAAATATTTCCACTTGCATGATATATAAATATAGAATAGGTAAATAATAATCAGTACTATTAGTGTCTGGATATAAATATTGGTTAAATACAGAAAAGTTTGTACGTGTTCACGTGTGTGTGTGTGTGTATATATATATATATATGCTATCCTACACCATGGGTGTAGAATAGCCATTCTACCAAGTAATCTACTACTGAGAAAAAGTAGTACTCAATTCATATTCTACTAAGAAAATCTACTACTGAAAGTAGTCGGTGTAGGATAATAGCTATTCTACAAACGTGGTGTAGAATAGTGCTCTCGTGTGTGTGTGTGTATATATATATATATCACACACACACGCGTATATCAAATATACAATAAAAATGTAGAATAGGTAAATAAATAATCAGTACTATTCATGTTTGTATCTAAGTCCATGAAAAAAATATAGGTTAAACAATGCATATAAGTTGTATGTGTCATAAATAAATAATCAGTACTATTAGTGTCTGGATATAAATATAGGTCAAAAAAATTATATTCATGATTTTGAGTCTATTTTTAATCCTTATCCACTATTTTTCATAAATTTTGTCAAAAAAGAGTGAAAACAAATTTAAAAAAAAATTAAAAAAATGAAAAAAACAAGTTTGGTGAGTGCTAAATTTGAGACACTCGGCAAAGTTTCATCGGGAGCCAAAATTCTGAAATTTTCAATTTCGGTGCCAAAATTTTGAATTGGCTGCCAAAAATTTGGCCCCTCCCTTTAAATTTTCGCTAGCTCCCCCTCATCTCTCATCCCTGCTCCCTCCTAACGACAGCCATCAACACCGCTGGAGCCGAGCCCCCGTTGCCTCCGCTGGCGTCGCAGCCCTGTCGCCGCCGGCATGCCGCGGCCCTGGTCCCGTCGCCGCCCGCACGACAAGTACTCGTTTCCGCCCACGCACCGCACAGCCCCGTCCTGCCGCCCTACGGCTCGCCTCCCCTCGTCCGGCATGCCACGTGGTCGTCGCGACACGCCTCGCCCTGGCTCGTCGTGCCATCGCTGCAGGGAGCCTCACCCCAGCCCACCGCTCTGTCATCGCGACGCGCCTCACCCCAGCGGCCCAGCCCGCCGTGCCATGCCACGCTGTTGCCGTGACGAGCCTCGCCCCGACCCATCACTCCGTCGCCATGGCATGCCTCACCCTGACCCGCTGTGTCGTGCCATGTCGTCACCGTGACAAGCCTTACCCCGGTCCACCGTGCCATCGCCACGGTGCGCCTCGCCCTGGCCTGCCGCATGTTGTATGTCAACTATTCGATAAAATGTTGTTGTCCCCTGTCCTATTTTTTTAAAAAAATAGTTTCATTCTTTGCCGAGTGTTACACTCAACAAAAACCTGAAGAATAGCCGTTTGCATTCGTTAGCGCTGTTTCACTACTTTTTTTTGTCGAGTGTCACATTTGACACTCGATAAACTTGTTTGTCGAGTGTTACACTCTTCAAACACCCGAAGAACAGCCGTTTGCATTCGTTAGCGCCGTTTCACTACTATTTTTGCCGAGTGTCACCTTTGACACTTGGCAAATAAGTTTACCGAGTGCCAGATAAAAGTCACTCGGCAAACAAGTGGATGCCGAGGTGTTGTTTGTCGAGTGTCGTTCGCAGAGTGCAACACTCAGCGAACCCTTTGGCGAGTATTTTTGGGGGTTCACCGAGTGTTTGTGGCACTCAACGAACTTTTCTTTTCCCGTAGTGGACGGTGGGTATGAAAATTTAATTGCTCAATGAGTCAATCAATTACCTTATTTCGAGTATGCAAATTTTATCAAGAAGACGATACATGGGTATAGTACAACATATATATCATACGCTGCTCCTCGTTCTCATGCATGGCCTCACGCATACGATCTACTACACTGAGTCAGTGGCGCACTACCAGGATCCTGGGATTGTTTCCCTATAGCACCCAAAACAATCTGGAATTGGTATAAAACACACGAGATATGGTTTTCCGTGTGCCAATACTCGGGATTACCCACACAGGAGTCTCGAGGCTTTTCCGACCTTCTTTCCCAAGTGTTACAAGGACGACACACGGTAGAGTAAGTTTTCTCATGTGTTTGTAATCCGTCGGGAAAACTAGATGGAGGAGAGGAAATGGAAATTGAAGTATTCCCGAGTGTATTGTTTGAATAAAAACACACAGTAAGCTTTGAAAATTAAAAATTCACATGATGAAAATTGAAACCGGCAGTTAGCAATGCTTTATGGGCATTTGCAGCTAGCTATTAGCAGTGTTTAATAGTAGAAACAGCAGGGAGTTTAGTGCTATTTGAATTGTCTGAATTGTTTTTAAATACACAAACAGCTGGCTGCTCATTTGGACAGCACGACACCAAATTGTTGTTTTACTCTTTTTCTCCTGGTGTACACAAGTATCTAGTGAAAGAGAAGAGTAATCTGGTTGGCTAGCCTGTGAGAAAGAGTGCTGAGATTGAGAATACTCAAAAGAGTGTTGTGCGCTGACAATTGGTATCAGAGCAATGTCACACGCACGTTCACTACCGGTGGGAAATCTCTCATGCACTCCTCCACCGAGCCGTCATCGTCCATCACCATCGCTGGTACATGGGCGAGGTCAGGAGCGCAACCAGCACACATCGGAGATCATCATCTAGCGTGTCATCAAGGAGTCGAGCGCCTCCATCCAATACTTGGTCCTGACGAGGACTAACTACGAGGAATGGGCACTCCTCATGATGGTGAACCTGCAGGTGCAGGGGATCTGGTATGCCGTGGAGCCAGAGGATGGTGAGGAGGTGGTTGCATGGACGTAAGCATTGGAAAAATAAGAGAACGATGCATGCAGTTTGGGAGGATCATCTCAGCACATCTAGCGGAGGGAGAGAGATACTACTTGAGGACGCTATTAAACCACGTGGTTGGTGCTACTTCATTTGAGGACTTGAGGACACATGACGGTGTTGTATACCCTACATTTCGAGAAAGCGCTGAGAAAAGAGGTATCATTGAGTCAAATAACAACATTGATGAGTGCCTCTCTAAAGCTGAAGTTTTCCATATGGCATCATCCCTCCGAAGGTTGTTTTCTACAATATTGGTTTATTGTGAACCTAGCGATGTGCGTGGACTTTGGAACACACACTTGGAAGCAATGTTTGATGACATCCGATGATCGTAGATGAATTCGTATGTGTGGGATCGGAATGGCGACTAGAGGGGGGTGAATAGGCGCCTCAACAAATTCTTGCCAATATGATGGCCTTTTCAAATCACCCAATGCACCTCTAAATAAACAAGCGGAAGCAGATGTAGTAAAGACTCCGATAAAAACAGATGCTATCACCCTCCTATCTAATATTATGTCAAATGATAGATTGAGGGATCACCAGCACTGAATTTGCACACACAAAGACTGCATTTTAAAAATAGTTTTGAAACCTTATTTGTTTTATACAAAAGACTCACATAAAAAAACAATTTCAGAATGGCCTTGGTAGAAAATGTGCTCGGCAGTACATGCAGTTGTTAATGGTAAAAAGCAAAAGCATCACTGCATACGACAGCACATGATCGGCAAGTTGAGAAAGAAAAAGAAGGGAGAAAAATATTTCTAGATTAAACTTTCAGCCTTCAAGATTTTTAGCAATTGACCACCTTCCAGAATTTTTATAGCATATAGATGAGCCAAAAACTATATATAGCTGTGTCCAGAACTTTTTGCAAACTTCAAACATGGAACCCTTGTAACTTGGAAACAAGAGTTATGTAGAACTCAGGTCCAAAAACAGAACCAAAACCGATCAAAAATCGCCTCAAAGATTGAATCGAAACTGAAAACAGAACACAACTTGACAGAAATCAGCAGTTTTCAGAACTTTTTAGGCACTTTGTTGGACAGGAAACTATATACAGCAGTAGTCAAAACCTTTTGCAAATTTCAAACATGGAACCCTTGAAACTTGGAAAACAAAGGTTATGTAGAACTCAGGTCCAAGAACAGTACCAAAACAGATCAAAACTCGCCTCAAAAATTGAATCCAGACTGAAGACAGAAATCAGGAAAAATCAAAAGTTTCCAGAATTGTTTAGGCACTTTGTTGGACAGAAAAATATATGCAGCAGTGGTCAAAAACTTTTGCAAACATTAAAAATGGAACCCTGGAAACTTGTACAACAAAATTCGTGAATAACTCAGGTCCAAAAACAACATCAAAACAGTTCAAAACTCAGCTCCAAAAGTGAATCTGAAAAGGATGAACAGTACCTGCGCTGGAAGCTCTTGGATGCGTCCTGTGCTTGATCCGAATGATGAACACTAAGCATGAAATTAAGAATAGAAAAAAGGCTAGAACAAAATAGAAATTGTGGTTGGTAGCCTCCAAAATGTTTAGCTAAAAGAGTCCCCTAAACCCTAGGCCTTTGGGTCCTTTATATAGGCAAGCTCATTAAAGAAATCACCAAAAAAGCCATTAGGGTAAAAGTTCTAGGTATTTACCTAATTGCCATAATGAATTTTCAGAATTATAAATTCTGAAAAATCCATTAATGCAAACTCCTAATTTATTACATCATTGACCCTATTCTTTTAATATTTTTTCAGAATTAAGAATTCCGAAAAATACTAAAAGATTACACTTAATCTAGACGATAAAACAGAAAAAATAAACTCCTAATTACTAGAATTAAAAACATTTTCTAATACGACGGTTTTCAGCAAAAACCGACAAAGCCTCCTCAATCGCCGACATGTGATGCCAATCCATGAAATCGACCACCAGCAAGTCTCTCCTGCTCTCGATCTCCTCGAGCCGCCTGATCACTTGCACTTGCCTCCCTTTCACTGACTTGACCATCACGCTGTCTCGACCATCCGTCCATCCATGTCTTGCTCTATCACCTCGTGCACTCCTGAGATCATCTCCAACTTCACCTGGCATCCTTGATCCTCTAGAATCGAGCTCCCCACTCGACCCTTGATCACCCGCCGTTGACAGTTGGTTAATTAACATCTCCACCCTACACACATGAGACAAGCCAAAACAAGAGACACAACGCACACCGATCCCCTCGGCATAATCCATATCCACACATCGATCCCATCGATGCAATCAAGCCACAACTCACTCACTCATCACTCTAGATCACTCAACCTTGTCAATCACTCATCATACAGACAAAAACCATAGTGCAACCTCACTTGGTTTCACAAGGTCCGAAGAGAGGGAGAACAATGAAGACAGTCAGGGCCACTCGTGTTTCCATCCCCATTGGAACTGTGAGTTCTCTAGTCTTTGCTAGAACGAGGGGCTACGCCTACCATCCATAGACGACTGTCGGAGTACGGTGCTCAAAGCAAAATGCAAGACGGTCATCGGTCACACAATATCAAGCTCGGGCCACATGATCAAGAGACAGTGCACCAAAGATTGGTGTCTCCATGGGTACAGACGCTGGAAAGACTCGGCCCCCTAAATCCCGAAGAAATCGGCCAGACGGCTGATGATGATGAAGACCCGATAAAGAAACCACAGTGGTGTCTCCTAGGGATCTTCACGAGAAGCCAAAAGAGAAGGGTGTAGCATGTACGACATAGAGAGGGAAAGGCACAGGTATGCGAAGAGGAGACTAATCGACCACAAAGAATTAAAAGTGAATGGCGACCAAAGGACAAGGCCGATCAGAATGTTGAAAAGAAGGGTACGGAGGTAAACATGATTTTCTTCCTTCCCACAGAGTATCGAGCGTCCCATGAAGATGACATGGATCACATTGATACGTTGGCTCAGTTGATGCCGGCTCCCCATCCAACAATCTTTGATAAGCCAGAAAATCTTGAGCATCGGCACCTAAGACCTCTCTATATCAAGGGGTTGGTTAATGGGAAGCCGATGTACAAGATGATGATAGATGCAGGGGCAGCTTTCAATTTGATGCATTATGCCACCTTCCACAAGCTTGGAAATACATCAGAAGACCTCATCAAGACTAACATGGTATTGAGGGATTTCGGTGGCAACTCATCAGACACAATGGGAGTATTAAATGTAGAGCTGATAGTTGGAAGCAAGACAATGCTGACCATGTTCTTCATGATAGAGGGAAAAGGATCCTACAGCCTATTATTAGGACACGATTGGATACATGCAAATTGTTGCGTCCCCTCGATAATGCATCAGAACCTCATACAGTGGATCGGCGACCAGGTGGAAATAGTTCCTACCGATAAATCAGTTAATATAGCTACAGTCGATTTGTCAGTGTGGGAAGCAGAAAGAGTCATCTATTTATCGGGAGAAGCTTGGGACAACAACTTTCTTGAAGTGTCAGATAACGGTATTAAGACGATCACTAAAGAGTTCCCCAAATTCATCCTGTAAAGGACGACAGTAAAGGAAACAGAAAGCCCCAAAGGAGCGGACTGAAGATTGCTTCAAAAGATCTAGGAAGGGCCATTTCGGATACATCGGGTGGTACCTGGCAATGATTACTTGCTCGATGGACTAGATGGACAAGTTTTTGGGAAAGCGTTGAATGGAAAATACCTAAAGAAGTACTTCCTGAGTGTATGGATAAACGCTTAAACATAATCGTGTGGAAGTAGCTAATACTATTCATATCGTCTGTAGACAGTTGATGTTGGAACATCGTATGCAAGAAAGCAAACACAATTTTAAAGATCACGTCGTGATAAAACTTAAAAGCATATATATACAGTTGGTTTTTCAGGTTATAGAACAAAAGCACGACAACCTACTAGCGGTCTCCTATCAAATTACACTTCTAAAGGGGTCCTTCTCACCAACGTTCGACCGGAGATTCTCAACATGGTCGGTCGTCTAGGGCCGCCTTCCGTTGACCCACACCATTAGAGTGGGGGCACCGACGCCCATGTTCAGGATGGCTGATACTGGCCCATACTGTATCGGCCTGAAGCTTACTAGGGGGCATCGTGATCGCCATCCTACAGAGAAACAAGTTTAATCAGAAAGACAACGACAAGGGATAAGCAGAGAAAGAAAGTCAAGATACACTACCTTGGGGTCCGCGTCCATGACATCCTGATAGAGTCACACCTGGTAGATCAGGGAGGAGCGGTTGAAGATGTGTTGCTTCACCTCACTCCACAATTGGTAGAAGGCAATGGAGATCGCCCGGCATGTCGTCCAAGATGTAAGCTCCCCAATGCGGATCCCATTGGTCATTCACGAAAGACGACGCCATTCCTAGGGGTTCGTGACTCACTCGCGTGCTTAGATCCAGCCAACGAAGAAGAGATGGGGTGGGAGTTGACCAAAGCCTAGTTGACGAGAGAAGACCGATGGGTGGTAGAATTCATAGGAAGTTTGATGAGGGCGTTCATCGACGAAGTCGACGGGGAGCAAGCAAGGAGAAGCGGTGGCTAGGAAAATGTTGAAGAATGTATCGTTCTATGATACATCTGAGAAAATCATCTGGTTGGGGAACGTGTACTCTGAGTAAAAGCCAAAAGGGAACCAAGTGGTTCGATTCAAGAATCCGAGATAGAAAATCTTAAAGAAAGCAGCTAAAGCTGTAGAAGAGAAAGAGACAATAGAAGGAGACGCGGCCACCTCACCCAAAGAACGACAAGAACGGTGTGCTAGGATAGATGTCTCAGAGAAATCGAGAGGGAAAAGAGAATGGCTAAAAGGGGCTCTTCCAATAGCATCGGTGGTATATACATTTAACCAAAGCTGAAGAAACCACCAAGGGCCTTTGAGACAGTCAATGATGATATTACCAACCGATAGGTCGGCTGATACAAGATGGAGGAGATGGTAGACTGGCCCAGGAGGTAGCAGTCAAGTAGGACCCACACGTGAGCCACGAGTTGCTTGGCCTGGAAGCGAAATTGGAAGGTTGGGGCTAAAGCCGGTATGCAGAAGGCGTATTCTTCCAACTAGAGGTTCAAAAGTCAATATGCTCGACAATGTCCACGGGACCAACTTTCTTGTTGTGCTTGGCGATGTAGCGGTCCCAAGTGTCAGTTGGCGTGACGCTCAGAAGAGAAGAAGGATGAAAACATAAGGAAAAGGGATTGGTCACTGAGTTGATGTTTAAACAAGTCAGAAAATGGATGTCAATTAGGGAAGGACTCATCGGCCTATGGCCAAAAATGAAAGCATTCAGAGCATCCCAACAAAAATAGCAAGATGCGGCCAACATCGGCTCATTTATGTACTGCTCGGCGAGGGAGAGGCCGATGTCAATATCGTCCTAGAGGGGACAATAGACGGTCGATACCCTAAGGTACCAGTCATGCTAACCAGGGATGGGAGAAGGAGAATAGTCAAAACCATGACCCCAATCAGCGGACCTCATGGGGGAACACTTAAAGGGAATCCTATGGGTCTCAGCGTTTACAAAGTCGACGGGATCCGGGTCACCTAGTGGACCAAGAAAGAAACTGGAAGAGTGAGTAACGATAAGGATGGATACCTGATCTTGCAAATTCTATGAAAAAAGGGGGAAAATCATAAGGAATGAGTAACCCAAGGAAAGGTCAAAGAAATAAGAGGGATGAAATGTTTGGAGTTTACCTCAGGGATTGGATGGATACTGGACATTTTGCAATAACCGAAGTACGGGGTGATGATCACGAAAAACTAGAAGCTGATGGCAGCAAGTTCAAAAAGGGAGTAGCAAGCAGAAGGCGTGAAGAGAACAAGGTAAAATAAAGTGGATATTTATAGGCTGGGGTGATTCTTTGGCTACCACGCCAGACCAATCCCGGCGGAGAAGAGTAGTTACTCGGGGCCAAAACACGAAGAGATACCATAAGACGGAGATTTTTCGGCTGACAAGTAATGAAAGTGAAGAGATCGTGCTGAAAGATGTTTGAGAAGACACAACAGTAGAGATAGTAAGTGTTGATAGTTTCAAAGCATCAAATGCCAGTTAATACTCCAAAACTGGGGGCATGTGTTGACGCCAAGATTTAGTAAAGCCCAGGCCCACTAAAGCGCCACACGGTCAACAAAAGTCAAAGAGATGGTCAAAGAAAGTCAAGGAAGCTCATCCATGCTATTACAAGACGATCGGACGTAGAAGGAGCCAATGGAGATAAGGTGCAAGAAAGAGAAGATAAATATTATCAGGAAATCGGTTAATATAGAATACTTGGATGGCAAGTCACTGGACTATAGATATGTATCCCTAGTTATCTTAGAAAAACACATCTCTGTTAACCAACTACTCGGTGCATCGCCACCCTTGGTCTCCAAGGTTTATTACAGTGAGGTTTGGCACTCGGATCTAGGCTGGATCGTTTCGATCTCCAATGAAGAGGTGAGTCCTGCCACCCCCGATGTCCTTACTGATTAGATCAGTATCCTCACAGCTGCAGCAATTCAGTTTGATCTCTTGAGGTTAACCTTGAAACAGTATGGTCGCCGGTTGTTCTCAGTGTATTAGCTAGGTCTAAGGCTGCATCAGTTCAGTTTCATCTCTTAGATTGATGTGATCTAGGTGTGATAGTTTGAGGCTTCATCGGTTAAGTCTGACATCTCTTGCTATTGTATCTCTTTCATGTTGTATACCATTCATCTAAATAAAGCATGCCCGATTCTTTGATATATTATTAAGATCATTGTAACTAGATATTGTCTCGGTTAGGTCCGATCTAGTTATTGTGATGATTTTCATGATATAGACTTGTTATCTGGCACGTTTTATTTATTTCCATCAGAGTACAAGCCGATGAGTTATCTTTGATTCCACAATTTATCTTATGAGTTATCGGAAAAGCATCCATCAGCCTACACGGTTCACTGTTCATCTTATCGGCCAATGGCATGCTCGCCCGATCACTACATCTCAGGTCATCGGCCTTATGGTCGATCGACATGATATTCCACGAATATTCAATCTTTGTCACGGTCATCATCTTGATAGCTGATAGGCCATGCTACTAATGTCATATCTCATGTTCCCTTATCAGTTATAGGGTCAAACTGATTGGCACACCTTGAACCCTTTCTCTAAGAACATAGGACCTGCACTAGAGTGAAGGAGATCTCTAGTCCATGCGTGTGTCAAAGTGTGACCAAAAAACGCACCAACACTAATGTAAAAAAATATTCATTGCATAGAAATTTAGCATACTATGAAGGTTATCTCAAGAAGTCTGACTTGCACAATATTTGCATATGGATAGCGATAATGATAATAATAGAAGACATTATTGTAACAATTGTGTTAGTTACAATAGGTTTTTATGTGGTGGTGTATGGTGTATAGAATAAATCTCGAAGGGTTCTCACAGAGGGAGAGAGAGGGTTTATACTGGTTCGGTCCTCCCCGGAGGGATAATAACCCTACGTCCAGTTTACAGTGGATTTGGCATAGTTCTGCCTCTACTAAACATTCTGTCTATTACAAAGGCATGGCCCTGCTTTTATAGGCACACAGGACAAATGAAAAGACCTAATTGCCCTCTACAAGACGTAGACTTTATAGGGGGCAAGAAGGGAAAAAGGCTATATTACTGTACATGTGACTTTATAGATGTGTTGGATAAACATCACTTCTGGAGCAGGTATACGGCATACCAGGGGTTGTGGCCCTGGTATGGTTTTACACTGTAGCAATGCTTGGATATTTCTTATGGACCGAAGTACCTACCAGAGGGCTTCAGTCGGAGCTAGCTGAGAGGGCTCCGAAGTGGACCCCGAAGTGGTCTCTAAAGAGGACTTCGAAGGGGGGCAGAGGAGTCCCGGAGGTTTGACTCCAGAGGGGACCCAGAAGGGCTCCGGAGGCTTGGCTCTGGAGGGGGACCGAAAGGTTCTTGGAGGCTTGATGCCGGAGGGGACCTGAAGGGATCCTAGAGGCTTGGCTCTAGAGGGGACTGGAGGGGTCCTAGAGGCTTGACTCCAGAGGGGACCCGAAGGGGTCCGGGAGGCTTGGATTCGGAGGGGTCCCGGAGGGCTCTCATAGGCTTGGCTCTAGAGGAGGCCCGGAGGGTTCCAGGAGGCTTGACTCTAGAGGGGACCCAGAGGGATCCCGGAGGCTTGGCTCCAGAGGGGAAAGTCTTGGTTGTACTTGAGTTAACTTCGTCGGAAGGGGCTGGGGCCCGTCCTGAGGCTTCGCCAGTTGACGGGTTCCGAACCCGAGGCCTTCGGAGGCTGACGTCATTTGGCCCCTAATTAAGGGAAAACTTATTTCCCCCAACAGTAGCCCCTCGCATGTAGCTCTTTGGAGTGAAGGGGTGCATGCGCCTCGGGACAAATGACTTGAAAGAATGATGCTTCGGGGTAGGCAGGCCTTTGGAAACTGGGGCCGAAGACTTGCTTCGAACCCCACAGGCAATAAATGCTTGTACAGAGTGATGGGAGGTCCTCGGGGAGCCCGAGCGACCCTACAACTGTCAGAAATTAGGCCGTTGCAGCGTGGGGAGCACGACAGTTCGCTTCAGTTTTCACTTTGGACCCATCGGTCAAAGACAGTGGGGGCCGGGTAACTGGTGAAAAAAGACCTCGGTGCGGGGCGTGCAGTCGCTTTTTTACCGCCTATAAAAGGGGCTTGACGTACCATGGCTCCGTCCACACCTTCATTTGCTTTCTGCTTCAGCCCCTAGCCACCTTCGCCCTCTGCTCTCCACCTTCGTCTTCGCGCACAGTCTGCTCTGAATCCCTTTAGTGCCCTTCGCATCGAAGTCCTTCGCAAGATGCCGAAGAAGGTTGCGTCAAAGAAGGCCTTGGTCCCGGGCACGAGCTCAAGCTCGGTCCAGGCCCAAGCGGCGACGACGGCGAAGCATGCTACGAGGTGCCTCAGGCCGAGGGACCTTCAGTCACCATCAGACAGGTTCGAGCAAACTTTGGAGTTGAAGGCTTCGGTCTCGAGGGAGGAGTCTGTTCAGTGGATCTGCGAGGGGAGGATTTCCGAGGGCATTCGGCTTCGAGTGCTTGAGAAGTCGTAGGCATTCCCGAGGCCTTAGCCTGATGAAGTCGTTGTCTTTGAGGCCTTCTTCATTGCGGGGCTCGGAGTGTCGGCGGTGGACATGCTGAGTGAGGTGCTGAAGGCATACAACTTCGAGCTCCCTCACCTGTCACCAAATGTCGTGGCGAGGCTTGCAATTTTTGAGTGGGCCGTGAGGGATGAGGGCTGCGAGAGGCGCGCAGACATCTTCATTGCCCTTCACGACACAAGCTATCAGCCGAAGCGGAGGGAGGGATAGATGGCGTCGAGAGGGCCATAGCCTTCGGGAGCGCCAACTTCCGCTCCGTGGAGAGTTCTTGGACGACTTCCCAGCGAGGTCCATCAACAACAAGTGGTATTCTTAGTGGGACCAGGAATGGTTTTATGCTTTAGTGGGCGGGGACTCCCCCCTTCGGAGTACCAACACGCTCATCTCCTACCGTCACGAAGGCATAGTGAAGTTGAGCTCTGAGAGCCTCCAATCGAGGATCCTGCTCCTGCGAAGGGTGGCCTCAAAGATGAGTATGCAGGACTTGGCCAAAGAGTTCATCACCCTTCGGCTCAGCCCCCTCGCGCTCTCCTGGCTGGAGGACTTGTTCCTGGCTACGGGCCTAGAGGGTCCAAGCGAAGTATCCGCAGAGCGTCTTGGTAAGGCTTAGAACTCTTTTACCTTTGTACTTGTGAAGTTTAACTTGTGCTAACTTGGAGTCTTTGATGAAGTTGCACATGATGTGTGGCCTCCAGAGGAGGCTATAGTGGCCGCCAAATGCGTCGTTGGATCTCCGACAGCAGCGGGGGTAGCAGCAGCTTGGAGTTTGAGAGCTCTTCGTCTGACAAAGATGAGGGGGCGACCACGGTGGAGGGGCCCCTCAGGAGCAACATGAAGAAGTGGTCGAGGTAGTGGACCAAAGCCCGGCTCTAGCGGGGCCAATGTTTCTGACACCCTTTGTAACACCCCAGAAATTAAAAGGGATTAAAATAAAAGAAAAATATTATTTAAAAAATTTCTGGATTTATTATTAAAGGAAAATTCATAAAAGAACCCAAATAAAGCCAAACAGGGAGAAATACTCAAAATTTGGACCTGAAAATTTTATGAGATGAACTAGAGACCAAAATATAATTTTAGGAATTTTTACAAATTTTTATCAACAGTGATTCAACCCTTAATCAAATATATGAATTACTGGATTTATTTTAAATCAGAAAAGAATTGAAAATGCTTAATGGGCCTCAACCCGGAATTCGCCCTCAGCCCGGCCCAATCCAGCGGTGTGCCGCTGACATGTGGGGTCCACCTGTCGGCGCACTCCCCCGCTCCTCTCTCCTTCCCCGCGCCCCGCTTGGCCCACCCGTCTGCCACTCTTGCCCTTTCCGCGCTCTCTGACCATCGGGACCCGCCTGTCGGCCCTTCTATTTTCGTTTCGACCACTGACAGGTGGGGGCCACCTGTCAGCATCGTCTTCTCCATGGAAGGGGATCCCCCCTTCCCTCTCCCCTGCGATCCCCTTCTGGATTCTCGCCGCCGGCTGCCCGATCTCGCTCGATCGCCCTCGGATCACTTTCCCCGAGCACCGCTGCACCCCTTCCGTCTATAGCCGACGCGTTTTCACGCTTAAGGAAGCTAACCGAGCCAAAGGAAATCCTCGCCGGAGTAAAATAGGAACCCTTCACGGGTTTCCCTCCTATAGCCTACCATAGCCATCGCCGATGACCCTATAAAGACCCCCTCGGCCACCGCTCACTGCCCACACCGCCTTAAGCGCAAGCCCTCGCTTTCCAGAGCTCCGGCGCAAGGTTTTTGGCCTCTTGCTCTGCTCCGCCTCCAGCCACCACTCACCGGCGATCCAAGCCACCGCTGCCCTCGTCGTCGCCACCAACGTGACCACATAGACCCACCCGTCCTCGGCTACGTCTCCGTTGGTCGAGAGTACCGCCGGATCGCCTCGCCGCCAACGAACCCGAGCGGTTTCTCCGCCCCTCGTCAACGCCGGTCGCCGTCAGCTCGCCGTCGCCGTCATCACCGGTATCTTCATGTTCCCCGTCTTCCCCTCTCTCCATTTTCGCCATCGCCTAGGGCCTTAGGCCTCGCCGTCGTCGGCAATTGCTCGACGGAGCTCCACCGGAGTCGGGGAAGAAGGGGTAAAACACCCCTTCGCTGCGTGCCGTGTCGGACGGGGCGGTAGCCGTCCGATCAGGAACGTGCGGTACAGATTAAAAGCGAAACCGAGCGCCCAGATTCATGGTTGACCTCTGTTGACCGGTACGGTCTAATCTGGACGCTCGGATCTTCATTAAATCGTGGCCGTCGGATCTGGATCCGACCGCTGCCACGTGCCCGGCTCACGCAAGCAGTCGTCGGTTCACGGTGAACCCAGTTCACCGTGGACCAGAGACTGATTTCTGTTTAAAATAAATTCCAGAAAATAGTTTAAACTTCAAAAATTCATATCTTGCTCAATTTAACTCCAAATTTCACCATTCAAATTTTGTTAAGTTCAGAATAATATTCTCTACACATTAATGCCATAAAAACAGTATGTTACTGTTGCCCAAAATATTTTTAACAAATAAAAGAATAAAAACCCCTTAGGGATAAATTATTAATTCAGGAAAATAAATTAGAAAAGCCTTGAGAAAAATAAGTTTGTTGTTTATTCACCAAACATCAGAATAATGAAGCTTTATTTCAACATAATAAAACCCACAAATATGTATATTATTTGGTGGATTTTATCTGTTTATTGAATGTATTGTTTATTTTCCGTATCAAGAAGATTACGAGTTCGTCGAGGAGCAGGAGTTCTACCCCGAGGTTCCTCCATCCCCATTTGCTGATCAAGGCAAGTCATCGACCCTTCTGTGGAAACAGTTGATCATAATTGAGCCCATGTTTCAATAAATTATCGCTATAACCCATAGGTTAATATTGCATTAGTCAAATATTCAAGCCTTACACTTATATTTATTAGATCCCCGTCCTTGTGTGCAAACCCAAGCCATGCTTATTGAGCCTTAACTCCTTGTCACTCTACTATAAAAATATTAGCTAGTGCCCAATGTACCGGCACAACTGCTATAGGATAAAAAGAATGAGTCGTAGATAGCTGGATTCTGTATATGAATTTCCCTGTTATTCTCGTCTCTGGACTCTGTTGGAGTTGGCTAGGTTATAAGTATGGTGGGTTCCGGGTGCAAGCTCGGGCACTGGTTTGTCTCACCCGGGGCACTATAAGGACCGGTCTGCGGGATCTGTTGCAAAGCACTTCCGTACCAACCACAAGTCTAATGGGTAAGTCCTAACTGGAAGTATGGAATACTCCGGCTCGATGCACCATAGAGGAGGGGGCAAGGGGCTAGCCTGCGGGCGACTTGTACCGACGAGGCTCAAGGGGGGGTATGGTGGGGCTCCGATGCGTCGGGACACCATATGAAACCCATAAGAGGGTGCTATTGAGTCGGGGAGGACTATATGGAAGGTTTTGGCACGAGTTCCCGTGTGATGGGTCATCTCGTTACACTTCGGTGTAGGTGATGAGTGCGTGCCTTGTGGGTACAGTGGTACATCTCTGATCAGAGTAAATTTAATCTTTTCGAAAAGCCGAGCCCACGGTCAAGGGCGGGTTATGTGACTACTCGCAGTTAGTTTACAATTGTTTGAATGTTCGAGTTATTCATGGCACGTAAGGACTGTTGAGCGAGGTGGGGCTGACTGTACCCCTCGAGTTAGAAGATGATGATGCACACACACATGTTTACTTTTCCGTACTAATTAATTTGCTCACATTTAAAGCTTTACAATTATGCTGCTTCCGCTAAATTAGCCACTATCTCCCTTGTTATTACCTTGCATTATATTTGCATTCGGTGGCTTGCTGAGTACATCTGTACTCACCCCGTTGACTTACAACATCAGAGCCCGTCTACTACGAGGAGGATGAAGGTCTGGAGTAGCGACCCAGTCAAGGCGAGACTGGGAGGAGGCGTTCATCTAGGACCCTTATTTTATTAGTTTCTCTTCACCTTTATTCACTTTTGTATTAATGCGGTCTACGAACCGTGAATGATTGTCCGTATTGTACGTGGTCGCATGATGAACGTCTTGTTTTATTGATTTTCTATGGAATTTCAATAAAGTCCTGATTTATTAAATCGGGGCGCGACAAGATGGTATCAGAGCCGACTTGACTGTAGGAAGCCAAACAGACCTGACCTTAGGACTTATACTTACTATATTTTCTTACAAACACTGCTTATCCTCTCATCTTCCGAAGTTTACACAAAAATTTTCTCTCTTTTGTAGATGCCGGTCCGTACCATGAATGGGAACCTTCGTGACGAGGCCGGATTCATTCGCGAGCTACGTATCCTCGTCAGTTTCCTCGGATTCGAGCATGAGCCGATGTACCATGGAGTCTTCCCCGACGAGGAAGAGAGCTTCTGCGAGGTCACCGTCGTCATCCAGCCCTCCCCTCAGACAGCTCACACTTACCGCGGAGGAGGACCTACCTTCCTGGTCGCCAGCCAGCGCACCGCTCTCCAGGCACTCACGGAGCTCCGGATGATCTACGACAGCGAGCTCTACGACACGGACTTTCGCTTCGTGCCTCTTCGCACCCCAGGGAGTCCACACAGTGTCTTCGTCAGCACACTCTCCCAGCGCCATTCTGTGATTGGTCATACCATGCGCTTGTTGGAGGCCATGGATGATCTCCATTACGAGGCACTGTAGGACGCCAATGGACAGCGCGACACCATCAGCTTCTACCGACACTCTTCCGAGGATCTGAACCGCGAGAACGGAGATCTTCGTCGCCGCATCCAGCAGGGACATCGTTTGGTTGCCGAGGCAGAGGAACTACGGCGCCAAAATGAGCTCCTTCGGCAGCGTGTCGCCACCAACCCACAGCTCCGCTACCAGATAGAGGAGTTGAAGAAGGACATAGAGGAGATCGCGCCTCTTCCGCCTCGCAGGAAGAAACCCCTTCAGATCCCCACTGTGAGGCCCAAGAGGATCTCCCGCAGCGCACCACCCGCCGGACCATCCAGCTCCTCGACCCCGACCACCTCCCACGAGCCCGAGATCGAGTCGTCCCCCGAGCTACCATAGACGTAGTTTACGATTGATTGTTATTTTCAGTTTTGCTTGCTTGTATTAGCATTCATGTCAAAACATAAGGCATGAATGAAGAATTAAATAAATGTAACCGCAAGAACGGTATTTTTTTTGAAATAAAGAAGTTCACTAAAATAGATGTGTCTACTTTGAAAACTCCAGGATGACCAACACTCAGGGTTCAAACGCTCCTCAGAACGGAGGAGAGAGTGGCAACTTGCCACAGTGGGGAGCCACCGGGCAAAGGCAAGCCCCGGTCGCCAACCACCCCACACTGGCTGAAATGATGTCCACCCAGAACCAGTTGGTTGATGCCCTACTGAATCAGATGCAGCAGCAGCAGTAGCAGATGCAGGAGCAGCAGGCTCATCTTTTCCGCCTCCACCAACAGCCCGAGCTGCCCAGACCCACCACACCAGCTCCCGCTCCCGCGTCCCAGCTTTCGGAGTTCCTCCGAGTCCGTCCCCCGACCTTCTCGAGCACCACCAACCCCATGGAGGCTGGGGATTGGTTGCGAGCTATCGAGAAGAAGCTCGATCTGCTGACCTGCACCGAGCAGGAGAAGGTGGCCTTCGCCACCCACCAGCTTCATGGTCCCGCCGCAGAATGGTGGGACAATCATCGTGAGACTCTGCCCGAGGGCCACGCCCCTACTTGGGCAGAGTTCTCGGCCGCCTTTCGTGCCGCCCACATCCCCGACGGCATCATCGCCCAGAAGCAACAAGAGTTCCGAGACCTGCAGCAAGGGAGCAGGTCTGTTACAGAATACCTGCACGAGTTCAACCGTCTGGCCAGGTACGCACCTGAGGAGGTCCGTACTGACGCGGCCAGACAGGCCAAGTTCCTCCGGGGACTGAAGGATGAGCTGTCTCTACAGCTTATCTCCGGAGATTTCGCCAACTTCCAAAAGTTGGTGAACAAGGCTATCATGCAGGAGACCCAGCAGAACAAGGTCGACCTGAAGAAGAAGCGAATGATTGCCTTCAGGCAAAACCAAGGCATGGCCCAAAGACCCCGTTTTGCTCCACCTCCACCAGCACAGCAGTACCACCCCCGCCCAGTGTATCGTCCGGCGCCACCAGCCGCCAATGCCGGAGCCAGCCAACCTCGTCCCGCTCCCGCCGCACCAACCGTCCCAGCTGCCCCGGCCAAGAAGCCGGAAGTTTTGAGAGACAGGCATGGCAAGCCTGTGGTATGCTTCAACTGCCGTCAGGAGGGTCACTACTCCCATCAGTGCCCTCATCCCAAGCGTGCTCAAGGCGTCGCCTCCAACCCCGCCGTCCGCGCCAAGGTGAACCACGTCACCGCCGAGGAAGCCCAGGCCGCCCCGAAGATTGTCATGGGTAAGTTTATGGTTCATTCATCGCTTGCAGTGGTATTATTTGACACCGGAGCTACCCACTCCTTTATATCAACTGCTTTTGTGGAAAATAATGCCCTGGACATAAGTGAACTACCCAGGCCAGTATTAATAGCTACCCCGGGCAAGCAAACCCTCGCCTATTCCTTTAGTCCAAGGGTATGGGTAGAAATCCAAGGCACGATATTTTGGGCCGACCCCATTCTAATAGAATGTCAAGGTTTGGATCTCATTCTAGGGATGGATTGGCTAAATAAACACCAAGGTGTAATAGAATGTGCCCAGAGAAAAGTGACTGTGACTAATGAGGAAGGGACTATAGTCACATTCCAGATGCCCAGCATGAAGGCCGGAAGGACAAGACTACACCAGATTACCTTGGAAGAGATACCAGTAGTCAGTGAATACCCGGACGTATTCTTAGAGGATCTACCAGGGATGCCACCCAAGAGGGACATCGAGTTCAGGATTGACTTGGTGCCCGGAACCACCCCTATCTACAAGCGACCATACCGGATGGCCGCCAATGAGTTAGCTGAGATGAAGCAGCAGTTGGAGGATCTCGAGAAGAAAGGCTACATAAGACCTAGCACATCGCCATGGGGTGCTCCCGTCATCTTCGTCGAGAAGAAAGAAGACAAGGCAAAGCGTATGTGTGTGGATTACCGTGCTTTGAATGAAGTAACCATCAAGAATAAGTATCCGTTGCCCCGGATCGATGATCTCTTCGACCAGCTAAAAGGAGCAACAGTATTCTCGAAGATTGACCTGCGTTCCGGATATCATCAGTTGAGGATTCGAGAAGAAGATATACCCAAGACTGCCTTCACCACCCGTTATGGATTATATGAGTGCACTGTTATGTCCTTTGGATTGACCAACGCCCCTGCATTCTTCATGAATATGATGAATAAGGTGTTCATGGAGTATTTGGACAAGTTCATCGTGGTCTTCATAGACGACATCCTCATTTACTCCAAGGACCAGAAAGAGCACGAGGCTCACCTCCGGTTAACCTTAGGAAAGTTAAGGGAACACCAATTGTATGCCAAGTACAGCAAATGCAAGTTTTGGACGGCAGAAGTAAAATTCCTTGGACACATCATCTCTGCGCAAGGAATCGCAGTAGACCCTGCCACCGTAGAAGCAGTTACGGATTGGCTGCCACCCACGAACGTATCTGAGATACGAAGTTTTCTGGGATTGGCCGGATATTATCGAAGATTTATCGAGAATTTTTCTAAGATAGCCAAGCCAATGACCAAGTTGTTGCAGAAAGGAGAGAAGTTTGAATGGACTCCGGAATGCGAGGAAAGTTTCCGCACTCTCAAGACCCGTTTGGTTTCTGCACCCATACTGACCCTACCGGATATCCGTAAGGACTTTCATGTCTATTGCGACGCATCTCGCCAAGGATTGGGATGTGTTCTTATGCAAGATGGGAAGGTTATCTCTTATGCCTCCCGCCAGCTGAGACTTCATGAGATGAATTATCCGACCCATGATTTAGAACTAGCCGCCGTGGTGCACGCCCTTAAGATTTGGAGGCACTATTTGGTGGGAAATCGCTGTGAGATTTTTACGGATCACAAGAGCTTGAAGTATATCTTCACACAGCCAGACCTTAACTTGAGGCAAAGACGATGGTTGGAACTAATCAAGGACTATGACTTAGGTATTCACTACCACCCCGGAAAGGCCAATGTGGTAGCTGATGCCTTAAGTCGCAAGGGATATTGCACAGCCATGATGATCCAAGAACACGCACCCTTGTTATGTAGGGAGATGGAAAAACTGAATCTTGGATTGACCACCAAGGCATACCTAGCCACCTTGGAAACCCAGCCTATTCTATTTGAGCAGATCCGTGAAGCTCAGTTGGAGGACCCGGATATAGCTGCCATTAGGAAAAACATGAGGCAAGGAAAAGCCCCCGGATTTTCAGAAGACGAGAATGGCACCATATGGTTTGGAACCCGGATATGTGTACCGGATAAACCAGAGATAAAGACCCTTATCCTGAGAGAAGCCCATGAGACATTGTACTCCATTCATCCCGGCAGTACCAAGATGTACCAGGATCTGAAAGAACGTTATTGGTGGGTCAGCATGAAAAGAGAGATTGCCCAATTCGTCGCCGAATGTGACACCTGCAGAAGAGTAAAGGCTGAACATCAGAGACCTGCGGGATTGTTACAGCCACTTAAAGTGCCTGAATGGAAGTGGGAAGAAATCGGTATGGATTTCATCACCGGATTACCAAAGACCCAACTTGGGTATGATTCTATTTGGGTGATCATCGATCGGCTTACGAAAGTAGCACATTTCATAGCCGTCAAGACGACTTTAGTGGCCCTAAGCTTGCAGAACTGTACATGGCCCGGATCGTATGTCTTCATGGAGTGCCTAAGAAGATAGTGTCTGACCGAGGAAGTCAGTTTACCTCTCGTTTCTGGAAGAACCTTCAAGAGGAGATGGGCACGAGATTGAATTTCAGTACCGCCTACCATCCTCAGACAGATGGACAAACAGAAAGGGTGAATCAGATATTGGAGGATATGCTTCGAGCATGTGTCTTGGATTTTGGAGCCACTTGGGACAAGAGCTTGCCGTACGCTGAATTTTCATACAACAACAGCTATCAAGCCAGCCTTCAGATGTCTCCTTTTGAAGCCCTATATGGACGTAAGTGTAGGACGCCTCTACTTTGGGACCAAACTGGTGAATCCCAAGTATTCGGAACAGACATTCTTCGTGAAGCAGAAGAGAAGGTACGGATCATCAGAGACCGACTCAAGACAGCCCAATCACGACAAAAGAGCTACGCAGACAATCGTCGCCGAGACCTAGTCTTTGAAGAAGGAGATCATGTCTACCTTCGGGTTACGCCTCTCCGTGGTACTCAACGGTTTAACATGAGAGGAAAGTTGGCCCCTCGATATGTAGGACCATTTCCCATTATTCGACGCCAAGGCGAAGTTGCATATCAGTTGGAATTACCACCCTCATTAGCTGGAGTACATGATGTATTTCACGTATCTCAACTCAAGAAGTGTCTCCGCGTCCCCACAGAGCAAGTGGACCTTCAGCAATTGGATGTTCAAGAGGATCTGACCTATGTGGAAAAGCCGGTCAAGATATTGGAAGTCAAAGAAAGGACCACCAGGAGTCGGATCATCCGTTTTTGTAAAGTGCAGTGGAGCAATCATCCGGTAGAAGAAGCTACATGGGAAAAGGAAGATGAACTCAAGGCACAGCATCCTGAGCTATTCGAGGATTGATCCGAATCTCGAGGACGAGATTCTCTGTAAGGGGGATAGGATTGTAACACCCCAGAAATTAAAAGGGATTAAAATAAAAGAAAAATATTATTTAAATCATTTCTGGATTTATTATTAAAGGAAAATTCATAAAAGAACCCAAATAAAGCCAAACAGGGAGAAATACTCAAAATTTGGACCTGAAAATTTTATGAGATGAACTAGAGACCAAAATATAATTTTAGGAATTTTTACAAATTTTATCAACAGTGATTCAACCCTTAATCAAATATATGAATTACTGGATTTATTTTAAATCAGAAAAGAATTGAAAATGCTTAATGGGCCTCAACCCGGAATTCTCCCTCAGCCCGGCCCAATCCAGCGGTGTGCCGCTGACATGTGGGGTCCACCTGTCAGTGCACTCCCCCGCTCCTCTCTCCTTCCCCGCGCCCCGCTTGGCCCACCCGTCAGCCACTCTTGCCCTTTCCGCGCTCTCTGACCATCGGGACCCGCCTGTCGGCCCTTCTATTTTCGTTTCGACCACTGACAGGTGGGGGCCACCTGTCAGCATTGTCTTCTCCATGGAAGGGGATCCCCCCTTCCCTCTCCCCGGCGATCCCCTTCTGGATTCTCGCCGCCGGCTGCCCGATCTCGCTCGATCGCCCTCGGATCACTTTCCCCGAGCACCGCCGCACCCCTTCCGTCTATAGCCGACGCGTTTTCACGCTTAAGGAAGCTAACCGAGCCAAAGGAAAGCCTCGCCGGAGTAAAAGAGGAACCCTTCACGGGTTTCCCTCCTATAGCCTACCATAGCCATCGCCGATGACCCTATAAAGACCCCCTCGGCCACCGCTCACTGCCCACACCGCCTTAAGCGCAAGCCCTCGCTTTCCAGAGCTCCAGCGCAAGGTTTTTGGCCTCTTGCTCTGCTCTGCCTCCAGCCACCACTCACCGGCGATCCAAGCCACCGCTGCCCTCGTCGTCGCCACCAACGTGACCACATAGACCTACCCGTCCTCGGCTACGTCTCCGTTGGTCGAGAGTACCGCCGGATCGCCTCGCCGCCAAAGAACCCGAGCGGTTTCTCCGCCCCTCGTCAACGCCGGTCGCTGTCAGCTCGCCGTCGCCGTCATCACCGGTATCTTCATGTTCCCCGTCTTCCCCTCTCTCCATTTTCGCCATCGCCTAGGGCCTTAGGCCTCGCCGTCGTCGGCAATTGCTCGACGGAGCTCCACCGGAGTCGGGGAAGAAGGGGTAAAACACCCCTTCGCTGCATGCCGTGTCGGACGGGGCGGTAGCCGTCCGATCAGGAACGTGCGGTACAGATTAAAAGCGAAACCGAGCGCCCAGATTCACGGTTGACCTCTGTTGACCGGTACGGTCTAATCTGGACGCTCGGATCTTCATTAAATCGTGGCCGTCGGATCTGGATCCGACCGCTGCCACGTGCCCGGCTCACGCAAGCAGTCGTCGGTTCACGGTGAACCCAGTTCACCATGGACGAGAGACTGATTTCTGTTTAAAATAAATTCCAGAAAATAGTTTAAACTTCAAAAATTCATATCTTGCTCAATTTAACTCCAAATTTCACCATTCAAATTTTGTTAAGTTCAGAATAATATTCTCTACACATTAATGCCATAAAAACAGTATGTTACTATTGCCCAAAATATTTTTAACAAATAAAAGAATAAAAACCCCTTAGGGATAAATTATTAATTCAGGAAAATAAATTAGAAAAGCCTTGAGAAAAATAAGTTTGTTGTTTATTCACCAAACATCAGAATAATGAAGCTTTATTTCAACATAATAAAACCCACAAATATGTATATTATTTGGTGGATTTTATCTGTTTATTGAATGTATTGTTTATTTTCCGTATCAAGAAGATTACGAGTTCGTCGAGGAGCAGGAGTTCTACCCCGAGGTTCCTCCATCCCCATTTGCTGATCAAGGCAAGTCATCGACCCTTCTGTGGAAACAGTTGATCATAATTGAGCCCATGTTTCAATAAATTATCGCTATAACCCATAGGTTAATATTGCATTAGTCAAATATTCAAGCCTTACACTTATATTTATTAGATCCCCGTCCTTGTGTGCAAACCCAAGCCATGCTTATTGAGCCTTAACTCCTTGTCACTCTACTATAAAATATTAGCTAGTGCCCAATGTACCGGCACAACTGCTATAGGATAAAAAGAATGAGTCGTAGATAGCTGGATTCTGTATATGAATTTCCCTGTTATTCTCGTCTCTGGACTCTGTTGGAGTTGGCTAGGTTATAAGTATGGTGGGTTCCGGGTGCAAGCTCGGGCACTGGTTTGTCGCACCCGGGGCACTATAAGGACCGGTCTACGGGATCTGTTGCAAAGCACTTCCGTACCAACCACAAGTCTAATGGGTAAGTCCTAACTGGAAGTATGGAATACTCCGGCTCGATGCACCATAGAGGAGGGGGCAAGGGTCTAGCCTGCGGGCGACTTGTACCGACGAGGCTCAAGGGGGGGTATGGTGGGGCTCCGATGCGTCGGGACACCATATGAAACCCATAAGAGGGTGCTATTGAGTCGGGGAGGACTATATGGAAGGTTTTGGCACGAGTTCCCGTGTGATGGGTCATCTCGTTACACTTCGGTGTAGGTGATGAGTGCGTGCCTTGTGGGTACAGTGGTACATCTCTGATCAGAGTAAATTTAATCTTTTCGAAAAGCCGAGCCCACGGTCAAGGGCGGGTTATGTGACTACTCGCAGTTAGTTTACAATTGTTTGAATGTTCGAGTTATTCATGGCACATAAGGACTGTTGAGCGAGGTGGGGCTGACTGTACCCCTCGAGTTAGAAGATGATGATGCACACACACATGTTTACTTTTCCGTACTAATTAATTTGCTCACATTTAAAGCTTTACAATTATGCTACTTCCGCTAAATTAGCCACTATCTCCCTTGTTATTACCTTGCATTATATTTGCATTCGGTGGCTTGCTGAGTACATCTGTACTCACCCCGTTGACTTACAACATCAGAGCCCGTCTACTACGAGGAGGATGAAGGTCTGGAGTAGCGACCCAGTCAAGGCGAGACTGGGAGGAGGCGTTCATCTAGGACCCTTATTTTATTAGTTTCTCTTCACCTTTATTCACTTTTGTATTAATGCGGTCTACGAACCGTGAATGATTGTCCGTATTGTACGTGGTCGCATGATGAACGTCTTGTTTTATTGATTTTCTATGGAATTTTAATAAAGTCCTGATTTATTAAATCGGGGCGCGACACCCTTGGTCCGGCCTCTGCTTCTGAGGGTCCTATGATGGAGGTGGCCATCGACTCCTTCTACAACGGTTGTGTGGCTGCAGCGAAGAGTGACTTGGTGATGCAGCTCGGTCGCGCCAGCCACTTTGACCTCTTCGCGAAAGCCAACGAAGCCCTCGTTCAGGTGAGCAAAACTTTGCACGAGCTCTGTCTGGTACTTAGCTCTTTTAGCAATACTAAAGATTTCTTGAATCTTGCTAGGCCTTCACACTGACCACTGCGGCAGCGGCCTCCGTGGGCCACCGAGAAACCATCTTGGCGAAAGAGAGTGACGCCCTTCGGCGCCAAGCTTCTGAGGAGGCCAAGAGGCAGAAGCAAGCCAAAGAAGTGGCAGAGGCGGCGAGGTCCGAGGTAGCCAAGGCAAAGGAGGCCTTGGCCTCAGAGATGGAAAAGCTTCGAGAAGTGCTTTGGAGTAGGCCAGAGAGAAGCTAGTGGCAGAGTGCTCTGAACTTCGCGCAGCCAGCCAATCTCTAGAAGACTTCGTGGTCCAAGGGGTTGACAAGGCCACCTAGAGCCTGATAGGAGTCCTTGAGCACCTGGGGACCGAGTGCCCGGCTTTGGACTTCGATCCTTAAGACCATATCGGGGACCGGCTCGAGTTCCTTCAGACTTCCGTGGCGACGATGGAGGTGTTGATGAAGGGCTTCGCGCTGATGGCCGGGCGAGTGGCTGGTCAAGGGGTGTTGCAAACGCTTCATAACACAGGGTGCAACCACCTCGAAGCAGCGACCTTGGCCACGCGGTGCCCTTCGGAGGCCCTCACTTGGCTTTGCCCTCTTCGGTGGTCCGTGGGGCATGGTGTCGTCTTCAGGAACCTTGGAAGACCCAAGGGTGCGAAGCGGTCCTCGAACTGCAACGGGTCACCCGCCTTCACCGAGCCAAGGCGCAAGCCTCTCCAGCTCAGCCTTCGACGTCGAACCCTCCGCCACCGAAGGTGTAGACCTCCTTAGGCTCTACCCGGGCTTAGCCTTCGGATGTTGACTTCGAAATGCTTGAGGATTTAGAAGAGCTTCGCCAGCTTTGGGTGGTGCTCGAAGTAGCTAGGTCCAAAGGCCCCCCTCGGTTCAAACTTTCGAGGGATCCTGTCACGCCCCGATTTATACAAAATCGAGACATTATTGAATTTCCATAGAAAAACAATAATACAAGAGGTTCATCATGCGACAACGTACATACGATAAAATCCATGGTACGCAGACCATATTTATTACAACATTGTTTTAGTAAAAACAGTAATAAAGTAATTAAACAACGGCATGACGAACGTCTTCTTCAGGATCTTTCTTCTCGACTGGGTTGCTACTCCAGACCGTCTTCAAGATATGCATCCTCTGTGGGGTCCAACGGGTATGAGTACAAAAAGTACTCAACAAGCCACCGCAAATGCAAATAATAATGCAGGATAATGAACAAGGAAGGATGAAGGCTAACAATGCGGAATAAAGCAGTTGCAGTTATGGCATTTAGTGTAATCATATTTTAATCATGCGGAAAGTAAACATGAGCATCATCAACATCAACTAACTCGAGGAGTACGTTTTACCTCCTCGCACAACGGTCCTTACATGACAAACAACATGCACATTCATATTCAAGTAAACTAACTGGGGGATGTCACGCAACCCGCCCTTGACCGTGGGCTCGGCTTTTCGAAAAGATTTAAGACTCTGATCAGAGATGTACTACTGTACCCACAAGGCACGCACTCATCTCAACGAGATGACCCATTTCACGGGAACTCGTGCCAAAACCTCAATATGAGATGTTCCAAGCGATAACCACCCGCTCTAGGTTTCGCCGGCGCGCCGGGCCGCATCCCGGCTAACGTCGCACCCCCTTTTGCGCCACATTGGTACAAGTCACCCGCAGGTGCAACTCGACCCATCTCCAAGTGGTGGCCTCGGTTTGGAACAACCCATACCTTAGTTAGGACTTACCCACTAGACTTGTGGTTAGTACGTAAGTGTATTGCAACGGATCCCTCAGACCGGTCCTTATAGTGCCCCGGGTGCGACTGACCAATGCCCTAGCTTGCACCCGGAACCCACCATGCATACACTCACAACCATGACTCATCACCAACAGAATTTCCAAAGATAAGAAGTAACGGGATCATATAACAGAACCATTTCACTACGACTCATTTTTATCCTATAGCGGCCGTGCCAATACATTGGACACTAGCTAATATCATTGATCATATGGTGACAAGGAGGTTAGGCGAGATAGCATGGCTTGGGTTGCACATCAAGGTCGGGGGATCCTAAATAAATATAATGTAAGGGTTCATTTGACTAATGCATATACATAACCTATGTGTTTTAGCGATAGTCGATTCAGACATGGGTTCAATATGCTCAAAAGAATGGTTTGGTGACTTGCCTTGTTCAGCGAAAGACGAGGGAGGGACTTCGGGGAAGTACTCCGGCTCCTCGGCGACGTCGTAGTCTTTTTAATATAAAGTAAAATAAAAAGAACACAACATCCAATCAAACAGTATACATTACATTATAAACACGTAAGTTTAAGTTGGTTTGATTATAAATAAAATAAATTCAAAGATTAAAGTTCTGCAATTTATTTTTCCATTAATTTAAAGTGAATCTAAATGAATTATTGTTTTTCATAAAAAGGGTTTGTTAAGTGTGTATAATACTACATTAAGTTTTCTAATCAATTTAATATAAATGATTCAGGGAAAACTCAGTGGTTTTAATGTTTAAACAGAAAGGGACAATTATATAAGTTTTCTGGAATTTAAATATTTAAATTTACATTTAAATCCTAAGGGCATTTGAATACTTATTTAAATAAACATGAAAATGTCCAAGTAAACCTACTGTTTTTATTGTATAAACATGTAGAGAATAATTTTATGAATTTTCTGAAATTGGAATGGTAATTTTTAGAGTTCAAATGCATTAGATATGAATTTTACAAGTTTAAAAGCATTTCTGGAATTCATTTTCAAATTTTAAACCTCTCGGGTCCACGGTGAGCCAGGCCCACGGTGAACCCGCGCACTGTGCGCGTACGCCGGGTTGATCTGGACCGTCGGATCCAGATCCGACGCGCGAGGGCGAGGCGGGACGCGTAAGTGGCTACGGACGGCCAGGATTAAAACGTGCGAAGGGGTACCACGTGGACGCACGAGATCGCGCGTCGGGTTAAATGGAAATCGACGCGCGAGATTAAAACGTAACGCTTTGACCAGATCCGACGGTGCGGATTAGATCGCGTACGTGGGTTCACGCGCGTCGTCCGATCGCGATCGTGCGGCCAGGATTTAATCCGGCACGACACGCGCTAAGGGGGTTATACCCCCCTTCGTCTCCGGCGACGGTGGGGTTCGGGTGCGGCGGCGACGGCGCCTACGAGGGGTCTAGGCCCTAGCTCTATGCGAAAATGGAAAGAGGAGGCCAAGGTGGTCACGAAGGTACCTTAGTTGGCGAAGGAGGACGGCTGACGGTGGCCGGCGGCGAGGGTAGACGCGAAGGGCTTCTCGGGTACTCGACGGCGGTGGGGATCCAGCGATCTCCTTGGCCAGCGAAGGTGTGGCCGAGGTGGGGGTGGTCCTTGCGGTTGCAGAGGTGCGGTCGACGAGGACGGAGGAGTACTCCGGCGACGGCGGTCGACGGCTGGAGAACAGGAGGCGGTGTGGCGCTAAAAGCCGGGTGGTGGGCGCTCTGTGTGTTCTCGCAAGGCGTAGGCGTGGGGGTGAAATGCGGGTGACCGGGGGGTTTAAATAGGATCACCGGCGGGGGCAGGGGGGGCGTAATCGACGGTGGCCGGGGATAAATGTGCCATGACGCCGGCGAGCTCGGGTTGACGTGGTTCAACGCACCTGGACGTGAATCGGGCGGGATTAATAGGGGGAAACGGCCGGCGCGGTGAGGGGAATTCAATGCACGCGTCGGATTAAAGGGAGGGGGCCGACGAGGGCGGATCCTAGGCGGAGTTAGGGTTTCGGCCGGCGAGGGGGGGGGATCCGGGGCGGATCTCGTGGGGACGAAGGTCCTGACAAGCGGGGGCCACGGGCCAGTGAGCGCGGGCGAGCGGGGGTGGCAACTGACGGGTGGGGCCGGGTTGTCGAGTTCGCGCGCGAGGGGAGGGATTCGGCGCCGACAGGTGGGACCGGGTTGTCAGTCTAAGGCGAGCGCGGTAACGGGCTGGGCCGGCCGGGAGAGAGAGAAGGGAGGGGGAGGAGCCCATTACTGTTCTATTACTTTTCTGAATAAAAATAATTCCAGAAAATAGATTAAAATATTAGGGCTACTTCCAAGGCTGGTAAAAATTTATAAAAATTCTCAAAATTATATTTTGGTCTTAGGAGCATATACAAAAAGTTTCACCTCCTGATTTGGTCATCTACTCTATGTTGTAGTTCAAAAGGGTATAAAAGGGATTTAAAAGTATTTTCTGAAATAATAATTCCAATAAATTGAATTTAATAATATTTTTATTGCTTTGAAAATTTGGGGTGTTACAAACCTATCCCCCTTACAAGAATCTCGTCCTCGAGATTGGAACGCTACTCGAATAGCTCGGGGTATTGGGCTTTCAGCTCGTCTTCTTTTTCCCAAGTGGCTTCTTCTGCGGGATGGTTGTTCCATTGGACTTTGCAGAAGCGGACGACGCGACTTCTGGTTACTCTTTCCTTGGTTTCCAAGATCTTGACGGGTCTCTCTATGTAGGTCAAGTCTTCTTGGACGTTGAGCTGCTGAAGGTCGGCTTGCTCGGTGGGCACACGGAGACACTTCTTCAGCTGCGAGACATGGAACACATCATGAACGCCTGCCAAGGATGGAGGCAGTTCAAGTTGATATGCCACTTCTCCTTGTCGACGGAGGATCTGGAAAGGTCCGACGTAGCGGGGTGCTAGTTTGCCTTTCATGTTGAACCTTTGAGTGCCACGGAGGGGAGTGACTCGGAGGTAGACATAATCGCCCTCCTCAAAGGCTAGATCTCTTCGACGGTTATCGGCGTAGCTCTTTTGCCTAGATTGGGCTGCCTTCAGTCGGTCTCTTATGATCTTAACTTTCTCTTCGGCTTCTCTCAATAAATCTGTCCCAAACAGTTGTGATTCTCCGGTTTGATCCCAGAGCAACGGCGTTCTGCACTTACGCCCATAGAGTGCTTCGAACGGGGACATTTGCAGGCTGGCTTGATAGCTGTTGTTGTAGGAGAACTCTGCATAAGGTAAGTTCTTGTCCCACATTCCGCCAAAGTCTAGAGCACAAGCTCTAAGCATATCCTCCAATATCTGGTTGACCCTTTCGGTTTGACCGTCGGTCTGTGGATGATAGGCGGTGCTAAAGTTCAGCCGGGTGCCGAGTTCCTCTTGAAGGTTCTTCCAAAACTTGGAGGTAAACTGACTCCCGCGGTCAGATACAATCTTCTTGGGAACTCCGTGGAGGCACACGATCCGGGTCATATACAACTCAGCCAGCCTGGCGACGGTGTAAGTTGTCTTGACCGGAACGAAGTGAGCTACCTTGGTGAGTCGATCGACGATCACCCAGATAGAATCATGACCAGCTTGGGTCCTGGGCAGTCCCGTGATGAAGTCCATTCCTATCTCTTCCCACTTCCATTCGGGGACTTTGAGGGGTTGAAGCAGTCCGGCAGGTCTCTGATGCTCTGCCTTGACTCGCCGGCATGTGTCGCACTTGGCCACATACTCAGCTATCTCTCTCTTCATGCTGACCCACCAATATTTCTCCTTCAGGTCTTGGTACATCTTTGTACTCCCGGGATGAATGGAGTATAGAGTATCGTGGGCTTCTTGAAGGATGAGAGTCTTCAACTCAGGTAGGTTGGGTACGCATACTCGGTTTCCGAACCAGATGGTACCATGTTCGTCCTCGGAGAATCCAGGGGCTTTACCCTTCCTCATGTTTTGCTGGATCTCTAGGATGTCTGGGTCTTCCCTCTGCTTCTCTCGGATCTGGTCTATTAAGACAGGCCGAGACTCCAAGGCAGCGAGGTACGCTCGAGTGGTGATCCCTAGGTTTAGCCTTTCCATCTCTTTATAAAGCAGAGGAGCCTGGTCTTGAATCATGATGGAATTGCAGTACCCTTTTCGACTAAGGGCGTCTGCCACCACATTCGCTTTGCCTGGATGATAATGGATGCCCGGCGTTGGATCCACCGGCTGCATGAGGTGGCCTGTAGGCGGGCCGAGGATGGTAGGCGGGCGCTGGTGGTGGAGGGACGAAGCGGGGCCTCTGAGTGTTCGCCTGCTGGTGCTTGAAGGCGATCATCTTCCTCTTCTTGAGGTCCAGCTTGTTCTGCTCAGTCTCTTGGATGAGCGCTTTGTTGACAAGCCGCTGGAAATCGGCGAAGTCGGCGGCGACGAGCTGGATGGACAGCTCATCCTTAAGTCCCCTTAGGAACTTGGCTTGGCGGAGGGCGTCGGCGCGCACTTCCTCCGGTGCGTAGCGGGCGAGGCGGTTGAACTCATGGAGGTACTCCATGACAGTCCTGTTGCCTTGTTGCAGGTCGCGGAACTCCTGCTGTTTGACCGCGATGACACCGGCGGGGACGTGGGCGGCACGAAAGGCGATGGTGAACTCCGCCCAAGTCACCATGTGGCCCTCTGGCTGGGACGCACGATAGTTGTCCCACCACTCAGCGGCGGGACCCTGGAGCTGATGAGTGGCGAAGGCCACTCGCTCACGGTCTGTGCAGGGGAGGAGGTCGAGCTTCTTCTCGATGGTGCGAAGCCAATCTCCGGCCTCCATCGGGTTGGTCGTGCTCGAGAAGATGGGCGGGCGCACGCGCAAGAACTCGGAGAGTTGCGGAGCGGCCGCGGGTGCTGGTGCGCGAGGGGCGGGCTCCCCGTTCTGCAGACGGTCCAACTGAGCCTGTTGGTGCTGCATTTGGGTGAGGAGGGCGGTGATCAGATGATTCTGATTCGCCATCATTTCCGCCAAGGTGGGGTGGTTGGCGGAAGGCGAGCCGGATTGGCGCGGGCCTGTCGCACCCCAGTTGGGCACAACGCCCTCAGGCGCATCTCGGCTTCCTCCTGCTCCGTTGTTGGAGCCGGTGTTCTGGTGGTCGGTCATCTTCTGAATATACAAAGCGATAAAGCAAAGAATGACGAGATGATAATACAATCATATAAGATTCAAGCACATAATTATATATAGTGGCATAAAGTGTTTGTTACAATCAAGTTTTTATTCTACCCATGACACACTCGTCGTGGGCAGCACCACATACAAAAGTTTGATTCTTATTTAACTAGCGTCTCCTAACGCCTACTCGCCACCGGAGGCGGTCTCCGTGCTCTCGGAACCACGAGCGCGCGGCTCCAGAGAGATGGTGGGCTCGAGAAAATTCTCGATGATGGAGTCGGAGACGAGGCCGGGGCGTGGTGTAGGGGCGCTGGTGGAAGGCCTGGCGGGGGAGGGTCGTGGCGGGATCCTCTTGGGGCGAGGGAGGGGCTCACGGATAGGCTTCTTCTTCCTTGGAAGAAGAGGAACCATCTCCGCGATGTCCTTCTGCAGCTCCATGATCTTGCGCTGCAGCTCGCCGTTCTGCTGGATCAGGTTCTTCGTTTCTTCACGAAGAAACGCAACCGCCTCATGGTGCTCGTCGGCGTCGAGCACCGCCTCGGTATGGAGATCATCCATGGCCTGCAGAAGACGCGACTGCCGGGCCATGACCGGATCACGCACGGAGTGAACTCCGAGGTAGATGCTACGGTGGGCTCCGGGAGTACGCTTCGGCACAAGCCGGAAGGATGAGTTCTGAAGACGATCGTCGTAGATCATCCTCAGCTCCATGAGGGCCTGAAGGGCGACTCGTTGGCACGCGACATCGAAAGTCGGGCCTCCCAGTGCGGTGGTGTAGGGCGGCAGGTGATCTCCGGAGCCATGGACGGTGAGGGAGACGTCGCAAGGCCCGGCGAACTCGTCGGGGTAGACTCCTTGAAATTCGGGTTCGAAGAGGAACCCGAGGAAGGTGAGCATCATGCGGAGCTCCCGGACGAAGCCCTCGTAGTGACGGCAGTAACTGTGGACTTGGTAGACTGGCATCTACAAAACAGCAAGTTGAATAAAAGTGAGGAGAGGAACAAAGTTTATGAAGTAGATTTTCAAGAAATAATTTCCTATGGTTAATGGCTAGGCGGGTCTGTTTGGCTTCCTACAGTCAAGTCGGCTCTGATACCATCTTGTCACGCCCCGATTTATACAAAATCGAGACATTATTGAATTTCCATAGAAAAACAATAATACAAGAGGTTCATCATGCGACAACGTACATACGATAAAATCCATGGTACGCAGACCATATTTATTACAACATTGTTTTAGTAAAAACAGTAATAAAGTAATTAAACAACGGCATGACGAACGTCTTCTTCAGGATCTTTCTTCTCGACTGGGTTGCTACTCCAGACCGTCTTCAAGATATGCATCCTCTGTGGGGTCCAACGGGTATGAGTACAAAAAGTACTCAACAAGCCACCGCAAATGCAAATAATAATGCAGGATAATGAACAAGGAAGGATGAAGGCTAACAATGCGGAATAAAGCAGTTGCAGTTATGGCATTTAGTGTAATCATATTTTAATCATGCGGAAAGTAAACATGAGCATCATCAACATCAACTAACTCGAGGAGTACGTTTTACCTCCTCGCACAACGGTCCTTACATGACAAACAACATGCACATTCATATTCAAGTAAACTAACTGGGGGATGTCACGCAACCCGCCCTTGACCGTGGGCTCGGCTTTTCGAAAAGATTTAAGACTCTGATCAGAGATGTACTACTGTACCCACAAGGCACGCACTCATCTCAACGAGATGACCCATTTCACGGGAACTCGTGCCAAAACCTCAATATGAGATGTTCCAAGCGATAACCACCCGCTCTAGGTTTCGCCGGCGCGCCGGGCCGCATCCCGGCTAACGTCGCACCCCCTTTTGCGCCACATTGGTACAAGTCACCCGCAGGTGCAACTCGACCCATCTCCAAGTGGTGGCCTCGGTTTGGAACAACCCATACCTTAGTTAGGACTTACCCACTAGACTTGTGGTTAGTACGTAAGTGTATTGCAACGGATCCCTCAGACCGGTCCTTATAGTGCCCCGGGTGCGACTGACCAATGCCCTAGCTTGCACCCGGAACCCACCATGCATACACTCACAACCATGACTCATCACCAACAGAATTTCCAAAGATAAGAAGTAACGGGATCATATAACAGAACCATTTCACTACGACTCATTTTTATCCTATAGCGGCCGTGCCAATACATTGGACACTAGCTAATATCATTGATCATATGGTGACAAGGAGGTTAGGCGAGATAGCATGGCTTGGGTTGCACATCAAGGTCGGGGGATCCTAAATAAATATAATGTAAGGGTTCATTTGACTAATGCATATACATAACCTATGTGTTTTAGCGATAGTCGATTCAGACATGGGTTCAATATGCTCAAAAGAATGGTTTGGTGACTTGCCTTGTTCAGCGAAAGGCGAGGGAGGGACTTCGGGGAAGTACTCCGGCTCCTCGGCGACGTCGTAGTCTTTTTAATATAAAGTAAAATAAAAAGAACACAACATCCAATCAAACAGTATACATTACATTATAAACACGTAAGTTTAAGTTGGTTTGATTATAAATAAAATAAATTCAAAGATTAAAGTTCTGCAATTTATTTTTCCATTAATTTAAAGTGAATCTAAATGAATTATTGTTTTTCATAAAAAGGGTTTGTTAAGTGTGTATAATACTACATTAAGTTTTCTAATCAATTTAATATAAATGATTCAGGGAAAACTCAGTGGTTTTAATGTTTAAACAGAAAGGGACAATTATATAAGTTTTCTGGAATTTAAATATTTAAATTTACATTTAAATCCTAAGGGCATTTGAATACTTATTTAAATAAACATGAAAATGTCCAAGTAAACCTACTGTTTTTATTGTATAAACATGTAGAGAATAATTTTATGAATTTTCTGAAATTGGAATGGTAATTTTTAGAGTTCAAATGCATTAGATATGAATTTTACAAGTTTAAAAGCATTTCTGGAATTCATTTTCAAATTTTAAACCTCTCGGGTCCACGGTGAGCCAGGCCCACGGTGAACCCGCGCACTGTGCGCGTACGCCGGGTTGATCTGGACCGTCGGATCCAGATCCGACGCGCGAGGGCGAGGCGGGACGCGTAAGTGGCTACGGACGGCCAGGATTAAAACGTGCGAAGGGGTACCACGTGGACGCACGAGATCGCGCGTCGGGTTAAATGGAAATCGACGCGCGAGATTAAAACGTAACGCTTTGACCAGATCCGACGGTGCGGATTAGATCGCGTACGTGGGTTCACGCGCGTCGTCCGATCGCGATCGTGCGGCCAGGATTTAATCCGGCACGACACGCGCTAAGGGGGTTATACCCCCCTTCGTCTCCGGCGACGGTGGGGTTCGGGTGCGGTGGCGACGGCGCCTACGAGGGGTCTAGGCCCTAGCTCTATGCGAAAACGGAAAGAGGAGGCCAAGGTGGTCACGAAGGTACCTTAGTTGGCGAAGGAGGACGGCTGACGGTGGCCGGCGGCGAGGGTAGACGCGAAGGGCTTCTCGGGTACTCGACGGCGGTGGGGATCCAGCGATCTCCTTGGCCAGCGAAGGTGTGGCCGAGGTGGGGGTGGTCCTTGCGGTTGCAGAGGTGCGGTCGACGAGGACGGAGGAGTACTCCGGCGACGGCGGTCGACGGCTGGAGAACAGGAGGCGGTGTGGCGCTAAAAGCCGGGTGGTGGGCGCTCTGTGTGTTCTCGCAAGGCGTAGGCGTGGGGGTGAAATGCGGGTGACCGGGGGGTTTAAATAGGATCACCGGCGGGGGCAGGGGGGCGTAATCGACGGTGGCCGGGGATAAATGTGCCATGACGCCGGCGAGCTCGGGTTGACGTGGTTCAACGCACCTGGACGTGAATCGGGCGGGATTAATAGGGGGAAACGGCCGGCGCGGTGAGGGGAATTCAATGCACGCGTCGGATTAAAGGGAGGGGGCCGACGAGGGCGGATCCTAGGCGGAGTTAGGGTTTCGGCCGGCGAGGGGGGGGGATCCGGGGCGGATCTCGCGGGGACGAAGGTCCTGACAAGCGGGGGCCACGGGCCAGTGAGCGCGGGCGAGCGGGGGTGGCAACTGACGGGTGGGGCCGGGTTGTCGGGTTCGCGCGCGAGGGGAGGGATTCGGCGCCGACAGGTGGGACCGGGTTGTCAGTCTAAGGCGAGCGCGGTAACGGGCTGGGCCGGCCGGGAGAGAGAGAAGGGAGGGGGAGGAGCCCATTACTGTTCTATTACTTTTCTGAATAAAAATAATTCCAGAAAATAGATTAAAATATTAGGGCTACTTCCAAGGCTGGTAAAAATTTATAAAAATTCTCAAAATTATATTTTGGTCTTAGGAGCATATACAAAAAGTTTCACCTCCTGATTTGGTCATCTACTCTATGTTGTAGTTCAAAAGGGTATAAAAGGGATTTAAAAGTATTTTCTGAAATAATAATTCCAATAAATTGAATTTAATAATATTTTTATTGCTTTGAAAATTTGGGGTGTGTGCAATTATAAAATGTAAAGGGGTGCGCCTTGGGTAGCTTCAGATATATAAATCGCGTTGTTTGGAGGCCTCTTTTGGGCTTCGAACGCTTAAATTTGAAGTGAAGCATGGCTTTGGAGACATTCAAATTAAGTGAAGCATGGCTTCGGCATGCTTAATTTTCGATAGTAAATATACGTGAAGCAAGGCTTCGAAGTGCACTTAGATGGCGAAGCTAGGCTTCTGAGCTTGATTCTGTAATGAGAATGGAATGAGTGGTGTGGATTCACCGAACATGTGATCTTGTGAGCCACCTTCGACTCTAACCCACCTTCGACTCTAGATACCGGGAACAGGTCCCGGGATCCTGGGATGCATCAGGCCAGTGGCCCGGAATCCCAGACGCATGAGGCCGGTGGACTGGAGTCCTTGGACACATCAGGCCAATAGCCCAGAGTCCTTTAGCTCACTGCTACAGGCCTAGAGGCACTGTGTAGCCTAAGAATCAGTGCTTCAGATTTTAAATAGATCGAAGCAGTGCTTCGGTCCTTATTGATACAAAGTGGTACTTCGGTTCTTAAAAGAAAAAAGCCTTGACTTCGGGTTTCAATAGGGGCACCGTAAATCTTCAATTTTTAATAAAGTGAAGGCTTTTGGTAATCAGTAAAACAAAGAAGGGCTTCGACATTAAATAAAGTGAAGCAAGGCTTCGACATTAAATAAAGTGAAGTTGGTCTTTGACATTTAAATAAAACGAAGCGAGGCTTTGGTATAAAAAAGGTGAAGCAAGGCTTCGTTATTAAAAAGGCAAAGCAAGGCTTCAGTTTTGAAAAGGCAAATCAAGGCTTCGGTATTAAAAAGGTGAAGCAAGGCTTCGGTTTTGAAAAGGCGAAGCAAGGCTTCGATATTAAAAAGGTGAAGCAAGGCTTCGGTTTGAAATAAGACAAAACAAGGCTTCGGTTTGTGCGCATACCTTTGGAAGCTTGTCCTGGTCCAGAGACCGAGCGGCTTCGCTTGGTTGAGGACAGCTTGCCTCGTAGCCCCTAGGGCTTCTAAGGCTTTCGGTGAGCGCCCGGAGCCACTTGCCGAAGGGTGCACTCCGAGGCGCGAGGGGTGGTGGAAGGCGAGAAAAGCCTTCGAACAGTACTTGAAGCCCCTTGCCGAAGGGTGCGCAGAATTCTGGGACTCCGAAGCTCCCTCCACAAATGTACTTCAAAATACAGGCAGTGGCAGAGAACTAGCTTTTATTACTAGGGTCCCGATGGACGGCGACAACTGTTGTAACAATTGTGTTAGTTACAGCAGGTTTTTATGTGGTGGTGTATGGTGTATAGAATGAACCTCAAAGGGTTCTCACAGAAGGAGAGAGAGGGTTTATACTGGTTCGGGCCTCCCTAGAGGGATGATAACCCTACGTCCAGTTTACAGTGGATTTGGCATAGTTCTGCCTCTACTGAACATTCTATCTATTATAAGGGCATGGCCCTACTTTTATAGGCACACATGCCAAAGGAAAAGACCTAATTTCCCTCTACAAGTTGTAGACTTTATAGGGGCAAGAAGGGAAAATGTTGTATTACCATACATGTGACTTTATAGACATGGTGGATAAACATCACTTCTAGAGCAGGTATACCGCATACCAGGGGTTGTGGCCCTAGTATGGATTTACACTGTAGCAATGCTTGAATATTTCTTCTAGACCGGAGTACCTTCTGGAGGGCTTCAGACGGAGCTAGCTGAGATGTCTTCGAAGTGGACTCCGAAGTGGACCCTGAAGTCAGGGCCGTTCCTAGCATTCTAGGGGCCCTAGGCGAAAAAAAATAGGGGCCCTTTGATCTATTTTCAGTGGGTGGGGGAATCGTATGGGTAGACGTACAAGGGTATTAGCAATGGGCAGCTGCGGCAGGTGAGCATCAGTGAATTGACAACGCCACCTCCTACCATGTTGTCAGTTGGATCACTCACATGGCTCACCGCGAGGGCATAACCATTATCGCTACCATCCACCGTCCTAGCATTAGAATTTAGGATGGGATTTGGACCGGTCACCACTCACTAGTGTTTTAGGCTTCAGTAAAGTAGCTGAGGCGACAAAAGCCTTGCTCGTCCATTGTTCGTTGCCCATTGCGGCGTTGCCATAGAAGGAGCCGTACCATCGTGAGTCGACAAATGGGGGATTTAGGTTGTCGAGTGAGCAGGCGAGGATTTTGGGCGATATCACGGGTGGACAAACGTCAATGCGTGGCTGACTAGCTGGCTTGCATTTTCCCATGCTGGACTGTTAGCATGCTACATTAGAGTATTAGACTAGGACGATATCGTGCTAGGCAAAGTTCTAATTTGTAGATTTGTTGTGCTGCATGCTGGACTATTTTTGGGTTGTGGACTGTGGTGTAGAAAATATAAAATACTATGTTATATACACATCTATAAATTCATATATAAATTGGGGGCCCCTAGTTTTCCTGGGCCCTAGGCGGTTGCCCCTCTCGCCCTGGCCCAGGAACGGCCCTGCCTGAAGTAGGCTCTGAAGAGGACTTCGAAGGGGGCCAGAGGGGTCCCGGAGGCTTGACTCCGGAGGGGACCCGGAAGGGCGCTGGAGGCTTGGCTCTAGAGGGGGCCCGGAAGGTCCCTGGAGGCTTGACGCCGGAGGGGACCCGAAGGGATCCTAGAGGCTTGGCTCCGGAGGGGACTAGAGGGGTCCCAGAGGCTGGACTCTGGAGGGGACCCGGAGGGGTCCTAGAGGCTTTGCTTCGAAGGAGGCCTGGAGGGGTCCCAGAGGCTTCACTCCGGAGGGGCCCGGAGGGCTCTCGGAAGCTTGGCTCTGGAGGGGACCCGGAGGGGTCTCGGAGGCTTGGCTCCGAAGGGGGCCCGGAGAGTTCCTAGAGGCTTGACTTCGGAGGGGACTCGGAGGGATCCTGGAGGCTTGGCTCCAGAGGGGCAAGTCTTGGTTGTACTTGAGTTTACTTCATCAGAGGGGGTCAGAGCCCGTCTTGAGGCTTCGCCAGTTGACGGGTTCCGAACTCAAGGCCTTTGGAGGCTGACATCATTTGGCCCCTGATTAAGGGAAAACTTATTTCCCCCAACAGTCATCTCCACAAAAATGAGGATTCCTTTTCAATTACAATAGAAATTGTGATATCAATGATGTTTACTAATATGGTGAATTTGATGTGATGTCTGCTATCTTCGATGTGAAGTGATGGATGACAAAATCCAGATTTTGATTCAGGATGTTGGCTAATAAATATTATTTTTTATTATGCGGTCTTCCTATTACTAATGGTATACATAAATATAGGTGACTATAAATAGGTATTAATGATGAGTATATATAATTATTCGTTACTAAAGATAGAATATTATTGATATATATGTATATATGTGAGTGTGTGTGTTTACTATGGGAAAACGTAAAATCGCCGAGTGTCAAAATCTTCGCCGAGTGCATTATTTTGGGCACTCGACGAAGACTTGTTTGCTGAGTGTTTTTAAAAATACACTCAGCAAACATAAACACTCAGTGAAAAGGAGGGTTCATCGATTGCCTAAGAAAAAAAGACTCGGCAAACCCTACAACACTCGGCAAAAAACAAAAAAAAGTGCTAACAGCCATCACGACAATGTGTGTGCGTCGGTGAAAAACAATTTGGGCAGTTTGCTGAGTGTCATATTTGAGACACTCGGCAAACTAGATTGGCGCAGGTGCCCAAAATTTTTTTGCCTCTGCGCGCGCTTGACCGAAATTTTGAAGTATGGCGCCTAAACCAGAACGAGCTAGGGCGCGCAAATTTTTTCACTTCTGTAAAATCATCGTCTCTTCTCCTCCTCCCTCTTCCCTACAACTTTGATCCCTTCGTCTCCGCTCCTTCCCACTGCCGCCGCCTCATCGCCATCCGTGCCTCATCGGTGTCCGTGCATCGTCGCCATCCATGCCTCGTCGTGGCGCCACCCTCGTCATTGTCCACACCTCGTCGTGGCACTGCCATTGTCCCCGTCTTTGCCTCATTGCGGCGCCACCCTCATCACCTCACCACCTCGCCACGTCACGCAGCCATCGCCATGCCGCACCCACTGCACGACCATCGGCGCGATGTGCCCACCACGCGGCCCTCCTTGTTACAACCCTTGCCATGCCCTGCTTGCCCTACAGTGCCCATACCCTGCCCCACCCCCCACCCCCCGCCGTGACACATTGCACCTGCCAGATGTTCGATCAAATGTGTGTACAGGACATCTGCCCTACACTACACATTTTTATTTTTTTTATTTTCAATTTTTTTGTTTGTCGAGTGCCAAACCTTGGGAACTTGGCAAACTATTTGTTTTCTCACCGTGAAGTTACTTTTGTTCGATGAGTGTATGTATGGCACTCGGTAAACCTCGCTATGCCGACAGCGGGTTTGTCGTGTACGCTTCACCAAGTGTAGCACTCGGCGAACCTTTCGCCGAGTGCCTACGACACTCAGCGAAAACCTGTTCTCCCGTAGTGGTGACCCATCACTAATGATCAAACATTGAGTGGCAAACGACCTATACATATTAGCATAATAATCTTAGGCTTAATTAGCATATATCATTTAGTACATTATATGCAATACTCATATAAATAGTACAACAATGATAGTTCTAGGCACATTTATTTCAAACTTGTGAAATATTCCTGATGCACGATAGATGTGGCATCCTTATTTATGTTTATTAACCAGCATATAGACTACTTTGGTTGCCAATCATGCACACCATTAACTAGCTAGACAAAATCCTATTAATTATTAGTGTCTATATTGGAACGGGCTTGACGAAAAGATTGTCAATAACCTCCTGAAAATGTGTGGCGAATGTGTATGCATCCTTCCTACCATCGTAGATGAACGCAAAGGCGACAGCTATGTTGACAACTCGTCGTACAACCGGAAGAAAGCTGGAACATTCAAAACGAGCTTGGTTTAGGGTTCTCCATTCATCTTCAATTAGTGAATCAATCTTAGCAATGGCCTCCTTGCTTGTGACTTGGTGCTCCTCAATGTAGCACTCCAATGAGCTTGCCACATCCCCCTTGCTTTTCCGGCACTTCATGTGTGTGTAAATATGACATAGATAAATAATAGACAAACTTATCATTAGCCAATATATTTTCTTAACCTACATAAGTAATATTTAATTCATATATTGGAAATACATGTAAACAAACCATTTTATTCAATACAGACAATACTTTGTTTTGACACACATATTCATATATATACAAATGAATTTTCAACTTTCAAATTATTGCTTTCAAATTTTTATGCATGGAGAAAAATACATATTGACTTCAATGGCCTCTTCTTTAAATCCAAAGAAGGTAGTAGTAATTTGTGAACCAGATTAAGTATGCTACGGTGAATCAAATTAATTGTTCAACGATTACATTAATGAATGATTGCATGCCGTTTAATAATTTAACTAATTTATACCTTAAATGCAGTGATGTCATTCATGAAACGCATGATCTTTGCACAAGCAATCACACCACTAGGATGACTTGCTGCCCACTGGAATGCTTCATTAGTTACTGCTTCGCCACTGCCAAGCATTGCACTCACAGATAGTAGTGGCACAGTCGAAGACATGGTAGACAATTCCACTTGTTCTTTAAAACTTGGCTTGTAATCCTGATGTGACCATTCAGCTTCTTGGAGATAATTAGTGGATAGATTTTGAAACTGCACAAGTAAATTAACCATAAAATTAATAAGCACTATGTAGCATTGTTTCTATCCTATTATACCTAATATATAGAGATAGAGAGAGGGGGGGGCTATATATATCTATCCACAGATAGTAGTGGCACAGTCGAAGACATGGTAGACAATTCCACTTGTTCTTTAAAACTTGGCTTGTAATCCTGATGTGACCATTCAGCTTCTTCGAGATAATAAGTGGATAGATTTTGAAACTACGTACACAAGGAAATTGAAAATAACATTGTTTTTCTCCTATTATACCCAATACACACACTTCACACACAATAGAGAGAGGTTATATATATATATATATACTAATTTAATTTGTACCTCTTTTATCGCATAAGAGACCCTGTACTTCTCATTAACTGTTAACTGATCCTCAAACTCGTTAAAGATGTTCAATATTTTACAATAGAACTTCTTTAGATAGTCTGGTAGGAGAGGAATAGCAGTCTCATCCCATCTGCAGTACAGCCGTCCAATTGGTTTGCATGAGAGAATGAACTAGTTAGAGCAATAAGAGATCATGCATATGATGATGCATATAATTATTTTGTCGCGTCATACTAATTGATTAGACCTTTGTATGGCTTCATTTAGCTTCCGGCATTCTTCGATGGTGGCATGGGAATCATATGTGTCATCCAGAATAGTTATTATTCCACATATCTTTGCAAAGATCATCCGTGAGAGTCCTAAGCCTTCCTCACGAAATAATATGTAGGACCAAACATAATTCCCCACAGCATGATCCCTTGCATAATTTAGCTCAACATGTCCGTACAGATCTTTCCACCATCTGAAAATCATGTGATTCATGTAATAAATACCAATTAGATGCCGTTTAAATATGTAGATGATGTTCTTTTTTATGTCTACAACGATGTGGTGGAATGTTTCAAAAAATGCATCTCATAAGAGCGCAGCTAATGCATTATTGCTACAAATGAATGCACACCTCTATACACATTGCAGTATTCAGAGGGGATATTTTCTAGATCTCTAAAATAGTATAATTAAGCATTTATAGTGGCATTAAACTTTGCTACCAATATGGAGAAATTAAATCATAGTACAGAAATATGTACGCTTAATTGCTATGACCAATAATCCTTAAATATGGCGAGGAAACACCGCCCTACCTTATCCTTGACACACTAAGCATCTCAACCTCATATATTGGTTAATTTATTTGTTCATGTATTACCTTATTATTTATATTTAGTTGGTTAACACACAAAAACTTCCCAAAAAGATCATCTAGAGAGGTAAACATATCATAACCTAGCTAGAAGATATATATATATATATTTACACAAACTGCAAACAAAGAGTGTTAATTAAACATGCATGTCTCGCATCACATTTAATTGCACAATAGCTATAGGTATGTATCAAAAAAAACACGTGCTTACTCAGAAAATGCTTTGAGCTCCCTCAAGTGGACTTGCTGCAAAAGGTTAAAATCCATCTTTGCGAGATCCAAAAGAACCGCAATGTGACCTTCCTCTTGTTCGTACTCTAACATATAATGTAATGCTTCCACTCTCTTACAAGTCCTTGTTAGTGGCATGTGAAGGTTACGCTTAACTTGATCAACTAGAGGTGGATTCAGATCACCATGACGTATCATTGATTCGAGATGGTGCCTTGCAAAAAAGATGGCTTCTTCGAGTTCTGGCTCATCGTGGACCAGGAGGTGAGCGGCATTGTATAAACTTAATAAGCCCCTTGGATCGTCAGTGACTTCATTGATAAACCTCCCATCGCTGCCTCTGAATTTGTTGAATGCATCTGCAAGGCACATTGTCATTGTCTAATCTGTAAGGAATGATTAAGGGTGGAATTGACTTTCAGCATGCATGTTTTTTCAGCATTATCACGGAATGATATATATATATATATATATATATATATATATATAACTCCGCGGAATTAAGTTGATGGGCCATACTATGAAGCTATGGGAGAGAATCATTGAGCATCGATTGAGAAGGATAATGTGGGTCTCTATGAACCAATTTGGTTTCATGCCTAGAAGGTCAACCATGGAAGCTATTTTCTTAATAACACAAGTTATGGAACGGTATAGGGAGAAGAAGGACCTACACATGGTCTTCATTGACTTGGAGAAGGCGTATGACAAAATATCAAGGAATATTATGTGGTGGGCTTTGGACAGGCATAAAGTTCCAACGAAGTACGTTGGACTTATTAAGGACATGTACAACAATGTTATAACTAGAGCTCGTACAAGTGATGGTGACACAGATGACTTTCTAATTAAAATAGGATTGCATCAAGGGTCAGCTTTGAGCCTATATCTATTTGCCTTAGTGATGGATGAGGTCACAAGGGACATACAAGGGGATATCCCCTAGTGTATTCTCTTCGCGGATGATGTAGTGTTAGTTAATGAAAGTCGAGCAGGAATAAATAGGAAACTAGAGTTGTGGCGGGAGACCCTAGAGTCAAAAGGTTTTAGACTCAACAGAACTAAAACTGAATATATGAGATGCGACTTTGGAACTACTACACATGAGGAGGGAGATATCAGTTTGGAAGGTCAAGTAGTGCCCAAGAAGAATGCATTTCGATATTTGGGATCAATGCTACAAGCATCAGGGGATGTTGATGAGGATGTTAACTATAGAATCAAGACAGGGTGGATGAAGTGGCGCCAAGCATCAGGAATTTTATATGATAAGATGGTATCATTGAAACTAAAAGGCAAGTTCTATAGGACGGCGATTAGACCTACAATGTTGTATGGTGCAGAATGTTGGCCTGCAAAAAGGCGACATGTCCAACATATTAGTGTTGCGGAAATGTGTATGTTACGTTGGATTTGTGGTCACACGAGAAGGGATCAAGTCTGAAATGAGGATATATGTGATAGGTTAGGGGTAGCACCAATTGAAGAAAAACTTATTCAACACTGGTTGAGATGGTTTGGACATGTCTAACGGAGGCCTCCGGAGGCACCGGTGCATAGTGGAACCCTAAGGCGTGATAGCAATGTGAAGAGAGGTAGAGGAAGACCAAAATCGACATGGGAAGAAACAGTAAAATGTGATTTGAAAGGATAGAATATACCCAAAGATTTAGCTATGGATATGAGTGCTTGGAAAACAACTATATTATTCTTGTGCCTGAACTCTAATTTGTGATTCTTGTTGGGTTTCAACTCTAGTCTATCCCAACTTGCTTTGCTTGGGACTCAAAGACTATGTTGTTGTTGTATATATATATATATATATACATATACCTGAAGATACCCAGAAGCCATGCTGCCTAAGCAAGAGAAACCGGGTAGCAACATCATGGAGATTAGAACTGGGGAATTCACTTCCATTAATAACGCTTAGTATGCTGCATATGTCTTTTTTGAAGAGGTGTTCTATTCCAAGGCGTTGGATTGCATCAACTAAATGCATCCTCTCCACCACGTCATTGCATGTCTGAAGCCGTGTGCTGACATCCTCTTTCAGCTTATTGGCCCTCTCCACCATCCATTGCTCTGATCTCTGCTTGCTTGCATACATTTTGTTAATTAGGAACAATCAAAAGAGATACTATATATGTCGTAATGAAAATATGATATATGTATCACAAAATCATATAAAATAACATATTTATGCCTGTAGTGGCTTGGGCTCGTAGTTGATAAAAAAGTCTCCCCAAACTGATGGCTCAAAGGTTGTTGCCTCCTCAAGAGCGACGGTGTTATTGGACACCTACGCCGGCGGCATGGCTGAATGTTCCCTTGGACGACATCGTAGCACGGTGCTTTGTCCGATGGGATTTCGGACAAGAGCACGTCTTCCATTATTGTTTCTAGTGGTGCACGGCAGCACAGACGAAATGATCGGCCGGCTGGTCGTCACACAAACTACCATAGATTGTACAGGAGCACGAGACGACATCAGGAACGAGAGGCCATGCGGCATAGCGCCCATGAGCGATAGGTCGATTATTACAGGATATATGTACGTGTTTTGCTATTGTTATTTTGCAGGATATATAGCCACCCATATGGTGTGGCCAGCCCTTTTTATAGTGCCAAAAACACGCACAGCTAGTGCTTCCAGTTTGCATCAGAATAATAGAAGTAGAGAGACTGAAGGCAGCACGCAATGTACATTTTATACAGTAATTATATTACTATTAATTCGTGCAATTTCGTCACCACTCCGTGCCGTGCCGTCCCATTCAATTCACATGTTCAATTATATTATAGTAAAACTTTGCAGATTCATAATTTATACAGTAAAACCAGTAGTGTAAATAAACATTTAGGCTTAAAATTATTCTATTTTTTTCTAAAATATAAGTCATCTATGATAGTCAATATTATTTATAATGTTTGACTAATAATTAAGCTAAAAATATTTTACTAGGTCCCAGAAAGCAGTAATGAAAAAAACTATTTGTATTTTGTCTAATAAGTATTTTGTCTTTGTTTTATACATATTAGTGACCTTGTTCATGTGTCACACGAATTCATGCATGCCTTGGTGAGATGTGGTCTCCTGACATTAATTTGCTTGAGAGCTGCCGTGCCACTGTGCTCAGGGCACGGCGGCCTAGGGATTTGTACAACGACACCACAACAAGTTCATATTTTTTTACTTTGTTTGAATTTTTTTAAAATTAAAAAACCAGGAAGGTGCGTGTTGTTGATCAAGTGCCGTCTTCGAGATATCTCAATTTTTTGTAATTTTACTGGGTAAGTCCTGAAATAGCACTCAAAATACAAGTATAATTTTTCCGGACAATTTTATTCATTATTACATGCACTTGCAATTCAAAATTGACCTCTTTCAAATTAAATCCTAGAAACACATCATACATGAAAATTTGCACGAAACATTTTTAAATTTTTATCACAGTATATATGTATGATATCATAACACAATGTCAAGTGTGTAGACTTTAATTAAACTTTCTATAATTAAAAAACCATTAAGCTCCACATTGCCGGCTGAGTGCCGACCGTTAGATTTTTCAAAATTTATTTAAATTTAGTGTTAAAAGATTCAAAATGGACTCATGAACATAAATATGATTTTTATACAAATTTTGGGTCATTATTTCATGCACTTGTAGTTCAAATTTGACCTATTTAGATTTAAATCCTACAACACACTTAGTGAATTAAAATTCGCAAACTGATCTAGAAAAATGTGAAATTTTAAACATAGATTAATCAAGTTCAAACCAAGCTTAAAATTTGACATGGGCTGACCACATGATTTTAGGTCAAATCATGGGTTGCCTAGCTTTGTTGAGTGCCCCTCTAATACACTCGGCAAATAGGCACCTGGGACATGTTATAACAACACACGCCGCTTCGGGAACAGTTGTTTGCCGAGTGTCCCATAGGGCACTCGATAAACCATAGGGTTTGTCGAGTGTCTGTTAGTGGAACTCGGCAAACCAAAGATTTTTCCTACACGTAAATACACCATTAAGGCTACTTGAGGTACTCTGATTTTTTTCAAATACTTTACCGAGTGTCTAAATATTTATTGAGTGTGTACGTATGGGGCACTCAGCAAACCCTAGAGTTCACCGAGTGTTAATCATTTGCCGAGTGTGTCTTCAACAACACTCGGCAAACCTTGGTTTGGTGAGTGCCTGAGGGAATAATGCACTCGGCAAAGTCTCGGACACTCGGCAAATTCTTTGTTTAAGAAAAAAATGATGCCAATGGCACTTTGCAAATCTCCTATATTTCCCAACAAAAACTTACATGAATAGTAGCCCGTGCAATGAATAGAGAGGAGATGTGTTCTTTTTTTTTCAATTTCTGGGGCCCTTTGGGATATAGATTATGCACACCCTTATGAATCCAAAATAATCTGATTGTCATGCAAACGAGAAAATTATGAACTGATTATAAACTAATGATAATCAGTATTTGTAGGCATTCTTTGTGATAGCTTAAAATATTGAGGATTATAGTATAATTTTTATTATTGGATAATCAAGCTGGTTGAGTAATATGCTGGTTGCATAATCTGCGCTGTTTGGCAAGCCTGATTATTGATGTTGATTAGGATTATAACACAAAGCATGGTAGATATATGTGCCTATCAGAATCCCACCACCTCATAGGCTAGCTTCCGGCGTGACCAATGGATTTTAATTATGGTTATTTTCTCTGAGGTAACCATATATAATTCAAGTGGATCAAATAGTTGATTTTAATTATATTATATTAATTATGTGAGGGCACCATACTTCAAACGGATCAATTAGTGGATTTTAATTATGGTTATATTCTGTGAGGTCCAATCTACAGTGTGCTCCTTAACATGGCTAGTGCTATATAGCTGGTTGCTCCAACAACCAAGTGCGCACAAAGTGTTGTCTTGGTAAGCTAGTGTCATTAATTGGATTAAGTTCTGTCTTACAATGAATTAACCACCACCTTATGGTGCCACACGAGGTTGATAACATTACGGACCGGTAGTATTAAAGCTCAAATTTTTAGTACCGGTTGGAAAACCTTACTGATACTATATATTGAGTATATAATATCAGACAATTTTCTGATTCGGTATTAAAAATCTTTATTAGTACTAGTTTATGTATCCTTAATTTTCTCTATGTTTTGGATATTTTTATTTGACCATTGCAGGACATTTTTAGTACAGACTTAAATTATAATGAGTACTAGAGGTGGATAAAAGTCCACTTCTCTAATAGCATTATCACTACCGGAAAGCCACAGTTTGCCGAGTGCCCGAGGCTTTGCCGAGTGTATGATTTGTTAAATAATTAACCGTTAAAGTCATGGCAATTTCTTTGATTGGCAGCTTGTTAGTTAGTTGCAGGGGCGAAGTCTAGTTGCAGCACGTGGGTGCAACGTGCAAATACAACTTCTAAAAAATTGAGCTCTTAATCTTATATTTTGATCATTGTACCTCTCTTAGTTTAATATACCTCACCACCTTTCACAACCTAAATATTTATTTAATTTTGCACTGCTCTATTTTGTTGTGGCTTTGCCATTAGTTAGTTAGCATGTGTGTATATGGTACTTTATTTGTATATCTTTGATGACATTTCTAGTTAGTTAGCATGTGTAGCTGTATATGGTACTTTATTTGTATATCTTCGGTGACATTAATTGCTGGCTGGCCAATAATAGAGAAGACATCATTACTACTGGTATCTAGGACTAAAGGGATGACAACCTCGGATCTATTCTTCTTCTTTATTATCATCATCGTCTCTCCTCCTCTATTGTGGCTCGTGAAGAGGCCTCGCTGATGATGACCACATGAAAATTACATCGGAACAAAAATGACGAAAAGAGCACCTTCATGACTATCTCGAATCTAATCGTTAACTCATTTGAACTGAAATAAACTAAATGAAACTGTATAAAGCAGATCTGAAATGAAAAAAATGACCTTTAGTGATGTGTGAACATCTATACCCATCATTAATGGTCCACCTTTAGTGACGGGTATAGATGTATGTGTCACTAAAGGTCACCTTTAGTGACGCATGAACATTTATACCCGTCACTAAAGGTGACCATTAGTGACGGGTAAAGATGTATGCCTGTCACTAAAGGTCACTTTTAGTGATGAGTGTATACCCGTCACTAATGATAGGTTATTACTGATGCGATAAGAGTGACGAGTATGATACACGTTACTAATGATTGTTATGGTCCATCACTAATAGCCCTTTTTTAGGTAGTGCATGACCTGTGAGCAGTGCGTGATGGTAAGTGTATTATCATTTATCTTCCAATACTTAAAATCTTTTCTTAATATATTTTACTTGGATATGTAGGTCCCTCCATAGTGGTGCACACAAGATCATCTTCAATGATGGGGGGTAGATTAGCGATAAGTGGCACTCTCTCGAGTGGCAAAACATTCACAATGTCTGCTGGGAGAGATGCCTACTCATGAGAGGGGAACTACACCATCAGGGCTCACAAAACCTAAACTAGTACGCCATGAGATCAGTACGTAGTTACTTGTTTCCTTTCTCTCACTCGATTGTACTATATGGCTCTAACTGTTTTTTTGTTCCAGTCAACGGCACTACCACAAAAATATATTTTAGTGATGGGTAATAACATACATTAGTGATAGGCATGTCTCATGTAACTCTTATCACGTTAGTAAAGCTCTATCATTAGTGACGGGTAAACACCCATCACTAAAGGATCCCTCTAGGTCCACGCCGCGTCTAGCATGACTCCTTTACCCATCACTAAAGGTCAAACTGTAGTGACATGAAGTACCTGTGATCTGTCACTATTGTGAACCTTTAGAGACAGGTCACCATGTTCACTCATCATAGTGTTACGGTCATATTGTAAAAAAAATATTTTTTAATAAGTTGCATCCTAAATCAAAGTCAAGATTTGGTAGCCAACATTTTAAATTTCAAACAACACAGAATTCATCATAGAACCATCATCACAAATTGCATTGCACAAACAAAACATACATCAAAAATTATATTTCATACATTTCACTAAATGTTTATAAGTGTTAAATCACAAGTTCAAACATTAATTTTGGCCTCTATAATGGATAGCACTAGTCGATGTGAAGACTTGGTTCACAAGGAATGTTGCTAGCCATGAAACGGATCTCCACCAAGTCAGTCTCACAAATATTTCCTATAGGTATATTAAATTTTTGATGTTAGTCAATGATTACATAAGTGAAAAGTAAATTCAACACAAAAACGAAGCACATGATAATATCTTATGTCGTGTGATTTAAGATCCGCTATCTTCAGGGCCAACATCATATGGTGTGCAACAAAAACCATGCATTGGTTTCTAGGAGGTTGACTATAGCACTGTTATGGAAATACACAATTAGTTTGGATAACATATTAAATTTGAAAGGGCAGATATTTAGAGACTTATCAACATTGTAGTTTTATGCACCAATTATCAGTGTTCCGTTGCTTTTGATTTATTAAGACCGATATCAAATTTGAAAGCCCTGTAACGAGGTAGAACAAGATTAATTTAAGCGAGTATAGGTTAAAGGTTGAACTTGTAATAAAATGGATAAAATCATAATCGTCGATTAGACTTTTGACTACCGAGAAGTCCCTCTCGGTGCGGTCACCATTTGGTCCCAATGGTCTCGTCGAGTCAATGTACCATACAATGTTCCACTTGGGGTGATGAGTAGTAGGACATAATGTCCATTCAAGTGGTGTACATTCATTAAAAATTGTTCTCTCGTCGTGCATGTGGCGAGTATCTTATATAGGTAGTCGACGCATGACTCTCTATCATTCTGGATGGTTGCAATTGCTAATACATGTGGGTCAAGAAATTTCAATGGTTGATTCATGCATTCTTTCAACATTAGTCTATATATATGATAGAGTGTCGGCATTTTGACCTTGCTCGATAGGTGCAGTGGCAACAGGCGCAGCAATATGTTGAGTAGCTAGAGGTTGAGGAACAAGTGGTTGATTAGTAGAAGGTTGAGTAGTAGAAGATTGAGCATGAGCCTGGCTTGCAGTTGTCTTGGTATCGACAAAAAAATCCACCTGTTTCCATTGTTCCCTTGTGAGAAGTGCATCACGCGGAATGGTGATTTTGTCATTTAGAAGAATAGGCAATGGGATGTCTTCTACGTTAGGGTGCACAAAATCAATAAACACCAATGCAAATATTGCCCTTATTAGCAAGTTGTGTAGCTCATGCTGATATGGGTAGACCACACCCCTTGCCACATCAATCTAAACCCTTGTAGGCTTTATGATAAGCTTGCACATGGTTGGCTCAGTTAGTTAGTCAATGGTGTCATCCAAACCACTACAAGATCATTGCTTCTCAACCTCTCTTGATGCACAGCTTCTCTTTCTTTTTTGGGAAACGATAATGACATTATGGTGATGGTTTGTAGGCTCCGCTAGAGGAAGAAAAAAGATAAAGTGTTGAGATGGAGGCTAGCATGGTAGAAGAGAGAATGTTAAGGGACAAGATAGAGGTCAGGTTGTAGGCCTAGCAGGCTAATTGGTAGACCTAGATACAGTAGTATTGGGCGCAGATGATGTGTGGCTCTTATTCCGGTCATATGGATCGGCCTCCATCACCGATGCCACCCCCTCTTGCACTCCCTCAACCTAAACCATCACTGCACACTCCATAGAGAAACAATGTGAATTTATAACATTATAATCATCATTTTGGTTATATATAGTTGTGCTAACTAACTTATTTTGGCAGTTTCAATCATTGACATCGGGATAAAATATGCCATTGGCGCCTTGGAATCCTTGGGACTTGCCACGATATATGTATGTTGTGCTTTTTTTAATTCTCTAACTTGGTAACACACTTGTGGGAAGGAATTGTGCCCAATAAAATTCTGGGTGGATTGGAAGTTCTGATTTGGAATCGTAAGTTCCGACCAGCTCAGGCGCTCTATGTGTGTCAGTTCTAGAGTATAGGAAGTTCTGATATGGTATCAGTAGTTCCGATTATTTCTTGATTTAGAAACTGAGAGCTCTGATCGGCTCTGATATGCGATCGGAAGTTCTGATATGGTATCAGAAGTTCCAATTATTTCTTATTTAGATAGAGTCCAAATCAGAAGTTCTGATTATTTCTGGGTTATAGGCCAAGAGTTTAGATCGGAAGTTCCAATCAGGACGAAACAAATTAGATCTGTTGGGCTTTAATTATGATTAAAAGCCCACATCCTAGGCCTATATAAAGGGAGGAGGAGGCCGTGGGAGGAAATTATATATGCTCCTATTGCTCAAACCCTAGCCTACACACCTCTCCTCTCCCATCTAGATCTCAAAGGTTGAGATCGAGATTTCTCCTTGGATCTCTCAAGCAGGGCTAGCATGTCATCGTGAGAGGAATCCATCCCTGTATATGTGGACTCCATGAAGGTGTTGCTCGAACAGAGGCACTCATCGTCATCTTCCTTGAGGTGATCGTCGGTCTTCGTCGTCTTCACCAAAAGTCTTCATTGTGAGGATCATCGACGAACGGATGAATCGAGGAGGAGCTAAGCGAGGACACACTTCTTCAACATATTATTCCACTGTACTAGCACATCACACGTTAGAAGGTACTGATATAAGATCCCTCGCATGCATGGTTACTGGCTTCTTGGGGTAAAATTTTGATTTGTCGGCTAGCGTTGCCTCCCCATATCCCAATAGTGGTATCAGAGCATATGTGCATAGTGTTCGATCTAGATCAATCACATATGGAGATACATGGTGGAAATAGATTAGATCTATTTTTGTTCATCAAAAATTTGAAGTTTTGATTTAGAATCGGAAGTTCTGATGGGTCAGAAATTCTGATATTTGATCAAAAGTTCTGATCCTGATTTAATTCGAAACAAAGAGGGCAAATTGGAAGTTCTAATACCAGATCGGGAGTTTCGATCTACCTAGACTGGAAATACAAAGCCTGTTGAGCTAGAATTTTATGACCCAGATATCGGTCACTTGTAGATTCTTCGCCTAACTTTGTTTTGCAGAGAATGTTTTGACTAGTATGACCTTGTTGAATATGTATGAGATGCATTGCATGTAATTAATATGGCTTGCGTGTCATGATTATTTATAGTCCAAGGCTTTTCATTGGTTGTACGACCAGCGTGTCAACTTCTATTGCTTCAACTCATGTAACTAGTATAGGTGCTATTATTTGTAATAGGATAGTACAGGTTCATGGAGGTCTAAAGCACAATGATGAGATCCATGGAGATGGAGATCACCATGAGAAAGGGGCATACTATGTCACAGTTAGTGTGATTGTCTGTGGTGCTTACTTATGTTCCTGTCATACTATTCTTCCATGTTTCATACGTGATAGGTATCGTTACCTTGCTAGAATAGTTTTCCCTCAAAAAATTAATTATCTATGCTCTTTCCAATAGCTACACCTACCAAGGCTCTCGATCATCGATAGTGGGTCTACCAAAGTAGGGTATTGTCTTTTATCATGACCAGTTAGGGTGGAAGTCGGACCACCACACGTATAGTATTAGTTTGCTTAACAAGGCTATCAAAACGGTTTTGAGCTTTGGGGCATGTAGTTGGATGTCATGCATTGGATGCTACCCTAATGAACAAGAGTTACATATGATGTGATTAGCAAAATGTTGCTTACCTTTATCAGTTAGCTTCTAGTTGTGATGCCAAAGCTCACTAGGAGTTAGTTGAATATGGATCTTGTGCCACTATTAGTCATTAGAGGGAAAGAGATTGTTTTTCATATAGTGTAACATCTTTTATTCGATATAATATAAAAATAGCATAGTGTTGAACCTTGTATTGTTTTGTAGATCATGGCACCTACTTCTGTTAATAGCACTTCCATTTTCAATATGTGATCTATCCTTGAAAGAGAACAACTAAAAGGAACAAACTTTATTGATCGATATCATAATTTGAGAATCATTCTCGATCAAGTAATAAAAGAAAAAGGATTACATTCTAGAGGAATCTTACCCTAAAGAACCTAAGGATGATGCTCCCCTCACTGAAAGGCGTGCTTACAAGAAGCATGCTAGTGATTCAGTAGATGTCAGTTGTCTCATGCTTGCATGTATGTCCTCTGAGCTTCCGAAGCAATATGAGAAAGGAGATGCCTACAATATGATTGTAGGGATGAAGGGCATGTTTGAGAACCAAGCAAAGGCTGAGAGATATAATGTCTCAAAAGCATTGTTTAACTGCAAGCTAGATGAGGGCAATCCAGTGAGTCCTCGTGTAATCAAAATGGTTGGTTACATTGAGAATCTAGAACAACTTGGCTCTCCTCTTTGATGAGGAAATCACCGGCTCGGATATGACCCTGCTTATGCTTTACAAATGTACTTCAAAATACAGGCAGTGGCAGAGAACTAGCTTTTATTACTAGGGTCCCGATGGACGGCGACAACTGTTGTAACAATTGTGTTAGTTACAGCAGGTTTTTATGTGGTGGTGTATGGTGTATAGAATGAACCTCAAAGGGTTCTCACAGAAGGAGAGAGAGGGTTTATACTGGTTCGGGCCTCCCTAGAGGGATGATAACCCTACGTCCAGTTTACAGTGGATTTGGCATAGTTCTGCCTCTACTGAACATTCTATCTATTATAAGGGCATGGCCCTACTTTTATAGGCACACATGCCAAAGGAAAAGACCTAATTTCCCTCTACAAGTTGTAGACTTTATAGGGGCAAGAAGGGAAAATGTTGTATTACCATACATGTGACTTTATAGACATGGTGGATAAACATCACTTCTAGAGCAGGTATACCGCATACCAGGGGTTGTGGCCCTAGTATGGATTTACACTGTAGCAATGCTTGAATATTTCTTCTAGACCGGAGTACCTTCTGGAGGGCTTCAGACGGAGCTAGCTGAGATGTCTTCGAAGTGGACTCCGAAGTGGACCCTGAAGTCAGGGCCGTTCCTAGCATTCTAGGGGCCCTAGGCGAAAAAAAATAGGGGCCCTTTGATCTATTTTCAGTGGGTGGGGGAATCGTATGGGTAGACGTACAAGGGTATTAGCAATGGGCAGCTGCGGCAGGTGAGCATCAGTGAATTGACAACGCCACCTCCTACCATGTTGTCAGTTGGATCACTCACATGGCTCACCGCGAGGGCATAACCATTATCGCTACCATCCACCGTCCTAGCATTAGAATTTAGGATGGGATTTGGACCGGTCACCACTCACTAGTGTTTTAGGCTTCAGTAAAGTAGCTGAGGCGACAAAAGCCTTGCTCGTCCATTGTTCGTTGCCCATTGCGGCGTTGCCATAGAAGGAGCCGTACCATCGTGAGTCGACAAATGGGGGATTTAGGTTGTCGAGTGAGCAGGCGAGGATTTTGGGCGATATCACGGGTGGACAAACGTCAATGCGTGGCTGACTAGCTGGCTTGCATTTTCCCATGCTGGACTGTTAGCATGCTACATTAGAGTATTAGACTAGGACGATATCGTGCTAGGCAAAGTTCTAATTTGTAGATTTGTTGTGCTGCATGCTGGACTATTTTTGGGTTGTGGACTGTGGTGTAGAAAATATAAAATACTATGTTATATACACATCTATAAATTCATATATAAATTGGGGGCCCCTAGTTTTCCTGGGCCCTAGGCGGTTGCCCCTCTCGCCCTGGCCCAGGAACGGCCCTGCCTGAAGTAGGCTCTGAAGAGGACTTCGAAGGGGGCCAGAGGGGTCCCGGAGGCTTGACTCCGGAGGGGACCCGGAAGGGCGCTGGAGGCTTGGCTCTAGAGGGGGCCCGGAAGGTCCCTGGAGGCTTGACGCCGGAGGGGACCCGAAGGGATCCTAGAGGCTTGGCTCCGGAGGGGACTAGAGGGGTCCCAGAGGCTGGACTCTGGAGGGGACCCGGAGGGGTCCTAGAGGCTTTGCTTCGAAGGAGGCCTGGAGGGGTCCCAGAGGCTTCACTCCGGAGGGGCCCGGAGGGCTCTCGGAAGCTTGGCTCTGGAGGGGACCCGGAGGGGTCTCGGAGGCTTGGCTCCGAAGGGGGCCCGGAGAGTTCCTAGAGGCTTGACTTCGGAGGGGACTCGGAGGGATCCTGGAGGCTTGGCTCCAGAGGGGCAAGTCTTGGTTGTACTTGAGTTTACTTCATCAGAGGGGGTCAGAGCCCGTCTTGAGGCTTCGCCAGTTGACGGGTTCCGAACTCAAGGCCTTTGGAGGCTGACATCATTTGGCCCCTGATTAAGGGAAAACTTATTTCCCCCAACAGTCATCTCCACAAAAATGAGGATTCCTTTTCAATTACAATAGAAATTGTGATATCAATGATGTTTACTAATATGGTGAATTTGATGTGATGTCTGCTATCTTCGATGTGAAGTGATGGATGACAAAATCCAGATTTTGATTCAGGATGTTGGCTAATAAATATTATTTTTTATTATGCGGTCTTCCTATTACTAATGGTATACATAAATATAGGTGACTATAAATAGGTATTAATGATGAGTATATATAATTATTCGTTACTAAAGATAGAATATTATTGATATATATGTATATATATGTGAGTGTGTGTGTTTACTATGGGAAAACGTAAAATCGCCGAGTGTCAAAATCTTCGCCGAGTGCATTATTTTGGGCACTCGACGAAGACTTGTTTGCTGAGTGTTTTTAAAAATACACTCAGCAAACATAAACACTCAGTGAAAAGGAGGGTTCATCGATTGCCTAAGAAAAAAAGACTCGGCAAACCCTACAACACTCGGCAAAAAACAAAAAAAAGTGCTAACAGCCATCACGACAATGTGTGTGCGTCGGTGAAAAACAATTTGGGCAGTTTGCTGAGTGTCATATTTGAGACACTCGGCAAACTAGATTGGCGCAGGTGCCCAAAATTTTTTTGCCTCTGCGCGCGCTTGACCGAAATTTTGAAGTATGGCGCCTAAACCAGAACGAGCTAGGGCGCGCAAATTTTTTCACTTCTGTAAAATCATCGTCTCTTCTCCTCCTCCCTCTTCCCTACAACTTTGATCCCTTCGTCTCCGCTCCTTCCCACTGCCGCCGCCTCATCGCCATCCGTGCCTCATCGGTGTCCGTGCATCGTCGCCATCCATGCCTCGTCGTGGCGCCACCCTCGTCATTGTCCACACCTCGTCGTGGCACTGCCATTGTCCCCGTCTTTGCCTCATTGCGGCGCCACCCTCATCACCTCACCACCTCGCCACGTCACGCAGCCATCGCCATGCCGCACCCACTGCACGACCATCGGCGCGATGTGCCCACCACGCGGCCCTCCTTGTTACAACCCTTGCCATGCCCTGCTTGCCCTACAGTGCCCATACCCTGCCCCACCCCCCACCCCCCGCCGTGACACATTGCACCTGCCAGATGTTCGATCAAATGTGTGTACAGGACATCTGCCCTACACTACACATTTTTATTTTTTTTATTTTCAATTTTTTTGTTTGTCGAGTGCCAAACCTTGGGAACTTGGCAAACTATTTGTTTTCTCACCGTGAAGTTACTTTTGTTCGATGAGTGTATGTATGGCACTCGGTAAACCTCGCTATGCCGACAGCGGGTTTGTCGTGTACGCTTCACCAAGTGTAGCACTCGGCGAACCTTTCGCCGAGTGCCTACGACACTCAGCGAAAACCTGTTCTCCCGTAGTGGTGACCCATCACTAATGATCAAACATTGAGTGGCAAACGACCTATACATATTAGCATAATAATCTTAGGCTTAATTAGCATATATCATTTAGTACATTATATGCAATACTCATATAAATAGTACAACAATGATAGTTCTAGGCACATTTATTTCAAACTTGTGAAATATTCCTGATGCACGATAGATGTGGCATCCTTATTTATGTTTATTAACCAGCATATAGACTACTTTGGTTGCCAATCATGCACACCATTAACTAGCTAGACAAAATCCTATTAATTATTAGTGTCTATATTGGAACGGGCTTGACGAAAAGATTGTCAATAACCTCCTGAAAATGTGTGGCGAATGTGTATGCATCCTTCCTACCATCGTAGATGAACGCAAAGGCGACAGCTATGTTGACAACTCGTCGTACAACCGGAAGAAAGCTGGAACATTCAAAACGAGCTTGGTTTAGGGTTCTCCATTCATCTTCAATTAGTGAATCAATCTTAGCAATGGCCTCCTTGCTTGTGACTTGGTGCTCCTCAATGTAGCACTCCAATGAGCTTGCCACATCCCCCTTGCTTTTCCGGCACTTCATGTGTGTGTAAATATGACATAGATAAATAATAGACAAACTTATCATTAGCCAATATATTTTCTTAACCTACATAAGTAATATTTAATTCATATATTGGAAATACATGTAAACAAACCATTTTATTCAATACAGACAATACTTTGTTTTGACACACATATTCATATATATACAAATGAATTTTCAACTTTCAAATTATTGCTTTCAAATTTTTATGCATGGAGAAAAATACATATTGACTTCAATGGCCTCTTCTTTAAATCCAAAGAAGGTAGTAGTAATTTGTGAACCAGATTAAGTATGCTACGGTGAATCAAATTAATTGTTCAACGATTACATTAATGAATGATTGCATGCCGTTTAATAATTTAACTAATTTATACCTTAAATGCAGTGATGTCATTCATGAAACGCATGATCTTTGCACAAGCAATCACACCACTAGGATGACTTGCTGCCCACTGGAATGCTTCATTAGTTACTGCTTCGCCACTGCCAAGCATTGCACTCACAGATAGTAGTGGCACAGTCGAAGACATGGTAGACAATTCCACTTGTTCTTTAAAACTTGGCTTGTAATCCTGATGTGACCATTCAGCTTCTTGGAGATAATTAGTGGATAGATTTTGAAACTGCACAAGTAAATTAACCATAAAATTAATAAGCACTATGTAGCATTGTTTCTATCCTATTATACCTAATATATAGAGAGATAGAGAGAGGGGGGGGCTATATATATCTATCCACAGATAGTAGTGGCACAGTCGAAGACATGGTAGACAATTCCACTTGTTCTTTAAAACTTGGCTTGTAATCCTGATGTGACCATTCAGCTTCTTCGAGATAATAAGTGGATAGATTTTGAAACTACGTACACAAGGAAATTGAAAATAACATTGTTTTTCTCCTATTATACCCAATACACACACTTCACACACAATAGAGAGAGGTTATATATATATATATATACTAATTTAATTTGTACCTCTTTTATCGCATAAGAGACCCTGTACTTCTCATTAACTGTTAACTGATCCTCAAACTCGTTAAAGATGTTCAATATTTTACAATAGAACTTCTTTAGATAGTCTGGTAGGAGAGGAATAGCAGTCTCATCCCATCTGCAGTACAGCCGTCCAATTGGTTTGCATGAGAGAATGAACTAGTTAGAGCAATAAGAGATCATGCATATGATGATGCATATAATTATTTTGTCGCGTCATACTAATTGATTAGACCTTTGTATGGCTTCATTTAGCTTCCGGCATTCTTCGATGGTGGCATGGGAATCATATGTGTCATCCAGAATAGTTATTATTCCACATATCTTTGCAAAGATCATCCGTGAGAGTCCTAAGCCTTCCTCACGAAATAATATGTAGGACCAAACATAATTCCCCACAGCATGATCCCTTGCATAATTTAGCTCAACATGTCCGTACAGATCTTTCCACCATCTGAAAATCATGTGATTCATGTAATAAATACCAATTAGATGCCGTTTAAATATGTAGATGATGTTCTTTTTTATGTCTACAACGATGTGGTGGAATGTTTCAAAAAATGCATCTCATAAGAGCGCAGCTAATGCATTATTGCTACAAATGAATGCACACCTCTATACACATTGCAGTATTCAGAGGGGATATTTTCTAGATCTCTAAAATAGTATAATTAAGCATTTATAGTGGCATTAAACTTTGCTACCAATATGGAGAAATTAAATCATAGTACAGAAATATGTACGCTTAATTGCTATGACCAATAATCCTTAAATATGGCGAGGAAACACCGCCCTACCTTATCCTTGACACACTAAGCATCTCAACCTCATATATTGGTTAATTTATTTGTTCATGTATTACCTTATTATTTATATTTAGTTGGTTAACACACAAAAACTTCCCAAAAAGATCATCTAGAGAGGTAAACATATCATAACCTAGCTAGAAGATATATATATATATATTTACACAAACTGCAAACAAAGAGTGTTAATTAAACATGCATGTCTCGCATCACATTTAATTGCACAATAGCTATAGGTATGTATCAAAAAAAACACGTGCTTACTCAGAAAATGCTTTGAGCTCCCTCAAGTGGACTTGCTGCAAAAGGTTAAAATCCATCTTTGCGAGATCCAAAAGAACCGCAATGTGACCTTCCTCTTGTTCGTACTCTAACATATAATGTAATGCTTCCACTCTCTTACAAGTCCTTGTTAGTGGCATGTGAAGGTTACGCTTAACTTGATCAACTAGAGGTGGATTCAGATCACCATGACGTATCATTGATTCGAGATGGTGCCTTGCAAAAAAGATGGCTTCTTCGAGTTCTGGCTCATCGTGGACCAGGAGGTGAGCGGCATTGTATAAACTTAATAAGCCCCTTGGATCGTCAGTGACTTCATTGATAAACCTCCCATCGCTGCCTCTGAATTTGTTGAATGCATCTGCAAGGCACATTGTCATTGTCTAATCTGTAAGGAATGATTAAGGGTGGAATTGACTTTCAGCATGCATGTTTTTTCAGCATTATCACGGAATGATATATATATATATATATATATATATATATATATAACTCCGCGGAATTAAGTTGATGGGCCATACTATGAAGCTATGGGAGAGAATCATTGAGCATCGATTGAGAAGGATAATGTGGGTCTCTATGAACCAATTTGGTTTCATGCCTAGAAGGTCAACCATGGAAGCTATTTTCTTAATAACACAAGTTATGGAACGGTATAGGGAGAAGAAGGACCTACACATGGTCTTCATTGACTTGGAGAAGGCGTATGACAAAATATCAAGGAATATTATGTGGTGGGCTTTGGACAGGCATAAAGTTCCAACGAAGTACGTTGGACTTATTAAGGACATGTACAACAATGTTATAACTAGAGCTCGTACAAGTGATGGTGACACAGATGACTTTCTAATTAAAATAGGATTGCATCAAGGGTCAGCTTTGAGCCTATATCTATTTGCCTTAGTGATGGATGAGGTCACAAGGGACATACAAGGGGATATCCCCTAGTGTATTCTCTTCGCGGATGATGTAGTGTTAGTTAATGAAAGTCGAGCAGGAATAAATAGGAAACTAGAGTTGTGGCGGGAGACCCTAGAGTCAAAAGGTTTTAGACTCAACAGAACTAAAACTGAATATATGAGATGCGACTTTGGAACTACTACACATGAGGAGGGAGATATCAGTTTGGAAGGTCAAGTAGTGCCCAAGAAGAATGCATTTCGATATTTGGGATCAATGCTACAAGCATCAGGGGATGTTGATGAGGATGTTAACTATAGAATCAAGACAGGGTGGATGAAGTGGCGCCAAGCATCAGGAATTTTATATGATAAGATGGTATCATTGAAACTAAAAGGCAAGTTCTATAGGACGGCGATTAGACCTACAATGTTGTATGGTGCAGAATGTTGGCCTGCAAAAAGGCGACATGTCCAACATATTAGTGTTGCGGAAATGTGTATGTTACGTTGGATTTGTGGTCACACGAGAAGGGATCAAGTCTGAAATGAGGATATATGTGATAGGTTAGGGGTAGCACCAATTGAAGAAAAACTTATTCAACACTGGTTGAGATGGTTTGGACATGTCTAACGGAGGCCTCCGGAGGCACCGGTGCATAGTGGAACCCTAAGGCGTGATAGCAATGTGAAGAGAGGTAGAGGAAGACCAAAATCGACATGGGAAGAAACAGTAAAATGTGATTTGAAAGGATAGAATATACCCAAAGATTTAGCTATGGATATGAGTGCTTGGAAAACAACTATATTATTCTTGTGCCTGAACTCTAATTTGTGATTCTTGTTGGGTTTCAACTCTAGTCTATCCCAACTTGCTTTGCTTGGGACTCAAAGACTATGTTGTTGTTGTATATATATATATATATACATATACCTGAAGATACCCAGAAGCCATGCTGCCTAAGCAAGAGAAACCGGGTAGCAACATCATGGAGATTAGAACTGGGGAATTCACTTCCATTAATAACGCTTAGTATGCTGCATATGTCTTTTTTGAAGAGGTGTTCTATTCCAAGGCGTTGGATTGCATCAACTAAATGCATCCTCTCCACCACGTCATTGCATGTCTGAAGCCGTGTGCTGACATCCTCTTTCAGCTTATTGGCCCTCTCCACCATCCATTGCTCTGATCTCTGCTTGCTTGCATACATTTTGTTAATTAGGAACAATCAAAAGAGATACTATATGTCGTAATGAAAATATGATATATGTATCACAAAATCATATAAAATAACATATTTATGCCTGTAGTGGCTTGGGCTCGTAGTTGATAAAAAAGTCTCCCCAAACTGATGGCTCAAAGGTTGTTGCCTCCTCAAGAGCGACGGTGTTATTGGACACCTCCGCCGGCGGCATGGCTGAATGTTCCCTTGGACGACATCGTAGCACGGTGCTTTGTCCGATGGGATTTCGGACAAGAGCACGTCTTCCATTATTGTTTCTAGTGGTGCACGGCAGCACAGACGAAATGATCGGCCGGCTGGTCGTCACACAAACTACCATAGATTGTACAGGAGCACGAGACGACATCAGGAACGAGAGGCCATGCGGCATAGCGCCCATGAGCGATAGGTCGATTATTACAGGATATATGTACGTGTTTTGCTATTGTTATTTTGCAGGATATATAGCCACCCATATGGTGTGGCCAGCCCTTTTTATAGTGCCAAAAACACGCACAGCTAGTGCTTCCAGTTTGCATCAGAATAATAGAAGTAGAGAGACTGAAGGCAGCACGCAATGTACATTTTATACAGTAATTATATTACTATTAATTCGTGCAATTTCGTCACCACTCCGTGCCGTGCCGTCCCATTCAATTCACATGTTCAATTATATTATAGTAAAACTTTGCAGATTCATAATTTATACAGTAAAACCAGTAGTGTAAATAAACATTTAGGCTTAAAATTATTCTATTTTTTTCTAAAATATAAGTCATCTATGATAGTCAATATTATTTATAATGTTTGACTAATAATTAAGCTAAAAATATTTTACTAGGTCCCAGAAAGCAGTAATGAAAAAAACTATTTGTATTTTGTCTAATAAGTATTTTGTCTTTGTTTTATACATATTAGTGACCTTGTTCATGTGTCACACGAATTCATGCATGCCTTGGTGAGATGTGGTCTCCTGACATTAATTTGCTTGAGAGCTGCCGTGCCACTGTGCTCAGGGCACGGCGGCCTAGGGATTTGTACAACGACACCACAACAAGTTCATATTTTTTTACTTTGTTTGAATTTTTTTAAAATTAAAAAACCAGGAAGGTGCGTGTTGTTGATCAAGTGCCGTCTTCGAGATATCTCAATTTTTTGTAATTTTACTGGGTAAGTCCTGAAATAGCACTCAAAATACAAGTATAATTTTTCCGGACAATTTTATTCATTATTACATGCACTTGCAATTCAAAATTGACCTCTTTCAAATTAAATCCTAGAAACACATCATACATGAAAATTTGCACGAAACATTTTTAAATTTTTATCACAGTATATATGTATGATATCATAACACAATGTCAAGTGTGTAGACTTTAATTAAACTTTCTATAATTAAAAAACCATTAAGCTCCACATTGCCGGCTGAGTGCCGACCGTTAGATTTTTCAAAATTTATTTAAATTTAGTGTTAAAAGATTCAAAATGGACTCATGAACATAAATATGATTTTTATACAAATTTTGGGTCATTATTTCATGCACTTGTAGTTCAAATTTGACCTATTTAGATTTAAATCCTACAACACACTTAGTGAATTAAAATTCGCAAACTGATCTAGAAAAATGTGAAATTTTAAACATAGATTAATCAAGTTCAAACCAAGCTTAAAATTTGACATGGGCTGACCACATGATTTTAGGTCAAATCATGGGTTGCCTAGCTTTGTTGAGTGCCCCTCTAATACACTCGGCAAATAGGCACCTGGGACATGTTATAACAACACACGCCGCTTCGGGAACAGTTGTTTGCCGAGTGTCCCATAGGGCACTCGATAAACCATAGGGTTTGTCGAGTGTCTGTTAGTGGAACTCGGCAAACCAAAGATTTTTCCTACACGTAAATACACCATTAAGGCTACTTGAGGTACTCTGATTTTTTTCAAATACTTTACCGAGTGTCTAAATATTTATTGAGTGTGTACGTATGGGGCACTCAGCAAACCCTAGAGTTCACCGAGTGTTAATCATTTGCCGAGTGTGTCTTCAACAACACTCGGCAAACCTTGGTTTGGTGAGTGCCTGAGGGAATAATGCACTCGGCAAAGTCTCGGACACTCGGCAAATTCTTTGTTTAAGAAAAAAATGATGCCAATGGCACTTTGCAAATCTCCTATATTTCCCAACAAAAACTTACATGAATAGTAGCCCGTGCAATGAATAGAGAGGAGATGTGTTCTTTTTTTTTCAATTTCTGGGGCCCTTTGGGATATAGATTATGCACACCCTTATGAATCCAAAATAATCTGATTGTCATGCAAACGAGAAAATTATGAACTGATTATAAACTAATGATAATCAGTATTTGTAGGCATTCTTTGTGATAGCTTAAAATATTGAGGATTATAGTATAATTTTTATTATTGGATAATCAAGCTGGTTGAGTAATATGCTGGTTGCATAATCTGCGCTGTTTGGCAAGCCTGATTATTGATGTTGATTAGGATTATAACACAAAGCATGGTAGATATATGTGCCTATCAGAATCCCACCACCTCATAGGCTAGCTTCCGGCGTGACCAATGGATTTTAATTATGGTTATTTTCTCTGAGGTAACCATATATAATTCAAGTGGATCAAATAGTTGATTTTAATTATATTATATTAATTATGTGAGGGCACCATACTTCAAACGGATCAATTAGTGGATTTTAATTATGGTTATATTCTGTGAGGTCCAATCTACAGTGTGCTCCTTAACATGGCTAGTGCTATATAGCTGGTTGCTCCAACAACCAAGTGCGCACAAAGTGTTGTCTTGGTAAGCTAGTGTCATTAATTGGATTAAGTTCTGTCTTACAATGAATTAACCACCACCTTATGGTGCCACACGAGGTTGATAACATTACGGACCGGTAGTATTAAAGCTCAAATTTTTAGTACCGGTTGGAAAACCTTACTGATACTATATATTGAGTATATAATATCAGACAATTTTCTGATTCGGTATTAAAAATCTTTATTAGTACTAGTTTTATGTATCCTTAATTTTCTCTATGTTTTGGATATTTTTATTTGACCATTGCAGGACATTTTTAGTACAGACTTAAATTATAATGAGTACTAGAGGTGGATAAAAGTCCACTTCTCTAATAGCATTATCACTACCGGAAAGCCACAGTTTGCCGAGTGCCCGAGGCTTTGCCGAGTGTATGATTTGTTAAATAATTAACCGTTAAAGTCATGGCAATTTCTTTGATTGGCAGCTTGTTAGTTAGTTGCAGGGGCGAAGTCTAGTTGCAGCACGTGGGTGCAACGTGCAAATACAACTTCTAAAAAATTGAGCTCTTAATCTTATATTTTGATCATTGTACCTCTCTTAGTTTAATATACCTCACCACCTTTCACAACCTAAATATTTATTTAATTTTGCACTGCTCTATTTTGTTGTGGCTTTGCCATTAGTTAGTTAGCATGTGTGTATATGGTACTTTATTTGTATATCTTTGATGACATTTCTAGTTAGTTAGCATGTGTAGCTGTATATGGTACTTTATTTGTATATCTTCGGTGACATTAATTGCTGGCTGGCCAATAATAGAGAAGACATCATTACTACTGGTATCTAGGACTAAAGGGATGACAACCTCGGATCTATTCTTCTTCTTTATTATCATCATCGTCTCTCCTCCTCTATTGTGGCTCGTGAAGAGGCCTCGCTGATGATGACCACATGAAAATTACATCGGAACAAAAATGACGAAAAGAGCACCTTCATGACTATCTCGAATCTAATCGTTAACTCATTTGAACTGAAATAAACTAAATGAAACTGTATAAAGCAGATCTGAAATGAAAAAAATGACCTTTAGTGATGTGTGAACATCTATACCCATCATTAATGGTCCACCTTTAGTGACGGGTATAGATGTATGTGTCACTAAAGGTCACCTTTAGTGACGCATGAACATTTATACCCGTCACTAAAGGTGACCATTAGTGACGGGTAAAGATGTATGCCTGTCACTAAAGGTCACTTTTAGTGATGAGTGTATACCCGTCACTAATGATAGGTTATTACTGATGCGATAAGAGTGACGAGTATGATACACGTTACTAATGATTGTTATGGTCCATCACTAATAGCCCTTTTTTAGGTAGTGCATGACCTGTGAGCAGTGCGTGATGGTAAGTGTATTATCATTTATCTTCCAATACTTAAAATCTTTTCTTAATATATTTTACTTGGATATGTAGGTCCCTCCATAGTGGTGCACACAAGATCATCTTCAATGATGGGGGGTAGATTAGCGATAAGTGGCACTCTCTCGAGTGGCAAAACATTCACAATGTCTGCTGGGAGAGATGCCTACTCATGAGAGGGGAACTACACCATCAGGGCTCACAAAACCTAAACTAGTACGCCATGAGATCAGTACGTAGTTACTTGTTTCCTTTCTCTCACTCGATTGTACTATATGGCTCTAACTGTTTTTTTGTTCCAGTCAACGGCACTACCACAAAAATATATTTTAGTGATGGGTAATAACATACATTAGTGATAGGCATGTCTCATGTAACTCTTATCACGTTAGTAAAGCTCTATCATTAGTGACGGGTAAACACCCATCACTAAAGGATCCCTCTAGGTCCACGCCGCGTCTAGCATGACTCCTTTACCCATCACTAAAGGTCAAACTGTAGTGACATGAAGTACCTGTGATCTGTCACTATTGTGAACCTTTAGAGACAGGTCACCATGTTCACTCATCATAGTGTTACGGTCATATTGTAAAAAAAATATTTTTTAATAAGTTGCATCCTAAATCAAAGTCAAGATTTGGTAGCCAACATTTTAAATTTCAAACAACACAGAATTCATCATAGAACCATCATCACAAATTGCATTGCACAAACAAAACATACATCAAAAATTATATTTCATACATTTCACTAAATGTTTATAAGTGTTAAATCACAAGTTCAAACATTAATTTTGGCCTCTATAATGGATAGCACTAGTCGATGTGAAGACTTGGTTCACAAGGAATGTTGCTAGCCATGAAACGGATCTCCACCAAGTCAGTCTCACAAATATTTCCTATAGGTATATTAAATTTTTGATGTTAGTCAATGATTACATAAGTGAAAAGTAAATTCAACACAAAAACGAAGCACATGATAATATCTTATGTCGTGTGATTTAAGATCCGCTATCTTCAGGGCCAACATCATATGGTGTGCAACAAAAACCATGCATTGGTTTCTAGGAGGTTGACTATAGCACTGTTATGGAAATACACAATTAGTTTGGATAACATATTAAATTTGAAAGGGCAGATATTTAGAGACTTATCAACATTGTAGTTTTATGCACCAATTATCAGTGTTCCGTTGCTTTTGATTTATTAAGACCGATATCAAATTTGAAAGCCCTGTAACGAGGTAGAACAAGATTAATTTAAGCGAGTATAGGTTAAAGGTTGAACTTGTAATAAAATGGATAAAATCATAATCGTCGATTAGACTTTTGACTACCGAGAAGTCCCTCTCGGTGCGGTCACCATTTGGTCCCAATGGTCTCGTCGAGTCAATGTACCATACAATGTTCCACTTGGGGTGATGAGTAGTAGGACATAATGTCCATTCAAGTGGTGTACATTCATTAAAAATTGTTCTCTCGTCGTGCATGTGGCGAGTATCTTATATAGGTAGTCGACGCATGACTCTCTATCATTCTGGATGGTTGCAATTGCTAATACATGTGGGTCAAGAAATTTCAATGGTTGATTCATGCATTCTTTCAACATTAGTCTATATATATGATAGAGTGTCGGCATTTTGACCTTGCTCGATAGGTGCAGTGGCAACAGGCGCAGCAATATGTTGAGTAGCTAGAGGTTGAGGAACAAGTGGTTGATTAGTAGAAGGTTGAGTAGTAGAAGATTGAGCATGAGCCTGGCTTGCAGTTGTCTTGGTATCGACAAAAAAATCCACCTGTTTCCATTGTTCCCTTGTGAGAAGTGCATCACGCGGAATGGTGATTTTGTCATTTAGAAGAATAGGCAATGGGATGTCTTCTACGTTAGGGTGCACAAAATCAATAAACACCAATGCAAATATTGCCCTTATTAGCAAGTTGTGTAGCTCATGCTGATATGGGTAGACCACACCCCTTGCCACATCAATCTAAACCCTTGTAGGCTTTATGATAAGCTTGCACATGGTTGGCTCAGTTAGTTAGTCAATGGTGTCATCCAAACCACTACAAGATCATTGCTTCTCAACCTCTCTTGATGCACAGCTTCTCTTTCTTTTTTGGGAAACGATAATGACATTATGGTGATGGTTTGTAGGCTCCGCTAGAGGAAGAAAAAAGATAAAGTGTTGAGATGGAGGCTAGCATGGTAGAAGAGAGAATGTTAAGGGACAAGATAGAGGTCAGGTTGTAGGCCTAGCAGGCTAATTGGTAGACCTAGATACAGTAGTATTGGGCGCAGATGATGTGTGGCTCTTATTCCGGTCATATGGATCGGCCTCCATCACCGATGCCACCCCCTCTTGCACTCCCTCAACCTAAACCATCACTGCACACTCCATAGAGAAACAATGTGAATTTATAACATTATAATCATCATTTTGGTTATATATAGTTGTGCTAACTAACTTATTTTGGCAGTTTCAATCATTGACATCGGGATAAAATATGCCATTGGCGCCTTGGAATCCTTGGGACTTGCCACGATATATGTATGTTGTGCTTTTTTTAATTCTCTAACTTGGTAACACACTTGTGGGAAGGAATTGTGCCCAATAAAATTCTGGGTGGATTGGAAGTTCTGATTTGGAATCGTAAGTTCCGACCAGCTCAGGCGCTCTATGTGTGTCAGTTCTAGAGTATAGGAAGTTCTGATATGGTATCAGTAGTTCCGATTATTTCTTGATTTAGAAACTGAGAGCTCTGATCGGCTCTGATATGCGATCGGAAGTTCTGATATGGTATCAGAAGTTCCAATTATTTCTTATTTAGATAGAGTCCAAATCAGAAGTTCTGATTATTTCTGGGTTATAGGCCAAGAGTTTAGATCGGAAGTTCCAATCAGGACGAAACAAATTAGATCTGTTGGGCTTTAATTATGATTAAAAGCCCACATCCTAGGCCTATATAAAGGGAGGAGGAGGCCGTGGGAGGAAATTATATATGCTCCTATTGCTCAAACCCTAGCCTACACACCTCTCCTCTCCCATCTAGATCTCAAAGGTTGAGATCGAGATTTCTCCTTGGATCTCTCAAGCAGGGCTAGCATGTCATCGTGAGAGGAATCCATCCCTGTATATGTGGACTCCATGAAGGTGTTGCTCGAACAGAGGCACTCATCGTCATCTTCCTTGAGGTGATCGTCGGTCTTCGTCGTCTTCACCAAAAGTCTTCATTGTGAGGATCATCGACGAACGGATGAATCGAGGAGGAGCTAAGCGAGGACACACTTCTTCAACATATTATTCCACTGTACTAGCACATCACACGTTAGAAGGTACTGATATAAGATCCCTCGCATGCATGGTTACTGGCTTCTTGGGGTAAAATTTTGATTTGTCGGCTAGCGTTGCCTCCCCATATCCCAATAGTGGTATCAGAGCATATGTGCATAGTGTTCGATCTAGATCAATCACATATGGAGATACATGGTGGAAATAGATTAGATCTATTTTTGTTCATCAAAAATTTGAAGTTTTGATTTAGAATCGGAAGTTCTGATGGGTCAGAAATTCTGATATTTGATCAAAAGTTCTGATCCTGATTTAATTCGAAACAAAGAGGGCAAATTGGAAGTTCTAATACCAGATCGGGAGTTTCGATCTACCTAGACTGGAAATACAAAGCCTGTTGAGCTAGAATTTTATGACCCAGATATCGGTCACTTGTAGATTCTTCGCCTAACTTTGTTTTGCAGAGAATGTTTTGACTAGTATGACCTTGTTGAATATGTATGAGATGCATTGCATGTAATTAATATGGCTTGCGTGTCATGATTATTTATAGTCCAAGGCTTTTCATTGGTTGTACGACCAGCGTGTCAACTTCTATTGCTTCAACTCATGTAACTAGTATAGGTGCTATTATTTGTAATAGGATAGTACAGGTTCATGGAGGTCTAAAGCACAATGATGAGATCCATGGAGATGGAGATCACCATGAGAAAGGGGCATACTATGTCACAGTTAGTGTGATTGTCTGTGGTGCTTACTTATGTTCCTGTCATACTATTCTTCCATGTTTCATACGTGATAGGTATCGTTACCTTGCTAGAATAGTTTTCCCTCAAAAAATTAATTATCTATGCTCTTTCCAATAGCTACACCTACCAAGGCTCTCGATCATCGATAGTGGGTCTACCAAAGTAGGGTATTGTCTTTTATCATGACCAGTTAGGGTGGAAGTCGGACCACCACACGTATAGTATTAGTTTGCTTAACAAGGCTATCAAAACGGTTTTGAGCTTTGGGGCATGTAGTTGGATGTCATGCATTGGATGCTACCCTAATGAACAAGAGTTACATATGATGTGATTAGCAAAATGTTGCTTACCTTTATCAGTTAGCTTCTAGTTGTGATGCCAAAGCTCACTAGGAGTTAGTTGAATATGGATCTTGTGCCACTATTAGTCATTAGAGGGAAAGAGATTGTTTTTCATATAGTGTAACATCTTTTATTCGATATAATATAAAAATAGCATAGTGTTGAACCTTGTATTGTTTTGTAGATCATGGCACCTACTTCTGTTAATAGCACTTCCATTTTCAATATGTGATCTATCCTTGAAAGAGAACAACTAAAAGGAACAAACTTTATTGATCGATATCATAATTTGAGAATCATTCTCGATCAAGTAATAAAAGAAAAAGGATTACATTCTAGAGGAATCTTACCCTAAAGAACCTAAGGATGATGCTCCCCTCACTGAAAGGCGTGCTTACAAGAAGCATGCTAGTGATTCAGTAGATGTCAGTTGTCTCATGCTTGCATGTATGTCCTCTGAGCTTCCGAAGCAATATGAGAAAGGAGATGCCTACAATATGATTGTAGGGATGAAGGGCATGTTTGAGAACCAAGCAAAGGCTGAGAGATATAATGTCTCAAAAGCATTGTTTAACTGCAAGCTAGATGAGGGCAATCCAGTGAGTCCTCGTGTAATCAAAATGGTTGGTTACATTGAGAATCTAGAACAACTTGGCTCTCCTCTTTGATGAGGAAATCACCGGCTCGGATATGACCCTGCTTATGCTTTACAATAAACATCCCAGGGTGCATGTGTTCTATATTAGATTTACTTTTATATATTTGAACCATGGATGCTACACTATGAGATGTGTTTGTTGTCATTATTGAAACTAGTCTCACTGAATAAGAAGAAAGATGCAAGACATCCTTGTGGTGATGATTCACACGTGTTCCACAATGACACCACATCATCCAAGGATCCAGAGGAGATAGAGTTCAAGGTGGAAAAGTTCTGGAATTTAATTCAGCCTCATGAGACAGTACGACAATTAAATTATTAGGTGAAATCATTTCTTGGACTGTATGCACGTACACAATTGAATGGAGAACTACTAAGTTCATGTGATGCTATTATTTTTCTTAGGAATAAAGGAAAAAAAGAAAACTGAGATAATTCATCATGGGAAAATCTATCACGTCATGAAGCAGATGTACTGCATTAAAAGCACTATAACTTTGGAATCCCTTCACCAAATGGAATGTTCAAGTACTTTTTGGAAAGCTGAGAATGTATATATGTCGTGAGGTAAAGGAACTGGTCCATGCGTATATCAATGTTTGGCAAAAATTTGATTTTGTATGCTTCTGGGGGTCAATATGTGCTGCTAGGTACCGCTATTGATCAGTGAGCAAGAAAAGTTTTCTAGGGAACAACGGTTTGTGTATGAACCTATCAGGTCACACAATTAAGGGGATAGATTAAGAAACTTGCTAATAATTGGTTCTTGTGCAAGTGGGAGATTGAAGGAATTATGCCAAAGAAAATTCTAGGTGGATCAGAAGTTCTGATTTGGAATTGAAAGTTCTGACCAGCCTAGGCACTCTTTGTATGTCAGTTCTAGAGTATCCGAAGTTCTGATATGCTATCGGAAGTTCCAATTATTTCCTTATTTAGAAACCGAGAGTTCTGACCAGAAGTTCCGATATGCGATCGGAAGTTCCGATTATTTCTGATTTAGAGACATAGAGTAAAAATCGAAAGTTCCGATTTGGAATCGGAAGTTCTGATTATTTCTGGGTTACAGGCCGAGAGTATAGATCAGAAGTTCCAATCTAGGATTGGAAGTTCCAATCAGAACAAAACAAATTAGATATGTTGGGCTTTAATTATGATTAAAGGCCCACACCCTCGGCCTATATAAAGGGAGGAGGAGGTCGTGGAAGGCAATTATAGATGCTCCTATTGCTCAAACCCTAGCATCCACACCTTTCCTCTCTCATCTAGATCTCAAAGGTTGAGATCGGGATTTCTTCCTAGATCTCTCGAGCAGGGCTAGCACGCCGTCGTGAGAGGAGCCTACCCCTGTACGTGTGGACTCCATGGAGGTGCTTCTCGAACAATGGCACTTGTTGTCATCTTCCTCGAGGTGATCGCCGGTCTTCAACGTCTTAACCAATGGTCTTCATCGCGAGGGTTATCGACGAATCGACGAATCGAGGAGGAGCTAAGCGAGGACATAAAGGTACCGAGATCTATGATTCCTCACGCACATGGTTCCTTGGTTCTTGGGGTAAAATTTTGATTTACTGGCTAGCGTTGCCTCCCTATATCCCAACATTGTGATGTGAAATATGAACGGTGATGTGAACGTGTGAAGTGAATGGTAATGTGAACTTGTGAAGTGGATGGTAATGTGAACTTCTGAAGTGAATTTGTGATGAACTTTGGAAGAAATGTGAATTTAAGATGACTTTGTGATGAAATGTGAATTTGAGATGAAATGTGGATATATATATATATTTAAATTTAGTATGTGAAATCGGGATATATATATATATGTTTGTGGATTTGTCTATATATGTATGTGAATGTACTGAATTTTGTAAAAATATTTGAAAAAATTAGGGTTTGCCACAAACAACTTCAAACACATAGAATCGTGTCACGTGGCACAATTCTGTGCACTCTAGTGACCTTCGTCGATTGCCACATGTAGCTTTGTCGAGTGCCTTACGTGGCACTCGATGAAGCCATCTACCCAACAACACCTGGAGGTGCACCACGTGTTCGGCCATGACGTGATTATGTTAAAATATAAAAATAAGCACTATAAGTGTACAACAAAATTTAAATTGAATTCTAAAATCTAATCAGTTCTTAATTTAATCGGATAAGCATATAGTAATGTGCACCTTGCATCATAGAACGATGCTACAGCAGATTTTTCAAACTTCAGAATTTAAAGATGGGTCGATGGCGTGATCGGCAGATCAATAGATGCAATCATGCATTAGGCTCCCGGCAACGTTCGACGTTGTGGCCCTACAGGCTATGGCGGCGGCGGCGAGCAGCGCATAGAGGCTAGAGCCATGCAGACACTAAGGCATGCATGTAGGAATGCGGGATCAGGTGCACAAAGGCGATAAGCGATAATATCTGCATTGATTGCATTATTTGTGTATTCTACATAACCTAAATAGTGGATCATGTAGATATATACAAGGGGGCCCATAGGAATGTGGGGGCCTAGGACGGTGACACTGGTGGCCCCACCCCAAGGCCGGCCCTAGTGCACCACGTGTTCGGCCGAGCGCATGAACACGTGGCACGTCCTCGGGTGTTGTTGGGTGTTACACATTTTTTGTACCAAGTGTCGCGTCGTACACTTGGCGAAACCGATGTGACACTCGGCAAACCCTTGGTCGCCGATAGAGGGTCCGCCGAGTCTTCTTCTCTGAGTGTGACACTCACGAATCCTTCGCCGAGTGGGCACTCAGCGAATTAATTACCGTTTTTCAGTAGTGTAAATTTACTCAGTACGTAGTTGATATAACAGGATTACAATGTTATGTAACAGGTGGTACATTTTAAGTACAAATGAACCCTCAATAGGTTATAATGGGAGAGGAGAATGAGATAGTGTGGGGTAACATATCACTAGACCACAACATAGAATTCCCTACAGATAAGTTGGTAGGGAAAACCACTTTTAGCCACCGAATGTTGGTCGGGAAAGAGTTTTCCCGACCAACCTTGTCAGTCACTGAAAGTTTGGTAGGCAAAGCTCTTTCCCGACCAACATTTTTTTGCCGACCAACTGTTGGTCGGGGATAAAAAACTTTTACCGACCAACAAATTCTTTCCTGACCGATGTTTCTTTCCCGACCAACGGTTGGACACTATACTTTTACCGACCGACTGTCAGTAGGCATAGCTAAAAATCTTTTACCGACCGACTATCCGTAGGCAAAGCTTAGAACTTTTACCGACCAACAGTCAGACGATGCACTATTACCGACCAACTTTCTACGGCTAAATAATAAATCTTTCCCGACCAACAGTCTGACAGTGTGAAATTTTACCGACTAACACTTGAACTCTCATAGCCTATTGCCAACCAATCATCTCTCAAAACATAAGTGAACATTCGATAGAAATCAAATATATATTTATATGTTTGGAACTGATCATAATTAAACGAAGAATTGATAGTCAACCATACACGATCTTTTCATTGTATTGATTACTAAAAAATACAAGTTCATCCACCACTTAGTGTGAAAGTCATAATCATCCATAACAAGTTCACAAAATACTCGGCCTTGATGATCCCAAAGAATGGCTAGAAGGTCGTCTACCACAACATACATTAATCAAAAAAGCTACTAATCCATTCGCCCCCAAAATGGTAGCTTGCATTTTTCCTTCCTACAAAACATGTCAATAAGATAAACCATGTCAATAGATTTATTACAAATCTAATATAAAGCATAGTTAGTTAAAATAAATCATAATTAGCACTAACACACCTCAGGGGAGATAATTAACTATGTGAATGTTGATATCGAAAAGATTGTTAATGTTGCATGGTACTTGAACATGGTTTTCATGATGCCTATACAGATTTCACTAGCAACTTATGTTCTTTGGAGATCTAAGAAGTTCTAAGAAGCATGAAGATCCTAAAACTTCAAGCTTGGGATATTCAATACCTTAAGAAATTGAAAAATCTGAGAGAAGAATATATGTGGTTGTGGGAATTTCTAAGACTAAAAGCACTATTAGCCTTTATATTCTGGGGAGCACCTGCTGTCATATCAATCATTTCAATTCAACCATTTCATTCACATTGCAACCTCATCAGTACTTAACCAGACTATAACAAATCTGAAATCTAATTATAGTGCACTGTTTCCGATCAGGAGTTATTTCAGTGAACTTCAGAGTTCAAGTGATAAAGATGAACTCAATAGCTGGATTTCATCTGTGAACAAAGATCAATACCTGAAGAGTACTTTTCAGCACTTAAATCAGATCAGACAGAACAGATTTCAACTTGTAACACATGAATAAACTACAAAAATAGTACAGAACAGACAACTTCAGCAGCTAAACTAAAATCAGATTAACAACAATCTATACTTGATCACACTACCAAAGTTGTATTTAGTTTCAATGCACACAGTATACATAGCTAAACAAATCCTGGACAATCCAATTCTGAAAATTCAGAGAGCTTCAGAGTGAAGGTAAAAATTTTCTTGAGGACTATATCAAATCTGTAAAACAGGTTTCAACTCTTGATGAACATTCTTTAGCAGTTAACCATAGTCCAACCAGATCAGAATTCAATCATGAAACAATTTAGAAATCAGCAAATGGAATCCAGTACCAGCATTTCCTGAACCTTTTCTGAAATCATACGATACTGAAAACTGAAACAGTTTTGTTGATGAATAGTGAAAGGGTGGATCAAACCTGAATCAGATTGTTTTAATCCACACTAGACCACAACATACAGCGCTTTGATGTTTTCAGATTTTCAATATTAAAAAAGTCATTATGTTCTCTAAGTCAACATGGTCTGAATATATTTGAGAACATTTGATTATTAAATATTTATGTCTTATCTTCTAATGTTTGGTGATTACCTTGCTAGATGGCCATGCATGCTCCTCTTCCCTCATGACCTGGATGCTTATGCAGACGCACGGCTATGGGTGGAGGTTGACGCGCCTGGCTTGTAGGGCTTGATCTACCAAAATCATCACTAGTCAGAAATCATACACCAAATAATCAAACAAAGTAGAGAAGAAACGTGGTTTGGTGATTACCTTGCTAGATGGCCATGCAATGGACCTTGTGACGGCATCACCGACATATCGTAAACCATCATATTGATAAGGCAATGTAGAATCTCTTCTAATAGCAACATTAACAATAACCTCGTAACACTCCTTCCCAAGAGGATCTCCGCCAACAATAGTGTCTTCATCAACTGATATAATTGTTGCTTTAGCAACAGGAGTTTCAGGACCAGTCCAAGCATATAGAAGCACATCCGTACCAATCTGAAAACATTTAACTCAGAAATATGGAAACAAAAGGTATTTAAATATGTAGGTAAGGATGATAAGATTACGAGGCTTTCATCTTGGTGGGTTGAGGAAACCCTTGTAATAACTCTTCTACGCACAAAGGTCTCTTCGTCATCATCTTCTTCAACCCCAACCGCGTTATCATTATCTCTTCTTCATGGCCACCTCTTGAGTTCTATACCAAATCAGTGTATTATTAGACTATTACATGAAAGATGAATAATTAATGCAATTAATAGATATGGATTTGGTTCATTACTTGCCGAGAATTTGAACCATGTTGCGAGATAGGAGTATCCACATTAAGCCCTCCTTAAATAATACTAGAAAGTACCTCTCTATAGGCCACATGCTGCGAAAATGAACGGGACCAGCGATCATCGCTTGGGCTGGAAGATGAACCATCAAATGCAACATGATATCAAAAAAAGATGGGAGGAATATAGTCTCAAGAAGGCTCAAGGTCTCAGCTATTTCGGCCTTTAATTTTTGCATGTCACTTATGCGAATAACCGGTGCGTACATTTGCTTGAAAAAATTGCTTACACGAATCAGTACCGCACTCACTCTTGTTGGCAATGTTCGTCTCACAGCAAGTGGCAATAAGTCCTGCATGAGTCTGTGATTGTCATGACTCTTTAACCCAATTATCTTTCTCTCCTTAACATGCACATTTCACCTTATGTCCGATGCATAACCATCAGGAAACCTAACACCTTTAATTACTTCACAAAATGTCCTCTGCTCGTTAGGTCCCATTGTGTATGGTGCTGGCGGCAAAAAAACCTTATCATCATATTCAATGGGATGAAGATCCTTTCTAATACCTAATGCTTGAAGGTCCAATCGAGAATTCATATTATCCTTACTTTTTCCATCTGAAATATCATCACCCTCATTCCTCTCATCGACCTCATCACAATGTGGTGGTTCTGTGGAAGAAGATCCACGTTCCCCATGAAACATCTAGTGCCTATATCCTTCTACAAATCCCTCACATACCAGGTGCTCACGAACTTTCGTTTCTTCTCTCCAGTAGGAGTTGACACATCTTTTGCAAGGACATAATATTTTGTCCTCGACTGATGATTTACTAAATGCATAGCCTAGGAATCTGGTAAGCCCTTGTAAATACTCCTCTGTATGCCTAAATGAATCCATTGAAGAAATTTAAATACATGTTGCATCTAATTTTAGCAAGTTTTAGCAACTCATAAATTTTGAAAAATGATGTGTTGTACCTAGGCGCATCCATCCAACTTTTATCCATGCTAGCCACACACTTATAATATAATTTCTAGTGACTCCTGATAAAATGATAGCACAATCAAAATAATTATGCAATTAGTAGAAAATACATGTATTTCTCATTTTAGTTCTGACAGTGCACAAATATGCATTATAATGTATATATTCCAAATCTCATCAAGAAGGTAAACAACATTACAGTTTACAGGACATGCACACATTCATTCACCTACATTCATTCACATACATTCAACATGAACACATCATGGAACACATCAGAGAGCAAGATGCACATAATATTTTCTTATCATCACCTATTTCGGTGACTATTTCCCATGAAACCAACTCAAGATTGACAAGAAGAATTGTTTGTTGTCTATTGTCTGTTTTCATTTTTATGTGAAGAAAGGATTCTTGTCCTGGTTTCAAATGCTGAAGGTTTCAAATCAGCACTGATTTGCAAATCACTCTTGTGGATCAATATGATTTCAGGTAGTTCAATTGGATCAATTTGGTTACCGATTCTCCTGAAACTAAGTGAAATCTTGATCTGTTTTTTGTTGTACTAGTTTATGAATAGTGCTGATTACAAAATACTCTTGTAGCAATATGTTATCTATTCAGTCTACTATATTTGAACTAAAGTGGCAATTTGAATTCAGGTTGTAAAATTGGTCCAAATGTGTTTACTGTTTTCAGATCAGTAGTGAGCTTCTGTTCTGCTTTTGATTCAATCATTTTTACATCTGTTGTATTCTAGATTTGGTTATTCAATCTAAAAACTCACTTCTAGGATCATGGTTGAATCTAAAAACTCATTTTTACAGTGTTGCTCAGATTGAACTTTGTTCTAAAACTGTGAATCGGTTGAGGAATAATACCTCAGTGGACGCGCTGAGGTCGGATCTCGGCGGACGTCAGCGCGGAGGTCGGATCTCGGCGATTGGTGGCGCGGGGCTCGGCGGACGGCGGCACCGTGCTCGGCGGATAGCAGCACGGAGGTCGGAGCTCGGCCTACGGCGGCGCGGGGCTCAGACCTCGGCGGATGGCGGCGCGGGGCTCGGCGAACGTCGGTGCGGGGCTCGGACCTTGGCTCTATGGAGTCCAGGGAGTCGGGGTGCGGCTTTGTGAAGAGAGGCGGTTGTTTGACTGAGACTTAGGGATGGGTCATGGGTGAGTGGGCCGGGTGGCTGAGACTTAGGGATTCCCGACCAACTGTTTGACAATAAACATATTATCTTTACCGACCAATAGTCTGATACGATATGTAATTGTTACCGACCAATAGTCTGATACGATATGTAATTATAGTTATTCGTAAGTTATGGTAGCGTTGGTGTACTTTACTATATATTTTACAATGTATGGTGGCAGTGGCGGTTCTAGGATTTTTTTCGTGGGTATCCATGTTTTATACCTAAAATTTTATACCATCATAAACTGAGAGCAAAATTAATATGATTTTTTTAAATATGACAAATATAACATTTACATCTCGTAGTATCATAAATCCATTAGAATCAACACTTAAATAAAAAATATAAGCATAATCAATAGTTAAATATAAAATATAAACATTTATTGACCAAATTATGGGGTAGTCGACATCGCAACCAGACTACCCCTTGGAGCCGCAACTAGTGGTGTCCTCTGCAGAACTTAGCTTTGAGACCGTATCACTCAGAAGATTCAAGTAAACGTTCGTCGTCACAGCAATTAAATATAAACATTTATTGACCAAATCATGGGCAGGGCCGGCCCTAGGGCAGTGCGGGCGGTGCGACCGCACCGGGCCTCCGAAAGTAGGGGGTCTCCAAAATTTAGTATGCTAATAAGTCTCACAAGTATTAATAAAGCTCAGTTGCAAATTAGTCATAAATCACGAACAACAGGCCTTTTAGAAGAAATTGTTTTAAATAATCTAGAGATATTTCTCCTTTGTATTTAAACTTATTAGTGTGAGATTTGTTAATGGCACTAAATTTTTCAATATTATTTTGTAATGGGGGCCTCCATTTTTTGTTCCGCACCAGGCCACAGAAATATCAGAGCCGGCCCTGATCATGGGGTAGTCGATGGCACAACCAGATGTTGTTTGCATATAGGGGCTAAATTTTAGCCTCTGTCACATCGAATATTTAGATATTATTTTAGAACGCATAACTTAGCTTTGAGACCGTATCACTCAGAAGATTAAGATTCAAGTAAACCGTCGTCACAGCAAAAAAAATAATAGAAGACAGAAAAAAAGTACAGTATTCATACGTACAGGCGCATGTACTATACGTATGCACAGCTGAAACAATTAATACAGCAACATTCCTTCGCCGTTTCACCAAGATTATTATCCAACGCGACGACGTCCTGTTCAACAAATCAGCAGCTTCCTCCTGCGTTATGGTAGATGCACTTGTCCCCCGGCCCGGTGTAGGGTCCGCCTTTCGGCAGGCAGTTGCCAATACACCTCGGCTGGTTTGGCAGCAGGGAAGGGTTGATGTAGCCACCATTCGCTAGGACGCGCCGGTAGTGGACCTCACCATCGTCGACGACGATGATCGTGCCGCTGCTTGTCGCCGCCGCTAGCCGTGGTCGCTCTGCCTGCAGGAGCTCGACTACGGCGTCCTCCACCAATGCAGAATTGTTAACCACGGGTCTCGCCGACGCCGCCGCCGCCGCCGCCACCGTACTTGTCGGCAGTACTGCTCCTCCTCCTGCTGCAGCTGCCGCAACGACGACTACGAGGAGAACGAGAAGAAGACATGCTACTGCAGCCTTGCTTCTCTCCATGCATGCAATGTCTTTGGAGTCGTCGTTCCTTCGATCTCCTTGGCGATTGGGCGAGGCTACGTTTTGCTACTACTGCATGTAGCTATAGAAGCGGTAGATGATCGACGTGACCAATGGATTTTAATTATGGTTTTATAATATTCTCAGCTGAGGTAACCATATATAATTAAAATGGATCAAAGAGTTGGTTTTAACTATATTATATTAATTCTGTGAGGCACCACATATAATTCAAACGGATCAATTAGTGGATTTTAATTATGGTTATATATATATATATATATATATTAATTATATATATGTGAGGTCCAATCTCAACTCCAGTACGTACGTGTGCTCCTGCACATGCAATGGCTAGTGCTATATAGCTGGTTGCTCCAACAACCAAGTGCGCACAAAGTGCTATCTTGGTAAGCTAGTGTCATTAATTGGATTAAGCTTGGCCTTACTATGAATTAACTACCCCTATGGTGACATAAGGTGGATAACATGGACGGCTAGTATTATGCCCAAATTTTTATTGTTAGTACCGGTCGAAAACCTGACTGATGCTACCATACTGTTGGTGTGTTTTTTGGTCACACTTTGACACACGCGTGGCCTAAGAGATCTGCTTAACTTCAGTGCAGGTCATATGTTCTTAGAAGAAGGGTAAGGCGTGCCAATCAGTTTGACCATGCAGCTGATAAGAGAACAAAAAATATGACATTAATAGCATAGCCAATTGGCTATCGAGCCGATGACCGCGACGAAGAGAGGATATTCATGGAATATCATGCCTATTGGCCATAAGGACGATGACCAGGGGCAAAGCAATCGGCGAGCGCGTCATCGGCCAATGAGATAAGCAGCTTTACGCATACAGGCCGTTGGACACTCTCCGATGGCACATAAGATGTGGCACATAACATGTCTATATCATAAAAATCATCACAATAACTAGATCAGACCTAACTAAGACAGTAGCTAGTCATGATAATCTTAATAATATGGCAAAGTATCAGGCATGCTTTATTTAGATGAACGGTATACAACATGAAAAAGATACAATAGCAAGAGATGTCAGACCTAACCGATGAAGCCTCAAACTATCACACCTAGATCTCATCAATCTAAGAGATCAAACTGAACTGATGCAGCCTTAGACCTAACTAATACACCGAGAACAACCGGTGACCGTACTATTTCGATGTTCACCTCAAGAGATCAATTTGATGCATCTGTCAGGATACTAATCTAATTGGTATGGACGTTGGGGGTGGTGGGACTCACCTCTTCGCTAGAGATCGAAACGATGCAGCCCAGCTTTGAGTGCCGAACCCCGTCGGATAAACCTTGGAAGCCAAGGGTGGTGATGTGCCGAGTAGTTGATTGACAGAGATGTGTTTTCTAATCTAACTAAGGGTACATATTTATAGTTCGGAGACTAACCGTCCAAGCACTCTATCTTAACCGATTCCGGATAATCTTCATCTTATTTTCCGCTCTTATCTCCATCGGCTCTTCTGCGTCCGATCATCTTGTATCATTATGGACAGACTTTCTTAACTTTCTTTGACCGGATCATCTTTGACTTCTATTGACCGTGTGGCATCTTTAGTGTGCATCTGGGCTTTACCAAATCTTGGCGTCAACACATACTAAGTATAATACTATATGGTCTCTTGATCATGTACTAAAACTTTTTATTAGGACTAGTTTTATCTACCCTTTAACTTTATCTCCGTTATTTTCCATTGCAGAGGATTTTTAAGTACCAGCTTGAATTAGGATGAGTACTACACGGTGGATAAAAGCTCACTTCTCTGGTAGTATTATATTGCAATTGGTGCAAGCATGATTTGTTAAATAATTAACCGTTCGAATCATGGCAATTTCTTTGGCAGCTTGTTATTATTAGTTGTAGGGGCACAGTCTAGCTAGTTGCAGCCCGTGGGTGCAAATACAACTTCTAAAAAAACAGCTCTTACTATTATATTTTGATCATTGTACCTCTCTTAGTTTAATATAGTGCACCACGTTTCACAACCTAAATATTCATTTAATTTTGCACTGCTCTATTCTGTTGTGGCTTTGCCATTAGTTAGTTAGCATGTGTAGCTGTATATGGTACTTGATTTGGATATCTTCGATGACATTGCTGGCAGGCCAATACTAGAGACACTAAGGGAGATGAGTGCTTTGCCGAGTGGTAGAGATACTCGGTGAAACTCTGTTTACACTGGGCGAATGGTTTATTGAGTGTTGCACTCGGCAAACCATACTCAGTAAATAAGCTATCGGCATAGACGGATTCGCCAACTGTATTTTATCAGGCACTCGGCGAACACTTCGCCAAGTGCCAAAAACAACACTCGGCAAAAAAAAAGTGACAAAACGGTGTGCACACGACTATGACGGCGGGTTTATCGAGTGTCAAAATTTGGCACTCGACAAACAAAAAAGAAAATAAAAAACAGGATGTTGGGCGTGGCATGGGGCCGGGCACGGTGCGATGCAGGGCGCCGCGCGAGCACGGCACTAGGGCAGGGCGCCCTGCACGGCGCCGGGGGTGGGGTGCGGCACAGCGGGTGGCGCGGGGCAGGGACGGGGTGCCATGCGGCAAGGTGCGCCATGTGCGGCTGCACCGGGGGCGGGGCACGCGGTGCCAAGGACGGGGCACGATGCAGCGAACGGAGCAGGGCATGGCGTGATGAGCAGAGCGTTGGGCAGAGCGGATCGTGGCATCGTGGGCGGGGCAGCGCGCGGCGCGACGGGCGTGGCGGATCGTGGCTCCGCAAGCGAGGCAACACACAGCACGACTGGCGGGGTGGCGCGTGGAGCCGAGGGCGGGGCGCGACGCCATGGCGACGATGACGGTGGTGGTGTGGCATCCCGCCGGCAGTCAGTGAGGGAGGGAGGAGGGTGGAGGAAGGATAGAGAAGGGAGGATGGTGGGGGAGTATTTAAAAAGGGTATATGAAAATTTTGAAAAATATGGCGCATGTTTTGAAAATTTGTGGAAAATATGAGCGGGAAGCGAAATTTGTGTTTGCCGAGTGTTGCACTAGGCAAACACAAATTGTTTGCCGAGTGCCTCAAATTTGGCACTCGACAAACATTTTTATTTTTTATTTATTTTTTATAAATTAGTTTTTCATTCTTTTCTTTAACAAAATTTATGAAACAGTAGTGGGTAATACATAAAATAGACTAAAAACATGAATATGTTTTTTTGATAATTTAGTTTAATATTTCAGGCTCTTGCAGTTTAAATTTGACATGTTTCAATTTAAATCCTATAAATACAATTAATGAATTAAAAATATCTAGCTAACCTATAAAAATACCAAGAAAAATCATGGGATAAAATACGTTGTATGTTGATTGCAAAAAAAGTTTCAAGTTGAAACAAATATTTAATCATCAATTTGCTTTCATTTATATCTCATTTCTTCTCTAAACCCTAATTTCTCATCTCAAAATCTCCGATTTCTAAACACTCTACATGATAACGTTATCGAAACATTTTTAAATTTTTATCACAACATCCTCATATCATATCATAACACCATAGCAAGTATAATATTTTTCAAACTTCATTTGATTTTTTAGAATTAAAAAACTATTAAGTTCCAAGTTGTCGATCGAGTATCACATCCAATATTGTTCAAAATTTCTTTCAATTCAGTAGATAACAAACTAAAAATAGAATTTAAAACATTAATATGATTTTTTTAATGTTTTTTGTTTATTATTTCATGCACTTGTAGTTCAAATTTGACCTATTTTACTTTAATCCTTGAAATACACTTGATGAAATAAAAATAGTAAACTAATTTAAAAAATACCAAATTTTTGCATGAGATAATATATGTTATTTTTTAATTGTACAAAAAATTTAAAGTACAAACAAATATCTAATAATCAAATTGCTTTAAAAAAACACTCTGCGAACTCAGTGTATTTGCCGAGTGTTTTTTAAAAACAAATCGTCAAACCCTAAAAAAAATTGCCCGCACAAGCACGCCATCATGACGTCCGTTAGTACCATTTTTGCCGAGTGTATTTTCAAAAAACATTGTTTGCCAAGTGTTTATAGTTTGCCGAGTGTTTTTCAAAAAACACTCAGCAAACCCGTCTTTTCCAAGTGCCCAAAATAATGCACTTGGCAAAGTTTTCAACACTCGGCAAATATGGGTTTCCGTAGTGAGAACACATCGTTACTGCTGGTTAGAAATAACTCTTTATCCCAATTTTTGAAATAGTATTATACATATTACGGTACTAAAGAGATGAAACATTAGTTACGGTACTAATACATACATTTCTTTAGTACTAGTTGGGATCTCTAACCGATACTAGTGTTCATATGTTTATTAGTACCAGCTGGACATCTCAACTACTACTAAATATACATATTTTTTAATTTTATTGAAATTGTTCTTACATACTCCGTACAATTTCTCATTTCTTTTTCATGTGTTGTTTATTTCGATGAGTTTTATGGTTGATTTTTTATTTCTATCGGTAATCACTATTTAAAGGTTATGATTTTTATATGTAATGGATAAGAACAATATGTACAACATTGTCACTAGAATACATTGTAAATTCTTTAAATATATAGAGTTCTAACCCCAAAACCATAAAACCTATTTCTTGATGCCATCCTACTTCTCTTTGTTGTTGTCCTCGCAGTCGTTGGACTCATCATTGTTGTCGTTGCCCTCCATTTTTTTCTTCTCTTCTTTCTCATCTTTCAACGATATCTCGGTGTCAATGGAGTCTATAAATAACATTATAAATAGTGGTACATGTACTAACATCTATATCATCGTACTTCGCCATCATCCTAGCCACCTTTGAATCCTCGTCGGACAACGCACGTAATACAAGAATCGTTGATTGTTGAGAACACTATGAATCAAAAAGAAAGAAGTACTGATTACGAACTTTGCCTAAATAAATAAAATGAACACATGAAAGATACCTATTAATGCAAGAACGGTAAATAGAGGGATAATGGTACAGAGAACTATTGTTCAGATATGAAGATATCAGTCGGTACTAAAGGGTAAACAAACAGTCAAGCGCAATTGCCTTAACGACTTATGCAATCGGTACTAAATAGCCAACGAACAATCACGCGTAATTGCTGAAACAACACACCAGAAACTTTTATTATAGAGTCATACCTTTAGTATCGGTTGAAGTTAGGCATAGTTTCCAAAATGACATGCAAGAAACTTTTATTGCAGAGTTATACCTTTAGTATTGATTGATGTTTTCAACCAGTACTAAAGAGCGGAAAAATAGTCACGCACAGTTGTCGAAATGACATGCAGAAAGCTTTTACTCTAGAGGCAAACCTTTAGTATCAGTTGATATTTTCAACTGATATTAAAGGGAAGTTAGGCACAAATAACAAAATGGTGCATGTGTGAAAAACTTAGTATAAAGTCATACCTTTTGCACCAGTTGAAGTTATCAACCGGTACTAAAGAGAAGAAAAAACCAAAAAGACCCCTTTAGCATTAAACCTTTATAGCTGAATGAACACTAGATTTCATTGATATATTGAGTTTTGCATCTTACCCTTCCTTATTATGAAGATTGTGGATATAACCACACAGTCATAAGTCTACCGACCATGAGAGACATTCATGTATGTACATGGGTATATTCACAATCTGTATAATCTATAAAGATGATTATTTAATACTTGAACCCCATGTCATGACCTCTCGAACACATGCTTATTATAAATATTATGGATATAAATGTGCACATGTAATATCCACATCTCTATAATCTAATGAGTTGATTACATAGTACTTGAACTTCTTGCCATGAACTCTTGAACTGGTCATCACACTATCCTATTGTAAAGCATGTGGATATAATCCTGCACAACTATAAGCATGCTGACTATTTATGGTTGTACACGGTTATATCACACAAGCTACGTAATCTAACAAATGTAGAATGAACTACTACTCATCGTGTCGAACCCTAATGAATGTGAAGAGAGAAGAGGATGGATGTGACAAATTCTATTGAGATGGTGCCCTGTTTTATAGCATATCTTTTAGTACCAATTGAAACTACCAACCGATACTAAAGAGGGCTAGGGATGTCAACAGGTAAAATACTGATGGGTAGTGTCTACCCATACCCGTACCCGAGTATAAAGCCCCCATACCCGTGCTCATGCCCATACCCGTATCCAATGGAAGGTGAGGTGCAGCATACCTCGATGGATCTACGATGGTGGCTACGAGATAAGGGACTAAGGGAGGGGTCGATAGCGTTGGCGCGTCATGTAGTGGGGGAGAGAGGAGCTACGGTGATGTGCGTGTGAGGGAGCACCAATGACGGTCGACGACGATTCACATGTGATGAAGCACCGGTGGTGGTGGCACGTGACACGGAACATCGGCGATGTCGGTGCACACGAGGGAGCCCCGGCAGCATCGACGCATGCGATCAAGGCACCAATCACTAATGGAGAAGGGGAGATAGCGGCGCACACGTGAGAATTGAGGGAGCAGGGCTACACTGCTACTGTGTGAGTGGGGAATAGGAGAGAGGGGAGGAATTAGGGTTTCTATTGGATTGTTGTTGGGATTTGGGCATTTTGGCCCAATTGATTTTTGGGTATACTAGTAAATGGGTATGGGTACTACTTTCCCATTAGAGATGTCAATGGGGACTCATTCCCTGATTCCCCACGGGGAATTCTCCCATTAGGAGGTGGGGATGGTAAGAATTTTTTACCCACGGGGAATCAAATAGGAAAAATAGTCCTCGTTGGGTTTGGCGGGGGCTCCTTTATTCCCTATCCCCGTTCCCCGCGGGGACCTGGTTCAGCCCATAAAAAAGGGCTCAGTCCAATAGCTCATGTTGGTAGCTTTATAAATTTACTGATTAATGTTTTCTATCGGTGAGTGATTGGTTTGTTAGTTTTATAAATTTTAGTAAAATTTGAAGTCATTTGTCGTTAGAAATTTTAGTAAAATTTGGTCTCTACATTGTCTTAGAAATTATGCTTTAGATTATTAGATTGAGATGGAGATAGGGATCCACGAGGAAAAATCCCCACATGGGTAACGTGGATGGGAAAAAATATAACCGTCATCGTTGGCAGGGATGGAGACGGAGAAAATATATCCCCATGGGGACGGGTATGAGGAGGTAAAACCCGACAGGAAATTCCCCGTTAGCATCTCTATTTCCCATACACATACCCGTTTACCCGAATTGTATAGGTTTTTACCCATTTATATATACACGGGTACTAATTTTTACCGTACTCACCTCCTAATAGAGCAATTACTCTCGGGTATCGGGTACGCATTGCCATCTCTATGTGAGGCACACTAATAGTGTCGAAACAACACGTCAAAACCTAAAAGACACTTAGTCTAGACGTATGAGTATTAAAAATCTTCTCTACATTAGTATAGACCAGGTTTCCTAGTTGATACTAAAATTCTTCTCCATCTCTGTTGGACCGGAAACGGCGACCAGAGGGGGGGTGAATGGGAGCTTTTAAAATTTCGGGCTAAAAACTTAGCCTTTGGTTCTGTTCTGTCTTCTGCGGAACAGGCTTCGAACACAGCCTTCGAATGTCTGGTTCGGAGGTACTTCGACACCTTCGAACACAGGCTTCGGAGGAGCAAAAGTTCGAAGCCAAGAAGACTTCGCTCCACTAACAACCCTCGAAAACCAACTCTGCTAAGTCAGTGCAGGCTCCGCACACAGGGTGCTTTGAGCAGACTTCGCACGTCACCCTTCGCAAGAGTGGACAGCCCTCTGAGGACTTCGACCAAGTACTTGGCGACAGCAACAAGTGCTGGGCTTCGTACTCGAAGGTCTACACGCACACACAACGGACTTCGCTAAGGGCTTCGACACAAGAAGCAAAACGGGAAACAACCAGGGCTTCGCTAGTAATCAGCGAGGTCTTGCCTCGTGTTACACAGAGCGACAGCACACTGACAAAACACACCTCGCACGAAAAACAACCTTCGCCTCAACAGGCTTCGGTGCACTAAACTAGCGAAGTATGTAGATCGAGCTCAAGCAAAAAGCACAAGACAAACAGGGCTTCGCCGCTTGAACAAGGAACACTGAAAATGAACTCAGGATGTATTCAATCGAAGTGTGGCTACAGGAGCTCAACAGTAAATGCTCAAAGTGTTAAATGTTACCTACCGAGCCCCCATATTTATAGCCCATGGATTCATCCTAAGGAAGTGACTACTTTACCCCTAGGGTTTACATTCATTTTGTCTCTACAGAACTAAGGGGTACAAAAGGTAGTCCACCTTTATTTTGGAGGCTTCTCTGTCAGCTGCAGAGGGGACAGTGTCAGCCTTTTTCAGAACAGACAGTGTCAGCCTTTACAGTGTTGACTTCTGGAACCTCCCTTCGCACGCGAGGGGTGCGGAAGCTTCGGCGAGAAGCCTGCAGCCTGTTGGCCTTCGCTCCGCCGAAGAAGACCTTCGATACAGTGACGGTTTTGAGCCGAAGCCGTCAAAGCCCTTGGGCCTTCGCACCACCACCTCCGGAGTGGATCACCACGGCTTCGCAGCTACTCCGAGCTCGAACACCGTCCGTCCGTGTACCGAAGCCATGCATGGCCGAAGCACCTCAAGTCAACCTCACTCCGGAGCTAGCCTCGCTCCGAAGCCCTTCACACTCCGAAGCCCTACCTTCGGAGTACCACCCTTCGAAGTCCCTCCTTCGTCCAAGGCCTCCGCATGAAGCATTCCATGAGCACTTCGTCGCAGTGTCTCACTCTGAGCACACTCCTCGACGAGCCTCACCCGGACCATGCCTTCGATGCGCCTCGACTTCTGAGACCTTCGTCGGGCCACCTTCGAGTGTCTCCCTCCGGAGCACACTTCGAACACCTTGCCTCCGCAGAGGACTTGGTCCACCAACTCCGAAGTCACTCCATTCGGAGTACCTTCGAAGTGCCTCACTTCCGAGGACTTTGTCTCGGAGTACCTTCAGCCGGAGCCACGCTCCGCACTCTCTGCCTTCACCTGGCACGCCTCGACCCGAGGACCGACCCGGACCACCTTCGCAGCCACCGTGACGGAGCTCCCCGCTCCCTTGGCATCAAACCACCCGCTTGACCCAAGTTCACCTGGCTCGAACCCTGTCCGTCGCCTCCGAAGTCCCTGCGCACCACCGACAAGCAAACAAGTGTATCCAGTACTCCGGAGACCTCTCCGGGTTAGCAACCTTCGGCACACACTCCGGTGTACCGCCCAAAGTACCGAAGCCATCGGTACGAACCCAGTCATCGCGTACTGTCGGACCCCTCCGACAGGCACACTCCGCTGCACAGCTGCAGCAAGCAAACACCGAACACACTCCGGTGACACACCTCCGAACACCCTTCGGAGGTACCACCTCCGAAGCCCCTCCGGAGGTACCCTTCGAACAGAGGGTAAAAGCCTGTCAATCACTCATCACAAACACCAAAACCACCCTTGGTTTCTCAATCTCCCCCTTGATGAGTGCATTGACAACCAAATTGAAGTTCAAGAAAATGTAAAAATTTTCAGCTCACAAGTGACCATAAAAACTCAAAAAGAGCCAAAGCATGTCACTTGATAAAAGAATTTTTCTCCCCCTTTCTCAAAAGAGTAAAAGCCCCTTCGGCAAAACTCCCTTTGGATAAAAACTCCCCCTGAGTTGAGCAAATTTTTCTCCCCCTTTATGTCAAAAATCTCTCCCCCCTTAGAAATTATGCCTTCTTGCGGCAGAGAACATAGCAAATCTCTCCCCCTTTGGCAATGCAAGCATCAAGGAGCATTCAAAAGATGCAAAGCTGCAAAATGAATAGAATTGCAAAGACATATAATGCAAAAATATGCCAAAATTAACACAAATGATCATGTGCTCAGCTCAATTTAACAATCTGTGAATCAAGATGATGGCATGTGATTTTGTCATTTTGAAGTGAAAGCATCACCACTTAATCACAGTAGCTAGACATGAAAGGCAAGGACTGCGCAAAGCTAACAAATTCTACCCTAGACAGACAAGTCTTGTTCAAAAGGAGCTGTGAAAGCAAACTTGATGATCAATTAATTTTGTTGTTCTTTTTCTTAATGCCAGGGGTTATTTGTTTGTCCACCTTATACTTTCCAATCAGGCCAAGCCTAGGCATGAAAGCCATCTGAAGCTTAAGGCGGTGATTTTGGCATACACTACACTATTCCAGTTCAGACCAAAGTGCAATGGTAAGCAGTCTAGAATAGAGTAGTGCGACAAACAAACCCTCCTGGATCTTTTCATTGAAACCAGGTAAAACATGGATTTTTGATTTTGATTGGATGAAGATAATATTTTGATGAGTATCCATGAATAAAGAACACATTTTTCAATTTGCAAATTTTCGCATCCAAAGAACAGTTTCTTGCTGTCAAGTAGATAAAAGATAGCTAAAAGCAGTCCACCCTAAACAAGCTAGATACAAGATTATGCGGTGAGCAAGTTTTGATTTTTAGAAAATAAAACATCATGCACAATCAATGTTCCAGACATATTTCATGGAGCTGAGCTGTCATGATTTCTTTGAATTAAAAGCAGGCATATAATAGCAAAAGATGTAAGTGCAATTCCACACATAATGAGCATATGCAAGACAATTAAAATCAGCTCCCCCTCACAAAATGCCGTAGGGATGACAAATACCAAGCCCGAGGGGCCTGCTTGAGTCCATAAAGAGCCTTATGAAGTTTAAGGACTTTATGTGGGTACTTGGGGTTTTCAAAACCAGGGGGTTGTTTTACATAAACATCTTCGCCTATGAAGCCATTAAGAAAAGCACTTTTGACATCCATTTGATAGAGTTTGAATCCCCGGGATGTCGCAAAGGCAAGCAAAATCCTAATGGCCTCAAGGCGAGCAACAGGTGCAAAAGTTTCAGTAAAATCAATCCCTTCTAGTTGAGAAAAACCCTGAGCTACAAGTCTAGCCTTATTTCTAACAATTGTTCCATCCTCCCCTTGTTTATTTTTAAAAATCCATTTTGTTCCAATGAAATGAACATTAGGTGGAGGATCAACTAAAGTCCAGACTTGGTTTCTTTCAAAATTCTCAAGCTCTTCATGCATGGCATTGATCCAACTAGAATCAGAAAGTGCATGACTAACATCTAAAGGCTCGAAAGAAGCAACAAAAGCAGCATTAGTGAAATGGGCATGAGAACGTGTTACCCTTTGATCAAGCTCACCAATGATCTGCTCGGGAGGGTGCATCCTTTGGACATGATGTGGAGCCTCGCGGCGGGATGCAGTCTCCCCCTCAACTTGTGCGTTGGAGTGGTCCAAGATGACCGACGTTGAGGTAGTCGCTTCGGGACCTCGTGCCGAAGTAGTTGAAGCGGGGTCAGCTTCGGGGGTTGATGTCGAGGGTAGTAGGGGATCATCCTCGAATTCTCCGGGATCTTCGTCTTCGAATAAAGTCTGTTCCATGTCGTGTTCATTTGCCTGTTCAAAAGCAGAACTAACAGAGGGGGTTGATTCATCAAAAGTCACATCACATGACTCGATGACAGTGTTAGTTTCCAAGTTATAAACACGATAGGAATGACCATGAGTAGTATAGCCCAAAAAGATCCCGTCAGAAGATCGCGACTCAAATTTATCCAAGTTACCACGTTTTAGGATAAAGCAGCGACAGCCAAAAACTCGAAGATGAGTAACCTTGGGCTGTCTCCCAAAACGCAGCTCATAAGATGTCAAGTTCAAAATTGAGCGCAAGAAAATTCGGTTTGAGATGTAACATGCTGTGTTCATGGCCTCAGCCCAGAATTTTCTAGGAGTCCTATGCTCATCAAGCATCGTCCTAGCCATCTCAACCAAAGTGCGGTTTTTCCTCTCAACAACACCGTTCTGTTGAGGAACCCGCGGAGCAGAGAATTGATGTTCTATGCCATGCTCCATGCAAAAGTCAACAAAGAGACTATTTTTGAACTCGGTGCCATTATCGCTTCGAATGAATTTTAATGCACCTGGGAGTTCAGTGAAAAGTCTCAAAGCCAAGCTCCGAAAGTGTGAAAACACTTCATCCTTGCTGGCAAGAAAGAAGACCCAAGAGTAGCGAGAGAAATCGTCGACTATAACAAGTACATACCACTTGCCGCCTAAAGAACTAACCCGAGAAGGACCTACAGTGTCCATATGGAGAAGTTCTCCGGGCTGTTCAGTCATCACTGTGGTGACTGGCGAATGCGAAGCGGCAATCATTTTTCCATGTCGACAAGGAGCGCAAACTAAATTCTTCTCAAACTTGAGCTTGGGCAAACCTCGGATCAAACCTAGGGCGCTCAGACGAGCGAGCAACTCAAAGCTCATATGCCCTAGTCTCCTATGCCACTTCCAAAGCTCAGAAGTCGAATGAGCAACAAGGCAATGAGAAGAACCAGACGACTCTGAAAAATCAGCTCCAAAAACTCTCCCAACCCTAAAGATCTTACAAACCACAACGCCATCAGAATTGAGCACTTGCGAAGTATCGCGATGAAATCGCACTTCGAAGCCCTCATCAAGCAACTGAGATACAGACAACAAATTGTATCCCAGGTTCTCAACCAAAGCAACATCTTTGAGAGTGAAGTTCGTGTTAATCCTTACCACACCTTTACCTTTCACTCTACTCCTTCGATTGTTTCCGAAGGTGATATGTTCCCTTTGCTTGGTTGTTGTGAGGCTGGAGAACCAGTTTGCATCTCCGGTCATGTGGCGCGAACAACCGGAGTCCATGATCCACGTGCCCTCCAAGCCTCGACCTGTCGCCTACACATGATAAGAACGCCTCGATCGCTCAGTGCTGGGGTGATTAAAATAATGACGAGGCATCCAGCACTGAGTGACACGAGTAGTAGGCACAGTAAAAGTAGACGGTCTACGCACATAAAAATCAGAATGATGCAAAGTGCGAGGTCTACCTACATGCAAGGAACGCAAAGCATGTCGAGGTCTCCTACTCTGACGAGGTACAAAGCTACTCGCCCGAGGTCTACCACCATATGGAACATGGTGAACACCTCGAGGAGCAAAACCTCTTCGAGAAGCACGAGGAGCCTCAAAAACAGGACGAGAGTAGAACTCAGACTCATGCATACCTAAAGATGGGTAACGCATGTCCTGATAGCTCATCGCCTGTGCACGTCGCTCATCCTTGATGCGACGAAAGCAAAACCCAACCAAATGACCCGCCCGCTGACAGTAAGAACAGTGAAACACTCTCCTGGGGGCACTCTCATGGGTCATAGGAGCAACTCTCACAGGCTCCTTGGGTTTCTTCTGAGTGGTTTTCTTTGGAGGATTTTTCTTGACAGGAGGTGTGGTTTTCTTTGGTGGATGGGTAGGCTTTTTGGCTGGAGGGGTGTCCAACAGAGCTCTCTCTTTCTCTAGGGTGGTGGGAGAGGTGAAAACAGTTTTGGTCTTACTGTCTGAAGCTATCCTCTCAAAACCCAAACCTAGAGCTGCCCCGGCTCTGTCAGCACACAACTTGGTCTTGGCCAAGAGCAAATCCATCCTACCCTTCCCTTCAGTGCATTTATTCACCACAGAAAGAAGGTATTCATTTTCGGACATGAGGTTTTCAGCCCGCTCTCTAACAGTGCCTAGCTGGTCCTTAAGGGTAATGCAAGTGTCACAAACAGGTTGCACATCCTTAGAACTACCGGCCCTCTCCAATCTAGCCTCCAAATCATGAACATGCTTATCACGTAAATTAATGCTATCGCGTAATAAAGAGCAGTTCATGCAATCAATAACATCATGAGGTCTAGAATCCACCTCCAAAAGCTGCTTCTGTGCAGTCTCAAGCTCAGAAAGAGTTTGAGCATGAACAGAACGCAACTGAGCAAGCTCACCCATGACAACAGAACATGATTCACAATCAGCATCATCATATTTAGACTTAAGCATGGCATATTCAGTAGATACAGATTCTAGCCTAAGTCTAAGGTCTTTTCTTTCTCTAGCGGCTTGCACAAGCAATCTATCCTGACCTAGCACAACTTCATTCAGCTCATCTAATTTGATTAGAAGCTGGTCAGATGATAGGTTTACCTCAGATGAGTCAAGCTCATCGCCGCTGTGATCGCTGTCGGCCATGAAGCAAAGGCCGGTGAAGTCACGTCCCTTCTTGTCCTTCTTGTCCTCCTTCCTTGGGGACTCTTCCTCCTCAGAGCTCGACTCCTCAGTTGAGGAAGTGTCGATGTCGCTGAGAGCAGCAACAAAAGCTCTGGAAGCGGCCTTGGCTACTTTCTTAGCCATCTTGCCGCGCTTGCCCTTCACAAAAGGCTTCCTCTCCTTTTTGTGGTATTTGGGGCGGTCACTCTCATCTCTCTTTTTGATCTTGGGGCAATTAGCCTTGATGTGAGAAGTGTCGCCACATTCATAGCAACCACTAAAACCACTTCTCCGCTGATCTCGTCTCTCATGATGAAAGCGGGTGAACCTCCGGGCAATGAGAGCAAGCTCATCATCAGCTAGAGTATCCACCTGCTCCTTTGTGACGGAGACCAGGGAGGACAAAGCAAAACCATCTGCAAGAACACAAGTGCCTGATGTGCTTGGTTCTGCAGTGGTGCCACGGCTAGTGCTAGAAACCAATGCCAATGGCTGTGGCAAAGAGCTTCTGTGCACTGCAAGAGATGCCTTGGCAATCTCTGTGGACTTCAGCTTGCTAAAGAGTTCATCACAGGTTAGAGTGTCATAGCCTGTGGACTCCTCAATGCTGGATATCTTCACCTCCCATATGCTACGGTCAAGAGCATAGAGAAGCTTGATAGCCCTATCGTGATCACTGTAAGCAAGCGTCCCGTTGGATCGCAAGTTACTCACTATCGCGTCAAAGCGAGAAAACATGGCATCTATAGATTCACCAGGTGCCTGCACAAACAGCTGATACTGTTGGTTGTAGGTGCTTTGGCGCCTGGCCTTGATCTGGGTAGAGCCCTCATGATAAATAGTGAGCGTTGTCCAAATCTCCCTAGCAGTCCTAAGATGCTGCACCCTATCAAACTCACTCCGACTCAAACCAATGAACAGTATGTTCCTTGCCTTCGAGTTGGCAATATACTGATCTTTCTCAGTTTGAGTGGTGCGGGTATCAGGGATGGAGTATTGTGAGTCCACAATCTCCCAAATTGCATTTCCTTGGCTTAACAAGTAAGCCTCCATGCGCACCTTCCAGTATGCAAAGTCAGTCCCATCGAACAGAGGAATTTTACTGCCTCTATCCATGTCGCCAACAGATCACAAAACCGGTTAAGGTCAACTGGTGATCTTAACCCGCTCTGATACCAATTGTTGGACCGGAAACGGCGACCAGAGGGGGGGTGAATGGGAGCTTTTAAAATTTCGGGCTAAAAACTTAGCCTTTGGTTCTGTTCTGTCTTCTGCGGAACAGGCTTCGAACACAGCCTTCGAATGTCTGGTTCGGAGGTACTTCGACACCTTCGAACACAGGCTTCGGAGGAGCAAAAGTTCGAAGCCAAGAAGACTTCGCTCCACTAACAACCCTCGAAAACCAACTCTGCTAAGTCAGTGCAGGCTCCGCACACAGGGTGCTTTGAGCAGACTTCGCACGTCACCCTTCGCAAGAGTGGACAGCCCTCTGAGGACTTCGACCAAGTACTTGGCGACAGCAACAAGTGCTGGGCTTCGTACTCGAAGGTCTACACGCACACACAACGGACTTCGCTAAGGGCTTCGACACAAGAAGCAAAACGGGAAACAACCAGGGCTTCGCTAGTAATCAGCGAGGTCTTGCCTCGTGTTACACAGAGCGACAGCACACTGACAAAACACACCTCGCACGAAAAACAACCTTCGCCTCAACAGGCTTCGGTGCACTAAACTAGCGAAGTATGTAGATCGAGCTCAAGCAAAAAGCACAAGACAAACAGGGCTTCGCCGCTTGAACAAGGAACACTGAAAATGAACTCAGGATGTATTCAATCGAAGTGTGGCTACAGGAGCTCAACAGTAAATGCTCAAAGTGTTAAATGTTACCTACCGAGCCCCCATATTTATAGCCCATGGATTCATCCTAAGGAAGTGACTACTTTACCCCTAGGGTTTACATTCATTTTGTCTCTACAGAACTAAGGGGTACAAAAGGTAGTCCACCTTTATTTTGGAGGCTTCTCTGTCAGCTGCAGAGGGGACAGTGTCAGCCTTTTTCAGAACAGACAGTGTCAGCCTTTACAGTGTTGACTTCTGGAACCTCCCTTCGCACGCGAGGGGTGCGGAAGCTTCGGCGAGAAGCCTGCAGCCTGTTGGCCTTCGCTCCGCCGAAGAAGACCTTCGATACAGTGACGGTTTTGAGCCGAAGCCGTCAAAGCCCTTGGGCCTTCGCACCACCACCTCCGGAGTGGATCACCACGGCTTCGCAGCTACTCCGAGCTCGAACACCGTCCGTCCGTGTACCGAAGCCATGCATGGCCGAAGCACCTCAAGTCAACCTCACTCCGGAGCTAGCCTCGCTCCGAAGCCCTTCACACTCCGAAGCCCTACCTTCGGAGTACCACCCTTCGAAGTCCCTCCTTCGTCCAAGGCCTCCGCATGAAGCATTCCATGAGCACTTCGTCGCAGTGTCTCACTCTGAGCACACTCCTCGACGAGCCTCACCCGGACCATGCCTTCGATGCGCCTCGACTTCTGAGACCTTCGTCGGGCCACCTTCGAGTGTCTCCCTCCGGAGCACACTTCGAACACCTTGCCTCCGCAGAGGACTTGGTCCACCAACTCCGAAGTCACTCCATTCGGAGTACCTTCGAAGTGCCTCACTTCCGAGGACTTTGTCTCGGAGTACCTTCAGCCGGAGCCACGCTCCGCACTCTCTGCCTTCACCTGGCACGCCTCGACCCGAGGACCGACCCGGACCACCTTCGCAGCCACCGTGACGGAGCTCCCCGCTCCCTTGGCATCAAACCACCCGCTTGACCCAAGTTCACCTGGCTCGAACCCTGTCCGTCGCCTCCGAAGTCCCTGCGCACCACCGACAAGCAAACAAGTGTATCCAGTACTCCGGAGACCTCTCCGGGTTAGCAACCTTCGGCACACACTCCGGTGTACCGCCCAAAGTACCGAAGCCATCGGTACGAACCCAGTCATCGCGTACTGTCGGACCCCTCCGACAGGCACACTCCGCTGCACAGCTGCAGCAAGCAAACACCGAACACACTCCGGTGACACACCTCCGAACACCCTTCGGAGGTACCACCTCCGAAGCCCCTCCGGAGGTACCCTTCGAACAGAGGGTAAAAGCCTGTCAATCACTCATCACAAACACCAAAACCACCCTTGGTTTCTCAATCTCTAGTAGTGTCCTCACCCGGGGATGATTAAAGAGAAGTTTTACTACAGGTTATAACTTCGAACAAATTTTTGTGTGTTTTTTTTTACAATTACAGGTTACTTTTGGTATCGGTTCGAATTGAAATAGATATTAAAGAGATTGGATGAAAGGCTAGTTTTCTAACAATGAGTTTATATTTGGTCGTGCTAATTAACGTGTCTCTGCCTTGATGCAAGTGTGCTAGGCTGCTGCATAATCAACACCACTGTATAATGATGTTAGGTCCGTTTGAATGGACTAAAACGAATAGTTAGATAACTAATATGTAAGCTAATTGTTAGCTAACTAATAATTAGTTGGATAAAAATTAGTCATTCATGTTTGGATATTTTGGACTAATGGGTGGCTAAAGTTGATTTTGCTCATACTATAATAATCGTGCTACAATGGTATAGAGGGAAAAATAGTCTAAGGGCCTCTATTAATTACTCAAATTAGTTTACTTTTGTGGACTAATGGATTAACCATTAGATAGCCAATAAATTAATAGTTAGTTACCAATTAGTTGTATTATTTGGATAAGCTAAAACTAATTTTTAGTTGCTGACAATTAGTTGATCGAATCAAAATGAGGCTTAGTTGATCGACGGCTAGACACGGTGTCCTAGAAGACAAGTCAGGTTTAGGTTGCCTGTTTCTAGATGTGAAAACTTATTGTTTTCATATATGTTACTACTTAAATTTTTTATGTCCATATATGTTATTATCGTTAGTCAACGTTAGTTTTTTTTCAAAATACCTAAATTATCCACTACTCACTAAAAATCAATGATGATTTAAGCTTTGTAATCAGCTATCACTCGACCAATACACACATATCAATCACTCATTCAATCTAATGCAACTAAGATTGATTGAAAGCAAAGCTAGCTATCTAGCTTTGTAAATTAAGAGCAGTTTTGGTATTTTGAAGAAAAAAACTAACATTAACCAACAACTAAAGCTAACACGATTGAAGCTAACAGCAAGCAATGGTATATAATCAACATCAACATCAACATCAACAAAGTCTTTTAGTCCCAAGCAAGTTGGAGTAGGCTAGAGTTGAAACCCAACAAGAAGTCACCAAAAAGAAAGAGAGAGAAAGGGGAGGGGAAAAACTTTTAAGAGCACTAAAAGGGAAAAGGCCTAATCACGGTTCGGGCACGTGAATAGCTTCTTTCCAAGCCCTTTTATCCAAACACAACTCCTTTGGGATATTCCATTCCTTCAAGTCCCTTTTGATTGCCTCCTCCCATGTTACAGCATAGCTTTTCAGTCCTAGGCAAGTTAGGGTAAGCAAATTTCCGGAGAATCAGTAAGCTTTTAGTGACATATATAACATTTTCTCTATGAAGCAAGTGGAAAATAGTTTAAAACGTAGAAATAGTCGTGAGAGTAGCCAAAATCACATTCAAACATAAGGGCGTAAAATCGAACGTCAAAAAGTGCCGAAATCTGGGCAGCACTTTCCACCAGAAAGAAGTATTTACAATGCCACGTACAACAAAACTCGAGAGCGGCGGCCACTGCCCTAGAAAAATACAGGCCAGAGAGCATACTGTAAGTTGGTACATGAGTGGAACGTACTCTGTGATCGACATAGAAAACTCACACGATGACAAAACACCATGGGAACCGAAGCAAAACATCGTAAATGCTGTTCATGGTGGCAAGTAACAGCAGGGCTAGCTGGTTCTTCTTCAATTCCCTACCGGCCATTTTCAGGAGGAATGGCTGTTTTACTCACGATGCCCTTGCTAAAATAGTCTGCGACGACAGAGAAGCCATCCTTTGAACCCCTCAGCTGCCTGAAAAAGAGATCGTGATCTCTAGCATTGTGTTCCAGCTTCTGCTTTGCCTCCATAACAGATCTGTATTCAGGAGCACATTCTGGGCATTCTTTCTCATTGTCCCCGAGGCAGCGAAGGTGGAAGGAGTGCATGCACATGAAGTGGACTGCAGGAAGATCAAGGGTGAAGGTGCACATTGTACACTTGCTAAGCTGAAAGACCTTTGCGTTTGTCCTGAGGTCTTCAATCTCCCTTTTCATCAATTCTGTCTCATCCTGTATACACCAAAAAGTCAATATTTTTTCTCTATTTTCATCGGATTCAAGTAGTTCATTGCCGGGATGTAATCAACAAAGTTTCACAATGTCATTTTTTCCGAAATAAAGCTGTCATTCATCATTATTAACCACTGACAATGTATTAACCATGATAATTAGTATGTTGACTCAAAAACAAATTTTACACAAAACAATAATTATGCTGCTAAATGTGTAATTACCAGCTGTTTAATCATGTTATGCTGTTTAATCAAATAAATGCTAAGATCACCAAACTGGAATTCAACGTACCAATGGGACATGCTATGCAAAACTCAGTTGTTGAACGTACATCAGTGAATTCAGGCAAATTTGTCCTGCTCATAGTCATTAAGGCGGTAGGCGAGGCAATGTCTTACAAAACTAAATATATATATAGTTAAAATTTGAATTGCACATTTAAAATCCAGTCTAACAGTATATTTATATTACAGTCCAATAGCCTATTTATGTAAGTTCAGTTCAACCGCCCATTTATGTAAGTTCAGTTCAACCGCCCATTTATGTAAGTTCAGTCCAACAGCCCATTTATGTAAGTTCAGTCCAACAGCCCATTTATGTAAGTTCAGTCCAACAGCCCATTTATGCAAGTTCAGTCCAACAGCCCATTTATGTAAGTTCAGTACAGGAAAACAATTTAATAACTGTAGTGAGTATTTGAGGAAGCAGGCACAACATCTGAATATTGGCTTCAAAGATATGAGAGTGAAAACAAACTGACAAGTGACAATAATTCTCCTTTTAGCTTGAGAATATTTTGCACTACATCTAAGAGCACATAGAGGAAATGCCATTTGACCTTACGTTTGCAACAAACTAAGCTATATTGGATGCCAGTTCCCTCTCCTAGCTATTGTAAATCTGAGAACAACAATGGAGTAAATGTTACAAAAGATTTCACAATTAAATATACTAACCTGGTACTTATCAATAGATTTTCTATCTTCTTCGATTAGCTTTGATTCTTGCTCAAGTTTGCGAGCAATGTAATCCTTGACAACTGAGAGTGTCAAGCATGGATTTTTCGACAATGTCTCCAGCACAACAATAGGAGGCAAAACATCCTCCTTCTCAATATAGGTCAATACCTCTTTAACCTCTTTAAAGCAATCTTCCCCAAGCTCGCCAAAATATTTCAACAGATCGCCCCAAAGAGCTGGATCCCCACCTTGAGATGAATCTCCTAGCTTCTTACAACAGGCAATTAGACCCTCATGATCATGTGCTTGCTTATAGCAACTAATAACTTCTTTGTAGAGTTTAAGTTTCTCATATAGAAACAACAATCCATCTTTGAATGCATTTGTGTTACAGATAATAAGCGCAAGATCAACATCATACAAAGGATCATCCATCTCAGATGTCCATGCGGACTTGAGCAATGCAAGCCCTTTCCTTTGCCTATCAACAATATCCTTCACGATACTCAAATCTTCTTTACCCATATTTGCTTTATCCCTTGGGCCTAATTTATAGCCATTTGCAACTTCTTTACCTTGTATTTCTTTAATATTGAGCTCTTCAAAGCCATTTTCTTGTGACATAGATGGGAAACTTAAATCTTTTGATATATATAGCTCCAGAAGGGTGTTATGAATTTCTGTCTGAGCTGGTGAGTCCTTTACTGCTTTGGTATAATTCTCTAGAAATTCCATGAGATACTTTGGGCTGTGTACAAATATGTTTACAAAGTCCATTGGAGAAGGTATCATAAGCAAATGCATGCTATTTGAACCTCTTCTTGTTGTAGGATCTCCACCATCAGTACAGAGCCTCAACAGTATCTCAACTGTTTCAGCAGGTCTATGCTCCACAAGAATTTTTCCATATTCCTTTATAGTAAGACCTGCTTGGTTTGCCTCAAGGCTAGATATATACTGCAGCGCTTCATCATATCTACCAAGATCCTCCAGTAAAATCTTCAAATACAACTCATGCCTCCCAGCCTTTTTTGCCACAAACATAGCATGTTCATGGTAACCAGCCACACGGCATACCCTTATGGCAGTTTCCACATCAAACTTGATTTCACCTATCCCATCTTCATCTTTGATGAAATGGTTAAGCTTTTCCACATCTTTCAGTTTGGTATAGCAATTCAACAGAAGGGTGGTGTGGTCTTTGGATGCTAACCCTCGATCATGTAATATTTCTAGATAGTTTGTCAAGTTGTAGATGCGCTTGGCGTCAAGGAACTTCTGTATAACATATGATGGTTCAAGATGACCAATGGTGTGGATATATTGGGACATGGCCTCGTCATATTCCTGTTTTCCATAGAGATGGTCACCATACTTCCGAAGAACCTCAGCAGTCGAAGCAGGATCAGCCTGTTGACTTTGTACAAGATTGATTGCCACTGTATAAAGATTTTTCTTAAACAACATATCAAGTTTACTTTCCATGTCTTTCTCTCCAATGCAAAGAATCTTTTTATCACTCATTATCAGAATAATATATCCCCACTCAGAGACAAAGTGTGAAACATCCCCCACCGGCATGCTATGTGCAATTAACCGATTCTTAAGATCATAAACATTAAGAGTATTGTTCTGGCTCCTCTGATCTTCGATAATGCACAGTAAATAGCCCCGAAACCAGCCTACAAACTTTTTCTCACCATCAAAGGCCCAACAAGGACCTCTACCATCAACTTCATAGAAATACACAGCTTCAGGTCTACCAATAATGAGATCCTGTATAGATGGATATGAATGCATGCAAGGATTATGTTTCACCACGATAAAATCATAATAGAAAATATACTGAAAACAGAACAGGCAAAATGAAATAATCAAATGCATGTGGACAAACCAATGTTTGGCTTCTGCAATCAGTTGTCAATTGGGTGGAGATCTGGTGAATTAAAACAGTTCATTTTGTAATGTCTAACACTTGTAATGAACAAAAACAATCTATTTAAGGACCTATTTTGGTTAACCCAGTTTTCGATGCATCATCTCACAACCCCAGGCAGCCACAAGGAAGGAAGGCAGACTGACACAACCACACACAGGGTGCTGAACATTCGGTAGTCGAGCTACATATTGATTTTTTTTAGCCGCAGAGCTAAGCCAGTCGAATATATCCCTTAGTTCAATTTGGTGGGACTCATTTTACTTTAGACTAGTGAGTTTATCTGCCTTGGCTTTACTTAAGGCTGTCAGTATGTACTAAGAAAAGATACATACATAACAGCCATAGAACACAAGGGAAGATAGCATGCACACTGCTCACTATCTGTGGACTTTATGATTAGTCAGCCACCACAATTGGAATGCATTTTTCACAGTAAATGGGGTGCTGAGGATGTGATATTTTCCAGCAACACTTCAGTCTAGCTGCAAACTACATAATGGCTTGCTTAAATTTCTAGGGTAGGTTGAGTCAGATTACCAAACAAGACCTAAAACACAGAGTTACAAGAAGATTTATGAGAAAATGTATATAGCTACATCATTAGAGCAACAACAGATGAACAAGTGCAAAAACAGGAGATGTCATCCATACCGTGCGGTCACTCATCGCCACAGCATTTGTCTCACAACCAATCTGATCAAGAGTTTGCCTCCTCGGTGGTTGATCATGTAAGCTGAACAAGGTTACAGAACTAGGAGTAACAGCAAAGAGCTGGTGTGCTTGCCCCTCCACTCGGAAACCAAGACCCGTAATAGGTGAACTGGTGCCATCTGAGGCAGCTTCAACTTGCAACATGAATCGTGTGATACGCTCACGTGCGATGTCACCTTTGATGCAATAAATGGAACCATTGTCCAATCCAATTGCGATTAACAGTATAGGAGGGGCTTCTTCTAGAACCACAAAAGATGTAATCTGTAAAGATCAACATAACATGACTATTAGACTAGAACAAGAAAATGATGTTAAGCAGGAAACATATACTGAATGTTTCCTAGGAAAATAATAAACTGTAGAAAGGTGAATTTACCTTTGCCTGAGGAAATTGCTTAGTGAAGATCCGCAAGATTTGAACACAGAAAGGACTTGTTGTACTTGAACCTTCTTCTTGTACTTTATCAAGATCAAAAACTTTTAGACAGATTGCCGATGAGTGTGATGATGGCTGATCATCATCGCCAACTGTGATAAGAACATTTCTTTGCTGATCATACAGGATGATAAGTTGTTAAATACCATACTTAACTTTTATTATATTATCATAATAAAAACAGTACAACGTGATAGATGGCATTCATAAAAAGGCATTAGGAAATAGTAACAAGCCAGTGCATATTTTAGTATGAAAAAAGTAGTGACAAAAGATAAGAAACCATTTTTCTCTATAAGAATGCAGCACAGCACACAATTGATGCTACTGGCAACACTATCGGCAACCCAGCAATTGAACTTTGATCATTCAGCCATTGGGTAAGACAAAACAAACAAAAATCTGTGACCCTAAGCATAGGTAAAACTCAAGTGATTCAACGTGTTCCTCACAAATCTTCTACATAATTTTATGCCAGTTTTCATGGTCGTGCGATGGTGCGACCACTACCCATAATTCGTAATTGTGCTTCATCAGAAAGAAAAATATAGAGGATCCAGTATAGAAGACAACCTTGAGCTGCTGAAGGAAGAGGACGGAGGACGCGTACGCCTGGAACCCGTAGGAGAGGCGGAACCCGCGGTCGAGCAGCCCCACGGTCCCGTCGTCGCATCCGACGGCGACGCGGCCGCGGCCGCCCGAGCAGCAAGTCACGCCGGCCGCGATCTCGGCCGGCACCCCTCGCCCGGCCGCCTTCTCCTCGAAGAACTCGAACTTGCGCCACTGGTACATCCCGGTGCAGGCGGAAGAGGCACGCCGGGGACGATCAGGCTCCGCCGCGGCTGCGGCGATCGGGCGGCCGGCGCGGATGCGGATGCGGAGGAGGAGCAGCGGGTCGATCGGTCGGATTCGAGTGGACCGATCGGGTCGGCTCTTCCCGGTGGTATGAGATCCGACGCGACGTCCAGCCCAGTGGGCTCTTACCAGTCCAGCCCACTAGCCTAACTTACTTCGAGCCCATTACGGCCCAAATATGAGGCCCATGTTAGTGGCCTAGTTTGAATGGGCCTATATTTTGGACTCATGTTATGTAATGACCTTTGGATTGAAAAATACTGAATAAGTTATGAATTTAAACTTTTGGATTGAAAAATACTGAATAAGTTATGAATTTAATCTTTCGTGATTTGCCAGAAGTTATGCTAGAGGTCTATAGGTCAAGACCTAGATACATGGATGGGCCTAGGCTTTTAAAGAATATCTTAGCCCATCCACTGGTATGGGCTACTGATCTGGTGTTTCCAAACCATTTTTTATTATGAAAAACAATATGAACATTCATTTTGAAGTTATTTAAATGCATCGACAATGGGGTGCGATCTCTACTGTTTGCTTGTATCTTAATTTCGTGCATATATAAGTTAAGAGTAGTTTTAACTTTTAAATAACAATGTTGATTTTTATCTTAACGTTTAATTATTTGTCTTATTTAAAAAACTTTTTTAAATATCATTTATTTTGCTATAATTTGTTTTATTACTGAAAGTAGTGCAAGTATAACTTATATTTTTGCATATTTGCCTTAAACCACTCAACCATCTCTCCTCCATAATCTTATTATTGAAAATAAATTGAGTGGATATCGAGTTTTTCTATTCCTGCAAGCAGTGACGGAACTAGAGAAAAACCGAGAAAGCACATCACTTCACGAACAGGGTACATCGTATTGAACTCAAAGGGTGCACAAATGATGAAAAATTACTAATAATAACTGAAAAAAAATAGAAGGTGATTCATGAGAACCCCCTTCCAACAAGGTGGCTCCGCCCCCGCCTAGAAGCGAGTTTTTCCATTCTTGCAACAACCGTTCGAGCGTTCCATGATTCTATTAGATATAGATAGAAAAATATCTTTTCATCTAAATGGAGCAGTACAAGTTTTTTTTACTAGGAATTCCGCTCCCTCAATCCCTCGAAAAGTTTTAGTTTTGGTTTTCTAAAAACCAAAGAAAAAGAGAAGGATAAGCTTTATTTCACCATCACATAACTCTCCACTTCAAGCTCTCGGTTGTGTTTGTTAGCAGTGTTCTTGAGAGACAGAGTGTGCGAAATTTAAACTCTGTTCAAAAAGTTGCCAAGAGTGCATTGTAAAAGTTGTATTCAATTATTAGCATTGCTTGTGCAACATATACTAACCTACATGTGCAAAAGAAGCATGTTACATTTTATTTTATTTGGGGAGGGGGGGCAACAGTTGCACAGTTAGTGGTTCAATAATAAAATGTTTCAACTGCAGCTGAACAAAAGTGAGGAATACTCAAACTTACATGGTGCCATTTATTCTTTGGCTCCATTCCATATGAGATTTGTAGCTTCCCACTGTCGTAAAATAGTAAATGAAGACCAACCAGTGTTGAAGGCCTTCCAATTGGTCAGGGGAAAATGTGTCGGTGGCCTTCCAAGTTGCAATCCTACTACACAAGTGGATCAAAAGCAATTGGCAATATCAGCATCAGAGATGTCCAATATCTTCCAGCTGCGGGATACACATACAAAGATTACAGGTTTGAAGTTCTGATGCACACCTGATAAGCTTTCTTTGGTTTGTTCACCAATGCAAAATTGGGGGTGTAGTGGTGGAACTTGCACTTGAATACCATGCATCATGACACTTCAATGCATTGTTGGAACTAGGAATACCAATTGCAGCTAGCATAGTTACACATGTCACTTCAATTTTTTCATCCATGCACAAGACAATCACAGCCAAGGATTTCATTACCGCTGTCCAGCAGCATCTTCATGAGCAACATGAGGCCTCACCCTTACTCGGTGCTGTCATCACATGCAAAAAGGATGATGCAAACAGGCACATCATACTGAAGTTACATTCAATGAAGATTCACGGGATTTACCACTAAAGAGTTTGTGTTATTTGATTATTTATCACTTGTGTAGATGATATGTGAAATTATCTGAGTTTTATGATTATGGGTCAAAGTGACGAATAATCAAAGTCACTAAAAAGTATTCCTTTGGACAACCCTACATCACGTGTAGCTCTTTGTCAAGGCAACAACTAAATGGACTAATGGATGGCAATTGTGTACATCGAATAACTTGAAAAGTACCTGAGCTCCCTTTGTATGTTTTTATGACGAGAAAGAGATCTCTTCTTTCTTGTGGACAACTGGGCAAGTTTTTTTAGTCAGCATTGGGACATTTTTAAAGGAAAATCCAGAAAAATACAGTTATTTGTTGACTTCCTTTTTACATTTAAGCTAAACACTCATCGTATTGGTGCATTTCTGGGTAGCCACACTTGAGTTGGTAAAGGCCAGCTAGCTCCAATATCCCACTACATCCCAAAGTGCCATGGACCTACTGCTATGGAGTGGTGCTGCTGGATTCAATATTTGCTGTCTCTATAAAACAGAAGAGCTAAACACAACATCCTAGTCGCTGACAGTGTCCTCAGTCTGTCAAAAAACAGCTTATGGGGACAGAACTGGAACTTGGGCTGTCAGGTTTTTGCTCAGAACATTTTTTGCTCAGACCAATTTTCTGTCATCAAAACAAGTCTATCTGGGCAAACTGTGCTAAATTTGAAGACTTAAAAAAATTAATAGCTACTGCAGGTAAACTGGAATGAGCTTACGATACCCATTTCTGAGGAAGAAGTGCTCAAGCAGAGTGTGGTATGCTGCTCCTCTCTGCCGGGCAGAGATCGGAGGTTGTAGGAGTGGAGGATTGGTGGGCGCGGTTTGCAGGGGGAACGGCGGCGCGTAGCCAGCGATCGTGAGAGGTGGGAATGTGGCGGCTAGGGTTGGATTCCCGGCTCCTACAGGAAGCCGGAAGAATATATTTCTGCTTGCCTCTGTTCCATAGCCCTTAAGGGGTATTTATAGGCCTAATACAATCTAATCTACTAATCTTATCCCTATCTTTAAAACAGAATTAATCTAAACAGAATAATCAATCTCTATCTTTAAAACAGAATTAATCTAAACAGAATAACCAATCTGATTTGAACCAAAACAGAATAACTAACAAAATGATAACTTGCTAACGAGCAGGTCTTCTCCTGCATGCGCCTGCTAGCCATGAGCAGTCCTCCTCTGATAATGAATTCCCGTCATAACATCTCTCCCTGCCTCGGCAAACAGCTCGTCCTCGAGCTGCACATCCGGGTAGAGAGTCTTGAAGTCGTCCAGGGGCTCCCATGTGGCGTCGTCCTCCGGAAGGCCTTGCCACTTGACGAGGATGTGCCACGCGCCGCGACGGAGCTGGGCGCGCAGGACCTGCGCAGGGGCTGGCAGCAGTCGCCCGTCCTGTACCGGTGGCAGCACGGCCGGTGTTGATGGTGGTGAGCCGGCGGAGTTGTACGGCTTTAACAGCCCCACATGAAAGACGTCATGCAGGCGTGCGTCCGCGGGAAGTCGAAGACGATAAGCCACTTGCCCGATGCGCTCGACGATTTGGAACGGCCCGGCGTAGCGTGGGCGCAGCTTGCCTTTGGACGGCGTAGCGAGCGCCTGGGTGGGTCGGTGGAGAAGTCGGAGCAGCACCCATGCGCCCTTGTCGAACTCCACCTCGCGATGGTGCTCATCGTAGTGGCGCTTGGCGTACTGCTGGGCCTGAAGGAGACGCTCGCGGACCTCCTCCAGGAACGCGTCGCGGTCCCGTAGCATGGCGTCCACCGCCTCTGTCTGGGCCGCCCCGGCGTGGTGTGGCAGGAGGGGTGGTGGTGATCGGCCGTACACAACCTCGAACGGCGATGCTCGGAGTGACGTGTGGAACGAGGTATTGTAGCAGTACTCCGCCCAAGATAGCCAGTCGACCCATGAGCGAGGCCGATCACCTGTCGCACAGCGTAAATACATCGCGATGATCTTGTTGACGACCTCGGACTGTCCGTCCGTTTGGGGGTGAAAGGCCGTACTGAGTCGCTGCTTGACACCTGCGCATTTAAAGAGGTCGCGCCAGAGATTGCTGGTGAAGACTGGGTCGCGATCGCTGACGATGGAACTGGGGAAACCGTGTAGACGCACGATCCCGTCGAAGAATGCACGAGCGACGGAGGCGGCGGTGTAGGGGTGGCTGAGCGCGATGAAGTGGGCGTACTTCGAGAAGCGGTCCACCACCGTCAGTATGACGGACTTGCCGTGCACCTTCGGTAGCCCCTCGATGAAGTCCATGGAGATATCTGCCCATACTTGCGACGGAACGTCCAGGGGCTGAAGTAGGCCGGCCGGTTGTGTGGTCGGTGTCTTGTTCCGCTGGCATACGTCACAGGATCGGACGAAGTCGTGCACCAGCTGGCGGTCGCCGGGAATGTAGAAGTCCGCGCGGAGGCGCACAAGGGTTTTCTGGACCCCCTCGTGTCCTGCCGAGTGAGCCAGGTTCACCACCTGGTGGCGCAAGTCGTCGGTGGCGGGCACATAGATGCGCTTGCCGTGGAGGAGGAAGCCGTCGTCGGCAGCCCATGGCGCGCCCAGAGACGCAGCCTGCAGCTGCTGCAGCAGGTCGCGCGTGACCGGGTCGGCCGTGGTGGCGCGGCGAATGTCGGCGTAGAGGTCGAAGGAGGGCCCAGAAAGGGCACAGAGCGTCGTAGTCTCCTCGTCGCGGCGAGACAGTGCGTCAGCCGCCGAGTTGAGCCGCCCGGGGCGGTACTCGACGGTGAAGTCAAACCCGAATAGCTTGCTGAGCCATTGGTGCTGAGGCACGGTGGACAGCCGCTGGTCCAAGAGAAACTTCAAGCTGTAGTGGTCGGTGCGGACGAGGAACCGGCGCCCCCACAAGTACGGGCGCCAGTGCCGGACGGCTTGCACCAGCCCAATGAGCTCGCGCTCGTAGGCCGCCAGCTTTACATGGCGAGCGGCGAAGGGTCGACTGAAGAAAGCCAGGGGTCCGCCCCCCTGATGTAGAACGGCGCCAAACCCGGTGCCGGACGCGTCGCAGTCGACCACGAACTGGCGCGTGAAGTCAGGCATCTGTAGAACCGGCGCCGACGAGAGTGCCCGCTTCAGGGCAGCGAAAGCCTCGTCCGCCTCCGTCGTCCAGACGAATGCCTCCTTCCGCAGGAGCCGTGTGAGTGGCGCCGCGATGGAGCCGAAATCGCGGATGAACTTCCTGTAGTAGCCTGCGAGGCCCAGGAAGCCACGCACCCCGCGTGGAGAGCGCGGTAGCGGCCACGAGGCGACCGCGGCCACTTTGTCGCTGTCCATGGCAACGCCGTTGGCGGAGATGACGTGGCCGAGGTAGGCGACGGAGGGGGCCCCGAAGGAACACTTCGACCTCTTCAGAAAGAGGCCGTGGGTTCGTAGGGCGGTGAAGACGAGGCCGACATGTTGCAGGTGCTCAGACCACGACGTGCTGTAGATTAGAATGTCGTCAAAGAAAACCAGCACGAACCTACGGAGGAAGGGGCGGAGCACGTCATTCATCAACGCCTGAAATGTCGCAGGGGCGTTGGAGAGCCCAAATGGCATCACCAGGAACTCGAAGTGGCCATGGTGGGTGCGGAACGCCGTCTTCTCAATGTCGGCCGGGTGCATGCGCACCTGGTGGTACCCCGAGCGGAGGTCGAGCTTGGTAAAGTACTTGGCCCCGTGGAGCTCGTCGAGGAGCTCGTCAACCACCGGGATCGGGAACTTGTCCTTGGACGTACGGTCGTTGAGCGCGCGGTAGTCGATGCAGAAGCGCCACGACCCATCTGCCTTCTTGACGAGGAGCACTGGTGCCGAGAATGGAGAAGTACTGGGGCGGATGATGCCCTGTTCCAGCATGGCGGCACACTGCCGCTCGAGCTCGTCCTTCTGCAATTGAGGGTACCGGTACGGTCGCACTGCCACCGGTGCGGTCTCAGGCAGCAGGTGAATGCGGTGGTCGTAGGGGCGGGCTGGTGGAAGACCGCGTGGTGTGTCGAAGACGGCTTCGTGCTGACATAGGAGCTCGTCCAGCAGTGGGTGGTGTGGGTCTGAAGCTCCCGCTAGCAGTGACCGCTGCTGGGAGGGCGCGCCCGGGGCGCCCACACACTGCCACGTGACGCGGTGGCCCTTGTGCAGGAAGGATATGGTGAGCCCCTCGAAGTCCCAGGTGAGGGGGCCCAGCGTGCCAAGGAAGTCGACGCCGAGGATGAAGTCGAAGCAGCCCAGCGCGAGGCCGACGCAGGTGATGGAGAAGGGCGACCCGAAGATGTCGACGGGCACGTTGCGTGCAAGACCTTCACATGGCACGCGCTCGCCGTTGGCCACCGTGACGCGAAGCTGGTCGCCCCCCTGGGGGGCGAGGCCCAGGCGCCGCATGTTCGCGCCCTGGAGGAACGTGTGGGTGGAGCCGGTGTCCAGGAGGGCGAGGAGGCGCTCGCCCTTGATCGTCACGGGTAGGAGCATAGTTTGGTACGTCCTGATGCCTGCCAGAGCGTGTACAGAAACCACCAGAGCGTGAGTGTGAGCGTCCGTTGCGGCAGTGGCTTCTTCGGGCGAGGCCGCGGCCGCATCGTCGGCTGCCGCCTCCTCGTCGGCGTCGAGGAAATCGTCCACCTCCAGGAAGAACAGGCGGGGGCACACGTGCCCACGCACGTACTGCTCGTCGCAGTTGTAGCAGAGGCCTTGCCGACGACGTTCCTGCATTTCGGCCGGCGAGAGGCGACGGTGTGGTCGCGCGGGTGCCGCCGGGGCTGCTGCGCCCGGTGCTGCCGTGCCGGCTGCGGTCGACGCAGGCAGCGCTAGTGCGCCAACCGAGGCCGCGGCTGCCCCCTGTTGGCGTGGGGAAAATGCTGGCCGCGGGGGAGGGCGGGCGCCGCGCTGCTGAGGAGGTGCTGCCGCGGCCAGAGCCCGTGTCTCGAAGGCGCGGGCGAGAAACATGGCCGTCTGGAGGTCGGGCGGGTCGCGCATCGCGACGTCGACCCGAATGTGTTCCGGGAGGCCACCGACGAAGAGCTCTGCCTTTTGGCGCGTGGAGATGTCCCTTGCATGTGCCAGCACCGTCTGGAAGCGGTCCGCAAACTCCTGGACCGTGGAGTGGAAAGGAAGGCGTCCTAACTCGGCCAGTCGCGAGCCGTAGATAGGCGGGCCGAAGCGAAGGCGGCAAAGCTCCTTGAAGCGCTCCCAGGACGGCATGCCCTCGTCCAACAGGAGGGCGTAGTACCATGTCTGAGCGGCGCCGGTGAGGTGGTAGGAGGCCATCCACGTCCGCTGCTCCACCGGAGTGCGTTGGCCCCAGAAGAATTGTTCACATTGTGTGAGCCAATTCAGCGGGTCGACCGAGCCGTCGTATGTCGCGAAGTCGATCTTGTAGGTCCGAGGCTGGAAGGGTGCCGCACCGACCGTCCCGGGAGCGGTAGCCGAGGGCGCCCCGCCGATCACTGATGCTGTAGCCGGCGCGGAGCAGAACGTGGAGCCGTGGAGGATTGTGCCGTCAACGCCGCCATAGAGCGTTCCCGACGCCGGACCGCCCTCATGACCGAAACCCGCTGTGATGTGACGAGTCGAATGGACCGATGGACGCGCTGGCGCGGAGGAGTAGACTGGCTGCGTGACGTCGGTGAGCCACGGCGGCAACGGGGACGGCGAGTGGGGGAACTGGATTTCCTGGAAGGGAACGCCGCCGGGGAACCCCACCGGTGCGGGCGCGGTGGTGTGCGCCGTGCTGTCCTGCGGCATCCCGTAGGGGTAGACGGCGCCCGAGACGGGCGAAGGCAACTGCTGCCGCGGGTTGGGTGCCGGCGGTAGCTGTGGCTGTGGTTGAGTCGGTGCCACGCCTGGCTGTGGTCCCAAGAGGAAAGCGTGGACGCCGGCCATCATCTTGCCGAGGTCGAGGACGGCCGTGGTGAGTTGCTCGTTGGTCATCACGCCCATGGCGGAGGAGGAAGCCCCGACGGCCAGCGGTAGCGATCCCGCGGGCAGAGATGTTTGCGGAATTGGTGCGGACGGGATCGGCACGGGCACGTTGGACTCCGGCGGCGACGTGGTTGCAGCGGGCAGTGGCAGCGACATCGGATCGAAGGGCTCTGATACCAGGTTGGTATGCTGCTCCTCTCTGCCGGGCAGAGATCGGAGGTTGTAGGAGTGGAGGATTGGTGGGCGCGGTTTGCAGGGGGAACGGCGGCGCGTAGCCAGCGATCGTGAGAGGTGGGAATGTGGCGGCTAGGGTTGGATTCCCGGCTCCTACAGGAAGCCGGAAGAATATATTTCTGCTTGCCTCTGTTCCATAGCCCTTAAGGGGTATTTATAGGCCTAATACAATCTAATCTACTAATCTTATCCCTATCTTTAAAACAGAATTAATCTAAACAGAATAACCAATCTCTATCTTTAAAACAGAATTAATCTAAACAGAATAACCAATCTGATTTGAACCAAAACAGAATAACTAACAAAATGATAACTTGCTAACGAGCAGGTCTTCTCCTGCATGCGCCTGCTAGCCATGAGCAGTCCTCCTCTGATAATGAATTCCCGTCATAACAGAGTGGGGTTGGATTCTGGTTTTCTGGACCATCATAGTAGTACTACATATCAGTATGACAGTATAGCTGCTAATCCACAAATTTGTGTGAACTTGCTCTTGGAAACATGATGGACCTGACAAGCATGGCAAGAAAGTAAAATCTTGATGGAGTGGATCTGGAATCAGAAAATGTAGAGCAGCTATGAATTAAACAAGGATTCTTACTGGCACTCTGGTGAATTTACATGATCGATATCATATAAGTAAGCAACAAAAGGTAGCTGAAACAGTTTGACATACATACTACAGTTATTACACTATAGTCTACAAGTACACCACTGAGAAGTAACTTGCTTGATTGAATGGAACTACATATCAAGTTAATGTCCAAAATAAATTGATTTGACTAGGTGAAAGATAACAATAGTCAATAGATACAAAAGAGGATTGTTTTTTCATGGCAGGAAAAAGATCTGAAAAAATATATTTGAAGCTATCCAACGATCTATTAACGGAATTATAGTCAAACAACATTGTGCATTTGAATTCACCAAAAAATAATGCTACTGATTATGCGGGCAACAAGCAGCAGGATGATGAAATCAATACCAGAGTACCACCAGACATACATAATTACATATACTATTGATAAAACAGAGTGGAAAAGCTCACCTTAACTGGAAGATATTTATTGCTCTTACCAATCAATTGAACCTAATAGAGAAGAAAATTCACCGGTTTCTGTATATGTTAGCATATTCTGTTATAAAGGCTCTAAGGGGGTTCGGCCAGGACCCCTGTCCGGTCTATTGTATCCTTTGGCAAGGGGGTTTTCTAGCACTAGTAATTCAGTTATAAAGTAGTTATCCCCTTGCCTCTATATATGTACCTAACCATGGCTCATCAATAATCATCTGAATTCCATTCTCCTTCATGGTATCAGGAGTCCGGGTTCCCCTCTTCCTCTCCACCTTCCGCTGCTCTCCCTGACCGGCACAGGGAATCCCTGTTCCTCCTGCTTTCGGCACAAGAACTTCTGTTCTTCCCTGCCTTCTGCTCAAGGAACCCTTCCCTGTTCCTCCTGCTTTCGGCACAAGAACTTCTGTTCTTCCCTGCCTTCTGCTCAAAGAACCCCTCTTCTCCCCTCCCTTCGACACAGGGAGATAGGGGGCTCGGTCAGGACAAGGAACCCTGTTCTTCTGCTTTCGGCACAGGCACTTCTGCTGCTCCCTGCTCGAGGCAAAGAACCCTGCTCCTCCCTGCCTTCGGCACAGGGAACCTTTCCTCCCTTCGGCTCAGGGAGTTAGGGAGGCAAAGAACCCTGTTCTTCCCTGCCTTCGGCACAGGGAACAACACCTCTCCCTCCCTCCCTTCGGCTGCCCTCCCTGCTCAGCATGGCCGGGTCTCCCCCCACCTCTGTCGTTGACCCTGCAGACCTCGTTCATCGCAACGACAACGACGAACCAAGGCGTCTCGCGGACACCCGCATGGCTGCCCGTGAGGCTGCCCTTGCAGAAGCCCAGGCAGCTGAAGAAGAAGCTGCTGCTGCCTCTTCCGATCGCGACGCTGCCACCGAACGCATCCGTGCTGCTCTAGCACGAGCAGCCAGAGCTCGGGCCGACGCTGCCGCTGCAGCTGACCCCATCGCGCCTCCTCCAGGGGACGGCCTGGACGTCTCCAACGCCATGGCCCTCCACGAAGCAGCCGCTATCCTCAACCTCCATGCTCAGGCGGTCTCCGTTCAGAACGCACGCAGCCTGGTTCCCATCACCCTTGACACAGCCGGCAACTACTCAAGATGGCGCGAACAATTCCTCCTCGCCGTCACAAAGTATTCGCTGCAAGATCACATCTTTAGCGACCACGCCACCTCGGCCCTGCCTGATTGGACGCGGATGAACGCCGTGGTGAAATCTTGGCTCTACAGCACGACTTCTTCTGATCTTGCTGAGGCCGTCATTGACCACCGCGCCACCGCCCGAGAAGCTTGGCTTGCCATCGAGGGTCACTTTCTTGGGAATCAAGAGACCCGCGCCCTACATCTTGACGCCAAGTTTCGTGCCTTCGCGCAAGGGGATCTTTCCATCACCGAGTACTGCAAGCGTTTCAAGAAGATGGCCGACGACCTTGGCGATCTTGGCGAACACGTGACCGACCGCACCTTGGTCCTCAATGTTATTCGCGGGCTCAACGAACGCTACAAGGACATCGGTGTTCACCTCCGGCGTGGGCGCCCCTTTCCCTCCTTTGCTGCTGTTCGAAATGAGCTTCTCCTTGAGGAGATAAATATGGTTCAGCACCCCGCTGCCCCCTCCACTGCCTTCGTCGCTGTCCCCTCTGCACCCCAGCAGTCCGCACCAATTGAAGGCAGCACACCTCGAACCGGCGCCCCAAAACAGAACAGGAAAAAGAAGCAGAAGGGACGCAATTCCTCCGGTGGTCCTCCTGCCCCAGCCGGCAGCAGCCCCTCCCCCACAACCGGGCCCAACGGGACGTGGCCCTCCTTCTACAATCCGTGGACAGGGTCCATCCAGATGTGGCCCGGCCCACGGACTCCTCCCCTGGCCCAGCTTCCTCAAGGCCGAATGGGTCCCCAACAGCAGCAAGCAATGCTTGCATTCCAGGGGCCCCAACAGTTTTCACAGATGGCTCAACAAAATCCTCATCAACCGCATTTTTTTCCTCCCTACGGGACCCCTGCAGGACCTCTGTTGCAGCCACAACAGCAAGCCTTGCCACCCTGGACCCCCCAAGCACCACAACAGCCCATGACAGGAGCTCCGACTTGGGACCAGAGCTCCCTCGCCTCCACTTTCAGCACCATGACTCTCACCCCTCCGGTGAATAACGACTGGTATTTTGATACTGGTGCCTCCTCCCACATGACATCCCATGACAGTACCCTCTCTCACTATTCGGTTCCACGGTATCCCTCCCCCACTTCTATTGTTGTCGGTAATGGTTCACTCCTCCCAGTCGCCGCGACCGGGACGACATATCTTGGCCACCTTACCTTAAATAATGTTCTTGTCTCACCACAACTCATTAAGAACCTTATTTCTGTTCGCCAATTTACTATTGATAATAATTGCTCTGTGGAATTTGACCCTTATGGTTGCTCTGTGAAGGATCTTCTCACGGGGACCGTGACCATCAGGTGCAATAGCTCCGGACCACTCTACCCTCTACAGGTTCCAGTGGCGCACTCTCTTGTTGCGGGCTCCACAACAGCTTCACTTTGGCACCGACGTCTTGGTCACCCTGGTCGCGAAACTCTTTCCAAACTTGTTTCGGCCATTCCGGCTTGTAATAAAGACTTGGATTCTATATGTCATGCGTGTCAGTTAGGACGACATGTTCGTCTTCCTTTTGGTACTTCAGTCTCTAGGGCGTCGAACAACTTTGCTCTTATTCATTGTGACTTGTGGACATCTCCTGTTGTTAGTGTCTCTGGTTACAAATATTACTTAGTTGTTCTTGACGACTGCTCACATTACTTGTGGACATTCCCCCTTCGGCTAAAGTCTGACACATTCATGACATTATCTAACTTTTTTGCCTATGTCTCTACCCAGTTCGGTGCTCGCATCCAGGCCGTCCAAACCGACAACGGACGGGAGTTTGACAACTCCACCGCTCGCACTTTCTTTACGACACATGGCATCCTCTTCCGCATGTCGTGCCCCTACACGTCGCCCCAGAACGGTAAGGCCGAACGGATCATTCGTACTACTAATGACGTTATCCGCTCTCTTTTGTTTCAGGCGAGCATGCCTCCTTCATATTGGGCTGAAGCGTTGCACACTGCGACCCTACTCCTCAACATCTTACCTACCAAGACCCTTGACTTCTCGACCCCGCACTTTGCCCTCCATGGTAGTGCGCCGTCCTACGAACATCTTCGGGTCTTCGGTTGTAAGTGTTACCCCAATCTCTCGGCCACTGCTCCCCATAAACTTTCACCCCGCTCCGCCCTTTGTATTTTTTTGGGATACTCTGCTCACCACAAGGGATATCGCTGCCTTGATCCTACCACCAATAGAATCATTATTTCTCGTCATGTCATCTTCGATGAAACCTCATTTCCCTTTGCTGAGCAACCCTCACTTCCCAATGCTACGGATTTCACCTTTTTAGATGAATTTTCTAACACGGCAGTCGCTCCCATAGGACTGCCAATTTTTTCTTCTACAGGTACATCTCCCACCATACCACTTTCGGCGCCACTGGTTCCACCAAGATATCACTCCCTACCTCGCGCGGGTGTTGTGCCACGCGCGGCCACGGGTCCCTCAACATCCTCTGTACCACGCGCTGCCCCGACCTCATCTTCAACGCCTACACCCGTACCATGCGCAGATGCCACGTCTCCTGCACTCCCACGTGCGGGACCGGCTCTGCGTGTCTACTCCAGGCGTCCCCGACCACCTGAACCTCCTCCTCCAGCGGCATCCACTACTTCCCCAGCACCGGTGCCGCTACCTCCTGGTGCTATTGCTGTTACCCCAACGGTGAACCATCATCGCATGACGACACGGGCCAAGGATGGGTTCCGAGTTCCATCCCTGTTCCATGCCGCACCACTATCTCCAATACCGAAGACCTTTCGTGGTGCCCTTGCCGACCCCAATTGGCGGGCTGCCATGGAAGAAGAACATGCTGCCCTCATCACAAACCAGACTTGGGATCTGGTTCCTCGCCCGCAGCATGCCAACATTGTCACCGGTAAATGGATATTCAAGCACAAGTTCCTCGCCAACGGTTCCTTGGAGCGTTACAAAGCACGTTGGGTCCTCCGCGGCTTCACTCAACGTCCAGGCATTGACTTTACAGAGACATTCAGCCCTGTTGTCAAGCCTGCCACAGTTCGCACCGTTCTCTCGTTGGCTATTTCCCGCAAGTGGCCTGTTCATCAGCTCGATGTCAAGAATGCTTTCCTCCACGGCACTCTGACAGAGACAGTGTTTGCAGCTCAGCCGTCTGGTTTTGAAGACCCCGTTCACCCAGACTTTGTTTGCCGCCTCAACAAATCTCTTTATGGGCTGAAGCAAGCCCCTCGTGCTTGGTACAGTCGCTTTGCCACGCACCTGGTCTCCCTTGGTTTCATAGAAGCCAAGTCAGATACTTCGCTGTTCATCTACCGTCGTGGCACTGATACAGCATATCTGCTTCTCTACGTGGATGACATTGTTCTCACCGCTTGCTCAGCACATCTCCTTCGGCAAATTATCTCAGCTCTTCAGCAAGAGTTTGCCATGAAGGATCTAGGTGAGCTCCACCATTTCCTGGGGATGCAGGTTCAGCGCAGTGATGATGGTATGATTCTCTCTCAGCGACAGTACATGCTTGATATCCTGGACCGAGCAGGCATGACAGAGTGCAAATCTTGCAATACGCCAGTCGACACTAACCCCAAAGTTTCTGCCGACTCTGGGACTCCAGTCGCCGATCCTTCAGATTACCGCAGCCTTGCTGGTGCCCTGCAGTATCTGACCTTTACGCGACCGGACATCTCTTATGCCGTACAGCAGGTCTGTCTCCACATGCATGATCCTCGAGAGGCTCACCTTGCTGCTCTCAAGCGCATTCTTCGGTATATTCGGGGTACTCTACATCTGGGACTTCTTCTTCGGCCATCGACGCTGGATGACTTGGTGGTCTATACTGATGCTGACTGGGCAGGCTGTCCCGACACTCGCAAGTCCACTTCGGGCTACGCTGTGTTCCTTGGCGACAACCTGGTTTCTTGGTCATCTAAACGGCAGAACACCGTCTCCCGCTCCAGTGCTGAAGCAGAATATCGCGCCGTGGCCAATGGCGTCGCTGAGGCTTCCTGGCTTCGCCAGCTTCTTCATGAGCTTCATACTCCGCTTCACCGCGCCACTCTTGTCTATTGCGACAACATTAGCGCGGTCTACATGTCCTCTAATCCAGTCCAGCATCAGCGAACGAAGCATATCGAGATCGATCTTCACTTCGTCCGTGAGAAGGTGGCCATGGGTGCCATTCGGGTCCTTCATGTTCCCACGACATCTCAGTTCGCCGACGTCTTCACCAAAGGGCTGCCCTCTTCGGTGTTCACTGAATTTCGGTCCAGCCTGAATGTCCGTGGCTAAGCACCGACGTTCAGACTGCGGGGGCGTGTTAGCATATTCTGTTATAAAGGCTCTAAGGGGGTTCGGCCAGGACCCCTGTCCGGTCTATTGTATCCTTTGGCAAGGGGGTTTTCTAGCACTAGTAATTCAGTTATAAAGTAGTTATCCCCTTGCCTCTATATATGTACCTAACCATGGCTCATCAATAATCATCTGAATTCCATTCTCCTTCAGTATATGCCACTGAAAGTTCACTAGTTTCTGTATATGCTATTGAAAATTTTTTTCCCGTATATGTCACTGCTTCAGTTTTTTGTATCCGTTTATGCCATTGTCGTCAGTTTCAACATTAGTTTTTTTAAAATAGCAAAACTGTCCTCAGCTCATAACGCAGGGAATCAGGGATGGGCTGCAGAAGTGCTGAGCTGCAAACCCCTTGACCATCCCTGTTTACATGCGTTGTGGGCTGATGGCAGTTTTTCTATGTAGAAAAAACTAATGTTAAAACTTATGGCAATGGCATATGCACACATAAAAAACTAAAACAGTGGCATATACGGGAACAGGAAATTTTATTGTAAATCACATCATATTCATTTGTCTAAAACAATAGAGAAGAAACCTGCCAAATCATGTCCTCGAAAGGTTATACACAGACATAGAAAGGTATCAATACAATGACATCTAGACAAAGATACCACTGTTCCATCAAGTCAATCAAGCTATGTAACTGACAAAACGAAGCAAATATCTACTTTTGTCCATGCCAAAACTTCAGTCAGACTCAGCCACTCAGGTAGTTCAAGAAGTCGCTGGTCCAAATACCGAAAAAGTGGATGAATCAGTTAAAACACTTGACCCTGGACATAATACAAGAGATAGCAAGTATTATTAAACTAGGAGGTTTTTCTTGCAATACATGCCTTCTTGCCTTAACTCTAAATGCCCCGTATTCTGGTTAAATTTATAACACCAATGTATGTATTAGGTTATTAGCTTGATAGGCGCACAAGCAACGGTCTAAGTCTTACTCATTTCAAAAAATCACAAATTTGCGGAATTTTTATGTTAAGGGTATTGGGCCAGCCTAGCCTAACCCACGAGAACAGTACCCACGTGAGTACTATAGCAAAAATTAGAAATTTGCTAGTATAAAAGGTAATGTTAGATTATAATAGATTGTGTCCTTAAAACGTAAAATTAGATTAGATTAGATTAAGTTCTTACTTGAGGTCAAGTCAGTTCTATCTATATAAGGATGGGTTGTATCTCTATTCATAAAAAACAAGAAAGAATTAGTCTAATCTCTTTCCAATTTTCCTCCCTCCAACCTAAGTCTACCTCTCATCCCTAGCAGACACCATTGCCCGGTTATTCTTCCGGCGGTGTTTATCCCATCATGGTTTCAGCCCATGATATTTTATAAGAAGTCAAGGAAATGTGGAAGATGGGCAGACATTCCCATGCACAAATATTAGGTTTTATAATGATCAACTATTGGGGACAATTATAAGATAATAAGAAACAACAAAAGTAGACAATAAGAAGTAAAAAAACTGCATTGAGCGTACGGCATTACAAAGTGTGTTTTCAACTAGAAGATCATCTGCAGAATATTTCTGGTGCTCTGCTGAATCTGGCACAGACGTAAAAGCTGCTTCATATAAGAAACTACTAACGGTACTTTCCATAAATTTTGAGCTAATAAGGCATGGAATTTACTTCACCTTTGTGCAACAGTTTAGGCAGAAGCTCGTATTTCATTCATAGGTAATATCTGTTACATGTGTAAACTCTGCTAGCTTATTGACATCCACCTAATAAGAGCAAGAGATGTGTTCATATTTTTTTCATTTTCCCTTTCATTCGACCAAAACTTGAATAGTACTTGCATAATGTAAACTACAAATTGTATCTGGATGAGATAAGATGAGCATAAATAAGATAGCTATTTCAAATGCTATCTTGAAAGAGCATTGCCAGCAATTTAATGTTGCGTGACAGTTAGAGTAAATCTAAGGTATCTATCTTTGCCAAGTATTCACAATGGTAATAATAGTAAGTTTTCATTTTAAAACAGATAATCATACTGTGCCAGTACACTATGTAAGATACACAAAAAGGAAAAGGAACTTAATGTTGCATGACAGTTAGAGTAAATCTAAGGTATCTATCTTTGCCAAGTCTTCACAATGGTAATAATAATAATAAGTTTTCATTTTAAAAAAGATAATCATGCTGTGCCAGTACACTATGTAAGATACACAAAAAGGAAAAGGAACTTAACATGTGGCAGACCTTGGTACAGAAATACTGCAAAGTACTAAAACTTAATACTTACTTTTCAGTAAACAAATGAGATGGTTTGTAAAAAATGCAGATGTATGAATCCCACCATAAGATATAATATTATCAGAAGGTCATCAATACTCATCATTGCATCCTAGCAATAGCCTATAGCTGGATTAAAACTACATTTATTTCAAAATCAACAACAAATGTACTTGATCCATATCAGTATTCAGTACCTTGCTAGTTTATATTTGCAGCATTCGTTCTGAAGTGTGTGAACTTAAAAAGTCAACATAATTGTATGCCTAGGTAGCCCAAATGCCCAATTGATGGTAGGCATTTTGTTCAACAATACAACCAATCGGATTTTGCAGTGTTATTTCAACATTCCATACAATATGGTTGTTTCACTTCATCTCTCTATGAAACTTGTGATGCTAACATTTTCTTCCTTTGTAGTTAAGTCCAAGTGTTCCAGTTGTTCCATATATTTTACAATGTATTGCTCAAACAATAAATTATTATAACTTGTTTGATCTATTCCGAGGGGTGGCCACTCTACATACTACCAAGTTCCTGGATATTTCAAACGAAGTGCTAAAGGATATGATTATATGAACACACTTGAAAAACAATATATGTACATCACTTCTTGGTACATGTAATCTGACGGTGAAAACCAAGGGATCCTCCTATAGTATTACAACACTGTAATAACCAAGGAGAATATTCGAACAGCACCAATTCAAATATTCAATACATGTGATGACTCAGCACTTCAGGAACATAACATCCTTATAACGAAAGCATACCTGTAGCCAAATTTTGTCAAATGGGAACTACAATCTTCTCCTAGAATGGTTGGTAGATCCTAGTGAACCTTCAAACAGATCAGATAGATGATTCTCCAAGTCCTCTGGGGTATACTTTATGTATTTACCTGAATTTCTTCCACTATCCGCTAGACTACCATATCTTCCCAGAAAAGCACGATATGCTGGAATCACATTTTCAGATATAGATATCTTGAGCTCTTCACGGAGCTGAGGATCGGGTACCTTCCAGAGCGTTTGACTCCTGTATATCTCATCAAAGGCCAAGTTGAAGTTCTTGAATTTCTCCTTGATCCTAGAGCTCGAACTCCCACTTCCACTACCACTACCACTACCACTTCCACTTCTGCTGCCATGTCCATCATCCTTGAGAAAAGACAAAACCTTAGTCCATGACATCCTAAGGTAGTTCTTTGAAATTTGCCGAATCTTTCCACTGCGCCTCCGTATCCAGTGATCACCTAAAATCCTCCCAAGCTCAGAATCCTTCACCTTTTGTACGATGTAGAGTATATTATTCATGGAAAATATGCACTGCAGCGCACCATCCTCGTAAAGTTTTGATTTTTCCTCCAAATTTGCCTCCAAATAAGATATCAGCTTCACCAAATGACGTCCAAGTGGGGACAAGCTCTCCAGATAGTCCTCATCCTCATCAGCACCTCTATGCAAATCATTATGAACATCTCCAGCAGAATCACCATCCAAGAGTTTGTCAAGTGTCTCACTGTAAACAACCAACAACCTAAGATAGTTCATCACGTAACGTGTCATTGGGTGGATCTCACCAGCCATCATAGGCCGCCGTGATGACTCCTGCTGCAGAACCTTCCCAAACTCAAGAAGGGTGCCTTTAACTGCATCCCCAAGCCTTTCAAGAACACCCTCCAAATCGCAGATCACATCATTTCCAGAACTCCCAAAGAACAGCTCCTTCAGTTCAGGGATCACCTCAGCAAGTGCCTCATACATGTCCAGAATACGGGAGAGCTTCTCCGGTGAGCGAGAGCATACAGCCACGGCACCCCCAAAGTTAAGAATCTGCATTATGCAACCCCTGGTAGATTCAACAAAGCACTCATCCCGGAGCTCATCAGACAAAGCAAGCACCTGATCACAGATCCGCCGCTCACTAGTCAGCAGGGAACGAACAACCGTCTTGACTCCATGTACCCACTTCTTCATCTTGTCATTCAGATGCTTCCACTCCATGCGCTGCACCTCATCGATGCTGAGCCGTTCGACGCCCAGCACTGCGATGCACTCGTCAAGCAGGTCCCGTCGGATGCAACAGTAAACCTGCGAAAGCTCACTGGCATACCCCGCGCGCTCCATCCGCTCAGCGATGGAGCGCAAGTCATCGATAGCCTCAGGCCGCACTAGGTCGAACACCTGGTCGTCGAAGGGGTTCCCCACGAGGCTGGCGCTGCGAGCAGTGTCCGGGCCGCCCTCTAGGCTGTGCGGAGTGGTGGGATCGAACTCCGAGGAGGTGTCGAGGTCGTCTATGGACTCCAGCGAGAGGCGGCGGAGCGAGCAGAAGAGCCCGCTAGCGTCCAGCTGCACCGCGTGGCGGACCATGAGGTGGCGGAGCTCCTCCTCGAGCCGCGCCATGGCAAGCTGCACAACGACGCCCGCGGCTTCGCCGGCGGGCCCACGAGCCGCAAGCTGATCGATGGCGACGTCGACCGCGGCGAGGTAGTTGCTGACGTCCTCCTCGTGCGCCTCGAACACGAGCGCCTCCTGGGTAGCGTCCCAGAGCCGGATGAGCTGCTCCGCGGCGTCGAAGGCTTCGAGCGGCGGCGGGGAGGAGGAGCCCGCACAAACCCCCGCGGGCGCGTCAGGCCGAGACGCCGATGCCGCCGACGGGAAGAGGTCCGCGGTTATGGATGAGAAGCGGTGGTCGAAGCCGGAGAGGATCCGGATCATGTCGTCCGCCGCGTTCTTCGACGTGGCCAGCGACTTGACGATGTGCTGCGCCGCGGCAAGCATCTTGTCGTCCCCTTCCCCTTCCCCTCCCCCTCCCCCTCCTCTTCCCACCGCAGGCTCTACCGCCACCCCCTCCCCTTCCTCCGGAAAGGGCACCGGCGGAACGGTCGGCGACGGCGCCGACATCGCCGGCAGCTGGGTAGGCTAGGGTTCGGTCGGGGGGCGGGGGCAATTGAGCTAATCACGCCGCCGCCGTGCTCGGGTTAGCTTGTTTTGATGAGCACCGTAAAAACGGCAAAAGACGGCGAATGTTGGATGGTTAGGGGCGAAATATCACGTGCAATCACGTTAGTGTATTCGTGTAGAGATGGCAACGGGTATGTACCCGCTGGGTATTACCCGCTCATACCCACACCCACCAGATAAAAATATACCCGCTACAAAACCCGCACCCGCTCACGGGTACAAAAACTTACCCACACCCGCACCGGTATTTGTACCCGACGGGTAACCCACACCCGATTTCAGACCCGCCATGAATCATAAATATATCACTGAAAAATGGCATATGCATCTACAAATAACAACAATTTGCACCAATAAATATAGTCTAATAGATCATTAGAGCATATTACTTCCACACTAATATATATATGTATTCGAGTATATATATGTATTTGAGATACTACTATATGGGCCACGAATGGGCTAAATTTGAAGGGAAATGCACATGGGCCTTCGGGTGTATTTTACCCGCGGGTAAGCGGGTACGGGTACTATGCACCCGCACCCGCTCTACCCGTTGGGTAGAGGTTTTGCCCAATAAGACACCCGCGGGTGGAGATATTATTCCATACCCGTTTTCTTATCGGGTAAAACCCATCGGGTACTCGGGTTTCGGGTACCCGTTGCCATCTCTATAATCGTGCAATCAAATGATCTGGTGCATCTAATCAAATGATCTAGTACATCCACCTGAAACCTAGTATTTTTTTACTTTTAACATCTTTCATATGTAACCGTTGGATCTAGATTGGATGTTCTGGATGGTTTAATTGCACGATTGCACCAAAGGAGCGATTGTACAAGATATTTCCCGCGGTAGGTTTGGTTGATGACTAAAATTTAGTCATATCATATTGTAAATTTAGACATTAATTTAAAAGAATAAATTTAGATTGATTATAAAAATAATTGCAGAATTGAATAATTATTCATGAAAAAAAATTTAAGTCTAATTAATTCATGATTAGTAAATGTTTGTGGTAGCATCACATTGTCAAATTATGGTGTAATTAGACTCATTAGATTCGTCTCGCGGATAATCCACATATTATGAATAGATTTTGTAAATAGTCTACATTTAATACTTCAAAATAGTACCTAAACATTTGATGTAACGAGACTAAATTTTGGATCAGAGGAACAAAAATGTACTTAAACGAGATGGCGACCCACGAAATAAATTACAATTTGTCATTTCTAATCTTCGATACACATGTTAACAGCCCGCTGATACACATGTTCTAATGAAATTTATGAGATGGTGTGAGATATTGCGTAATAAATATATATAATATATATAGCTAATCAACTATTATATGAGTGAATTATTAAACTAGCTATATATGACATGGCATAAGTATATAGCCAACGACTAGCTAAATCATTAGACCTCTCAACCGATCCAACGGAATGATATATGATTTTGATGTAAATGTTTGAGCCATTATATTGGAAAAATATCGGTTTGAATTTTAGCCGTTTGAAAGTTTACAGTTCGAGCTTTTGATGTCAGATTCAATAAAAGCCGCTGGAGATTGTGATATACCGATATTTTTGATGTTTTCATGTCAAATTGAAAAAGTTCAAAATTCACCAAAATTTACGGAATTGTGAAGCTGCTCCATCCGAAGCAGGAAGGCCCCGCTCGTGGCCCGTGGCTTTAGCTGAATCTACACTCCACTCCACTACACTCCATGCAAGAAAAGAGGATAAGAACACGGCAATCAATCATACTTGCATCAATCCTCTTGCACATCTGCACCACAGATCACGGTTCATCAGTTCACCTGCGGAGTTTGGCATTTCTGTATAAAGGCATGTTTGTTTCGCTTTCCTGTAGATAGTCAGAGTTCTTAGTAGTCAGCTAGTCTGATTCGCTAGATAATCTATGTACCTAACTGATGAGAATCTGAAGAAACTGATATTTTTTTAAAATTCCTTGAATCTAGTTTATTTCAAAATTCTACTAGTACTGATTTTCTTATACTGCTTGTTTTAGTTTCAGATTTTAGAAGTAGCCGTGGAAAGACCTAATTATTGCTGGTTTCGGATTTCAGATCCGGCGCCTCTTAATTAGCAGTATAATAGTATGCATGTTGTTCTAGGCATGTGAAGGGATAAATTAAAAGGCCTCTAATTGTCAGTTTGTGATTGCCCAACCACCGTTTCAGACTCAAGCTCATTGCTCACATGCTGATTCCTGCCGTCGGAGGACTCTGATGTTGGACTTGCAGGTCTACAGTGTTCACATAAACTTGAGTCCTCTGCCATTGCCCGCCAACTACCGTCAGTTGTGATTCGTATCGTCCGGCATACGAAACTCTTTCCGATGCTGTAGAGGTGAGGGCCCATCACGTATAGAACCTCTTGCGAAGCCTTTTTCGGCACCCGTCAAATCAAAATCTGATGGTATGAAAGAGAGGTCAAAAAGAAGCACCACGTCGTACAAAGTGCAAGCAAATACTATCTCATTTCCAAAATACAAGTCATACATGTTAGCATTAGTTAGCTTTACTTATATATCAACAACTATTAAGATAACATCATATAAAAGATTTTTAAAAATTACATGGCATTCATAATACTAAAACTGTTTGATACATGTTTGATTATTAGTTAAAAGTTATAATTATTGACTTTCCCAAAAACATTGACATCTCAGAATAGTAAACTAAGGGTCAAAATGGCACTACCAATTAGGCACAGAACCAGGAATGAACAAACGAACCAGACAGCCCAGTAGTGCCTCCTGCACAAATGTGCTGCACACCTGATAAGCAACAGTGGACAGACACGATGATCCAGCACAAGAACTCACAGGTAACAAGCTGGCTCAAAAGAGAACAGATATACTGATCCTTGAGGCACTAAAGATCTCTTTCCATTTCCCTCCACTCGGATGTTCAAATACAAAAGTACACTTTTCAGGTCCTCTCCACATCCTTCCTCAGTGAGACAAATGATAACTAAAACATATTTCCCCTTCAGCATTTAGCATGATAATTCTTACTGCTACCATAGTTAGGGATCACTTATCACACAATCATACAGTAGATAACTCGTTAAGACAGACAAAGGAGGTACACCTGCCAAGATCATTCACAGCAGCAAACAATTCTCTGGTCACTAACATTCTCCGAATCTTTACTAGTACATAACAGATAACTTGTTTCTACACCAAAATGGCACTACAGCAATCCCACGCTTTCTCACGAGCCACCAGTGCCTGGGCCCTCGCTGCCGCCAGGTGGTTTGCGGTTCAGATATCTTATAACAGCATCCTCAACCCTAATTCATTGAGTGTAAACCAATTTAATCAGTATATAGATATAATGTATATTCAAGCAGGAAAAACTGTGAATAAAAGCCTAGGTTTGCTTGAGCTTACCATGGTTGGTTATAGAAGTCTGCACGTCTTTCTCTCTCAATATTCCTATTCGCTTCCCCAGCAACCAACTTCAAATCTTTGCTCTGAGACGCTATCAGCGCATTGATGAACTCCACCGGGGACTGGCTGAAACCAAGGAAGAATGCCCTCCGCCTGCGGTGCTCATGAATCTTCTTGATCGAAGCAGATATCACCTCATCGCATGCCTCGATGTCCTTGTGCTTCTCTGTGTTGGCAAGAAATGCTGCCATCTCCTTCTGCAGTGGGAAAGGAACATCCACCAGCACATCATAGCAAGCACTCGCATGCGCACCATTCCCTGAGAGCTTAATCTTATGCTCCAAGTTGATTGGTGGCGGAGGAGAGAGATGCTGTGATATCTTCTGTGACAGCATCGCAAACCTGAGCTTATCCTCCCCGAAGACCTTCTTCAATTGAGGGTCACACACAAAGAAGGAAGCATCAGTTGGATTCTGCAGCTTCTTTGCTTTGATGTACTGCCAGAGGGCAGCGATCACCCTTGCGCGAGTGTCCACTTCAACACCCAGCACCTCCATCAGAGGTTGCGAGAGCTTGAACTTCTCAGGGGTATAGTTCATCTCTAGCCGGATATTTGCAACAAATTCCTTATCCCCTTTCCTCTTCACCTCAAACCCTTCCTGAGGGGCAGCCGACCGTGCATTCTCCCATATGATCAGTGGGTTCTCTGGGTACAAGGACGGGTCAAGCGCAATTGTCACTCTCTTAAAGAAGGAGGAGAATTTGGGATAAACCGGGTTGTGCTTGGGCACGACACTGGCAGGGTCCAGCTCGGCGCCGTCCTCGAGCACGCGGCCGATGATCTTGAGCGACCAGGTGGGCGGTTCGGCGTTCTTGGGCGGCGGGATGGTGCGGGGCGCCTGGTTGGCAAAGGTATTGAAGACATAGATGCGGAGCGTCCGCTGCAGCGACGGCGGCGTCTTGAGCGCCTCCTGGATGTCCACCTTCTTGCGGTGGAGCGCGGCGTCGACGCGGGCCTCGAACTCGAGCAGCTGCGTGTAGAGCGCGGACTCCGGCAGAAGCGCGGCGACGCGGTCGGGAAGCTGCTTTTCAGGGAGCTTACGCTTCTTGTTGCGGCGCGCGGCGGGGGTGAGATCGACGGCGGCGGAGTTAGACCCCATCGCCGCCGCAGCAGCCGCCTTGTACGCCGCCGCAGCCGACGCCGCCGCTGCGGCGGACGAATTCGGGGCCGGGGGCCGCGCGGGGGGCTTCTGAGGAGGTCGCTTGGCGGAGACCGCGCCCGCAGCGGCAGCAGCCATGAGCGGGTTCTGTGGCGACGGGGAGCCACCCATGTGGATCTGGAAGGCGGGGTTGTGTGTAGGAGGGGTGTGGAAGAGACCCTGGTAGGGGGAGCCAGCCATCGACGGCGGCCGGAGGTGGCCGAGTGGGGTCGCCGGGGAGCTTCCCTGCGGGTGCTGGGACGGGCGCGGAGGCTGTCCCGGAGTGCCGACCGGGTTGGGGTTGCCGCCGCTGGCCATGGCGGCTAGAGGTGGGGGAGGGCCGGAGGGCGAGATCTGATCTCAGTCACTCTGGGGGTGGCCGGATGGAGGATTCGGGAGCTAGGGTTTGGTGGAGAGAGGGGGGAGGGAGGTGAATTGGGCTACCGATGTTTGTGAGCCCAGATGTACAGTTGAGCGTGGTGGGCTTTGTTTTTACATTCGTTCTCTTAGAAGAGGAATTTGATCATATACCCACACTTTAAGAGCTTGTTTGAGAGCACACAATCCCGGCCTATCCCCAGGAAATGGGTCGGGATTGTGGGCTCCCAAACCAGCCCTAATGGAAATTGAGAATTTATTCACTACATCTCAATGACACGTAGGGTCTATATAGGTCAATAATATGTGGGTCAGAAGGGTAAATCCTCGATTTCATTTAAATAAAGGGTTTATGATCAATTTTTCCCTCTTAGAAAACCTCGCTTAGATAGGGTGAAATTAAATATGGCAATAATTCTATATCCATCGAATTTGACCATCTCAAATTCATATCCGTTAGAAAAAAATCTCTGGTTGGATAACATATATATATATATATATACGGGTACCATTTCTCCCCTAAACCTATACACATACAGGTAAAATATATCCATCGGGTGCTCATACCCATAAATAGGCACCACACACAAAGTAGACTAACAAATAATAAATGTGTATCTATCCTCATAAAAATGGTATTTTACCTAATTAAATCGATCACTTATTCAGTAATAAGATCAAAATTACATATATAAATAAACTCTCAAACATAATACATCAATGATTTAACCTACAATAATATTAGCAATGAATTAAACTCCCAAAAATATAGCATATTGGGTTATGGGTACCCATCGGGTAATAGGTATGGATATTAGGAAATCATACACATACCCACATACCTGTTGGGTACTATTTTTCCCATTAGTAAACCAATGGGTGAATAATTTTACCCATATATCTACTCTAATAGAGTAAAAACACATCGGGTTTCGGGTTTCGGGTACCTATTGCCATCTTTAGGTGAAATCTAGGTCTGCAGGATCCTGTACCATTGGAAGGTCTACAAACGTGGGGATATAACCTTAGGTATGGTTTAGTGGAGTGTATCGGGGAAAATCTGACTCATCGAGGAAACCGGTATAAACATATTATGTTGAGATATACCAAGAATAGAAAACATACAGAGACAAAAAGATATCCCTATAAATAGAGAATTAAAGACAACCTAAAAAGAAAAGTAGATGATTGTAATCTTATAAAAAATAACAATTGAATAGGGATAGGATCTCCTGCCTATAACCTCACCCCACACTATATAAGAAGGGCGACAGTGCTCTCATTGAGGAACTCATATCTTCTCATCACAAATCAATATCTACCTCCAATCTAAAATATATTATACAGGATGTAGGATTGTTATCCTCCAAGAGACCTAGACCTATATAAATCTCTTAGCATTATTCTTTGAGTTGACTATACTACCTAGAATACAATGATACCCTACATATGTATCACCACCATATTTGGACTAATCGTTAAAACTTGTAATTCAACCAGATGCTTCATGGTGATCATTTGTGACTGTGATACCAATGTTTTAATGTTTTAGTCAGCTTAACATTTATCTTCATGAGCCTTGCATTTATCATCACAAGTTATGTACTTATTATTATTATTTAATACAAATATTTGTCTTGTTTAACTCTAGTCGTACCCATCATATCATCGCCAATTAATTCACTGAGTACATATAATGATTGATTCATGCATGGCACTCCATGATCCGCCCTGGAGTTGTGACTTAGTCGGTCGATTTCCACACCCTATGATCTGCTCTAGGGTAGCATTATTATCTTATGTATGCTCTAGACTAGCCTTTTTATCGACGGACAACCTAGTTTATGACTTGCTCTACACTAGGGGTTGACTCGTTCCATGATCTTCTCTAGAGTTGTCTCCTAATCGGTTGATTTCTACACCCCATGACCTACTCTAGTGGTTACATTGGTCGTCTTTCAATCTGTTTTACACCCTCCCTTTTGCTGACTAGCGGCTTAGTATATGATCCACTCTAGACAGTGAGTGGGGGTCATCTTTCTACTATGATACTTAGGGGTTCCAGTCTTGTCAAATACTTTTAAATTTACAATTGTCTATTATGAGGTCTCCAAATATTTCATTAAGACTAAAAAAAGATAGATAGAAGAAAGAACTTGTTTGCATTACTCCAAATATGTTCTTATAGAAAATCTCTAAAATATGGTCCTTTATGAGCATCGAGGTGACACGAACTCGAGCAAAATGGCAATGGGATAGGGGATGTAGCAAGCTAGCACTAGGCGACTTGGTAGGGAGAAGTAATGGTGCAACACTGGAAAGGGACATTGTTGGCACGTGCGAACATGGCCAAGCATGGCAACATGTCGTGGCCACATTGCATGTGTGTATTCCACTGTGCACACATGTATTAGTACACATGCTACCACCAGATTGTGTAGACAGGAAGGGAAGCCTAACAAATGAGCCTTGGGCCTGTGGTAGTGAAGGGTGGAGTAGGTTCCTTTTATTTGACTGTCTGGAAATATAGTCGGGGAGAGGTTCTTATGCAATTAACTGTAGAGTGACTTTGCCACTGATATATGGGCCCTAGCATTATCGGGCCCATATATCAGTGATAAAATCATGGTATCCCTAACTGAGGATCTCATTTTGTCACTTATTGCTTTTGGTCGAATAAAAAGGTGGTGTAAGAGATATTCAAAAATTATGAAGTTTGACCAAGATGTAGTCCAAGTTATACTCAAGACAATAGTGTAGGTTTGGTAGGGTATAAGGAGCAGAAGAACAACATACAAATGGTTTTCATTGATTTAGAGAAGGCTTGTGATAAAATAGAAGGAATATCATGTGGTGGGATTTTGACAAATATAAATTCCCAACAAAGTATCACTCATTAAGGACATGTATAACAATGCTATGAGTCATGTTCGAACAAGTGATGGTGACACAAATGACTTTCTAGTTAAAATACACTACCTAAAAAAGGGTCATTAGTGACGGGTCATAACAGTCTTTAGTGACGAACATCGTACTCGTCACCCTTATCGTGTCACTAATGACCTAACATTAGTGATGAGCATACATCTTTACCCATCACTAATGGTCACCTTTAGTGACGGGTATAAATGTTCACGCATCACTAAAGGTACATTTAGTGACGGGTATATATGTTCACGCGTCACTAAAGGCAGATTTTTTCATTTCAGATATATCCTATACAATTTAGTTTAGTTTATTTCAGTCCAAATGAGTTAATGATTAGATCTGAGATGATCACGGAGGGCCTCTTTTCATTATTTTTATCATCGTTCCGATGTGATTTCTGTATGGTCATCATCAGTGAGCCCTCTACCCCGAGCCACAATATAGGAGGAGAGGCGATGATGATGATGAAGAAGAAGAATAGATCTGAGGTAGTCATAGAGACATTCTTTCTATTATTTTTGTCATTGTCTCGATATGCTTTTCATGTGGTCATCGTCGGTGAGGCCTCTACCTTAAAACAAAATATAGTAGGAGATACGATGATAAAGAAGGATATAAAGAGGCGATAACAATATAGGAGAGCAAGCAATATGATTTGGTGAAGCAATTATAATAACTTTGTACCCTTTGTTAAAACAGTCCAATGTCGATGAGCTTATGGTCGAGTGGAGCATGAAGTAACGCCGGCCATTGTCGAGTAGATCTTGTAGTGATGTCATCCACTATTGATAGAGCTCGATCGCGATGAGAATGGTAAAGATCAAGTAGAGAGAGCAATGGAGGGAAGTTATAGAATACTTGAGAGTAAAGACTGAAGAGAGGAGACGGGGCTTCATAATAGTGTGAGTATATTTTCGGGCTAGTGATCTTCTGCTTTCCCAAATTTTCAAAAAATTTCGCATGCATTAGTCTTTAGTGACGAGTCTAGATATTCACGTGTCACTAAAGGTAGCTCTTTAATGACATGTCTAGATATTCACGTATCACTAAAGATAGGTATTTAGTAATGTGTCTCACACACATCACTAAAGATAGGTCCTTAGTGACGGGTCTCAACATTGCCCATCACTAAAGATTAGTTTAAAATCTGGCAACTCATTAGTGACGCGTATCATTGACACTCGTCACTAAAGGTAAATTAGTGATACGTGTCTTTTATCTATCACTAAAGTTACACCACTAAAGGTCATTTGTGTGGTAGTGATATGACCACATCAAATGTCAGCTTTAATCTTTTTTCTATTTTTTTGGTGATGGATGAGGTCATGAGAGACATATAAGGGTATATCTCTTGGTGTATGTTTTTCACTGACAATGAGTACTAGTTGATGAAAGTCGGATGGAGTATATATGAAACTGGAGTTGTGGAAGCACACTCCTGAATCCAAAAGTTTTAGACTCAGTGGACTAAAACTGAATATATGAGATATGACTTTAACACTACTACACATGAGGAGAGAGTATTAGTTTAGAAGGTTAAGTAATACCCACGAAAGATATATTTTGATATTTGGAATCGATGTTTCAAATAAATAGGGATATTGATGAATATGTTAGCTATAGAATCAAAGTGGATGGATGAAGTAACGATAAGAATTTGTTATTCTTTGTGACAATAGGGTACAACAAAAGCTAAAAGACAAGTTCTATAGAACGATGATTATACTTGCAATGTTGTATGGTGTGGAATGTCAACCTATAAAAGATGACATGTTCAATAGTTAATTGTTACAAAAATGTGTATGTTGTGTTCAATTTATGAACACACAATAATAGATCAAGTCTAAAATAATGTTATATTTGATAGGATAAGGTAGCCGTTGACACCCAAATTTGGCATTAATGGTTGAAATTGTCGAAATATCAAGTTTTGGTAATTTGGGCCAAAAATATGCCTTCCCTGGCACAGGCCGGTCCAACCGGCCATATAGGCCCGGTCAGACCGGCCCAATGGGTCCAGTCAGACTGGCCCAAGTCTAGAATTAGAGGTAGAGTTTGATTCTAGGCTATTTTTATCTATAAATAAATCCTAACCACTTTTGTCTGAATCCTACTCAGTTTAGGAGTCGAGGAACTTGAGACCAGCCTCTATAAATAAAGGGATGAGGTCGATTCAAAGGGTATCTCCACAGATCAACTCAAAACCCTAGTTTTGAATCGTACCTTTACTTTTCAATCTACCTTTTGCCCTAGCATTACTTTACTCCTAGTAGTAGCCCTTTGTCAATTTGATTAGCAAATTGTCCATACTTATTCACGTGATCACGAGTTCATTATGGGTTTGATCCGAAAACCTTCTACTTCGTTGTCGTACTGGTTTTTATCGTTTTTATCGGTTTTTACCAATAATTCGGTCTCCTGGCCGAATCACCCCTAGTTTTCTGGTGTTTTTGCAGTGTTTCATCACCACTATCTTCTCCAAGAAGTTTGGTCATCATCCATCCACGGCAAGACGGTCATTGGAGCCCTGGAGATCGTTTCTAGGAGTCGTTGGTCCGACCGGAGGCCACCCTTCGGTCCGACCGTCCCGTGTCACGTCGTCACTCGGAGCGCCAACACGCATTGGTCCGACCGTCCGTACAAGGCCGGTCCGATCGGACCTCGCAGAGGGCCTCAGGGACGCTCCGCATCAACGCCGGAGACCACCCCCCGAGGGGCATCCGTACCCGCCGGTCCGACCGGGCGCCAGACGTCGGTCTGACCGACTGGAAGGCCGAACCCCCTTCAGTTGTCTCCACGATGCACTCTGAAGGGCACCCTTCGCATACCCTCGGTTGGACCAGGATTCACCCTCCGGTCTGACAGACCGAAGGCTGGAGCCCCTTCGGTCAATGCTTTGCATTGGAGGCCACTTCGCGCCAAAGTCCCTTCGTCTCGTCCTCCGCACCGTTGGTCCGACCGGTGGTATAACTCCGGTCCAGCCAGCCTCCCTTGGCCGGTCCGACCGCTAGGACCCTCGGTTGAACCGACCCTGTTCTGGCCGGTTTAATTAGGTTCTATTATTTTTAGTTATTTTCTCACAGATCGGTTGATTGAATAATTTTAAATTAATATTATTTGTTTGCCTAGCGACTCCGCTATTTCCTTACCACTGTTTAAGGATCGTCGGAACACAACGTCGGTGTTGTGTTACGTTTAGGGGTTTACTCCTAAATATCCGCATGCTTTTGGATCGCCGAACCGGCCCAAGTGTGAGGACGCATTTTCATGTCAATAGTAGCATCAATTGAAGAAAAGTTTGCCCAACACTCGTTGATATGGTGTTACTTGCTCAATGGAGAACTTTATAGAAACCAATGCATAGTAAAATCTTGAGGCTGTGTTAATATTACGAGAGATAGGAAAAGATTGAAACTATCTTAAAATGAAACAATAAAAAAGACTTGAAACGACATGTTATTTCCGAAGATTTGGCCTTTTAATAATAGTGCATACATAGAAACTAGCTATTCATGTGCCTTATTGATTAATAGTTCTCATGGGTTTCAACTCTAACCTAACTCAACTTATTTAACTTATTTGGGATTAAAAGGTTTTGTTGTTGTTGTTGTTTAAAGAAGATTAAATGTTCATGACAACCATTAATAACTAGTGTTAGCTGAGCTGTTTTATGTGGCTACTTTAGGGTCAAAAAATATGGTACAAATCCTAGAGATAGAGTGAGTTGTGGTGAACATTTGATCAGGTTAGTCAGGTTTTGTTGCAGTGAAAATACAAAATAGACTATGTATCCAACCCACTTTAATTTCTATTTTTTTTACTGTTCTCTTGTATTTATTTGAGCTAGAAGACTAGATTTAAATTTTATAAAAAAATATAGAAGGGCATTGGTGATGTGTAATATTTTGTAGAATTTTTATAGATTTATTTAATACAAACATCGTGCTCAAGAATTTTTCTATTGATATCAATCCATAGAAAAAGTTTTAATTAAATGCATAGAATACAAAAAACAATAAACAATATGCTTTCATTGAAAGAAATTTAATCATTCATGAATTTTAGAATTTTTACAATACAAAAAGTTGACTTTGTTATAACACTAGTGTGAGTGGCAACCACATGTCCACATCCATATATATCATCATCTCAAGTTGTTGTACCCCCTCTTTTGCAGGGTCACATGTATAACTTAACGCACATTTATTTTAGCTTGAGATTATAACAATTTAGCTTTTTTCATAAGCCAAAACAAATATGGCAACTTATTATATCAGCTTATTATAATTTACAGTGCAGATTATAACAATTCAGTAAGGCGGTCCATCCTAAAAATTTTTATAAGCCGGATTATTATAATCCTAAGCTGAAACAAACATGTCATTAATTTATGTGGGCGGTGCACGTTGTTCATTGCTTATTGCATCTCTGCAATTAACCTAGTTAATTAACTGGCTACTTATTGGGTGAGGTCGGTCAGGTTCTGTTGGCAATTCCCACTGGCCAATTCAATCCTTTTCGAAAGATAATCTTTCAAATTTAACAACGTGATCTAGCAGATAATATTTTCTTTATAATGCTACACTCATCAGAATTTAATTTGCTGATTAGATATGCATGCCACTAACTTCACTTCCAATCAGGTGTGGTTACGTTCTAAGATGCACTACTTGTAGTAAGTGTATGTTTGTGAAGCTTTTGGCCACTACAGTTACTCTACTCTGACTCAATTATTAAATCTCATAGAATCTAAGATGAAAGATGTTGTGGGTGTATTTGCTTGGGACGCGGATTCTAAAAAAGTTGACGCGAGGTGTGAACCGTATAAAAATTGTTGTGAGCTATGGGTTGCGGAAATGCTGAGAAGTTGTTTGGTTGAAATAGTCGTGGATTTATGTTTTGGTAGCGCGTGATGTTTGATTATATTTTTACTATAGAATTTTGCGTGTAAATTATTACGATCATGAAATGTTGTAATGTTTATATTAAAATTATACATTTTTAATTACACCGAAATGATATATTTTACTAAAATTTCACCTTTTCAAATTTTACATGAACTAGTGCATGGTGGGTAATTTTTGTTTAAAATTGCACTGAGAAAATGTGAAAGTTAGGATCCAACTGCAACTTTTAAAAAACTGGTTAGTCCATGCACATGTTTGGTTCAGCTTCCGGCTTTCTAGCTAGGAAACCGGTTAGAAAAGCTGAACTAAACACAGCCTACAAAAGACATCAACTTCTCCGTATTTTCACTAACTAAACGCGGGTGTTTCTTAAAATATATCCCTCAAACAAACACCAAATAATTTAAGTATCATAAGTACTCACATACACATCTGGTCCAGGTCACATCTTGACATGTATATGTTGCTTTCTCTCTAATATCTTGTCAATTAGTGCCTTTTGGCTCAAAAGGTGTATTTTTCACTAAGGAGAATATGAAAACCACTGAAAACTTTGGAGTAAATCTCTCAGTGTCAACCTCTGAAATCAAACCGGTGAGAAATGCAACATGTATCACGAAAATTTTGTTTTATAAGCCATTTTAAATTATATTAAAAAAACTTAAATTTATCTTACTTTATAATTAACGAACTTGAATGTGCTCGTGATCGGCTCTCTATTCAATCACAACCTTCTACCCTTACTAATCTCGCAGCCACCCCCTCCACACCACAAGCATCTACCCGTGAGAGATCGATCGATGTCCTCGCTTCCGAAGAAAATGTTTTTAAAGTGATTAACACATTTGTTTCAATTTCAACGTATTTATTGTTTTTTGTTTTTTACCGTTGCGTTAGCACGGACGCTATTATACTCATAGCTATAAAAACTCGTCAAATTAGCATATACAAATTGTTTATTCCAACTCAATTAAGTGGCATATATATATATACAAAATTAACTCTCTTTACCGTCTATTACATGGATGCTACACATGAACCCTAGTAGATAGTGGAGAAAGCGGGGAGCTAGATCCAACGGTAGAGATTAGCTGGTTGGCGGGTGGATCAGGAGATCTGGACCGTCGCTTCTGGCCGAAAGCCTTCTTTGAGAAGAGCCGCCATCACCCACAGCTTCACTGTGCCGTCGCTGATAATCGGATCATCCCCTACTTCACTAACCTGCACGCACATGTAATTAACAGTGTCATTATAAAGCATATTAACTATAAAATGTATTCGAGATTAAATTTTAGAGCATGAATTGTTTTGTTTATAAAATGTACTGCTGGTATGAAATTAATATGGTGTGTATGTACTCCCTCCGGTATAAAAAAACAAGTCGTTTTAAACATTATTTCAGATACCAAGAAGTTATTAATTAGGCTATTCAGAGTGATGGGTTTCATAACACTGTTTTCTAGAAGACCATTTCAGTTTTGCAACTAAATGAAATATCTTCTCTCAGCGGAGAGTTTCATTTCCATATTTCCTAGGCTAACCAGTGTAATTAAATATAACTAGCTCCCATGAAATACCCTCTCTTCGATGAAACGATTTGGCTCGTAGTGAGCGTTTCATTTCGTTTCATTCTTCTTGGAAACGGGTTAGCACTATGTCATGGAGATGACACTGCTTCCTTCTCTTCTCTCATTAATTTAATGTCATGTCAGCAAAAAATCTGATGTGTCAGGGTAATTAATATCATGAAACCCTCACTGTAAATAGCCTTAGTGTTATGTTTTTCTTGTTTGCCGCTATCTGTGTGTTAATAAAGATAGCGTAGAAAACGAGAGTAAAATATTACTACTGGAGAGGTATCAATGTCTAAAATGTGGAATAAAATATAAAACGACTAGTTTTAGGCAACCCTGGATACGAGCTTAAAACGATTTATTTTTCTATACTGGAAGAATTAATAGTTTTTATAAATTAAAATATGTCAATGAATTTATTGGTTATTGGTTGAAATATTAATCGAGGTTTAATCTTTAGAGTCGAAATAGGCTTAAAAAAAGTAAGCAGAGTGAGCAATTGATTACCTTGAGGGTGAGAGTTGACACGACTCGGTCCGGCGAGCAGCCGAGGTTGGAGCTCTCCACGCGGAAGCACGCCAGCGACTCGACGGCGGCGCAGAGAGGCGCAGCCACGCCGTCGGCGCGCTCGCACTCGACCGTCACGAAGAACCGGCCGTCGCCGACCTGCGCCGCGCCGACGTGGGTCACCCTGGCGCCGTGCGTCGTCGTCAGGGCAACGGCGCCGCCGCCGCCGCTGCTCCCCTCGTCTCTGTCGTCCGTCGCGGCCGTCGTCGCCCGAGCCGCCGCCGCTGCCGATGCCGATGCCGATGCCGATGCCGCGCGTCCGCCGTGGTGGCCAGCTTCTTGGCGGCGGCGCCCTGGTCGCACGGCGGCCGGAGACGACCTCGGCCCAGTCGGCCGCGCCTCGAGCACGGCGACCTCCTCCTTGAGCTTCTTGGCGTGAGCTTGCAGATCCTTGACGTAGACCACCGCGTCGGCGATGATGGAGGCCTTGTCCATCTGCAAGGCATCGCAAGCTAGCGTTGGCACGGCGTCCTCGTCGTCCTCGTCGTCGTAAACGCAGCAGAAGAGCACTAACCTTTGTGATGTTGGGGACGAGGGCTCGGAGCTCGTACAGCTTCTCCTTCATGCGGACCCTCCGCTTCCGCTCCGACACGATCGTCTTGGACCGGTCGCGCCTCTTCCTCGTCGCCGAGTTATCACCGTCGTCGCGGCAGGCGAGCTCCCCGGAAGGAGGGCTCACGTCGCCGTCCCCATCCCCGCAGCTACCCAGCTGATCTGGCGAGGCGCCGCCCTCGCATATCTGCCACGCATGCAGCCGATGCACATCACCACCAACATCGACAGCGCCGTCGACGACGACGACATTATCATCGCCGCGGACGCCGAACAGCTCGCCGAGCTGCATGAGGTCCTCCACCCAGTCGCCCCCGTCGTCTTCCCCGCCGGCCGGCGGGCCGATGACGTCGCCGAAGACGACGCCATCTCCTCCGCACACGACGTCGAAGAAGCTTGGGCTCATCATGAGTTGCCCCGCCGGCGGCGGCGACAGCTGCAGCAGGTGGTGCTCCATGGTTGATGCCTACCAAGCAAGTCTCAGTGGTGGTGGCGCTACTTGTGTTACATTAATTGCCAGCTGATTAGGAGCTAATTAAGCTTAGCTAGCCTCAACTGGCGCCCTTTTTATATAGCTCGCAAGTTCGTCAAAAGAATCGGAATATGTGTGTGATGTGTCGAATCGACAAATTGTTGTGTTTGATAAACTCTATCAAACTCGTTCCAAACATAAATTAGATTGTCTTTGTTCAGCTTTTTCGACCTGAAGTTGAACAAAACAGTCAAAAGCGGTAACTTTTTGTATCGGGAAACTCTAACTTTCGGAGTTTTTCGATTCAACTTTGAACAAAAATTATTAACCGCACTGTTATAATATACTAGTTCATGTGATGTTATAATATACTGGTTCATGTGATATTTAGAAAGGTGAAATTTTAGAAAGATATATCATTTTATTATAATTAAAAATATATAGTTTTAGTATAAACACTACAAAATTTCATGATTATAATAATTTACACGCAAAATTGCATATTAATAACGTAACTAAACAATTTCTCAACTTTTTCATATCTCACAACTCATATCAGTTTTTCTATGGTTTGCAGTAGTTTTTTAAAATTACGGACCAACCAAACGCACCGTAAGATTATCTAGTAAGATTATCTAATTCGAAACAAACATGGTAAACTCAATATGTTTATGAAAATTTTAAGATTTTCGTTGGAATTTCACAAAATTTTTGTTCTATATGTACCAATTAATAAGTTCAGATAGATGATTATAAAATACTTTCTTCGTCTCAAAATATGATATCTTTTAGAGTTCAGAAATTATTTCAAATATAGCAAATGTCACTTTTAACTTTAAATATCCATAGTACATACCGTTTTACTTTATTAATTATTACTCCACTCAACTACTCCCGAGCTAACACTCACGTACTCCAAAAAAAGATATTATATTTTCTTGTCTGTATTCTTAATTTAGTATATGCTTCTTCCGTTAACTTTTAAACGACGCAGTTGACTTCTAACTCAACGTTTGACCATTTATCTTATTCAACAAATTTATATAAATATGTAAAAATAGAAGTTACGTTATACCTGGAATACTTTCAGTAATAATTAAAACAAATTATAACAAAATAAACGATATTTTAAAAAGATTTTTGAATAAGACTTTTATCTCGAACATTAAGATAAAAGTCAATTATATCATTTAAAAGTTAACGGAGGTAGTACATGAAATATAAAAGCTCTTATATTTTAAGACGAAATTAATATAATGATAGTGTTAATTTTAATAATACAAGGCGTGTCATTCACCAAGGAAACGTGAAAAAACTTCTTAAACTAATAGTGTATGCAGTTCTCATTTGCACTTAAATTGCAATTATTGTTAATGATTTGTCCCGGCCGAGACTAAGCATCTCGATTAGATCGATGCAGGTTTATCATCATTATTAGTCAGTAGCTAGCCTTGGGAATCTAATTGGGATTTTTTTAATGATCTGCAGGTTAATTTGGTTGTCATGGCACGTACAACACCGTGCTTTGTGTTTGTGTTTGTGTTTATGTTTATGTTTGTGTTTGGTATCATCTGCATCACGGACATTTTGCAAAAACAACCTCCACTCACTCAGTGGCGGAGCTAGAGAGAAATTGAAGGGGGTGCACCACTTTAAGCGGTACACCTACCATATTTAGTTTAAGGGGGTGCACATAGGGTAAAAATTTACAAATATACATTAAAAAAATTTTTAGAACCGGGTTCCCGGGAACCCCCTCAGCTCAAAGTAGCTCCGCCCCTGCACTCACTGGCTTGAATGAAGAGAGAGAATTGTTTATAGACATCTCCATTTGAAGATTGGACAATTTCCATTTGAAGATTGGACAGATCAACTGTAAACATTAAATAACTTATAGACATCTCCTATCCGTGTGTTGCAATTATTGTTTATTTAATTGTTTGTGTTGTAAATTCCAAGAATTTGTAGATAACAGTTGTTTGTGGGTTGTACATGCCCTTGTATACGTGCAATGGCACGGCAACTAGCGGACGGTTTGATAAATCTAAAATACATATAAAATTATGAAGCTGGAAAATATAGCCACACTTCTATGGATTTTTTTAAGAAGATTTACATACTCCTCCACTCTTAAAAAAATGAAAAATCTAGTATTGTTTGATTTATCTTCAACACCAGTAAGAAAGAATATAGGAACTAGAACCCTAAAAAAAGGCATTAGATCTCGAGATCTATCCATGATCTGATCTCTCTCTCTCTCCCATATGCATGATGGATTATATTACATGGAAGTCGTTTAAACTAGTGTCTATTCGTACGGCGTTTGCTTCAATTATTCCAACCTTCGAGTGAACCTTTGAGTCTTTGACCCCATCTAATTGATAGAAATTTGAACAAAATTCTGTCAAAAACTAAACATGGTATGATTATGTACTATACAACATACACCCGAGATAATACTTCTAATTAATCACCACCCTTAATATTCAGTATTATATAATTCTATAGATATAAGGAGATAATAGATCATCTTATTTAAATCTAAGCCGTTGGATAAAAATAGTAAACGGTTCATGATTATTTGGTTTTGCCTTTCTTTAAATTATCCTTTAAAACTATAAACTTTAACCATTTGTTTATTTTAAAATATATTAGTAATATTTATTTATTATAAAATATATTAGTAATATATATAAAACCTATGGTGTTTGAAAGCTTGACACTACGGGAATACACTTGTTTGCTGAGTACCTAGGGCACTCGGCGAAGCCTCTTTTCCACTCGACACAAGCCTTATCAGCGACGTGGGTGTTCGTCGATTACTTTTTATCGGGCACTCGGCGAAGTCTTCGCCGAGTGCAATATAGACTTCGTCGAGTACCACGTGGGGCACTCGACAAACGTGGTCGGCTGACGGCCGGGGGCGCCTTAACGGCCATTTGCCGAGTGCCCCACGTGGCACTCAGCGAAGCCCCTTCACCGAGTGCCGGGGCACTCGGTGAAGGGGCTTTGCCAAGTGAAAACTTATTGGAGTACAAATATGTAGGTATAACTTTTGTGTAAAGAATATATTTGTAAATTAACTAATTATTGGTCAAGTTTTTTAAAGTTTGACTTTTTTTAAGAATCAAAATATGTCTTTCAGTTTTACAAGGTGGAAATTCACTAGTTTTTGCGAGATTTTCCTAATCATAAATCTATGCAAGGAGAAGTTGCAAGAGTGTGTTAATTAACTAGACTTGGTGTATTTATATATAATTCGAATGAGATTTCTTGTGTTCTTCTTCCCTTTTTCCTTTGTAGAATTCAGACATTGTTAGTGTGCTTCAGAGATGCTAGATCAAGAAGAGTGTAATTAAATTAATATAATCCAAATTTATATATTATAATAAGTTGTTCAATTATCTATTTCTTTATATTTTAAACATAATTATTATAATCAAACAAACACACCACCCTTAATTTATTAAACAAAGTTGCATTAAAAGACAATTTCTTCAAATAACATTTTTTCTAGAGTTTTGCAGAAATATTTTATCCTGAATTTTTTTGTTGAAATAAACTCTTGTCACCAAATCGATTATGGGCGATTAGCACCTTCTCGCCAACTTCGTCGGACAATTAAGAAGCTAATCGCCAGCTAATTGGGCGATTAGGAGGCTAATCGCCATCTAGTTGGGAGATTAGGAGGCTAATCACCAGCTAGTTGGGCGATTAGGAAGCTAATAATATTAGTTGTTGCTTTTGAGCTTTGAATTATAAGTTAGTGAAATAATTTTGGTTGGAGCGATCAAGGGGTTGTATTATTTATTATTCCATTATTTTAGTGTTAATATTTAATAAGAATAAAATTAGTTGTCTAGCTATTTAATATTTATACGTGACATCGTGTACAATTATTTCAGGTTTAGTTTATAGTATTAGTGAAATATTTGTAATAAAGTAATTTTGATTCGATCAAGTGCTCATGGAGATTTATTATTATATACGGCATTATATTGTACTAATTATATTAATTAGGGGGTCATTAAATAACGTTAAACACACCTAGCATGGAACTTTCACCAGCTTGGTTGGAGGATTACTACCTAATCGCCCAACCAGCGTGAGTGATGATTAGCTAGTAATCGCCCGGCCAGTGAGCGATTAGCTTCCTAATAAAATCACTAATCGCACCCACGAATTGGCGATAATAGTTAATTTCTGCAATATATATATATATATAGTACATTTCTGCAAAATTTGAGAATAAAAATGATTATTTGAACACACGTAAAAGATAGATTTTTTAAAAATTAGTATTTTTTTTTAAAAAAATCAAATTTGTACGACGGTTTAAAAAAATTCAAAAATAGGTGGCGGTCGGCCGACTAGTGCCACGTGGCAGCCCGTCGACACTTAGTCGGCCGACTGACGCCACGTCAGCGCCAGTCGACCGACGGTTGGCCGATTGGCACCCAGGCCGCATAGCACGCCTCACGCCTGCTCTCCCTGGGGCCGTTCGGCCCCGTGCCCGCCCACCCCCTCACCTCCCGCCAGGTGCGAGGGCAGGCGGGCGCCAGTCAGCCAACCATCGGTTGACTGGCGCTAACGTGGTGCCAGTCAGCCGATGGTTGACTGATTACCAACTACTTTTTGATTTTTTTTAAACTGCCAAACAAATTTGTCCTTTTAAAAAATACCATTTAAAAAATTCAAAAAGATAAGTTAATTATATATAAGGTTTGTGTTGGAATTTGAAAGTATAGTTTGCTTGGAAAATTAATCGGTTGACTTGTTTAATACTTCATCCATTTCATAACAAATAAACTTACGATCAGATGAAATATTTCATATCACAACGAATCTGGATATTGATAATATCTACATTCGTTGTAATATGAAAATGTGTCCCATTCGGTCTATATCACTGTCTACATTCGTTGTGTCATAAAATATCTCATTCGATCCTAAGTTACTATATCACGGGAGAGGGAGTGTAGTTAGTGTTATTAGCTAGTAGGCTTCTAAATTTAGGGGGTGTTTGGTTACGAAGATTAAATTTTAGTCTATATCATATCGGATGTTTATATACTATTTTGGAGTATTAAATGTAGACTATTTACAAAATCCATTCATAATTAGTGGATTATTCGTGAGAAGAATCTAATGAGCCTAATTACGCCATGATTTGATAATGTAATACTATAGTAAACATTTGCTAATCATGGATTAATTAGGCTTAATATATTCGTCTCACAAATAATCCTTCGATTACGCGATTACTTTCATGTTTAGTCCTTCAAATTGATTTCTAAATATCTTATGTGACACGGACTACATTTTAGGGGGTGTTTGGATACCCTAGGCTAAAGTTTAGCCCTTGTCACATCGGATGTTCGGATGTTAATTAGAAGGATTAAACATGAGCTAATTATAAAACTAATTGCAGAACCCCTAGGCTAATTCACGAGATGAATTTATTAAGCCTAATTAATCCATCATTAGCACATTTCTACCGTAGCACCACATTATCAAATCATTATCTAAATAGGCTTAATATATTCGTTTCGCGAATTAGCCTAGAGATTCTACAATTAGTTTTATAATTAGATCATGTTTATTACTTATAATCAGCAGCCGAACATTCGATGTGACGGGACTAAAATTTAACTCGGAAGCCAGACATATCTTTAGTCCATAGAACCGAACACCATCGAATAACCCGATTAGTACGTATAACCCAATCTGGAAACCCTGAAATGCTAAGCTAGATTCACCTAGCTAGAAAGCAAGCAATAGCCAGTAGCTAGGTCATGGCCAAATGCCAAATAAAAATGATCAGAGAGATTAACGCCACTCATCATCCCTGCTAATGATCATTGATTGGTTTGGGATCTAATTAATGTAGTAACTTGGTTTAAGGTTCTCAATGCGTCTGTTTGGTTTAGTGTACGATGAGGAATGGAACCGAATGTTTCGGAACCATCTCGTTCAACCAAAAAATCAGTATCACACGGTTCAGCATATCGATAGGGAATATTCTATTTCTGGGAATAGTTCGATTTCACTTGATTCCACCTCATCACTCGAACCAAATAGCAGTATCACCCTATATCTAAAAACCATTTTGTCCGTTCCTTCTCGTAGAGGGAACCAAACACTACCTTGGTTTGACCATTTTGACAAAGCGTCCATCCATACACAACACGCCACCTACAAGTTAGGACAGGCCAAGTGATGAATTGTTGGTACAAATTATATGATATTATATGTGTATAAAAAAACTTATCTAGCTCTTAATTTTTTATTTTTTTAGTATTTCAGAGTGCAGCAACAGATGGGAGGCACTATCCACACTGGCAACGACGATGAGATGAAGAATTTAAATATAAAAGTACATGACAACAACCAAGAGAATCTTGTGCTTTCTTTTTAGTTTTTATCCCCCTCCTGGAGTTCTTTAAGCTCCTGTGGAGACTTTCTTCTGTAGCAATTTAAAAGTTTTTTCTATCTTTCTATATATCGACATTGCGGCGGAGCTAGAGAAAAACTGAGGGGTGTATCACTTTAAGCGGTACACCATATTGAGTTCAGGGGGTGCACAAAGAGTAAAAAAATTCTAATAATAACTATTTTTTTGAACCGGGTTTTGGGAACCCGCATCGGTTCTCTTGACCACTAGAGATAAAGAAGAAAAAAAGTGAATGATGATAATATGGAGAAGACTAGCGCTCGAACGTAATCGTTAGAAGCACACTTCCGCCGTCCGATTGCCCGTCTCGTGCATCCTAACCGTCCGATCAAAACACGTTTATCTTTAACAGTGAAACGATCATTTTTAATACGTGAAACATTCATATTCAACGGGTGAAATATTTATCTTCAACAGGTAAAGCATTTCGAAATAAAAACCTTCAACATGTGAAAAATCTTCGAAATAAAAAGAGTAAAACATATTTGAAATGAAATTGTGAAACATTTGGAATAAAAGAGTGAAATATTTTTCCCTCACGTATTAAACATCGAGTTCCAACTGTTGTAACAGGTGAAGCATTCATTTTCAATTGGTAAAACATTCATCTTCAGCTCATAAAATATTCACCATGAAACATTCATTTTCAACCGGTAAAACATTCATTTTTAACCGATGAAATTTCATCGTAAAATTTCATTGCTAGTTGCGCGCTTAGACGACTATGCATTGGATGATATGGACCGTACGTCTTACTTACATTCGGAAACGGAGGGAGTAGTAAATACAATACTCCTAGTAATAAATTAAACGAATATTAGGAGATATAGAGTACATCATATACACAGTTGAACTAGCATATTATATTAGGATAAGGTACACAATGTCAGGCCGCATTTTGGTCAAAAAATATATTTTACTTGTAATATTTTAGTATCTTAAAAGTAAATTATTTATTTGGTAATGGAATGAGCATAAACGAACTACTAGAAATAGAAAAGTGGTTGGCAAAAATTAAGGCAATTAGATGAACTACTCTAATAATGGTTTAGAGTGTTGCTTTAGCTTGATTAGGTGGATAATATAAATTAGTTGAGTTAACAATAGAATTGGAGAGCTGGAAAATTGTATTAATTGTTGCCCCCTTCTTTCATGGATGAAGCTGATGGATGAGCTAGAAGCTTCAAAATTATCCAAATTCAATTAAAATTGTCTTGTTAGATGCTTTCCCGTTTTATATAGTTTTGATTTTTTTTAAAGTCAAGCTTCTCTACTAATGTTAAGAAAATTGTATTAGGTAGTGTTTTTTGAGGGACGAGATGGGATAAGACGATTCCATTCCTTTTTTAAATGGGATCATCGCTTTTTTGTTTGGTTTATGTGATATATTCATTCCACCTAGCACCACCGTTCCCAAGCCGGTGGCTACCGCGCCGCTGCCCGCCACCGGCGTTGTGTCATCTCTCATAGCCACGCTAGGACGTCCCTCGCAACAGCTCTGCCTGAGCCCCGTCTTTGGCCTCGGCTATTGTGTCATCATGCCTCTACCCTGATTAGCGCCCCAACCTCTATGGTCGCCGCATCGCCGTGCCTCTATCCCACCATCCCATTCGTGCCTCCATCCTCGAGTTGCTCCCTAGCCACGCTCCACAGAGCTCCGGTCGCCATCTCTCATCCCCCGACGCCGCTCCACCCTAGTCGCGCTGCTCCTATCACTAGCTTGGCTATGCCTTCGTGTCGTCCTGGTCGTGCCTCCGTGCTACCTCGAAGTGGGACGTCCTCATCCCCTCGTTTTCACGAGACGGTGCTATCCTGCATCTAGCGGAAACATTCCCTTTTGAGACATCTCACCCCACCCCTAAACCAAACACTATAAAAAAATAGGCTCATCTCATCTCACTCTGGCCAAGCAATCCAAACCTACAATGTATAATAAATAGCATATTAAGACATAGTTTACGATAAATTTAATTAAACTAATTTAATATTATAATTATCAATATATTTTTCTACAAATTTAGTCAAAACTAAAAATTTTACTTATGAAAAAAATAACTTATAATGTATAACATATATAACAGGGCAAAGAAAAAAGAATACTTCTGATAGAATAAATCCAAGAGGAAGCATGCACTTATTTCTATTGGCTTGTCACCTTCCAATATGAGCTTAAACATATTTGCTCTTTTTGCTCTTGAGAAAAAAAAAATCGGATGTGATGGTCAAATTTGTCCTTTGTGTGTTCTTTTTTTGAATCGAATTTACATTTGAAATTTTGTTAAATTAAATGCCAGACAGCTATTGTATCAATGTTATAGAAATTTCAGAATTTTGCGTAAGTAAATTTCATGGCGTGAGCAAAGATTGACATACACCGAGCATAAAATATTTACCGAGTGTATGTTTTAGTACACTCATAAAGGTTGTTTTGCCGAGTGTCCGTTAGAATACACTCTGTAAACTATTAGGCACTCGACAAACGTGTTGTTTATCGTAGTGAGTGGGTAATAGAATTTTAGGGGAGAGCTAGAGCAATACTAATAAGTATAATAGTGATGTAAAAAACAATAAAAACATAATAGTTATAGTTTAAAATTGTTTAAGACTCATGTATGTGTACACTCCTGCCTCAAATTTTAATCCAATAAAAACAAGTTGTGCATCAAAGTGCCACAAATTTGATTATTTTTTCCATCTGAAAGTTTAATATCTTGTTCTTTAGCAAGTTGTGCACACTATTCACCATCATCTTTCCAATGTAACCTTGCTATCCTCTTGTTGCAAGGCAATGCTAAGAATATTTTGTTGACTTCTATTTTGCTACAATTGTTGATGCACTAAAAAACCAACAATTGCCAATAATGGTTGACTTCTAGGATTTAGACTTCTTAACTGTTTCTAAAATATAGTTTGTTTTACAATTTCTATATATTTTTTATATTATCTTTTATGTTTATCATCTTAAAGTAAATGACACTCATCTCATAAATAAATGATTCTATTTTTCTATGAAGAATAAATAATAAGAGGGTAATGTGGTCATTCTCAATAGAATATCATTATGCAGACTACACTGTTTTAGAGATAGTGACCAACTAACTAACTGTCAACCATGTTTTTGACCACATTATTACTTAGGTGTTGTTTAGTTTTTTTAGTATAAAAGTTTAGTCCCGTTATATCATATGTTTAGATGTTATTTTAGAGTATTAAATGTAGACTATTCATAAAACACATTTATAATTGGTGGATTATTCACGAGACGAATCTAATGATACTAATTACGTCATGATTTGACAATGTGATGCTACAATAAATATTTGCTAATCATGGATTAATTAGGCTTAATAAATTCATCTCGCGAATAATCCTATGATTCTGTAATTATTTTTATAATTAATTCACGTTTAATCCTTCGAATTGATGTCAAACATCCGACGTGACACGGTCTAACTTTAGTCCATGAAACCATACGCCCACTTAATCATCTTTCTTGTTGGAAATTAATGGCACTTACCTCCCATTGAGAAACAAGTCCCATTGATCTATGGGTTAATTTTTCTGTGCCACTACAATTTTCACGGTTTGCCAATATGCTATCGATGTGTCACTAACAGATGGGGGCCACCACAGTCACTGACAGTGGCATGTAAGCAATTTGTAAAAATTATAATGGCATGTGAGTAATTTTCCCTTGATCTAAAGAGAGTGATTTTACCGTCATCCTCGAGAAGGTATCAGAAGCTACCAAAATTAATACCAAAAATTGTACGTGGTATTTTTCGGCTCGTAAAATTGTGCATCTAAAAAAAATGTGAAAATGGTTTTGAGCAGCTTTTACTAAGCAATTTAGAATCCCAGCCGACAAACTTTATCAGTATTTCCATTTGGCTATGCATGCCAACTAAATTGCTCGATTAGTTAGAACAAATTCGTCAACGGTGATAAGAATCATTTCCATAAAAAAAAGTGATGATATATATGAAGCAACTCTCATGTACCATAAAAATTCGAGAATTCTAAATTGCAAAGGAACAAATGTATACAATTTTATACTCCTACGTATATATATATGTGTGTACTAACACTGCTAATAACAAAAAAAAGTTTGGTATTATCACCAAAACATTATTGTCCCTAGGAAAAAGTGTGCATATTCCCTAAACTTTAAATTAAAACTGATTCATATTTAGGGAGCTAGATAATCGGTTTTAAAGTTTAGGTTGCTAGATTGAATATCATGTTAAGGGCGTGTTTATTTTAGGCTCTGTTTAGGGGAGTTTCTGACAGCTGCAGCTACTTCTAGAATCTGAAGCTGGAATAAACGGTCCAGATTGTGAGAATTAGTAGTTGTATAATTTGAAAATGAACTAGAATCCAGAAGCTAGAGATCAACAGCTTCTCCAGATTCTCATCAGCTTGATATTCGGATTAGCTAGTTATTGAGAATCTCTAGCGACTAGAAGCTCTCTCCAAACAAACCCTTAGTTTTATCAGCTGTAGTTATTTCTAAAATCTGAAACTGAAAGGAACGGTTCAGATTCTGAACCCAGATTATGAGAAACAATAGCAATAAAATCTATAAATAAACTAGAACCAGAAGCAAGCTAAAAAATAACAGGCCCTTCTTGAAAGACTCTTAAGTTAGGCTATGTAATTTGGGTATACTTTTTGTATAGTCTTTGATTTACTCTAGTGTAACTTGATGTTATCTTAAGTAATATAGAGTATTTAATCTATTTGACGTTTCGTTTTCTGATTATCATGGCTAAGACCACTGAAATTTCTTGATGTTGTTCCATCTTGTTTAGAGTTTGACATAAACCTTGAAATTTGGTGATGGCTCAGCTCAATGTTATTAACCCATTTTTTATTAACAAGGAATAATTCGATTTATGTCATTATAATTTTGTGATTTTAGAGAAATACCATTACAATTTGCATAATTAGACTCATGTCATTTCGGAATTGCGGCTCTCTAAAAATATAATGGCATATTTCGGAATTCTCTAAAATTATAATGGTATAGTTTAGAGTTCTCTGAAATTGTAATGACATGAATCTAAATATGAGAATTGTAATAATATTTCTCCGAAACCGCAAAATTGTAATGGATCCAGCTTTCTTTTTTTAGCAATCCTATGGTGTGAATGTGTGGTCAGGAACTTTTGTATTAAAAAAATCTGCAATGATCCCATACAATTAGGGTGGTTGAAGTGTATAAGTACAAAAATACAAAAATTATACATGGTACTGTGGTTCTTTTTTTAGAGAGAAAAACTGATAAAACCTAACCAGCAACAAACATAAAAAAACTGAAAAGAAAATTGCAGAGACCAAAGTGCAGTACTCTATATGCTTTTAAAAAAACAGGGGAAAGGGTAGGATAGGACAGAAAGAATCATTGAAGGAAAAGCATTATAGTGTTTCAATTGTTTAAGAGAAATGGTGTAAGTAATTTATCTGACAATGTCACCATACTTTGAGATTTAGGGGTTGTTCGGCTCCCGAGGGCTAAACTTTAGCTCACGTCAGATCGGATATTCAGATACTAATTAGAATGACTAAATATTAGTTAATTATAAAACTAGTTGCAGAACCTCTAGGCTAATTCATGAGAAGAATCTATTAAACATAATTATTTCATGATTTGAAAATGTGGTGATACAGAAAAAATTATGCTAATGATGGATTAATTAGGCTTAATAGATTTGTCTCGTTAATTAGCCTAAGGGCTCTGTAATTAGTTTTATAATTAACTCATTTTAATCTTTTTATTAATATCCAAACATCCGATATGACTGAGACCCCTAGAGCGAAACAACCCCCTATTTGAAGAGATGTTGCAATTTAGTGATACAAAGACATAAGAAAGTACATGTGCATTGTGTGCAATTTAATGCAGTCCATCTGAATTGAGTACTTGCTGCACTTTCTCCATCAGAAAAAAAACATGAATTGAGTACTTGAGTTTCATAACATCTAAATTGCTGCAGTTTCTCCATCTGAATTTGATAGAACAAAGTGTATATTTGTTCCGAGTGATGTGTAATCTGTCGGAAACTTACCTCAATTTAGGTTGTGTTTGGTTGGGTGTATAATCTATTCTTGTACCAACTCATCCAGGATCTAACACGGCAGGCGTGTTTGGTTGCTTAGATTAAACGTTTTATCTTGGATGGTATGATACATATTCCTAAAATATTCTCCCCGCGCTCTCTCGCCCATTCCACTTTGAGTAAGTACCAAAATTAACAATAAAAATCACGGTAGATGAAACTAGATTGTGATGTTATAGCTGTTGTAATATTTTTTTTATATAAGTTTTGTAATCCTTAGAGAAGTTTGACTCTATAAAAATCCAAATGGCTTATAAATTCCAGGAACAAATTATCAAAAGTTTAGGCATTGCTAATTGCACCTTAATGTGTGTCTACATGGCCATCAATCATCTTCCAAATGGGAAGTTCTTGAGCAGTTAGTTGCACCTGACAAACCAGAAAGGCATATGACATCTTCAGATTAAGCTCTCATCTTAATCTTAATTTTGGCAGATGCCCAGATGAACCTACACCACAAACAGAGCACATAAACCATTTCAGAAAAAAAAATGGTGATGAGCTTAACTTGTATATTAAAAAATTAAGAAAGTATTGCCCTCTTCTCCTGCTACAGCTAACACCACTCAAGAACACAAACAAGGACAAATGGATTAAAGAAGAGGACTAGGACAAGTTGGGAGCTAGTAGGGGTGTGTGTATACAATGTGTAATGTGTATGTGTTGTTGTCACAACATAACAATATCCTACTAGTTATTATAGGTCCGGAAAATTGGTTCCGGCTCGTGAGCTAGCTCGAGGCTCGGTTCTGAACAAAGACGAGCCGAACAAGCTGACGGTTGCTCGTTTGACTCGTGAGCCTGGTTTATTTTTTAATTTTAATATATAAGACATTTTATTTAAGTGCAATACTTATTATTCATTGTATATTATGATTTTATTGATTATTTATGTTATATTCTTAAATACGGTACATATTTACATATTTAAATTTAAATTTTTAAATGCAACGTATATTGATATTGGTAGGCTCGCGAGCCAAGCCACACAATGAGACGAGCCAAACCTAGATTTTTTTAGCTCGGTTCACAACCGAGTCGAGTCGGACTCAGCTCGTTTCCAACCCTACTAATTAATCTAAATATATTTTTAAAATCAGCGTTGATGATAATAATCTAATCCATTTAGTTTATTGTCTCACTAAAAATGATGACCATTAGCTAACAGTGTTATAATGATATCATTGGTCTACAATCCTGAATTTACCCTCCGTCAATTAAATACCGACGGAAATTAGGGTTTTACTGACAGAAGTTAGCTTCTTCTATTGATATTGACATAACTTCCATCGATTTTGGCCGACGGAAGTTTGCTGGATTGCTGTTGTGTAGGAAGAGTGAGGTGGTCGACTAGTTTAGGCTTATAACTTTGTAAGGTTAGCAATGGCATCACATGATTGGAGCCATGGGTTTGTCTTCTCCGGCGATCAATGGCTTAGGCGATTAGTTAAACATCCATAGGCTTGGCCGCTGGCCGGTGGCCGGTGGCCGGTCAGCTGCAAGAAACGGAGCTGCTGGTCGGGATAGCTCGCCTGGATTAGTAGTAGTAGTATTTTAACCGTCACGTTCCCTCCCGTGGCTGCGCGCCGGGGGCACGAGCACCACACGCGGCGGCGCGGGCGGCAGGGGCGGAGCTACAGTGATGGCAGGGGTTCTCAGGAACCCGGTACAAAAAAAATTTAGTTGTTATTAGCATTTTTTTACCCTTTGTGCACCCTCTTGGACTCAATACGGTGTACCGCTTAAAGTAGTTCACCACCCTCAGTTTGTCTCTAGCTCCGCCATTGCGGGCGGCCACGTATGGCCTAGCTCTGCGTCTCGCTAACAATGGCGGCAGAGCTAGAAAAAAATTGAAAGGTGCATCACTTTAAGTGGTACATCATATTTAATTTAAAGGGATGTATAAAGGATAAAAAATTGTTAATATACACAAAAAATGGAAGGGGTTCTAGGAACCTCCTTGGCTCCATTGAGCTTTGCCCCTGGTTGGTAGGGATGGATCCGGATGAGATGGTGGAAAAAAATCCGGATAGCACTATTTATTATATTTTATTTCAAATATGAATATGGATTTAGATGTTTTTGGATACGAATATGAAATGGATATTTCGAATATTATATATATTAGGATGTTTACTCGGTTTAACTTGAAATATTCATCGTTTCACAAAAATTCCAAAAGTTCAAAGTGTCCAATATACCAAATTGAAATAATAATTAATAACAAGCAATGATACACAATAAACCATACACAAACTAAGTTTTTAAATAGCGCTAGCTAAAATTCATGTATGATAACTTTCTTGAAAACATTTTCAAAATTTTATCATAATATCTACGTATAATATTATAATATCATGATAAGTCTCGCATTTTTCAGACTTTATTTGATTTTTTAGAATTAAAAACTCTTAAGCTCCACATTACCAACGAAGTGTCATAACATAGATTTTTAAAATGTCTTTAAATTTAGTGGATAAAAACTAAAAATAGACACAAAATAGTGAATGTGGTTTTTTCTATAAATTTTAGTGCATTATTTTAGGTGCTTGCAGTTCAAATTTCGCATATTTCAATTTAAATCATAGAAACACAATTAATGAGTTAAAAATAGCAAATGGATCTAGAAAATGCAAAAAAATATAGAATTATATATGTTATAATTTTATTATTAAAAAAGTTTCAAGTTCAAACAGAGATTTTTATTTGGAGATGCTCTTACACGGTTTCGTTGTTGTTGCTGCAGTCAGTGCACAGAAAATTTCTCACGTTTCATTATAATTTTCAAAAGTTTACAATATATTATTATCGGTGAGTGTGACAGTTTCCATCTATTAACGATATATCGACGACGCATTGTAAAACCGTAAAAATTACAGTGACACATGAAAAATTAACACCTTTTCTTTTATTAAGTTATTCCAAATTAAATGAGTTATGTTCTATATCCCGGATATAGAGTTTAGCCTTTGCTCATGGGCATTGGAAAAATAAATAAATTGTTGGGAGACACGATAAAATTCTGGTAATTTCTTTTGGTAATTTAGTGAACCTTACGGATTTATCGCTGGTACGCGATCTTCAATGTAATTAGGAAAAAATAGTGTTTCTGAATTAAGAGAGGAAAAAGAAGTCAAAACTCTTTGATTTGTCAAATAACATTTCAAACAAAAAAATATATTATTATTTCTTTAAAAAAACATAAACTTCGCCTTTGAACCCTCGTTAAGAGCTTGTTTGGGAATTTCAAATCCCAGCCCATTCCCTAGTGACTAAAATCCCGACCCATCCACATGGAATGAGCCGGGATTTAGTTTTCTTAAACAGGCCCTAAGAAACAAAAAAAACCTATCATTCCGAATTTAATCCTTAGACCAACTGTTTTAATGCTAATGCTCAACTTTTCTTAACTTTTCTTGGGGAACCATACACTAATGGAAACAGGGTTCATGGAGTGTATTCAACGTCTGTTTGTTTCGGTTTTGTATTATAACAATTTAGTTTATAAAGTTGAGTTCCACTGGTTTATTGGATTGTTATAATTTATACTTTAGATTATAATAAGCTAACAGAATAAGTTACCTTATTTGTTTCAACTTATGAAAAAAAGTTGAATTATTATAATACAAAGCATACCAGGACAAAAGATACCCCAGTTGACTGAATAGACCTGTCAAATGTTTAAAACAACATTTGCAAAAGATTCAGAAATTCTGCTTCTTTGTATATAGATTCCTTTCTCTACACTCTTTTGTTACAACTCACGTTAAATTTCAATGAAAAAAAATACTGTAATAATTTACCACTCTCAATATAACCAACCATTTGATTATAATGTTACTCGAGTTAATGAAATGTGGCTTGGCAAAAATATAAAGTCATTTTTCGACGGTAACAAATTATCAAATCTCTCTCTGAAACGATAATTCATTTACATTAACAGGAACACGTTTCTACGTTAAAAAGAAATGGTAGAAGTGTAGAACTACAAAGCCAACTATGTACAGCATACATAAGTCCCCAACGTTTATAGCCGTTAGATCAGAGAGTAACTAGGTCATCGTTTCCTAGAACGCTGCTTCACATCTCACCAGTTGTCATCATCGAGATCATCATCAATATCATCAAGAATTGATTGGTTAATCTTCTTTCTAGATATCCTTCTGTGCTTTTTGAGTTCAAGACGAGGCTCTGCTTGCTTTACACCCATGACACCTGTTTTGTACCTGAATCAAGATGTATATGTTAATATGTTGTGGTTGTTGGGGTAGCAAAACTTAGGAGATGCATATTCCATTTCTATGGTAAGTGGAAGCTGTGACACAAGAGAAACTGTTCTTGAAAAAAAAAAGATGAATGGATGTGGATTTTTCAAGGAAAAATCTACTTAACCCCTAAAATATCATATGGTTAGTCCACTTAAGCCCTTAAAGTATGAAAACCAGTCCAAATAACCCCTAGATGGTTTTGTAAGCCATTTTGCCACATGTCTGATGATGTCGCAGGTGGTATTGCTTACATGGATGACATGTTAGCACGGTCCAACAACTTTTATTCTCTATTAGATTGGTGAAGCCCAGAAAGCACTTATAACACTAGTGGGATTCATTTCTAAGCCGACACTAATTAAAAAACATTTATTTGAGCTCACTGCCATGTCACTATCCTTGTCATTGTCCACGTGGATAAAAGATATTGTAAAATCACTCTGGGGTTATTTAAACCGGTTTTCATATATTAGGAGGTTCAAATACCCGGTTTCATGCTTCAGAGGATTAAATGGACCAACCACATGGTTATATAACTTTTCTTTCTTTAATTAGACATTATTATATTGTTACAGGCTCCTTTATGGGCCGACGGCTAGGGCTGGGCTGAGGCCCAAATTCAGTTTAGATTTCAGTTAGAGATAATTTAGTTTAGATTTCTAATTAGAGATAATTCAGTTTAGATTTCTTCCTAAAGGATAGTATATTAGATTAATAGAGTCATTGTAAAAGGCAGAGATAATAACTGTAATAATTATGATCAAGGGATAAAGGTCTCCCCAGTTAGGGCGAGATTTAGCTTGATACCCTAGCCGACCAGGGAGCCGACGCCGGCAACTCTAGCGGCGCCTTGTCTCCCTACCCCCCTGCGTTCTCTCCCTGCAGCCGACCTACGGCTTCTCTCTCCCCTGGCTTCTCTCTCCTCTGCGCACTCCCAAGAGAAGGCCTAGAACCCTAGCAGGTATCATATATGTATAGGCCAGTACAGATCAAGATATTTCTTCAAGAAGTAAACTGTCACATCTTCAGATGTGCCATCCAGTGGGCATGGGCTCGAAGAAAAAGCTGAGGCAAGGGGGCATCGGCGAAAGCAAGGGAACAAAGTAATTGAAGTGGAGTGGTAGGGGTAAAATGAAATACGTCTTGTGAGTATGTACGCATCTTGTTGTAATAAAGGAACGCTGGAGATAAAGGAGCGCTGGAGAAAACATATTGGCACGGCTGGGTTGGCTGGCTATATTACCAGACCAACTGCAGCAACTTGGCTGTCAGGAAAGAAAAAGAAACATAATTCCCCTCCTTTGTGTTCCTCATGTTCGTTTTCATCTTTGGTGGTGATTCGTGTTGGACTATGGATAAAAGCCCCCACCTCTCCCACTATAACGCCTAGGTTTTATGGTTGGGTTGGCTAGGTGGGGTGAGCCTAACATGGTATCAGAGCCAAGGTCCTGGGTTCGAATCCCCCTGGCCACGCATTTCCGCATTTCCGCTGCGTGATTTCCCCTGCGCCTATCTAGTGTGCTGAGACCTGTTGCGGGCTACGCCGGGCCTCTAGAACCTGCTGCGGGCTACGCCGGGCTCGCACGCCGTAAGGAGAATGTTGGACTATGGATAAAAACCCCCACCTCTCCCACTATAACGCCTAGGTTTTATGGTTGGGTTGGTTAGGTGGGATGAGCCTAACAATTCGGATTTGTTCTGTTCATTCCAGCGAGAGCAGCAACGCCGGACTGGAACATAACATAAACATTGTAGAACACCATCTTATCTGGGACTTGTGAAACTTAGAATTTGAAAATCCTTGGCAATAGGGCAACTAATTCCTTGCAGAATGTACTTAAGAACAGAAACATTTCCCATTGGTGCTTAAAATAAAACATAGATTCACAAGTTATCAATGTTAGGCTCACCCCACCTAGCCAACCCAACCATAAAACCTAGGTGTTATAGTGGGAGAGGTGGGGGCTTTTATCCATAGTCCAACATTCCCCCTACGGCGTGCGAGCCCGGCGTAGCCCGCAGCAGGTTCTAGAGGCCCGGCGTAGCCCGCAACAGGTCTCAGCACACTAGATAGGCGCAGGGGAAATCACGCAGCGGAAATGCAGAAATGCGTGGCCAGGGGGATTCGAACCCAGGACCTTGGCTCTGATACCATGTTAGGCTCACCCCACCTAGCCAACCCAACCATAAAACCTAGGTGTTATAGTGGGAGAGGTGGGGGCTTTTATCCATAGTCCAACAATCAAGCCTAACATTATTTAGGAACCGACTAAGTGACTGTTTCTCAGAAAAGAATTAGCAACCACAATACTAGTGCAAGAGAAGGCATGAAACATCTAGCATTCATAATAAAATAATGGTCATCCTGATAGCATACCTGACATCACCCTCTCTTTTTGTTCCAAATGTTCTTAACTGGAAAGATTCTCTGATTTTGGTTTCATCAAGCAATTGTAGATAGTATGGGTACCTTTCCCAGTCGCCTTTCACAACACATCCACGCTCACCAAGGTGAACACAATCATTAAATAAACATTTCAAGGGTTCATTCTCTTCAAGCATCTTTCTTATCTGGATAACCAATGAACATAACAAGTAATCAAATGCCATAATAAGAAAAAAATATGGCATGACAAGCACATTGAGCAAGCAGAAAAACAAAAAAATGAAGATTATCTAAAGAGGAAAGCATTATGTAGAGCATCTATCACAATTCACAACACATCACTAGAATTAACAAACCTCTGGAAATGTTTCTGCAAGACCCTTAATGGTCACTTTCATCAGGCTAGGGTGGTTAAATCCTGGAGTATCAGCAAGAAAACCTCCACCGACTATAGGAAGCAACGAAACATGACGTGTTGTGTGCTTTCCTTTGCCACTTTTCTTCGACACCGTACCGACTCGTTGTTCACCAAACCATTTACTATTCTGAAAAAAAGATGTGCACAAGAAAGAAACTTCAGTGTCCACAAGAAAGTATATTTGGTTTATTGTATCGCAGATAAAACAGGGCATACAAACATAAGGAACTTAGTCTCTGGTAATATGAGAAGATTTTCATATGTACACGTGCCAGCCCCAAAAAGAGCAAAGATAGTGTACAAACAATGCAGTACTACGAGCTGATCACTAGTTCATTATCCCAACAAAGTGCAAAGACACAAAAATCACTGCTTAGTAAAATATAAAACTAAAAAATAAAGGTCAGAAGGATGCCGGATGCCTACTAAAGATTGATAAAAAAAATAATTGAAGCAGATAAAGGATATGAACATAATAACCACCTGCTCAACTAGTTTATGTATAGGATCTTCTTCTGAGATGTTCTGATTGCATCTCAAAGTATTGATCAGACTGGACTTCCCAACACCACTTGGACCAACAATCACAGTTGTTTGTCCTTCCAACATTTCTTCAATGGCATATAATCCAGATTTTTTATTGACACTTAAAAATAGTGGATCGTATCCCCAACTCTTCATCCTGTCTCTCCAGTAAGATATGGTCTGCATACATACCAGCATCAGTAACGATCTGAACCATGTAAATGTGAATTATGAAATGAGGAAAAACATGAGGCAACATACAACAAATGGACTAACCTGTAAAAGCATGGCAGAAGAATAATGATTCTATCATGATGGTTTTAAAAAAATGTATAAGACTATATATGTGCATGGTGATATTCAAGTAAAAAAAGATGTATTCATGTACATGCATCCAAGTGCTTTACAATACCACATCAAAATAAACAGCCATTGTTAGCATTTACCATTGTCAGCTTAACACAAACAACACAATGCTGTTTTGTGAATCTAAAGGAGCATGATCCCCAGGATGCCTAAATTAAGTCATAATTTACGGCAACACAGCTAACAGCTTAATGTTTTTGTGTGTGTTAGATGAATCAGGGAACTAATATTTTGTCCCAATCATGTTTACTACTGGCCTTGGCGATCATTTGCTCAAAAAGAGTTCCTCCACTGGAAGATTTGCATAAATAAGTACTGGTTGAAAGTCACATTGACATCCATTTGGTATAACTTTTTTTATAATGGATAAACTGGCCGCTGTGTCAATGATGCAAAAAGCCCTTTGGTATAACTAAAATAGAATATCTTTCATTCGGCAAAAGAGCAGTGGAACAAGAGTAGAAGGTTGCTATTTTCATATATGGTTCAGTCCCTTCAATTATTTAAATAAATGAATGTCCATCCCTGATAAAAAAGAAGTTGATACCAATGCTGCTGTGAAAGCATTTTAGTCCCACAAGCTCTTACTACATCTTCAATCAGTGGCAGAGACAAGGGGGCAGCAGGGGCCATGGCCCCCCTAAACTGAATGGAATTTTTTTGATATATATGATCTATGTTTTAGTTAGATATTTTGCGTTGATCAAAGTTCACTACAAATATAATATTTTCACAGGTACAGTTAATCAAAAATCATAAGAGTTAAATAATAAGTTAAGTGAAAAAGCTACAGAGCTTCTCACTTTATATATTTCTTTGGATCTTATGGATTCACTCCACTCGTTGAAAATTGATTATATGTGTTATCTAGCTTTAAATTTCTACCATGTTGATTTTACTAAGTAATAAAGACCTACCTTGAGACATCAATTACAACATTATGAACCTGATGTACCTACTAATCATAGGTTTTGGAATTTGACAACCATCACTAATCTTTGCTGTAGATTAGCAAAAACTAAAAAAAACTATTGTTTGATTGAAATATTTATTAATAACTCTGATGTAATTCACACATGCATAGTAGTATTAAAACAAAATGTGTTAGTCCCTTTAACCTTCATGTGAAGATTTTTAAATTACAAAAGCTTAATATATGCATATTTAATAGTAAGATTTCTCCATAATATATATCAATATATAGTTGATATCTATAATTATTAAAATTTGTACTATATTTGTTCATACATCTGGCCCCCTCTTATACATAATTCCTGGCTCTGTCCCTGGCTTCAATCTTCATGAGAAGTAAGCGCATCAAGTACAAGAACAACACCTTAATGCCTTACTGAAATTGAAATAGGCTCATCCTCTTCATTTTCAAGGGGAAAACGATTTGCTTTGTTCTCTGTATTTCTTGAGGAGGTCGTGGCAAAATGTGAAATGGGCAGCAATATATCATTGTCCAAACTTTTATCAACATTGCAAATTGCAATGGACTATACTAAATGTCACTGTACCTAATACACAGCACGACACATAAGTAACAATTTAGCAACAAATTCAATCCAAGAACCAATTAATGCATACCTGCTTATCGACGAGCTCGACCTTGTTGAAGACGAGCACGAATGGTATCCCCGTGGACTCGGCCTCGACCAGGAACCTGGTGAGCGTGGCGGGCTCGGGCTGCGGCTGGTCGAGCGAGAAGAGGACGACGAGCTGGTCGACGTTGGCGACGGGCGGGTCGGCCACCTCGCTCCGCCGCTCGAAGACGTCCTCGATCATCCCTCGGCGGTCGGTCCAGTCGACGGCCCCGACGAGGACCCTATCCCCGACGAGCACGCGGCGGCGGATCTTCTTGAGCAGCGCCCGCACGACGCAGAGCAGGTCGGACCCCCGGTGGTGCTCCAGCCCCGGCAGGGTCGTCCCCACGATGACGCGCATGAAGTTGGCCTGCGATGCCGCGACGATCCCAGTCGCCTGGTTCGGGAGCAGCTCTTCCGGCGCCGGCGGCGGGAGCGAGGCCGCCGCCGGGAGCAGCCGCGGGTGGTGCTGCTGCCGTTGGCCGAGGTGGGAGTGGGCCCCGCGGCGTAGCAGGAGGCCGCCGCGCGGGAGGAGTGGGAGGCGCGCGAGGTGGGGCAGTGCAGCCGCGGCCGCTGCGGCGGCGGCGGTGGAGGGGACGAGCCGCATTTGGCCGCACGATAGGTAGGAAAATCGTGTGGGTTTCTGGAGGCGGATAGGAGAGGGGAGTGTGAAGAGCGGGTTCCAGAGGAAACGAGATTCTTCTTGCAGTTGCCGACTACACGATTAGGATCTGTTCAGTAGATCTTCTGCTCCCGAAATTCACACCGAAACTGAAATGAAGTATTTGAAACTGGTTAGATTCTGCTTTATTATTCTAGTTCATTTTCTAGAATGTTCTCAGCGGGATTCACTCCTCGAGAAAAGTGTTTAGAGAAATTGGAGTTGAAGTCCTGCCAAACACACTTTAATAGTAATAGAGAAGTTGTGATCACAACCAATGCTCTTACTCCACCTGTTGCCCCGGTCACTGCTCCCCCTTCGGGCGCCTCTTGCTTCGGCCGTTATGAAGCCTCGCCATGCTCCGCACATCGGTGTGATACCCGCGCACACCATCAGATCTCAATCAAACGACTGAGTCAGGACTTCCATTTGACGTCGGGGAAGGATATATTTCCGTTCTGGGGACGTGTTGTGTGAACGAAAAGTTTTTTAGGACAACACGTAGATTCCCAGTAGTTCTCTCGTTAGCGCGCGATGGACGCGGGAGGGTATAAAAAATAAGTAGAATTTGAATCAAATCATACACGCAATTTCAAATTTTTTATTTTTAGCAACTTCAAATTTTTGTGTGTTTTTTAAAAAACAAAGAGCAATGTGGGCACTAAGCCGCTAGTTTTGCCCTCTACCACTCCACGTGGTTGTGTTACTATGATGTTGTCACCATTTACCAACACTCTAACCATATCGTCATCGTAGTAAGGCCCAAGCAGCAAGTCACGCTTAGCTAGTGTCACATGTTCTAACCTTAGACACTAGTGACGTGCTCACCAATGTCGAGATTATTGTACCTGTTGTAACCCCTCGTTGGATCCTTTTACCTCAAGTTCTAACTCCATTGAGGCTGTCATGCTATATCGTTGGCCGCTAAGGTCGTCATGCCCGCCACAACCCCTCCCTTACTCCCCCTATATATGTCGAGTTTCTAATGTGCCGAGTTCCTAATGCATGTGAGGTTGTCATTAGAACTTTGTAGTCTCTTTTTTTGAAAAAAAAATGTTATGTAGTAGAGGACTTCAAGGCCATAGGGAAGACAGTGCATCATCAACAAAGCAAAAGTAATGGCACACAGTTTGAACTTGATGAATACATGAAAGGGGTATTAAAAAACAAAAGATAAAAATAGGTCATAGTAAAAAAACGGCTAAAGGGTTCCAGACCAAAGATTTGAAATAACCCCCAAAACAATGCTACATGCTAACTTTCTATCTTGTTTTTAGGAATTTGGGTCTAAAATAACTCTCTTAGTTTCCTATCCATCCATCCATCTATCCGGTCTTACCGATCCAATCTTATCGTCGGCGATAATAAGATAGAAAAAAATGAAGTTGGTAATAATAAGATAGAAAAAATGAGAGAAAATAGATGTAATAGGTAAAGTCCCGATAATGATAAAAGAGTAAAATATTGAGAATATGCTATTAGAAAATTTTTGAAGAGTAATAAGATTTATATAATAAATTTTATTGAAAATATTCTTTATGTAATGATATCAGGAGAAGGTTTTTAAACATGTTTAGAGATGTTCTTAGAGCAACTACAATGTGAAGTACTCTTAGGGGGTGTTTGGTTCCACCTTGCTAAACTTTAGGGACTAAAGTTTAGTCCCTTTTAGTCCCTAAATTGCCAAACAAGGGGACTAAAGTGGGACTAAACTTTAGTGACTAAAGTTTAGCCTTTAGTCCCAAAAAACTTGCTAAAGGGGACTAAAAGTACTACTTACCTCTCATCCCTCACTCTCTTTTAGTACTTTAGTCCTTAGAACCAAACACCAAGGGACTAAAGTTTAGTCCTATAAAAAAGAGGAGAATAAAGTTTAGTTTAGTCCCTAAAGGAACCAAACATGCCCTTAAGCTAGTACTAAATTGACATGTAAGCAAACTTATATTTTAGAAAAACGCTATAATGTATAGTACTAGGGGGTGTTTGTTTTCTTTACTCCAAAATTTAATCTCGTCACATCGAATGTTTAGATATTATTTTAAAGTATTAAATGTAGACTATTTATAAAATCCATTCATAATCAATGGATTATTAATGAGACAAATTTAATAAGCCTAATTATGCCATGATTTGACAATGTAATGCTACAGTAAACATTTAATAATCATAGATTAATTAGGCTTAATAAATTCGTCTCGCTAATTATCCTCCGATTTTGCAATTATTTTTATAATTAGTTCACATTTAGTCCCTCAAATTGATGTCCAAATATCCAATATGACACTGACTAAATTTTAATCCATGAAACCAAACACCCCCTAAATATAACACTCTTCCAACATAAAAAACTATAAAATAGACATTTTATCCAATGAGCAACTACCAAACTAAAAAATAGTATTATTTAATTTATGAAACTAGTATCCATACATAGAACTCATACCTGATATTAGTTTACTTAGTACTACCCTCTCAATGTATAGTACTAATACCAAATCAAAAAGATTCTTTTAGCATAGCTCCTTATTTCAACATTGTAAATACTCTTATACATCATGATCATGATAGGACTGCCTAACAACGGAAGATTCTACAGTCAAAATGAACAAGGGCTCCAGAATGCTGACCCCAGTATTCAGAAAGAAAAATAGATTTATCTTGGTGTGAGTTTCTCCAACCATGACAAGATTATTCCAGCTCCTTTATCCCACGAGCAATCTAGCATCATATCATGAGCTATCCCTTTGACAGAGACTGGTTCCACATTGTAAAATCTTGCAGTTTCTGAAAGCCCTTCAGCGTCCTAAATCAAGGAATGAAATGGTCAAGAAAGAAAGGAAACAAGTTGTGTTATGTGTACACTATACGTATTGGAAAGAATCAAAGAAATAAATAATACATCCGTTCCATATTGTAAGTCCTTCTGGTATTTTCCAGACTCATCTACAGAGCGATAAATCTGGACACATATATATCCAGATTCATCGCTCTGTAGATGAATCTGAAAAAATCCAAAACGACATACAATATGAAACAGAGAGAGTACGACATCCACAGAGAGAGAGAGAGAGAGGCGGGTATCCCTTACAACAATGAAGTCATTGCTCGCGCCCATAACGAGAATGTCTACTGTATTATTAGGCACAGAAGCTACAGGCAATGATGCATTCAGCTTCCTTAGGTCAAATAGTGGCAACTTTGAGCTGTCCTTCATTAGCCTTTGGTACCTTCAAGATATTGAAATATATACTATGTCATTACTAAAAAGAAAAAATATTTAGAATGCAAAAGGCACAGCACATCCATAGATATTTATAGTATTATAATGTGTGACAATTTATCCACATATCATGCATGTTCCAATAAGAATCATCTGCTCTGCCAAACGGAAATGTTTGATTGATGGTAATCACCATACATGAAAGAGGGAAACAACTGAAGATAATTGGATTTCTCAAGAAAACTAATACTCTTGAGTACTGCCTAATCCCTACGTTGTGTAACAAAGTCAAAAGTCAAAATAACCACTACAAAGGTTAGCCAGTTCAGATGTTACAGGAACGACTACCAAGTAATGGCCACTGCACTTGTACATCAACATGCATATAAAAGATTCCTCCAGGTATATATATGGCCTAATTTTCAAAATATGAAACCATTTACTGTAAAGAATACCTTTCGACAAGGCCATCACCCATCTCTGGAGAGAAGAATGTTTCCTTACAGAGGGACAAAGAATTTGCATATCCTTTTGCAGCCAAGCTGAGTGTTACCTGATTGAGAGAAGCTTAAGATTTCACACATTCTCAACAACAAATAAATGATTTTCAAACAGTGCGAAGAGGCATATGAAGGCATCATTTCTAATTTAGAGCAAAGGATTGCATCAAACAGCAGATCATATATACACTTCTGGGTGAGGGTGATCATAACGATATTAATAGCAGTTCATTGCTTATTCCCATAATAATTACTAAAATGAACTTGTTAAATGGATAAAATGGTTTTAAGAGAGCCAAGTGATAAAAATAAAACTATAAAAGAATAAGAACTAATCTACATGTTCATTTACCTTGACAGCAGCAACTGGTTTGGTCAAAAGGTAGCGCCACACCAATCCACTTTATATATGGTAACATAAAGGGGTTAAACCATGATATATAAGATAAAGATGTAACTTTGCAGCAAGTTACATGAGAAATACCTATTTCCTGAGGGAGGCACAGAGCAAACAAGAACAACACCAGCAAGCCTTGGATGCAGAAGCTCTGAATCTGAAGACGTAACATCGATAAACTTTTGCATGAAACAACACTACAACAGCCACAAGCTCAGGACATAAGCTACTATGTCAAAATAAATATGCTAATCATTCTCTGCTTCACAGAATAACTCACTTTTTCCCTGACTAATTTATGCAATCAAGAATCCACTGAGAAACTTTTTTAAACATCTAGATTATGCAAATTAAGTTAAAAGGAAACTGAAAATTGTTAAGAATGAGAAGAATCACCATATTAACCTATTAGTTACAGGAATTTGTTTGATCAATGAGAAAGCATACCTTGCAAACTAGATATATATTGCTGCACAATCAAGCCTCCAAATGAATGTCCAATTAGTACAGGTGGCAAAGGAATCTCCTTCTGGATGAAATCAGCAATATCGCCAGCATGTGTCTACTGCAAATCAACTAAATATTGGACCAACTATATTGAGGTGGTGAAATGATTTTTTTTACAGCCTATTAATTTTCTGAGGTAACACATCCTTGCAACTCTGGTGAAATCATAAGCTTGGTACCTCCTAGTATATTTATTCATATAATATATGTATACTTCAACAAATAAAGACATCTGATGAATGCCAGCTTAAATTAATTAATCTATACAAGAAACTTTGCATGCAAAGTCAAAGTCACTTCAAAGAACACCCTTGTTCGTGGAAAGGGGAATTGAGGATTTGCCACGCTATCTCATTGACATGTGGATCCTAGTCACACAAGTTATAGACACATGAGTGGCAAGTCCTCAACTGCTGCTATTGGGGAGTACCAAATCTCCAAGCGGCATGCATCAACATTAACCATAAATTTACATAACAATATTAAGTGTTGGAAGCCTGGAATGTTTAAGATTTTTGGGATGCAATCCTATGATGCTTCTCTGAATTACCTTAAGTGTACCAGCCACTTTTTCTGACGGAGTGCTACTTTCACCCTGCAACAGCAGAACCAAATCAATTAAAAGCATTGTATACGACCAGGAAAAACTCTAGACAATCAAGACCTAAGATCGGCCATTACTCAAGAACTGCTTGGTGTTTAATGTTCTCACTCTACAGGTAGATAGCAGTGTTATGACTGGGCGGCAACAATCGCGTTGCGATTCATATCCCTAAGATAAAATGCACACACATAGACCCCGTTTACATCCTCATGTTTGTAGACACTGCAATTTTACTGAAATGTGAGTAACACTGAACTACTTACTTGGCTAATACAGAGGCAGCCTAAAAATGAGCAATCACCGATTCACCGTGATACTTGTGCCAATGTTTTAACTTTCGGTTTCGGTTTAGGAAATATGCGTGTTTCTGTTGGTGTCTAGTAGTAACAGTCGAACACCAGTACAACACTCATTAGGCCATGAAGCAATGACCATCCCGTTGAGACAATTCGACAAACACTCACGGATACGGTGCGACTACCTGGGCGCGGAGGCTGAGCGCGTAGCAGGGGAACCCGGCGCGGGAGAAGAAGGGGAGCCAATGCTCCGCCCAGCACCAGGCCGCGTGGAAGCTCCCGTGCACGAACACAAGAGGCGGCTGCTCGCCACCGCCCGGGGCCGGCGGGTGCTGGGTGATGACCTCGAGGTCGACGCCGCAGGGCAGGCGGTGGAAGCGCTGCGATTGGCCCTCATGGAGCGCGTAGGCGCACGACGCGCGGACGGGCCTACCCCTCCTTGCCGGCGCCGGCCGTGCGCGCATTGGCAGTGAGGTGGGGATGAGGAGAGGCATGCCGGAGGCGGCGGCCATGGCTCCCGGCACGGGTGGATGATTCTATCTAGTACATCGAATCTAACAACTCTAAAATATTAATCCCCCTTTTATAAAAATATATAAAATATAATATATATTTAGAATACTTTCGGTAATAAAACAAATTATAACAAAATAAATAATATTTCAGTTTTTTGAATAAGACGAATGGTCAACGTTGACATAAAAATCAGTTGCGTCATTTAAAAGTTAATGGAGGAAATATTTAATAATTAATTAGCTAAAAAATGAAAACATGTAAATTATAAATAAATAAATAATATAAATGGTAAATATTCTCACCAATTAACTAAATTATGCACATTTAATTTTCCTTAATGTTAGCTAATTATATAATATACACAATAATCAATTGTATTAATATTAATTATAAGATATAATTACAATTAAAAATGCAAAACTAGCCCTAATATTCCACTAATCAACTAAAAACTGGCCCATTTTAATTTTTGAGAGAATATTCTTTACCAAGTAGAAGGAACTCATTCTATCTCATCATAGTTTGTTCACCAATTAAACACACAGGTGTTTATCATGAACTCATACATTTCATTCTATCCCAACTCAAATAAGTTTATAGTATTTTTAAATTGGATAAAGAAATAACTTCATAACAAATAAGAATAAGAGAGTGTTTGCATCAAGGGATAAAATTTAGCACATGTCACATCGAGTGTTTGGACATCAATTTGAAGAACTAAACGTGAACTAATTATAAAAATAATTGCAGAATAAAAAAATAATTCGCGAGACGAATTTATTAAGCCTAATTAATCCATGATCAGCAAATGTTTAATGTAGCATCGCATTGTCAAATCATGATATAATTAGACTAATTAGATTCATCTCGCGAATAATCCACCGATTATGAATAAGTTTTGTAAATAGTCTATATTTAATATTCCAAAATAGTATCTAAACATTAGATACGACAGATGCTAAAATTTAGCTCATGTATCCAAACACCCCCACGTAGATATTCAACATACACTTGAGTAGTTTATAGTATTTTTGAATTTGAATATAATATAGGGGTGTTTGGATAGAGGGGTTAAATTATAGCCATGTCACATCGGGTGTTTGGACATCAATTTGAAGAACTAAACGTGAACTAATTATAAAAATAATCGCTGAATCGGAGAATAATTCGCGTGACGAATTTATTAAGCCTAATTAATCCATGATTAGCAAATGTTTAATGGAGCATTGCATTGTCAAATCATGACGTAATTAGACTTATCATATTCGTCTCGCGAATAAACCACCAATTATGAATGAGTTTTATAAATAGTCTACATTTAATACTCCAAAATAGTATCTAAACATCGGATGTGATACGAGCTAAAATTTAGCCTTTGAATCCGGTATAGATATTTAGCGTACACTTGAGTAATTTATATTATTTTGAATTTGGATGTAATGTATAACTACTCCAGTGGTTCAGTACTAATACTAACAAAATTTAATCATAAGACCAAGAAAGCACCTGTTTTGCCGCATTTAAATAATCCTCTCAATTCAAAATTTGAAAATGGCAAACATATATCTTGTGAGAACACAGTTTTTAGAAAAACTACACTATACTATATTCATGACAATACTACAATTTATAATACTATAGTTTTGAAAAAAAATATTTCGTACAAAGTTTTCAATATTAAACTGTATTCCCAAACACACCAAACGCGACACATAATTGCAAAATCTGAAAAAAAAAACGCGAGGAAAAACCCACTTGTTCCTCCCTTCTCGCAAAACCCTACTCCGTCGGTGGCGATGGCGGAGTCGGGAGCTGCGGCGGCAGCGGAGGTCCCGGCGACTGTCGGGCAGGCGGTGATCCCACTCGTCAACAGCCTGCAGGATATCGTTGCACGGCTGGACGGCGAAGCCGCGGCTGGCCTGGAGCTGCCGCAGGTGGCGGCGATCGGCGGGCAGAGCAGCGGCAAGTCGAGCGTGCTGGAGGCGCTCGTCGGCCGAGACTTCCTCCCGCGGGGCCCCAACATCTGCACGCGCCGGCCCCTTGTGCTCCAGCTCGTGCGCCACTCGGCCCCCGAGGAGTGGGGCGAGTTCCTCCACGCCCCCGGCCGCCGCTTCCACGACTTCGAGCAGATCAAGAGCGAGATCCAGGTCGGTGCTGCTGTGATTTCTGCATCTTCGCTTGTTTGCTTGCGTATTGTACTATGCTTGCTGTAATGATTGAGACTTGACTCTTGAGAGATCTTTACCAATGAAATGCCTGCAAGGGTAGTACTACCGGTACCAGCCATCCAGTATCTGTAGCTTGTGTAATTTCAGCTGGAGCAAAGAGTATGTTGACTTGGCATTACCTTCACTAGTCTAGCAAAAATATTATTGGTACAAAACATCTTAGATTAGACTACATTTTTTTTAAGTTTAGTGGATGAAAAATATTTGCTACTTTTGTGTTGTTTACTCTACAATACTGTGCACTGTTACTTTCATTTACGAATGTATCTTATCCACCCTTTCCATTTGTGGTATCTTTGAATAATCCTTTACAGAGTCTTGTTTAATGCCTTTGTGATGTTCTCACAATATGACACTGACTGTTTTTCAGTTGGAAACCGACAAAGAAGCTGGAGGTAACAAAGGGGTTTCCGAGAAACAGATTCGTCTGAAAATATTTTCACCAAATGTCCTAGACATCACCTTGGTTGACCTCCCCGGGATAACAAGGGTACCAGTGGGAGACCAGCCTAGCGACATTGAGTCAAGAATAAGAGCAATGGTCATGCAATATATTAAGCATCCAAGTTGTGTTATCTTGGCTGTCTCTCCAGCAAATGCAGATTTAGCTAATTCCGATGCACTTCAACTGGCAAAGCTTGCTGATCCTGATGGTACATAAATAAACCAAGTAAAGCAATTGATTATAGTTATAAATTTCTTTGACTTTGAATAATTTAAGTACAAACACAATGTCTTTCTGGCAGGGCTTCGGACTATTGGTGTTATCACCAAGGTATTTATGTACTTTATATAAACAATAATGCATAGCTCTTTACTTACTTAATGATCACTATGATAACCTTGTTTCAATGGCCTAGTTGGACATCATGGACAGGGGCACTGATGCTCGTAACTTTTTGTTGGGAAATGTGATCCCCCTCAAGCTTGGTTATGTTGGTGTTGTTAATCGAAGCCAAGAGGTATTTTTAAGCCAAAACCATCATCTTGAATTTCTTCTGTGAGATTCATAGTCTCATATAATGCGCAAAAAATTTCTGCAATCACAAGAAAAGAAATGATAAGAATAGCTCACGCAGATTCAATTGAAATGTTTAGTTTCAAAGATTCTTTTTTTTCTTAGTATGTGCTTGTATTGGATTGAATTATTTATTTGGATTTGGACCTTATCAGATAGCTTCTTGATCATCCTTTTATGCCTTTGTTCTTTACTTCTTTTCTGTGGTTTTAATGTTTTATGCATATATGGTGTGTGTTATGTTGTTTTCTTTTTTCTGGTCATAGCTGGACTTCAGTGTGAAAATATATTGTCTTTAATTGGTTTTGTAGGAAGGTTCTGGATAGATTCCTCTCCCTTGGGTTGGGAGGATAAAAGGGGAGCCTTACAGGAGGGGCCCACCCGGGGCCCACACACCAGTCCCACACACACACACACACTCTAACACCCCCCCGCAGTCGAAACTCCGGCGCAGCGGATGTTGAGACTGGAGCGGAACTCGGAGAAGGTGGAGGAAGGCAAGCCTTTGGTGAAGATGTCGGCGAACTGGGAGGTGGTAGGCACATGTAGAACACGGACAGCTCCCACGGCGACACGATCACGAACAAAGTGGAGGTCAATTTCCACATGCTTGGTGCGTTGGTGCTGGACGGGGTTGGTGGAGAGGTAGACGGCACTGACGTTGTCGCAGTAGACCAACGTACTCCTGGCGAGGGGGCAATGGAGTTCCTCGAGTAGCTGCCGGAGCCAGGATGCCTCGGCCACCCCATTGGCAACCGCCCGGTACTCAGCCTCGGCACTGGAGCGGGAGACAACCGGCTGCTGCTTGGATGACCAAGACACGAGGTTGCCACCAAGGAAGACGGTGTAGCCGGAGGTGGAGCGGCGCGTGTCTGGGCAGCCCGCCCAGTCGGCGTCAGTGTAAACCACGAGGTCCGCAACAGGAGAACGCCGAAGGTGAAGCCCAAAGTCGAGGGAGCCGCGCAGATAGCGGAGAATCCGGGGATGTGAAGGCACACCTGCTGCACCGCATAGGAGATATCCGGCCGAGTGAAAGTGAGGTACTGAAGGGCGCCAGCAATGCTTCGGTAGGCAGTGGGATCATCCACTGGTGTGCCCTTTGTACCAGAAATCTTGGACTGAGCATCGACGGGAGTGGCACAGGGCTTGCAGTCAGTCATCCCTGCGCGTTGAAGGACATCCAAGGCGTACTGGCGCTGGTGAAGGAGGAGGCCATCAGGGCGGTGGTCCACTGTCACTCCCAAGAAGTGATGGAGGACACCAAGGTCCTTCATGGCAAACTCCTGCTGCAACGAGGAGACAATCTGCTGAAGTAGAGATTGGCTGGACGCAGTAAGAATAATGTCATCCACATAAAGCAGCAAGTAGGCTGAGTCAGCACCGCGGTGGAGGACAAACAAAGAAGTGTCACTCTTGGCTTCGCTGAACCCCACAGACACCAGGAAGGAGGTGAACCGACTGTACCAAGCCCGAGGAGCCTGCTTCAGACCATACAGAGACATGTTGAGCCGGCAAACACGCTCAGGGTGAACGGGATCCACAAAACCCGCAGGCTGGCTGCAGTAGACAGTCTCCGTCAGGGTGCCATGGAGGAAGGCATTCTTCACATCGAGCTGGTGAACTGGCCAGGACCTCGAAAGAGCCAGGGAGAGCACGGTCCGGACAGTAGCAGGCTTCACCACCGGGCTGAAGGTCTCATCATAGTCAACTCTAGGGCGCTGGGTGAAACCCCGGAGGACCCAGCGAGCCTTGTAGCGATCCAGCGAGCCATCTGCCTTGCGTTTATGTGTCCAAATCCACTTGCCGGTGACCACATTGCAGCCAGAGGGGCGAGGCACCAGGTCCCAGGTCTGATTGGCCAGAAGGGCCGCATATTCTTCCTCCATCGCGTGGCGCCAGTGAGGATCCGCCAGGGCGCCACGAACAGTGGAGGGTATGGGAGAGACTGGCGGCTCCGTAGCGGCGGAGAGGACCAGGCGGTCAACTGGACGGAGGACCCCCGCAGCCCGCCGAGTCACCATCGGGTGAGTGTGGCGGGGATCGCGGTGGAGGAGGGGCGGGTGGTACACCGGCGGCTCGGCGCGAGAGCAGGCCGGTGCAGCCACCGTCGGACGGCGCTGGTAAACCCGAACAAGGTTGGCGTAGCAGGAAGAAGATGCCGGGGCCGCGCGTGGCGCAGCAGGTGTCGCGGGGACACGGGGTACGGCCGGGGCCGCGTCTGGGGCGGAACACGACGCCGACGGCAACAGCGGGCCAACCCCGGGCACGGGAGGCGACAGGGACGGGGCCGCGGGCTGCACGGACGAGGACGGCGGGGCCGCGCATGGCACGGAGGGCCACACCGGCTGGTGAGGAGTGGCCGCACGTGGCACAGCCAGGGGCACAGGGGCCGCGGGCGGCACGGCGGGCAGCTCCGCTGCCACATACGGCTCGCCAGCAGGCGGGAGAGCCACCGGAGCAGTCGGTGATGTACCTGCAGAAGACAAAGGTGGCTGAACCACCGGGTCAGTAGAAAACAGGGAGTCCAACTCAAGGCTGGTGGTGGGTGTGGAGTCAACGGAGAAAGGAAAGACAGACTCAGCGAAGATGACATGTCGTGAGATAAGAACACGACGAGAGGAGAGGTCAAAGCAACGGTACCCCTTATGATCGGGGGAGTAGCCAAGAAACGCACACAGGGTCGAGCGGGGCGCAAGCTTATGAGGAGCAGTGGCAGAAGTGTTGGGATAGCAAGCACACCCGAAAACACGAAGGTGAGTGTAGGAAGGTGGGGTACCGAACAAGGCATGGTGAGGGGTGGGAGCGCTCGTGGCCTTAGAAGGCAGGCGGTTGAGCACATAGGTGGCAGTAAGGAGGCTCTCAGCCCAGAAGCGAGCGGGAACCGAAGCCTGAAAGAGCATGGAGCGCATAACATTATTAGTGGTACGAATCATGCGCTCAGCCTTGCCATTCTGAGGGGAGGTATAGGGGCAGGACATGCGCAACTGGACTCCCTTCGAGAGGAAGAAAGCCCGAGAAGCAGCGTTGTCAAACTCACGACCATTATCACATTGGACAGCCTTGATAGTAAGCCCAAACTGAGTAGAGACCCAAGCAAAAAAGTGAGTGAGCGTGGGGAAGGCATCCGACTTGGACCGCAAGGGAAACGTCCATGAGTAGTGAGAAAAATCATTAAGAACAACCAGATAATATTTATAACCAGAAATACTCATGATCGGAGAGGTCCACAAGCCACAGTGAATAAGGTCAAACGCATGTACAGCATGCGAGGAAGAAATAGAAAAAGGTAGGCGAACATGATGACCTAATTGACACGCATGACAAATGTGCTCACTAGTGGCCCTAGTACAAGGAATAGAGGAGCTACGACAAAGCTGAGCCAAAATGTCGACACCGGGATGACCAAGCCGGCGGTGCCAGAGTGTGGAAGACGCTGTGGTGGCATGGGCAGACGAAGGTGGAGCAGCGGAAGGTGGAAGACGAAGCGTGTAGAGGGGTCCGGTGCTATCACAGCGGAGAAGAGGACGCCGGGTGGCCATATCCTTCATAGTCAAACCACAAGAGTCAAATTCAACAGAACAAGAATTATCAGTGGTGAATTGACGAATGGAAAGTAGGTTATGAACAATGTCAGGAGCGACAAGAATGTTTTGTAGGCGAAAAGACCCACAAGGAGTCGCATCACCCACGGAGGTGACCGGAAGACAGGAGCCATTCCCAACCATGATGGAAGAAGGGTGAGATGGGTGGGGGGGCCTGTGAGTGGAGATAATACCATCATGGGGAGTGGTGTGGAAGGAAGCACCCGAGTCGGCCACCCAATCCGTAGCGGCCGGCGGAGTCAACGCCATGGTGTTGAATGACTGCGCGAGGGCCGTCTGATCCCACCCACCGGACCACGGGCCCCACGCCGAAGGAGCAGGCGGGACCGGCCACCCGGTGAGCATGGCCGCAGGCGGAGTAGGAGGCCGAGGAGTGAACTGTCCCGGCCACATGGAAATGTGCCCCGTCCATGGGTTGGAGAAGGATGGCCAGGGCGCACTCCCGGCGGCAGGTGCTGGCATGGCGGAGGTAGGAGCCGGAGCGCGACCAGTACCACCACGGCGCCCCCCTCCCCGGCGACGACGATCGCCACCGCTATCGCCACCACGGCCCCCCCGCCAGTGGGGGAACCGGCGGTAGGAGTACCAAGAAGGGAGGGAGCCGGCGACGGCGGTGGGTGGGAGACCGGCCGGATGGAGCCGGGGGTGACTAGGGCAGTCGCGGTAGTAGAGGTGGGAGCGAGTCCCTGGGTCAGCTCCTCGAGGACAAGGTCATCACGAACCTTGCGGAAGGAGGGGAACGACACTGTCCTGGTGATCCATGTCCGGAGATGGGCGTAGCTGTCTCCGAGACCACGGAGGATGTTGAGGACAAGGGTGCGGTCCGCAACAGGCTCGCCAAGGTCACGAAGAGAATCCGCCATCCCTTTCATGCGACGACAGTACTCCGAGATGGAGAAATCTCCCTGGACGAAGGTGCGGAAAGCAGCGTCCAACTGGAGAGCACGAGCCTCGCGGTTGCCAAGAAACTGCCCCTCGATCGCAACCCAGGCCTGCCGAGCGGTGCCACCCAGTTCTCGCACGATGTCCTGGAGCTCGACAGTGATGGACCCAAGGATCCATGACAGCACCACGCTGTCCATGCGTCGCCACACGGACCCCTGGGCGACCACCGGAGTGTCGATGAGGACGTGGTCATCCAGGGCATAGCGCTGGAGGGTGAGGAGCACCAGGTCGCGCCAGCGGGCGTAGGAGGACGAGGAGGGATCCAGGGTGACTGGCACAAGCGCCCGGATGTTCTGGACACCGGCCGCCTGGGCGTGAAGCTGTGCGGTACCCGGATCTGTGGCGACAGCTGGAGTCGGGGTGGCAGTGGGGTCAACCCGCCCGAGGTGATGCTCGGCCTCAGCGACATGCTGGGCTAGAGCATCCGCGGTCTGGCGAGCGTTCTCCCAAGCAAGAGCGGCTGCCCGCTCGCGCGACCGGGCAGCAGCGGCAGCGGTCTTGGCAGTGGCAAGGGCGGCAGCAAGGGCAGCGTCGGCAGCTACCACATCAGTAGGGGCCGTCCAGCCCGAGGCCACAGCGGAAGGGAGGGTGGGCGGTCCACTCAGGTTCGGCCAGAACATGGCCATGGTGGGGGGAAGGTGAGGCGGCACCCCCGGGGCCTGGGGGAGGCCGGCAGCAGCAAGAGAGGCCCCCCCCCAGGGCCGGCCAGTCCACGGCCGCGGCGGAGGGGGTGGTGTCCAGCGCCCTAGGGACCAGGGGAGGGCCGGCGGCCCCAGATCCGGCCGGCCCGGCGGCTGTTGCAGGCGGGGCGGGCGGGTCGGCGGCGGCGAAAACGGCCGGGGGAAGCCCGGCGGCGGCAGAACCGGCTACGCCGGCGTCGAGGCAGGGCGGGGGGAAGCCGCCGGCGTCGAGGCAGGGCGGGGGGAAGCCGTCGGCGCCGAGGCAGGGCGTGGAGAGGCCAAACCCCGGCGGGGGGAGGCCGGCGGCGCCGAGGCAGGGCGGGGAGAGGCCGAAACCCGGCGGAGGGAGGCCGCCGGCCCCAGATCCGGCCGCCCCGGCGACGGATCCGAGTGGGGAAGGGGCGGCGGCGCCAGATCTGGCCGCCCCGGGGGCGGATCCGGGCGGGAGAGAAGCGGATCCGGTCATTGTGGCGGTACCCAGACCACGAAAAGGAGAGGAGGAGGCCGGAGACGAGAAGGAGAAGGTGGGGCTCGCCGGAGGAAGCTCGCCGGCCATGGAGACGGCGGCGGCGGCGAGGAAGGAGAGAAGAGGAGGAGCCTAAGGCTCTGAAGGCTCACCCCACCTAGCCAACCCAACCATAAAACCTAGGCGTTATAGTGGGAGAGGTGGGGGCTTTTATCCATAGTCCAACATTCCCCCTACGGCGTGCGAGCCCGGCGTAGCCCGCAACAGGTCTCAGCAGTGTTCGAAAAGGCGGCCCTAGGCGGCCGCCTAGGCGGCAAAAGGCGCTGGGCGCCACCCCAGCGCCGCGCGGAGGCTCTGGTCGGCCGACTGGGCGGGCAGGGCGCCTAGGCGGGTCAACCGCGGCCTGGGCGGTTGACCACAGAGCCTAGGCGCCCTGTGCGGCGGCGGCAGCACCTAGCCAGTGAGCGCACCAGCGCGTGCTCCAGAGAGCCAGAGCGTGCGTGCCAGGGACCGCAATCACCCCCGTGTGCCGCTCGTCTGGTTGCCGCACTCCTGCGCCGCGCATCGTGCTCCGGCACCACATGCCACGCTCCTAGAGGGGAGAAGGACGAGCGGAGGACACCTGCAGGCTGCAGCGGATGGAGGGGAAGAGAGGAGGAAGAGAACGGCTGGGATGCTGGTAAGGAGAAGTGAAGAAAGTTTCTGGTCGTGGGACTGTTGGATGAGCAGAAAAGAGACTTCTTGATGCTTGGGAACCAGCAAATTAATGTCTAATGCTTGGGAACGAGCAAAATTAATGCTTAATGCTTGGGGACCAGCAAAAGTAATGCCTAGAAACCCTTCAGAAAAACCTGGGAACTAGTGAATTATATGCGTTGGAACCAGAAATTTCTGGCCTTGGAACCAAGAAGAGGCCTGGAAACTTGAAAAAGGAAAGGGAAATGAGAGAGAGCTAGGCGCTAGGCGCCAGGTCGTCATACATGTTGTCATGTTGATATGCTCAAACTTAGCTAAAACTTTGTTTTGATTGCTATTTAAGTAAAAAAAATAGTGCTGTCTTGTATAGTGGGCCTGTGTAGCTCCAGGCGCCCCAGGCGCCCCTAGGCGCTAGGCGGCCAGTCTCCGCCCGACTAGCGCCTAGCGCCTGTTAGAACACTGGGTCTCAGCACACGAAAGAGGCGCAGGGGAAATCGCGCAGCGGAAATGCGTGGCCAGGGGGGTTCGAACCCAAGACCTTGGCTCTGATACCATGTAGGAAGGTTCTGGATAGATTCCTCTCCCTTGGGTTGGGAGGATAAAAGGGGAGCCTTACAGGAGGGGCCCACCCGGGGCCCACACACCAGTCCCACACACACACACACTCTAACAGGTTTGATTGTTGAGCAATTTGGTGTGAAGTTAAAACAATTGGATAAGTAAGTTCAAATGGAAAAACATGTCATAGGTAGTAGGCCAGGGCTGCTAGGCTTAGCCCACATGAACAGTACCGCTTGGGTACTGTAGCAATAATTAGGGATTTGATATTTTAAAAGGTAAGATTATATTGACTATTGAGTCCTTAAAAGGTAAGATTGGATAGGAATGTATTGGTTTTAGTTAGGAATTAGATATTGAAATTAGATTGGTTTCCATAATATAGGGATTATTTCCTTAGATGTCAAGTTAGTCCCCCCTATATAAAGGGATATCTTGTACCCAATTGAGATGGAATGAAGAATTAGTCTAATTTCTCATCCCAAATCCCAATGTTCTTCTCCCCATCCTAAGTCTACTTATCATCCCTAGCAGCTGCTATCACCTGGCTACCCTCCTGACGGTGTTCAACCCATGATAAAACAATTGAAAAGCGTTGTTGTTGTTGCTGCAAAACAATGGACAATCAATGTGATTAGCACCCACAAAATTCAATAAATTATTTATAATAGCTTGTTTGAACTTTGAACGGTGTGGATTGTTTGAACTTTGAAAGGCGTTGTTTTTTATACTATTTTACTAGCGTGTTAAGAGGTCACACTTTTTCCTGAGTTGAGCTTGACATCTGAAATCTGAATAGACAAATATGTAATTACGTACACACTAAAATGCCCGTTTCTTGTGAGCAAAGAATATTCAATCAATTCTTGCTCAATTTTGAGAGTTTTTTTATGTTAATGCTTATATTTTTATTAATAATGTTCACAGTGGCCATATTTTTCTGATAGCTGCGATTCTGGTTCAGGTTATGATCATGGTCTTAAAAAGTGTTGGTCCATGGCTAAGTTAATATTTGCACCTAGCACCCAAACGGCTATACTTTTTAACTTCTAACATGTGGATGATTCAAACAGGATATCAACTTTAATCGGAGCATCAAAGATGCACTTGCCTTCGAGGAGAAGTTTTTCATGACTCTACCTGTATGCTAGGACCTTAATAGTTTTGTTCCAGCAGTACCATCTATTATGAGCTGGCATAATTTGTAAATCAGTGGTTGATTTATTTTTTTGTGCTACTAACAGGCTTATCATGGTGTCACACACTGTTGTGGTGTCCCTCAATTGGCCAAGAAGCTAAACACGGTATTACTGTTAGTTATCGCTATCTTATATTTTCTTTGTATATTCATGTTCTTGGCCTCTTATATTCTGCCTGTCAATATTCTGATTAGATATTGGCAACACGGGCTTCAAGGAAAAGTTTTTGCTTACACGAATCCAACTTAGAGTAAACTAATACTCATTTAGTGTACGATAATGAGTAAAAAAAGCTTCTTCATGATTAAGTTGAAACTTCAAAAGATGTACCTAGGAGGCCAGAAAAGTAATCACATTAAAAAGTGACATGCTTAATAACACTTGTAATGATCAGACAAGAATATTGATTTAATAGTAAACAATGAATTTAATCTCATAAAAATGAACTTGATATTTTAATTTTTAATTTAGAATTTAAATGCCTTGGTACTGAACCTTTGCCCTCAAATGATTTGCTAATGACATTATATCTCTGCAATTGACTATGGCAGTTCTTGGCTCTTTTCACAGATTCTACTAAAGCACATCACGGATATGCTTCCAGGTTTGAAATCTCGCATAAATGCACGGTTGGTAGCTGTTGCTAAGGAGCATGCTGCCTACGGTGATACTACAGAATCAACGGTAATCACTTTGGTAGCTCCATAGCTCTTAATTGTAAATTTGTAACACTTGCCTCATGATGAATTATCATGCATTGCTGCAAATGTGTGTACTGAACTTGCTCTAGTCACAGAAGGGTTGTGGTTTTTGTCTTTTCAAAGCAAAAAAGTGCCATTTCTACCACTAAATTTTATCACCGTGTATTAAAAATAATTATATAAAAGTGTTCTTGTCTTTTTATCATAATTATAAAATTGTTTTTATCATAAATTTACTCCTAGAGTATTTACGTATCCAAATCATTGTGTGTCAATATCTTGTAACTATAAGGAATATACTTTGCAGTCTATGAATACCATGTCTTTTTTCTATGTGTGAATATCATATGCCTCACTTTCAATCCACTTGCATGTCTCTACTTTATGTGTGTTTTATTTTATTTGTATTTTATGTTTTAATGGCTTGTTGCTTTAATTTGATTTTGTGAACTCAATGCATGCAGGCTGGTCAGGGTGTAAAACTGTTGAATATACTGAGAAAATATTGTGAAGGTACAAAATAAAGATAATAAATTGTACCATATTTGTTGTAAAACATGTTCTATTGACCAGTGTTTCCTAGAATTACAGGCTGCTCTTGTAGCCTTGTCTGGTTTTTGTTAGACTAGTTGAGTGTCCGTGCATTACAACTGGAAAAAATTTACAACATTAAAAAATCATCATGTCACTACGTGTCAATGACAATGAGGATTCACGTGTCAATGAGAAGCTAGTGGTGGTGGCAGATTCACCACCACTAGCTTCTTTTAAGTACTAAGTATAGATAATCCATTTCACTGCTTGTAGCAATCAGTTTCATGGTACCACGCAATAATCTCCTATACTTACATGCTGCTCTTGTGTACTTTTTCTTAAACAATCCACTTTGCTGCTTGTTGCAATCAGTTTGATGGTGCCACACAATAATCATGTAGAATCAGAAATGCAACTAGAAATTATCCTTATGTCTAAATGTTTTAGGAATCCTTGTGCAAATCTCTAGATCACACGATACTGATATTTGAGTCTAATTGATTTCATAAGGGTTTTGCTCATGCAAGTAATTTCTCTTCTTTTCAATCTGCCAAATGATGATTCCCAAAGTTATATTCCTCTAGCATGACTATTTTTTCTCTGTTTACAGCTTTTTCCTCAATGGTGGAGGGAAAAAATAAAGTGTCAACAGATGAACTTTCTGGTGGAGCAAGAATTCACTACATTTTTCAGTCAATTTTCGTCAAGAGCTTGGAGGTAAGAAAAATATTTTTTTACATTATTTAGATATCAAACATGTGTCAATGAGTCAATGTGAGAAAGATTATATATATATATATATATATAATCTTTAAATCATGTTTGCATCTCTCTCTCTCTCTCTATATATATATGCAAACATGATTTAAAGATTATATATATATATATATATATATATATTGATAGATAGAGACAGAGAGATATGCAAACATGATTGAATACTCTGAAAGCATGTTGTTGGAAGTGAGCACCTTATCAAGTCATAACCTGATTTAAATAGTGGAAAAAGCCAACAAAAACTTAATTTGTGGGAATTTCTTGTGATAGCAATTCACTGCAATCATTATCAATTTCTCAAATAAATTATGCTCTGCATCATATGATCTGACCTACCGCAAAGTCTAACTTTCTATGTTACCTGTCTTAACATGCTCGTGTTAGAAGAAACTGTGCGTGTGCAATTTGTCATAAAACATTATCTTGCAGCAAAGCACAATTTCTTGGTAGAAACAGTTGTATTTTTGTACAGCTGTGACATTCAATGTATAAACTGCACACATCGCACACTACGTCATTTCTTTCGTTTCCACTTTGTGAGCAACAGCATGGAACATTATTTCTCATCCTTGCTTATATTTTGCAGGAGGTAGACCCTTGCAAGAGCATAACTGATGAAGATATCTGTACAGCTATACAGAATTCTGACGGTCCAAAGGGTGCTATGTTTCTGCCAGAGGTTAGTATTTGTCTAAAAATGTGAACCTTCTTTTGAAAATTTTGGTACTTCTATTTCCTTTCTTTTTAACTAACTCATTGCATGCTCAGAAATTTGTTCTATTGAATTGTAGTTGCCGTTTGAGATTCTCGTACGAAAGCAGATAAGTCGTTTGCTTGATCCAAGCCTTCAATGCGCAAAATTTATCTATGATGAGTTAGTCAAAGTATGTGCTCATACCTCCATTATATTATACAGACCTTTAATCAAGTTGTTTAATAAATCCCTAAATCATGCAGATCAGCCATGGTTGCTTAACCAGTGAGCTGCAGAAATATCCAATTCTTAAAAAGCGGATGAGTGAAGCAGTTAGCAATTTCTTGAGAGATGGTCTTCGACCTGCAGAGACAATGATAACCCATGTTATTGAGATGGAGGCAAGTGACGTCTTTCCTGATTATTTAATTGTAGGTTATGATTGGATTGTTCCCAAAACAATTTTTATCTTTATGAGTGTTTACTTTCATATTCATATTATTTTGACAGAAGGTAACACTAACCATTTGCTTTCACACCAAAAATTAAGTTCCCAATTTTTTCAAAAAAAAGTCCCCATCAAACATTTGAGATTCACGATAATACACTATTGGATAATATCCTTTGCAAAGAAGTTGGGTGCAGATGCTTTTATGAACATTTTTTTAAACCTTAAATTCTGTTGAATCACAGAGAATGACATTGTTTTAGGAAGGAGATCATCATTTGCCAGTTGCATATTTATTTTTTATTAACTCAGAATGTGTCATTTTCACAATTATCTCACCGTTGTAATTCTTCTAATTTTAGCAATCTAATTTCACTCCCAAGTCTTAACACTTACCGCTGCTAATTAGATGTTTGATTAGCGGTGTCATGGGTATGTGCCCGGAGGCTAAGGCCCACAACCTAGCCCACCGCGTGGCACTGTAGCAGCAGGCTAGTAATATTTTAGAGATGGATTAGATTGAGTTCTGATCTATTTCCTATATTTTAGAGATTACCTTATTGAGAGTCAAGTCATCTTACCAATATAAGAATGGGTTGTATCTCTATTTCATTAAGCAACGAAGAATTAGTCTAATCTCTCCCCAATGTTCATCATCCTAGTCTAAAGTCCTCTCATCTCTAGCAGCCGACGTTGTCCGACTATCTTCTCAGATGTGTTTATCCCATCATGAATTTGGTTCATGACAAGCAACCTATCTTAATTATAGGCTTTTCCTTGTTTCAAATTTTGGGTATTGCTACATACTAACGGAATTGCAAATACCTTCTAGTGAGGTACCTCTTGGTTTGTTCTATGTTTGTGGATACACATTCTAGTGATCTACTGATGTATGTGTATTTTGTTCATCTTCTTAGTTCTTATATGTAATGATTAAAAACATATTTTTTAACAGATGGATTACATAAATACTTCACATCCAAACTTTGTTGGAGGCAACAAGGTTGTTGAGCTTGCTAAGAAGGAAGTTCTACCTCCCAAAGCACCAACTTCTCTGATGACACCTAAGGTACTTCCTTTTCCACTCATAGATTTGGGATTGCTTCGATTGTTCCCAAAACAGCATAACAGGAGGGTCAATGACTCAATGAGAATAACTGTAGTTCTGGAACAATGTGGCTGTACATTTGGAGCCAAAATGAAGTACTAACGAGTAACAGATTCTATTGTTTGTGTAAATTCTATTACTAACAATTTCTCTTTAGTCCATTAATCATAGTTTACTTAGGGTTACAAAAATCGGTGATCGGTAGGCGGTAGCTACTTGGCCAGCCGAGTAGGGGTTAATCAATTATTCGGGATTAATTGAATTAATTGGTTGATAATTTACTTAAGTAAACATATATAAGATGCTAAGAAATATAAAAAACTTATGACTACAAATAAATCATGGTTGTTGAACATAACCTTAAACATTCTAACATGAGTAAGTGACACATCAGCCCTTACTCCTACAATCCTAGGGATTGGCATTCACCAAGAACAATGGAACAACAAAGAATCAATGCCAGCACATCCCTTGCTCTTGCAATCCTAGGGATCCAACATTTGAGAACACACAAGCCTTACTCCTTCAATCGTAGGGATCCTTTAACTCGAGCAACAAATACTCATCTCAATCAAACAAAGAGAATCAGGGGCTGAGGGGAATGGTGGTGGCTTGACTGTAGAAGGGGGGAGGGTGCTATCGTGCAGGTGCCCCTTGCTATAGAGGGGCGGCAGCAGTGTGCGACGGAGGGGCAGCAGCGTCACGTGATGGAGGGGCAGTGAGTATTGCCTGCCCACAGTGTTCTAAAAGGCGCTAGGCGCTAGTCGGGCGTTGCCTGGCCGCCTAGCGCCTAGGGGTGCCTAGGCGGCGCCTAGGGGCGCCTGGGGCACCTGGGTTAGAATACTCTCAATATAAAGACAACACTACATTTTCTACTAAATTGCAAAGTGCATGTGCAAATCGGGAGGAGAGGAGTGGTAACGGACTGCTGGAGAGTGGAGACTAGAGCGGAGGGTGAGCGGCCATGGCGCACGAGGCCGAACCGCGTCGGAGAATGGAGACCAGAGCGCGGCCGGAGTGGGGGGCGCGTGAGGCTAGACCGTGTCGCACGAGGCTAGAACATCGGACCGTGGCGAACGGCAACGAACGGAGCCCAGGAGTAGCTAAAAAACCCTAAACACAGCTGGAGTTTTTTGCTTTTTATCCCCCCAAAACCGGTTTATTACTGTAGTCACCGTCGCCATCCAGGGCGCCTAGGCGCCGCCTAGGGCGCCTAGGCCGCGGTTGACCCGCCTAGGCGCCTTGACCGCCTAGCCGGGCGCCCAGGTGCTCCGCGCGGCGCTGGGGTGGCGCCTAGCGCCTAATCCCGCCTAGGCGGGCGCCTAGAGCCGCCTTTTAGAACACTGCCTGCCCATATCCATACCTGATTTAAGAAATCCATACGGCCATACCCGTACCTGCTCACAGGTATCAATTCTTCTCTATACCCATAGGCCATACCTGCACAATTATTTGATACCCGGTGGGGTACCTAGTCCCGTGGCTTGGGACAACTGTGTGTCGGGGGACAGGGGTGGCGATGGTGGGAGGGGGGGGGGGGCGCAGAGGGACGAGAGGAGCTGTGCATGATGGTTCAGGACAAAGCGATGACGATAGCTTGAGATGACAGCATGGTGGGGGATGGGGGTGGCATCTGTCAATTCACAGTGGCGTGGGATTGGGGGCAGGGCAACAGGCCGACAGCGCTAGGGAGTGAGACGTGACTAAGGGTGATGACGAGTCTGAAAGAGTGGTGGTAGAGGAGATGATAGGGATTTAGGTTAATAGTTGATGGGCTGCTGTTGGGCTTCTAGGTTGCTGGCCTCCTAATATAGCAATTATCCATGGGTAAATGGGTATTGGGTATCCATTGACATCCCTACGTCGGAGGGGTGGCAATGGCACGCATGATGGAGGCCTGCCCAGTGTGGAGAAGCAGAGATCTGGCTGCTTTTCTCCTTCGGTTGTCAGACAATTAATTGGCAAAAAAACAGCCCAAACGATTTTTTCTCCTGTTTACAGGGTAATCGATGTGGTCTGGTCACTGCCCGAGCACCAATTACTTGGCCGATTTTTGCATCACTGGGTTTACCTGTGATTAAGAGTTAAGAGTTCAATAGTTGCCGATTTGTCATTCTCAAATTTTCCTTATGAATAAATCAATCAAAATTTAAAGTGTAAAAATGGGTCAAATTGTATGTTGAATTATTAATCTGAAACCAATGTGAACAGAAGTTATTAAAGTCATACATAAGAATCCAGTTGATCTGCTAATTCATGTGTCCAATATTCCAATTGCATATAAGATAGTAGATAGCATATTAACTTACACCAAACTTTTTTGCACATGCTCATTTGACTGTACTCTTGTGTAGACGATATTACTGCTTACTTTCCTGCTTACCTCACTGTAGGATGGTACTGCTATCAGTTCTGACATACAAGTAACATCCGAAAGAGGTCAAAAGTCACGTGCTATTTTTGCAAGAGATGCTACTAGAGGAGCAGCATCCAATCAGGTTTCAAATACTGTTGTTTGTTTGTTTTGGATTCTGGTTTTCATTCATCTTCAAAATAAAGATATTAAACTATTCTTTACTTTACATCATTATCTACTTCTGGTTCTTCTGGATAGGGACTACAGGCTGATGCTGATACAGGTAAACCTGTATACTTATAATTAACCAGTCATACTCTTAGACTCAGCATTGTTTTACACTAGCAAAACCAGTTGGCAGTGGTACCTGGCTGGTGTAACCTGCCTTTTTTTTGAAGTAAAACTAGTAGGAGAGGCTCCTATTGCGGCTTTAGTGTAACCTGCCCTTTGCCATGGCTACCTGTCAGGCTGTCATTGGCATCTTATATGCTGCTTCACTTTTATATATACTATTTCTTCCCTAATATAAGGCATATGCGCTAAACTGCAGCCTATGCTTCAGCAGTTGGTTTTTGTGGTGTCCTATTCTCCTTGCAATGGAATGTGCACTTAGTCTTTGATCCACATCTTTTTATTTGTACATGATTCTTAGCGTGCCAACTTGAAAGCCACATGGTGCAAATACCATGAAAGTATATTATATTTGAGATGCCTTAGCTTTTCATCTTAAAGTATGATATATTCATAACCTGCTTTCCGGTTACTCCTGCAACTAGCAATGCATCAAACCATTCATACAAATATGCGATAAACTTTTGGGCTTGATCTGACACCTGACTTGGAAAACAAAGGAACAGGTGCAGGTAGAAATCAGAGGGGTCACTCGCTGGTTGCTGGGGGTACATCAAACAAGACAGGTCCACGTGTTCACAGCCTGGATACCCTTTTCTCTATCATCCATTTAAGAGAGGTGAATTCATTATTGCAACAGCCTTGGAGGATGGAATTCATCATGTTTTCATATTTCATTTCTGATTCTTTATATTTACACCAGCCGCCCATCACTTTGAAGACATCAGAAAACCAGCCTGAGCAGGATGTAACAGAGGTAGCAATTGTTAAACTATTGGTCAAATCCTACTATGACATTGTCAGAAAGAGTATTGAAGATGCTGTTCCAAAGGCTATAATGCATTTTCTGGTAAGTTTAGCTTTTTACATTGTGTTATCTGTTAAAAAAAACTTTTGTGACAGACTTCTATTATAAAGTAAACATCTGGGATGCAGTAATTATTGGTGGGTGTTATGATAATAGAACCTACTTTTAGATGAAAAAATCAATCACATATCCTCTATTTAGATGGAAATCGAGGATTTATCTTTCTTGTCCACATATCATTAATCTAAGTAGACCTCACATATCATTGAGATGTGGAGGGTAAATCTTCAATTTCCATATAAAGTTAAGGTATATAATCAAATCTCCCATTAATTTCATGTAGCTTACAGTCTATGTTTCAGCAAACCCTGGACTCTGGCCCTTTTCATTTTCCATTTAAAAACTATTATTATTTGTTAGTGTTAATTACTGGCACTGGTGTTTGACTGATATTTTACCTCAGGTGAACCACACAAAGCGTGAACTGCACAATGTTCTGATTCGGAAACTGTACAGGTGCATGAGTTTTCCTTTTCTTTCTTTTTTTGTACTTTCTAACGAGCCGTTCAATTGAAACTGTTCAGAATTCAGATTACTAGAGTCGTCCTGAAATGATGATATGCTATGCAGAGAAAACCTGCTGGATGAAATGCTGAGGGAAACTGATGAAGTGGTTATCAGACGGCAGCATATACAAGAAACTCTCCACGTTCTTGAACAAGCACACAGGGTATTTGCAGTCTCTTAGGACTAGTTTGGGAGTCCACAATCCCGACCCATCCTTAGGCTGGTTTTGGAGCCCACAATCCTGCCCCATTCCTTAGGGATAGGCTAGGATTTTAGTTCAAAATCTCGGCCCATCCTTAGGGCATGGGTCGGGATTGTGGATTCCCAAACAGGCCCTTAAATGTCGTCCTCTTCTATTTCTCCAGCAATCTCTTGATAATTTGGTTCTTTTTCAGGCGCTCGAGGAATTCCCCCATGAAGCTGAAAAGGTCGAGAAGGGCTACAACCTTGCTGAGTATGCAACTGGGCTTCCAAAAATCCATGGTCTCAGCAATGGCGACCTCAGCAGCATCTATGCATCCTCCCGTGACTACAATACAAAGAAAGCATCACATGGAGATCAACACGAGTCAGTGGCATTCATATAATTCATATAATTCAATTCCCCATCCAGATGCTCACGGTGGGCTCCGTTCCACTTGATCTTGATCCGACTGTCCTATCATCTCCAAGCGATGTGCTTGATTGAGTTTTGACCTGTAAATTCCAAAAAAAAACCTTCTCCGTGAGCTGTTTAGTTGCAACTTGTGGCTATTTCCTCCGGTGCAGCTCACACACATTCATAGCCAAAAGGGGCAATAGGATGGTGGCCGTGTAGAGCCAGAATGTAACTAGCCCCGTATTCCATCATTTTTTTGCTTCTGCCGTGAGGTGAAGAACACAAATATGTTACGAGTGACTTGCAATCACAAAGCTGTTTTAAATTATGTGGAATCATTTTAGGTCAATGACATATAGATCAAGGAAATAAACTATTGATTCTTTCTCTTTTAGGGAGCTTTTACACCTTAGAGCAAACTTATTTTTTAGCAAACAAACTACAATGTATCTCATTATAAGTGAGACCATTACCAACATAAAAAAATGCTATAAGCAACTACTGAAACACATAGAACCTGTTTTAGTGGGTGTATGGGTGTATGTTTTCGTGGACTAAAGTTTAGTATGTGTCACATTTGATGTTTAGACATTAATTTGAAGGATTAAACGTGAATTAATTATAAAAATAATTGTAGAATTAGAGGATTATTTGTGAGATGAATTTATTAAGTCTAATTAATCTATGATTAGCAAATGTTTATTGTAGCATCACGTTATCAAATTATGTCATAATTAGGTTCACTAGATTCGTCTCATAAATAATCTACCGATTATGAATGAGTTTTATAAATAGTCTATATTTAATACTTTAAAATAACATTTAAACATCTAATATCCGATATGATGGGACAACTTTCGTGTGCATAGAAAATGAGCATGCTCTATTGATGAATCATGGAGTCAGCTATTAAGGAAGAGCTCCCAACAGAGCAACCATCCTACTCTCAAGCTCCCAGTAAATGTAGATTTTGTGGGAACAAAGCATATGAATCCGTACTTCTACAAAAGAAGTCATTTACATGGATATTTAAGGCCTATTTGATGCAGCTCTAACTTCGAGATTTACCCTAAATCTTGGGTTTGTATGATATAATAAGATAATTGTTCAACTTAAATACTTCCGATCTATCCATGACTACAGATCTAAGGTTTTTTAGAGTTAGACTTAACCAACTTAAAAATTCTGAATTTAGAGCCGTGCCAAACAAAACCTTAAATGGTATGAACATATATGTTGTGAGTGATGAGTCGGTTTATCACTTTATTTTTATTGACATTTTGTCTGAAAATCGTGTGGAGTTATGCCTTGTGGAAGTCATTGGTAGGAAGGAGGGGCGTGTCATTTTCGCAATCTTTGAAACTTATCTGAATCCCCACAGTGCTAGTTCTTGTCGACAGGAACACCTCTCCTTTCCATGCTATTACTTTCAAAACTTGACCCGGTGTTGCCATCTTATCCATTAAAACCATTGCAGAGTTGTATCCGTTGTTTATGACTTTTGCACTATCCGGATTCGTTATACTATGAAATATTTTATTTGGTCTTAAATTGTTATATCTGGTTCAAAGACAAGATGAGATGAGACGGTTCTGTTCCAAATTTTTGGGATAGGGTCGTCCCATCTTATGTTTGGTTGCGAGGGTTGAGAAAAACGAGACTCCACCCCAAAACCTCCGGCCCACCTCAAAACCTCCGAGCCGTCCCAAAACCTCCGACCCTACCTCAAAACCTCTGCACGCGAGGTGGGACGACCTCGTCCAGCCTTTTTTGGGGACTAGTTCGTCCCGAATATTGAAGGAATATTCGTTCCACCTGACTTTAAACCAAACATGGTAAAAAACGGAACCGTTCCATTCTATCCCACCTCATCGTGAAACCAAACGACACCTAAGATAACTGAAAAAAAATTTGGTTAGTGACAAGAAGAGTTATCCAAAAAGAATATCGAAGTGCTTATCTCCTCAAGAACAATCAATTAATTAGCCCACGCTCTTATGAATAAAATCTTATCAACTAATTCAACTTGATAATTCAGTAGTGGCTTCAGGAGCAAATGTCGTCGTTGAGACCAAGTAGCTCTGCCCAAAATATGGATGCTTACTCCATCTGTTTCACAGTATTTTCACAGTATTAGTAATCTGAACATTACTGAATTTGTATCTCTCCTTGTAAATATCACAGAAATTCATGGTGATTGAGTCAAATATAAACACGTGAAAGAGCAAGGAGCTATCCGGTTTCTGTTTGGTTCAGATTTTTGAACCAGCTTCTTGGTTCGGAAGCTATAATCTAAACCAAATAGCTCTTTTGGTCACCCAGTTTTTTCAGAATCTGTAGATTCTCGTAGTACAAATTTGAAAGCTGGTATAACCTAGATTTCACAGATTCTTAGTTCAATTTTGAATGAATATTACCTACCATGCTATTAAAACATATCAGTTCATGTAAAATTTGAAAAAGTAAAATTTTATTAAATATATATTTTTAGTGTAATTTAAAAATATATAATTTTAATATAAACATTACAAAATTTCATGATTAGAATGATTTACATGTAAAATTACACATTAATAATATAACTAAACATTAAGAACTACCAAAATATAAATCCGCAATTATTCTAATCAAACAGCTTCTCGGCTTTTCTACGGCTCACAGCTCACAACAGCTTTTTCGTAGCTCACAGCTCACAACAGTTTTTTTAGAATCTACAGCTCAACCAAACACACCTTCAGTCACTGTCCAAGGACCATAATGCTTCATTAAACCAATTGTAGCAGATGGTCGTACAGTGTTTTACCTATTGCACGACGGCGAAGGCGATCTAGCTTTAGAATTACTGGTCTTTGATTTTCATATTTTCCTTTTCTAGTGTGTTTTTGCTATGTGCATCTTAGCTATGCAAAGGACAGAAATATTCTTAGAATAATTGATCTTCTCGATGTAATTGCCTAAATTTAATAAAAGCTTCCATTATCAAAATATTAAAACAAAGCAAGTTGACAAGAGAAAAACCATATGTTTGGAAATTGCTAACAACTACTCCTATGATTAAGAAATCAACTAAAATGATTTTGTTGTCTCTAATTTCTTATGCTTTTTGAAAATGTGAGTTGTTTATCACGAGAGAGACAATATTGATTTGACAAAGATAAATATGGAAGGAAAAATGAAAAGAGACCAAAAGTTCTAAAACAACTTATATTTCGGAAAGAGTTGAAAAAAATCAAAAACGATTTGTATAAGAAATCGGATAGAGCATTGACTGATTTCGATGAATTATCAGCTCGATTTTAAAAGGACAAATGCCGTACTGGTAATGTACTCTTCCGTTCAGATAAGATTATGCTCATCTCTGACTTGCTGATCATTATCTGAAAATAAAAAGTTCCATGTCATGCTGATCACTTGATCAGTAGATATGGTATTTGACTTTGGTTGCTTTAGTAAAAAGTTTAGTCCGGTCACATCGGATGTTTGAGTGCTAATTAGAAGTATTAAACACAGGTTAATTATAAAACTAAGTACGTAAATGAGAACTAATTTGTGAGACGAATCTATTAAGCCTAATTAATCACTGATTTGACAATGTGGCGCTACAGTAAACATGCGTTAATGATAAGTTAATTATACTTAATAAATTTGTCTTGCAGATTAGCTAGGGCTTCGTAATTAGTTTTATAATTAACTGATAGTACAACAGAGATACTCTCAGTTGCGTGTCATATAGGCTGATCTTAAAAGTAGGTCATGAATCCCTTCAATAGCAACATTAGCAAAGGACTTTATATCTTATTCTTCACCATTGTCAAAAAAAACCATTTCTATATTTTACTTACAATCAATTTACAAATTAAGATATTTTATTCCTTCAATACTTTTTATTTATCCCTTACCCATCGATTCATGTGACTCACAATATGTAACATAATTAGGTTTGCTATTTTTTTTGCCTCAAAACACTAGTTGTCTAAAAAAACCTAGTGTTTAGCCTTACTTAAATGCCTTAAAATATGTTGTTTCATGAGATTGATCCCAACCTATTTTATGTAAATAGACTAAAATCTAGTCAAAAAGTAAAAGCCTACAAGGAGAGAAGAGTACTCTCTTCGGTTTCTAAAACAAAATTATTTTGGACATGATTTCAGATACCAATAAGTTATTAATTAATATGTACTTTCATTGTTTACTCTTATTAAATATAATACGGTAGTAAAGGGGAAAATATCCTGTGCAATCACTCATTTGGTGCAAGCGTGCAATCAAACGATCTGGTGCATCTAATCAAACGATCAAACATTTACATATGAAAGAGGTTAAAAGTAAAAAATTACTAGGTTTCAGCTTCTTTCATATGTAACCGTTGTATCGCTTGATTGAATGCACCAGATCGCTTGATTGCACGCTTACACCAAATGAGTGATTGCACAAGATATTTCCCCGTAGTAAAGATAGCATGAGAAACGAGAAGAAAGTAATATTACTTCAGGGTATAAACGTCCAAAATGCAGAATAAAATACAAAATAACTTGTTTTAAGCAAGTCTTGATACAACTCTAAAACAACTTGTTTCGGGAAACCGAAGGAAATATGCATTTTCAATGTGTTATCAATAATCTCTCCTGTTCATGTCATCCATCTGCCGTGACATGATTGCTGTTCTTAAATACCTACGAAATTTCGCTGAAAATCCACACCACACCGAGCTTGAAACAGACGGCCACTGAAAAAAATGTCATGGTAGTAGGGACACTGTTCGTCTGACCATACTTCAGCTTTAACTGAAGCTGAATTCGGACCAGGGAAGCTCCAATCATCTCAGTTCCACCAATTCAGGAGAGGAGAAGAGACGGCCAGTTCTCCTTGCAAGTTGCAAATATCTCCGGCAAATCGGAGCTATAAAAAGATGAGCCGGGAGGCACCAACTCACCTACTCACCACACCACTTCATCTTCCTCCGTTCCCAATTCCATCCGTTTCTTCTCCTCTGAAGAAATCTCGCCATTACCGTTGGCTTCTTGCGCTCCAATCCAGCCAATCTTTTCCTATTCCAGGTAATCCCTCCCCGTCTTTACCATTCGTATCCTAACTTAATCTTGGGTGGGTAGGTTGGGGCCGGGCCTTGAATTTGGGGGCGGCGTTGTCTGTTCTTGGAGGATCTGTGGCCGCGCAGAGGCTGTTTCCGGGGGAAATCTCCAATCTTTTCGGGGTAATCGAGTCGTGGCGGTTCAGGTTCTTTGATCGTTTCGCTCCGCATTGCTTTGACGCGGAATGGATGGAGGTATCCTGTTGGCTGTTTCTTGCTCCAAAGATGCAACTTTTTTCTTCAGTGCAGATGGCTTCTTAGACCTGCAAAATAGTTTTCGTTTCATCTTTCCTGACCTGAAAGCGGAGCAGCCTATCGATCTCTTTGGAAATAAACGGATTGAATATCAGAATATATATGGATTAGTGTTTACTGATTAGTACTATGTGGAGAAGGGAGTTTTAAGGTAGTTCCTGCCAGCTATGGGATGCAGGGCATAATGGATTAGCACATGATAATCCGACAATTCATTTTGTTCAAAAAAACAATAATCTGATTATTCAGTTGATCATGTAGTTTGCCTTTCAATTTCATTCAAACATGTCGTTTTGGGCTGGTCTATGCCACATTCGATCTTGTTTGCTTGCTTCAAATTCATGTATGCATATTACTCGATGAGCTTCAATTTTATAACCATTTCTACTTTCTAGTTATAGAAAGAAAGGAAAATAGTTTTGTGTGATGATATGATCTATGTAACATGTAGTCATCTATGAGTCATGTGAGAAGTGAGAACTTGCTGAATGGTCATTACTCATTACAGCATTAGCATGTTAGTTCTTTAGTGAAGATCAAGGAAAACAGTGTATTTTTGTACAACTGTTTGCGACAAAAAGTGCGGTGTTGTGAAACATCTTAAAATTGCAATTCTTTGACAGTTTTTGTGTTAGAAGTATAGTTTTGTGAAACTAGTAAAAGACATTTTGATTTTATCTACAGATAGCAATTAGCACATCTAATTTCTGTGGTTCTGTTCTTGAGTGAAACTTGACTGAATTTGCACTCGAATCCTGTGCTGAACAGGAAAATTTTCACTAAAAAATGAAAATCGTAAACGTGACTATTTGATTGTCCTTTCAAATTGATTTAAACTAATGCTTCTATTGGAAGATAGAGATTTAGGCTGCTCTGCAGTGTTCTCTGATCATGTAGAAAGGACAGTGAAATGCTTCCCCTTTGTCTTCTATCTTTTTTTCCTTTTGGCAAAATTCATATCATTGTTTCAGAAGTTTTGTTTTCTTTATTAACAATTGTGTTTGATATAATTTGTACACTGAATATTATCTCTTTAGTTTTGTCTGTAGGTAATTGAACTGTGATGCAAATGGAAATCACTGGTGGTTAATACTCATCAAAACCGTATGGCCACTGGTACATTGATAGCCTAAATATGCTTGGATGGTAACATCATATTTTGTCATAGTATTAAATATTAATATTATCCATTGTTTTATATAGATATTGACCAAATGTGCAAGAGAGGGACCTGTTCTTACTTCATAAATAAGGAGGCTGGTGCTGTCTATTCTACCAGCAGAAACCATTTCAAGGTCTTCTGTCAGATGGCATTTGATACAGAAAAAATAAAGACAGAAAAATCTGAGTTAAGCGAACTTATTTCCGCATCATTCAGACCATTGCATCTTATGATTCCCATTGGTGATGGATATCATGAACTGTTCTGCTTAGACATCCATGGTGCATAGCAACTAAGCAAGGGATCATTTAAGTTGTTTATTGTTAACAAAGCAATTAAACGCTGAAAGGTGATTGCTGCTGCTTATTGTGATTCTAACACAGCAACACTTGTTGGATCAAGAGAACCATTTGTTAAAGCATAGGCGCCTCCTCGCTACAATGCAGCCCAAGTTTCCAACTAGGACAAAGCTTCCCTCAGGGGTGATTACCCAAGCAGAAGGTGGTTCATACTGCTCATTGATACCTGGTTTGCCAGAAGACTTAGCAAAAGTATGCCTTGCTCTTGTTCCTCGGTGCTACTTTGCTATCATGGGTGCAGTGTCCAAGAAGTGGCTGTCATTTATTGGGAGCAAGGAGTTCATCGCTGTTAGGAAGGAAGTAGGGAGGCTTGAAGAGTGGATTTATGTCCTCATCTCTGAAGCTGGAGGGAAGGGTCTCAATTGGGAGATGCTGGGGAGCCTGGAGCAGCAGAATAGGATACTTCCTCCAATGCCTGGACTGACTAAAGCTGGGTTTGGTGTGGTAGTTCTTGATGGCAAGCTGTTTGTCATGGCTGGCTATGTTGTTGATTATGGAAAGGAATGTGTTTCTGACGAAGTTTATCGGTATGATGCTCGTCTGAACAGGTATGTTTTGGATCATTATAAGCATATTATGATGTTCCTTTCTTTTCTTACACCAGAATTTGAAGGATCAAAGTAGCAAAATTAATTCATTGTGCTTGAATTACTCAGGTGGGCTGCACTTGCCAAGATGAACGATGCCCGGCGTGACTTCGCCTGCGCAGAGGTCAATGGTGCAATATATGTTGCTGGTGGATTTGGTTATGATGGTGATGGTTTGTCAAGTGTTGAAGTATATGATCCACAGGAAAACAAATGGACACTAATTGAGAGCCTTCGCCGACCAAGGTGGGGCTCCTTTGCCTCTAGCTTTGATGGCAAGCTCTACATCATGGGTGGCAGGTCAAGCTTCACCATTGGAAATTCCCGATTTGTTGACGTGTATGATCCTGCTTGCCATTCTTGGACAGAGGTCAAGAAAGGTTGTGTCATGGTCACCTCTCATGCTATCCTTGACAAAAGGCTGTTCTGCATCGAGTGGAAGAACCAGAGATCCCTTGCAATCTTCAACCCTTCGGACAATTCTTGGCAGAAGATCCCGGTGCCACTTACCGGTAGTTCAAGCACTCGGTTCAGCCTTGGGGTGCTTGATGGGAAGCTGCTGCTGTTCTCACAGGAGGAAGAACCTGGGTATCAGACACTGATGTACGATCCGATTGCGCCTACAGGATCTGAATGGTGCGCATCGAAGCTCAAGCCATCAGGGTTGTGCTTATTGAGTGTGACCATTCCAGGTTGATGGCATTTTACTAGACCTGTATCATATCATGGTATCTGAAACTTTGTTCATATGTACAGATTTTTCCTATCCACAAGAAAGAACTAAACTCATTAGCTAGCTGGTGCTTTTGGATGAAACATTGTATAGGTTAAAAGATCTCATTTCCTTAATAATGCCAGAATTTCCTGATATTGTGCTCTGTGTGAAATGCTCTTGAATATGCAATACTTCCCTTTGCAGTGAACTTGAACAGATACAAGATTCCATTTGCTACACCATGCTAGTTTACACTAGAGGGAGGATGCTGATATATCAACAAATGCTTCAAAGCTCTCAAAAGGTGAAAATAATGTCTTTGAAGCAAATTAAGAGCTTGATACCAAAAGCCACAGCTGAGCAATCATTGAATTCTACTGTAAAGGATACAGTAAAAGGTGCACCAAAGCACCAGGACGGTGTGTTCAGAGGCTTTTTCAGTCAACAACTGAGACAATGAGGATATCCAATGATCTAATTGACCATACACACAGTGCAAAACTTTCTTTTACTGAAAGTGCAATAACTTTTACCGTGGTGCAGTTGTCAGCAGCTCCATTTTATGATTAGTTTTGGTCCAGGGTGCTCTGATATGTGAAAACAGTAAAACTGTTCTATCAAAATCAAGAGATGGAGATAAAAAATTCTGAACAGAATTACAGAATTGAGGGGCTTCTTTGCTACTAAAGGCATGTTTTGTAGAGTTTTAGATCTTGAAATCCAGATTAGAGCTATGGATCCATGGATCCATTTGTGATCTAGAATAGGTCAAAAGTATTTGGTTGAGCTGAACTGCTTCAAAAATTGGCTTTAGCTTTGAGGGAGATGCGGGTGTGGTAGTTTAGTGACAATTGTGGGTAATTGTGGTAGTAAATGCCAGTTACCACTATTACAGTGGTAATAGTTTATTTCTATAAAAAAGTAGAATAGTTTATTTCTGCAAAACTTGAGAAAATAACCTTTCACACCAATTTACGTACGGTGGTGGAGCCAAGAATTTTTTTGAGCCTGGATAAATCTAACTATATTTAATAATTGATATAAAATACTACTTTTAATCTCTAAAACAATACTAAAATTCTATAGCACATTCGCCAACGAACCCGAGCGGTTGCCCGGGAGGTGGCTCCGCCACTGGTTACCTATCCTAATTTTACAAGCAGTAAATAAATTGGGGACCTTGAGCAGAATATCTTTCAAAAGTCAAAACATGAGGGCCCTTAGGTGACTTGGTTTGTGAATGATACAGGGAAAGATGGACCTCCTTGCTTCCTCAACACATGGCAAAACCATTAATGACAAAACAAGTAATCATGCATACTTTCATCCTATATTACTACATAATATTTGCACAACTCCGATTATGTTATCACAACATAGCAGGTTCTAAACCCTAGTAGAAAAAGAGGGATGTTTATTTATTCTATAAAGTCTTGCTTGACATGTCATAATGCCGACTCATTCTACGTGGATAGGCCATAATTTTAAGAATAGACTGGGATTCCAGCTTGCCAAACAAGCTCTAAAAGGTTATGTTAGATTTGGCGAGCCAATAAAAACCTAGCCACTCGAATAAAAACAAAACTTAAGCTTGGGTTTTAACTCTATCATTTCTCAATTTTCTTATGATTGAAAGGCTTAGAATAGATGAAGTTGTTACAGCACAATAAGCAGCCAGTTAAAAACCTTCCTTTTCATTTCCAGCTGAAGCATTTCATGGGAAAATTAAAGTATATTTCCCCTCTCTCTAGTAAAACATTTTTCACAGAAATTGAGAACAAAAACCAACATCAGGAAGCTAAGTCCGCTTCAGTTTAGCCTCCTGCTCTCTTCTCTTCTTCCTGCAGCTCCTGAAGTTGATCTTACAGATAGAGCTTGGGAAGCAGCATACCTCGGATGATGACTTCTTCACTTTGGCACCTTTCCTTGAAGACTTGAGATACTCTTCAGCATGCACAACATCAGTGATGCTGTCGTCGTCGTACTGCTGCTTCTCCTGGAGGAGTTCAAGGAGCCTCTGCTTCTTTTTTTCATTCAGAGAAGGCTCCAATCTGGTGAATGGTGACTGTCTTTGGTGATCTGGGGTGGTTCCTCTTGATGGAGTAAAATCTTCAGGGTTCAGATAAACAGAAGACACTGGTGTTAATGTTTGAGAACTAATTCCAGTGATACAGCACTACAGCAGCATATATTTTGTTTTTTTACCTCCTCTCACACTGTGGAAATCATCTTCACTGTCAGAATCTAGCCACGGTTTTGCCTCAAAGAACCATTCATCTTTGCTTCCTGGTACAATCAATCAATTCAACAGTGAATCAATGTTTCAGCGTTAAAAGATCATCTCTGGGATTTGTTTTATGCCATATCTAATTGCATTTATCAAAGAAAGAGCCATTTCAATTGAAAATGGATTGCATGGTTGCATTCACTGGTCTAGAGATAAATTTAACTGTAACTTCAGTAGTCTTCAGTAAAAAAAAACTGTAACTGAAGAAATTGATTGGATTTGTCGCCGAGACCCATCAAGAACTGAAGAAATTTAAGAATTTAAGATCGCGTGATGCAGGGAACGGGAAGCTGGGTGTAGTACTAGACTACTAGATACGCACCATTCGGTGTGATGTCGTGGTATGGGCTCGCGCCGGCGTCGTCGCCCGGCGACCCGCCGTCACCACCACCGGCCGCCGCCGCGTCCTCGGCGTCTGCGGCGGCGGTCTTCCTGAACCTCATAGTGCGCCTGCTGCGGCCGCCCCCGGCGAATTCCGCAGAAGTGGATGGAACCTCTAGAGCCGGCACCGCACCTCAACCCCTCCCCGGCCTCCTCTCTCCTACCGGCCAAGACCCAAGAAGAGACTAATTAATGACGGCCGTGGCACCACGACGAAGCAGAGGAGAGCGGAAGGGGACGGTTAGAGCGATAGAGGCGGGGGGATTGCGGCCGGCGGCGTGCGGGGTGGAGTGGGGAGAAGAGAACAGCCGCCGCGGGACGGCGGGGCGGGAGAAGAGAGGAGGTGCATGCGATGCGTGCATGGAGATGCAGACGCAGGTGCCGCCGCGGCCGCCGTCCGCACGGGGGCGGAACGTGTCGCCACGTGTCGTATGCGAGATGGGAACGTCTCCTCGTGTTCGTGTATCTCTGCTTTTAAAATCTGACGCTCCCCGTCAATTGTTTCAATATATTGATAAGATTATTCACAATGGTGAGTTTCATAACACTATTTTCTAAAATGTCACGTCAGTTTTACAACTGAATAAAATATCTTTTCTTAATGGAGAGTTTCATTTCACTATTTCCTAGGCTAACCAGTATAATTAAATGCAACTAGGTCTCATAAAATACCCTCTCTCTGATGAAACGATTTAGCTCTCAATGGTTGTTTTATTTCGTTTCATCCGTCTTGGAAACGGGTTAGCACCATGTCATGGTGATGACACTACTTATTTCTTTTTCCTCATTAATTGAATGTCATGTAAGCAAAAAATCTGATGTGACATGGTAATTAATATCATTAAACACCTCATGAAACCCCTATTGTGAATAGCCTAAGTAATACTATCCGGTGTACATTGTTTTATACATGATTATTCATATCAATGTGATATTAAATAGAGCAACACAATTTATCTTAATTGATTACCGAGATAAAATTCTAGTGGTGCTACCGAAGTACTTTGGTAACAAGGTGACTAATATTTTTCCACAAATGCTTCGGGAGAAGAGAAGAAACACTTTGATTAACAGGGTGACTAATATTTTTACACTCACCTGAACACCAAAATGACTATTATTGTTTTAATAAATTCGTAATATACGCATTAGATCTATACGACGGATGGGCTAGACGTGACTAGGAAAGGCAATCATACCCATTTGTCCATTTTCCCGCGAGTAAAAACTTTATTAGAATTAAACTTATTCCTCATTTTATACCCGAAAGGTAAACGAGTATATATATGGGTATTGACTATCCATATCTATTTACCTATTTACTCGATTACCAAATATAAAAAATATTCTCAAACCCTAGACTATTTTATTTTTCCCTCCTCTCCTCCTCCCACCTAGCCGCCATCCTTCCCCTTTCTTTTTTCTTTTTTCTCTTTCCTCTCCCACTCCCATTCTCCCTCTCCCCCGCATCGGCGCCCTGGTTCTCGCGCCGGCTCTCGCCAACGACGCTTCTAGCTGACCTGCACGACGGCACTGCCCCAAGTTGGTCCTCATTGACCTGTGTGACGAAGCTATCCCTCACTGCCCCTCGCCAACCAATGCACCGGTGTGCCTCTCGCCGAAACTCGTCGATCCGTGCGCCGCCCAACGTACCGCCATGCGCCGAGCTCCGAGCTCTTCCTCTCTGCCATCACTACAACAAAACAGGGAACTTCCGTCGGCTAAAGCCGACGGAAGTTAGCCCTTTCCCGACGGAAGAAGCTAACTTCCGTCGGCAAAAGGCTAACTTCCGTCGGCATTTGGCCGACGGAAGCGGGTAGACGGATGTTAGCTAACTTCCGTCGGCTTCACGTGGCCGACGGAAGTTAGCGCCGAACTCTGCCACGTCAGCAGAGGGGCGCTAACTTCCGTCGGCCAGCCTGGCCGACGGAAGTTAGGGGCGGCTAACTTCCGTCGGCTTTGGCCCTAGCCGACGGAAGTTAGCCTTTTTGCCCACGTGGCCGAAAGCAGCTAACTTCCGTCGGCTATGGTAAAAGCCGACGGAAGTTAGCTGGTATTTTTTTGTTTTTTCCTGGTTCCCCTACTCACACTCACATCCAACCACATTTTCAATCACATTCACAATACACATCCAAATTCACATTTCACATCCAAAATCACATATAACATCCAAAATCACATCTTACATCCAAAATCACATAACACAACTTAATTCACATTCAAAGTCACAATACACATCCGCATTCACATATACCATCCAAATTCACATACAAAGTCACATAACACATCGAGATTCAATCCAGGTTCACAATACACATCCATACTCACTGATCGCCCACATTTGGGTCGTGGGTGCCGCCGATGCCTCCCGCTTCATCCACAGTTGCCCCGGAGGCTCCATCCTGACCAAGCGTATGGAAACTCTGAAGAAATAGACAAAATTAGAGAACGAACTCAACTACCCTTCTAAACGCTAACTTAAGTATCTAGGAGGTACCTCAGGTGATGTAGGAGATAGTGGTGGTGGCAGGGGAGGTAGTGGTTGGAACATGGACATGTCAAATCCACTATATTGCTGGGCTAGTTGCTACACATGTTGTAATGTAATAAGTTAGTTCTAAACTTATTTCTGAATACTTTTGAACTGCAACACTCTAAACTAAACTTACTTGGATCATCGCCTCCTATTGTGCTAAGCAGGCTGTATAGTACTCTTGTTGTTTCCTGTTGTGCTCGTTTAGCCGCCTCATTTCCTCCCTCACCCGAACCACCTCCGGGGTTTCTGAAGAGCGACGACGGCTGGAGCCAACTCCGACGGAGCTCTGCGATGACTGAGCTGACTTCTGAGCTCTCACCGCTCTAGAGTCAATAACTCCATTGAACATGGAGTACCTGCAACATTGAATGAGTTAGTTACCATCACAATACCATACACAAAACATTAATAAAAATATTAATAGCCATAATACGAGTCACGAAAGCGAGAACGCTTACGGTGGTGTGCTCATGTAATGGCTCTTCTGAAGCTCGAAGGATGTCGAAAAACTTTTGAACCTCCGGTGTTGGAGGATCCTCAGGGTTTGATTCAAACTCCGGTCGTATAGCATCAAGCATCTCATCCATCCTATCGTCAGCAACGGTATCATCTTCTTCTTCCACTACTAATACCGTTTTTCACGGCCTGTCTCGCCGTGAAAAGACCAAACTTCATAACCTGGCACGAAACCATATTTGCAAATATGCAATGACAACGTCCTCTTGTCTTGCCAACGAGAATTTCTGCACTTTATGCATGGGCACCTCGCGCCAGTGTTTGTTGTCAAAGCGAATGCACGATCAACAAATTTCTCAGCGTTGATTACCCACTCCCTTGTGTGAGCTCCACTTTTCATCCAACCACTATACATCCACCGTAGGTCGTCCTCAGCCATTCTATAGGCAAACCATTCATTCAATCGAGAATGCATCATAAGTACCACGGGCCTATGTCTATAGGAAAAGATAGGTCCTAAACCCACCCAAGAGTGACCGACAAAACGTGGTATTTATGACGAGCCATGAGTCCGAATGAAATTTCAGCAACATAACCCCGCTGTTCTCCAATTGCACGCCTAATAGTGGTGCAATGGAGAACAACAAGGTTATGTTACTGAAATCCCATTCGGACTCATGACTCATCATAAAACCACGCTCTGTCGCCCACTCTGAGGCTGTCCAAAAAGGGATAATTCTGGACCTACACATCTCACAAGCATGACACGTGTGAGACATGTTGGTCCGAAACGGGTGACGCATAGGTTTCGTTACACCATCTACGTTGTTGTCAAATAAAAAATTGCATACGAAAAGAAATATATATAATAAAGTATATATATATGTAATACTAATCACTGTAATGAAATCATCAACAAACAAAATATTAATACAAGAATTTAATTAATAGCATATATAATAGAACATCGCAAACGAAACACTTGTAATAGCATAAATAGTCAACGTAATGAATCAATTTCCAATTGACATGCACTAGCAATTGAATCAATTATTCATTTTATCACATACTACGACAAAATTTAAGTGTCTATCATACTATCAATCTCGATCAAAATTTAAGTGCCACTACGACAAAATTGTATTTCGATAGGTACTAGCAAAAATAATTGTTCGTTGAGTATCAGACCGAAACATTCGGCAAGCATATTCACAATTTAACTCAATTCACAATTCAATTCAATTCAATTCACACCAAATATTCACAATTGACAATACAATTCACAAAGTAACAAACTATTCAATCACAATGCAAGTGAGGGGTAAAAATTACTTGGCGGACGGCGACGGTCGGCGGCCGATGACGGACGGTAGTGGTCGGCAGGCGACGGATGGTGGGCGGCGACGACGGGCGACGGCGGCGACGACCAGGGGGGCGGTGGCCGGAAGGGGGCATTCCATTGCATTCCTCCTCTCTATCGTTCGCTTTTTTTTCGTTGGTAAACGAGTATACCCATGGATATAATGTGCCTGCACATAACGGGTATGGGTACGGATTTTTACCCATTAGACAAACTGATACGGATATGGGTATACATTACTCGTACCCGTTATACTCAATTGCCATCACGTCGTGTGTCAGCGAATAATCACCTTCTACTCATCTATGCTACTGTATACTTGATGAGTTGTTTATTCACTCATTATCTACCATCAACCAAATTCTAGCCATTCTAGATTCTCAGTCATTGGATCCTTCACAGCAAGTGTTTTATATCGCAATTATTAATACACAAAGACTAATATGTTTTATATGGAAATTATTAATATATAGAAATCATCAATATATGGAAATTGATCTGTTTTATATGGAAATCATTAATATATGACATGTTGATCATATATATGAAATAAAAATCTGATTAGTTTTACCACCGGACCTTTACGCATGAGCCGGAATTCCAAAATAAGTTCCCAAAAAAAGAAGGCGATAGCTATGAAGTGTTGCTACTATAATTGTTTTTTATTTTCAATGTTGCGTAGCACGGATACGATACTAATCTTTTTATAATAGTAAAGATATAAATTATTACTCCACAGTTTTGTATTATAAATTATTTAGTTTAAAGTTAAACTTTTTTACTTTAATAAAGTTTTTAAAATGTATTAATATATACAATATATAATAAATATCATATTAAGATATATTTTATGATGGATTCAATAAAAATAATTTAATGTATTTACGGTTGATATGTTTTTATGTAAAATTTATACGTTTGAAAAGTTTGCATTATAATAAAATCAAATAACTTATTATATATATACTAGTCAGATGCTTGTGCTTTGCAACAGAGAATTTTATTTTTCAACAGGGTATTTATGTAAAATTCATGTTTCTGTGTGATTTTTCAGAAATCTAAGTGTTTTTATACAAAATTCGTACATTCACATAAAATTAAAAAATTAAGATACAAAAATATTTTTTCCTTTTTCTTCTTTTTTTCTTTTTTTCTTTTTCTTTTTTTCTTCTTTCTCACGTTTTCTTTTCAGCTGGCATGCAGCGCCTCGCGCTGCCCTGCGCGCATGCGGCCGGGGCGGGCGGTTGCGCGCGCGCCGGCGCGCGAGCAAACCGGTGTGGTTTGGGCGGTTTTTACGAGGTATAAGTTTTAGCTGTTTTTTATGGGATGTAGGAAAGGCATGTACGCGAATGCGGACGGAAACAGTGGACGCTCAAGCCACATTATATTAGTTAAGATATATAACAAATAACATAATATTTACTGCTCTATAAAAAAATCAGAGGCCTGCATGCACCTCATGGGCCCATGGGCCCACCGCGATGCTATCTCAAAAGTTGTGGGCTGGGCCGGGCCTCGGTCTCAGCCCAAGCTGCACATGTTAGTAACAGGTAAAAACAAATTCCACAGCATCTCTGAGGATTTTTTTTAAAACAATACATTTTTATTTAAAAATTCAAATCTGGTGTACATTTTTCGAAATTTACAAAAAACAGTCTAATGTCGGCAAACCATCTGCCGATATAGCCTTCTTTTGGCAGATGAAGTGTCGACATAGTCCAGCGTGCCAAAAATCAACTCTATCGGTAGCCCCTCTACCGATATAGGCTTTTTCGACAAATGATCTACCGACAGAAGCCGCCCTCGTAGCGCCTATCTCCACACGCCTAATTTGAACAACATCATTTAAGAGATCAAAGTATGAACTAAAATATGACATTACAGATTGAATACAACTAATAATGGTGAATATACCAATCTAAATATTATCTTGGTCTTAATCAGTATTTATGTAGGTGCTAGGTGCTAATGGAATGGTGACCATATAATTTGTATATTAAATTTGATATTTATATTAAATTTGAGATTTATGTAATATAATAAAACAGTTTAAACTTTTATTTTTAGTCCGAAATAAAAAATAGATTACTCAACTAAATAATCTCAATCCATGTGTAGGATTTCTGGAGTTAGAATGGGGGCTTGTTTGGGGAGCTTCTGGCAGCTGCAACTATTTCTAAAATACTGAAATAAACGGTTCGGATTCTGACTCGGATGGTGAGAATCGATAACTGCAGAATCTGGAAATGAACTAGAATCCAAAAATTGAAAAATACTAGTTTCTTTAGATTCTCGTCAGTTAGATACTCAGACTATCCAGCTACTAAGACTAGCTAGTTACTGGAAATATCTAGCTACCGGAAGCTTCCCGAAACAAGACCTGAATCAGCTCTAAAAAATCTGGATATATGTTATGTCGAACAGGGTCAAGGTTACTACAAGGCAGCTTCCAAGCCATCTTTGGGCTTTAAATGGGCCGAATAAAAAGCCCAATGATTTGGCCCGGCCCATTTACCATGATCAATTCACCATCAAGTAATTTCTCACAAAATTCAATTCAACCCTTGCCAATGTAGCTCGAATTATTCTGTCAACACTAAAAACTCAACAAATGCTCACAAATTATAGATGAGAAACAATAAAAGTTCTTTCCCATAAATTTTAGATATTATAATTAAAAAATTAGTTCCAGCAAATACTTTAAAATACTCTAAAAGACGAGTTGATCCCTAAATCTTCCTCCGTCCTTTCTATTTGTAGAAAGTGACTCTCATTTCCTATCTAATCTGGTCCCACATGTCGATGATACGAGAGATAGAAATAAAAAGAAAGAGGAGATGTTTAAAAAGTAAGATCAATGTGTCAACGACACAAGAGTAAAATATAAGAAATATAATATTAGGAGTCTATTAAAAAATAATAAAATTTAGAGATTAAATTTTATTAGGAGGACTCCTAATATAAAATTTTAGAGAACAAACAATAGCAACTATCTCGGAGACGTTCTTAGATCTAGTTTGACAGACCGAGATCCTCGTCTATTCCACGTGAATGGATCAGATCCTGATCTACTAAATTAGGCAGCCGCTCGACCTCGTCGACGAATGTGCTATAGAATTTTAGTATTATCTTAGAGATTAAAATTATAATTTTTATATCAAATACTAAATATAGTTGGTGGGGCAATGGATTATGCTAACATGTTCTATAAGATCAAGAACGGGCAAACGAAGTATTTGTGAATGCGGACTATCTCAAGCCTCCGAATAGGATAATAGCTCAGAATAGTTCGAAGTGTGTATTGAATATCTGAATATTCGATGCCTCTTACAGGGCGCGAAAGGGGGGTATTTATAGGTAAAATCTCTAGAGAAAAGACATTTTTACCCCTCAATTACAACCGACATAGTGGATACTATTTCGGTATCCCTTATAAGGTTAATATGGTAAAACATGCTCGAAGGATGTTGATAAGGTAGACGTTCCATCCTCTTATCTGTTTTCCACTTCGGAGAGGAAGCCTTTCGGAGGGTCTCTTCGGACCTGAACCTGAACAGACCCTTCGACTTCGAGCCCAGTAATCTGAAGGTAAGTCTTGAGCTTCGAGATCAGACTTGCATTTATCCGGATTGCATGGCTCATTAACTTGGAGTCTTGGATGATCACGAGGACGGAGTATTTTCCTCCAACAATAGTTAAAAAAAAATCTTAGCTCAGCCACCGCCACTTTGATGTACCAAACTAACCCTTATATTTGGTGATATGGACAGCTCTCCATGTGCACCGAAAGGAAGGGGGGCAATGGCAACACGAAGGGCGCTTGATAGCTTTTGGGAGACCATGAAGAAGCTTTCAGAAAGGGAAAGCGAGTGATGGTACGAGAGGACGACACTGTGATCCTGGACAAGAGATCTGACACTGTTGGTGCAGTGAACAGCAAGCAGCAAGTTGCAGGCAGACGAGGAGATCTCGGCCGGGCCAATGGCATGCAGCAGCACGCATGCAGCCTTTGCATCTTTCCCGGGAGCTGAGCTGCTGAGCTGACCGACCGACGCCGCGCAAACCATCAACAGCGTCCCGATGAACACTGAACGTTATCTTAGGTCACTGCCACCAGCAACAATGGCATCTATCCTTGACCCCAGTCCATATAAACGCTCGTAATAATAGCCTATATGTATTTCATATCCTATAATATTTGTAATAATAAGCTATTCACGGTGGGGATTTCACGAGGAGTTTTGTGATATTAGTTACTATAACACATCAGATTTTTTTGCTGACATGACATTAAATTAATGAGGGGAGAGAAAGAAGTATTGTTATCTCCATGACATGGTGCTAACCTGTATTCAAGACGGATGAAACGAAATGAAACGCTCACTGTGAGCCAAATCGTTTCATCAGAGAGAGTGTATTTCATCAGAGAGAGTGTATTATATAATATTTCATCCTTTTTAAATGAACTTTTATTACAACTTAAATATCTAGATTGCTTTTAATGGCATTACTTATTAATCTGGTTAATTTTTTTCAACCTACTCACTTTGTTGAGGATGTGATCCTTCCAAAGGCTCGCCAACTGATAAACAAGACTAGCATTGACCATCCGGTATGAACAATAAATAGTTTTCCTAATAAAGAAAACTAAGTTATTATCGGATAATTAAACCTGAATACGATGTCAAGAGATTTATTTTATACCAAAATCTTTATAATTAAAGATCTAGCACCGAGTTTTGATAGACAATCCTAGATTGATTCGAGGAATAGTTGTGAGAATCCTTTGTATTTTTTAGTTTTCATAAAAAAGCTGGTTTCTTTTCTTCATATAGAAAATTTCATAGAGAAAAATTGGAGAGTTTCGAATCATAGAGAAAAATTTATACTTGTCACAGCACGATTTGATCAGTGACGCGCGCGCCGCTCAGGAGAGGAGGACATGGAGCGAGGAGTTCTTGGTTGCCGCGCACACGGGGCAGCAGTCGACGGCGGCCTCGCAGGCGCGGCAAAGGGAGAGGTGACGGCACGGGAGGAGCAGCACGCAGGCCTCGCCGGCGCGGCACGACTTGCAGAACAGGTTAGCCGCCGTCTTCGAGGTGGCCGCATCGTCGGCGACCGGAGTCTCGAAGCAGACGGAATGCGCAGTGCCGGTCCTGACATTTTAGAGGCCCAGGGCTAGATTTATAATAGAGGCCTTTTCCAATAATAACTATTATACATAAATATAGTGTATATAGGTTATCAATAAACACTCGATATATATCTAAAAAATTGTTCATATCAAATAAGAATAAGAAGTACATAATATGATTTTACCTAGTTTGTTGGGCCTTTACAGTCTAAAATATACTATGGTCTATATTGATGTACATACTAATATATATTAAGGATATGAGATGAGGCCCTACTAATCTGGGGCCCAGATCAAGGGCACTGCCGGACCCCCCAGGGCCGGCACTGGGAATGCGCGTCCTCGGCGTCGCACTCTGCGCCGGTGGCGGCGAGGACGCTGGGGGACTTCAGCTGGTCGAGGGTGGCGCGGAGACCGGCGGCGACGGCTTCGTGGCTCTTGGCGATGCTCAGCCACGCCTGACCCTCCGAGGTCATCTGCCGGAGCCTATCCTCCAGCTCGGCGGCGCGGCAGCGGGCGCGCTCCAGGTCGGCCTCCGCGCCCCGAAGCCGTCCTGCCGTGGCGCGCTCCACGGTGGCAACCACCGCCCGCACGTGCCGCCGGTGAGCCTCGGCGAGTCCAGCACGCATCGTCTCGCTCTGCATAGCCACCATAGACGTCGATCGAGTCAGACACCACGCATGCGCGCAAACCAATCGAACGCTCGACTCCATCTTCAACGGCGTACCTCGAGTCGTACGAATGCCTCGATCTCCACGCCCTGGTAGTATAGCTGGGACAGGACATCCGGCCAGACGCCGGCGACATTGGCGACCCTCCCGCTGGTGGACGCCACACCGCAACCCACCGCCGTGCTCTGCACATCTCCAGACACCACAATCCCTTGCGGCATAACTGCGCGCTGCTGGGCGGGCGCCGCTGGCTCCTCGACCTCCAAGCGCGCCCTCTTCCTCGCCACGAATCCGAATCCCCCGCCGATGTTGTCGTTACAAGTAAGCTCACTCCGCGGGAGGTCGCGCCGCACCGTGCTCCCAATCAGTGCCGGCCCTGGGGGGTCCGGCAGTGCCCTTGATCTGGGCCCCAGATTAGTAGGGCCTCATCTCATATCCTTAATATATATTAGTATGTACATCAATATAGACCATAGTATATTTTAGACTGTAAAGGCCCAACAAACTAGGTAAAATCATATTATGTACTTCTTATTCTTATTTGATATGAACAATTTTTTAGATATATATCGAGTGTTTATTGATAACCTATATACACTATATTTATGTATAATAGTTATTATTGGAAAAGGCCTCTATTATAAATCTAGCCCTGGCCTCTAAAATGTCAGGACCGGCACTGCTCCCAATCCCCGCACCCGCCGCCGGAGCGCAACCGACGTTGTCGCCCAAGAACAGAGACCCCGCCGCCGTAGCGCCCTCCAGTGCCCTGCACACCAAACCAAGATTTAGCCCACGTCGACACCGCGGGAGGAAGAAAAGAACCAGCCTACGCCGTCGCCTACCTGAGGTCATGGCGAGCCTGGACGGCCATGGACACCACCTCAACAGCAGTGACTGAGAATGCAAGGAATGGAGCCAGGCGTGAGCTGGGTGGAAGGGAGGTTATATATACGGCGGTGGTGCCTGCGAGCGGGACAAGAGCTGTCTGCCTCGTTTCATCTCGACGTGGGGGAGGGCGGCGACCCAACGGAAGGAAGGGTTGGGTACTTGGGTTGGATACTTGGATGCCATTGCCATGGCTACATCTCTCGGTCTGCGCGAACAGTGCGATCCACGCTAGCTTACGGTGCATTTCGGGGCGCGTACGGTGCGTTGTGGCGCGCCGCGCGCGCGTGTCGTCGCCGCCGAGCATGCGCTCGATGAAATGGATGGCACCCAAGGGAGGATGGATCGCGCGACGCGACGGGCAGCGGCATTCCGGCAACCATCACTTACTATACGAAACGATATGATGCTAGTAGAGTAGTAGTTGCTACGGCCTATTGCTACAGTGCTCGAGCGCGAGCGCGAGCGCGCGCCAGCGGGGGTAGTACGCGCCCTGGAGCGCGGGCGCGGCGCCAGCGATCTAGCTACTGGCTACCGTGGGACTGCGCGGTGCGCGGTGCGCGGTGCGGCCGGCGCCTGCTCCGTGCTCTGTGCTGGCGTCGTGAGCGGTCCCCGGACCGGCCGGCCGGTGGACTGCGCGAAACAAGGCGCGGTGTGCTGTCCACAGAATAATATGCCATGGTGCAGTCACTTTGCTGTTTGGATGGTATATATATAGGATTCGTATCCCATCCACAATGTCACATTAGTGCACAAATATACAAGTTCGATTGTGGCACTACATCCAAAATTTAACGACAACACCGTTTTTCCAAAAAGCTCCCCCTCGGTAGTACAACTCCGCTTCTTCTTACCAGTTTGCAAAAAACCCCTTCGAACATATGTTGTTGGATTTTGGATGTAGGATCACGATTGGACTTGTGCATTTGTGTACGGAGGAGGTTTGTGAATAGGATACGAAGCCGTATAAATAATGGTGTTACTTTGAATTCCTTTTCGCTCTGGAGGTATGTGTTCTAATATGCGTCAGGGGTGCCCTCTGATACCATTGTGAGATTAAACTTAGGGGATCTATCTCGGATAGCACTATTAGGGATCTCTTAGGATCGACATAGCATAGTACTTGGGCAAGGACAAAGAGGATTAGGGGGTGTATCTTCGTGTTTAGTGGGTGAAGAGGATGAACCCACCATGGCCGGTGTTGTGGTGGTGAAGTCTGACGTGGAGTTGAAAAGCAATTTTACCGCTACAACGCCTTAGGTAGATCGGGTCGCTTAGGTATGTCAGGAGATGTTGTTGCAGCATGGACATTTAGGTTCACCTACTATCGTCCTCTCTCTTTTATGTGGTATTGTGCGATAGGGACCTCTCAACCAAAACGGTTGGGGCGTCCCTGATCAGGGCGTTGAAGATTAGGATGTCTATTAGAGGTTGAGTTCGAATCGTGGGAAGGAGAGGGACTCAACTCCCTCTCCTCCCGAGAGATTTAAAACTAATAGTTAAATCCACGACAAAGTCTTCTCAAGACATCCCTATTACTACTACATCTTCCCTAAACTCAAATCCGACAAAACTTAATTATATGAATTTAAACAATAAATAGCCGATACATTTACTAGGGAGATAAGTACAATAGCAGCTATAATTTACTTAGACACTTTGATCCATGTCGATGGACTAAAAATAACTAATCACAGAAATCTAGACAAACGGTAAATGTTTAGGTAGACCAAATAGGTGGGACCACAAGTAGATAAAGCAGGTAAAAACATAGGTGAGAGAAGAAAGGAAAAAGAAATAAAATATTTTTATTTCATATGTGCAGTCCATAGTATTAAAGATAGTGTTGGCGCAAAAGTTTACGCTAACAGGTTCTCTTATATCAAGAACGGACAAACAGTGAGTTCGTGCTTAAGAACTGTCTCAAGCCTCCGTATTGGATAATAGCTTAAGCAGTTCGAATTAGCGTATTGAATAGCTGAGTATTCGATGTCTGTTATAGGGTAGAGAAGGGGGTATTTATAGGCAAATAAGTCTAAGGAAAATGCCTATTTACCCCTAGATTACAACCGACATAGTAAAATTATTTGGTACCCTGAGTAGGGTTAAAAGAGTAAAGTTATTCGGGACAGACGGATAAGCCAGACATCTTATCAATCTTGTCGCTCTGCTTCGAAGCCTTGTATTTTGCGGAGGGCTTCTCCGGACTTCAAATCGAGGAACCCTCCGGCTTAACGTCTCCATCTTCGAGTAAGAGCCTATCAGCTCCGAAATTTAGTAAGTCTTTGAGTTATTAATCTCTAAGTCCTGAAAGTGAAGCAATTTCCCCCAACAGATAGCTAAACATGTTTCTTTATTATGAACTAGTTGCAAAATACTTATGAATATATAAACTTATTTTTTATCTCATATGAACTACCCTACAACAACATTGTGGTTTTATAGATACTATGGATGTGTTTGATAGGGCTCCAACTCCAGTTTCTTTGCCCTATGGAGCTAGAGCCAAGTCAAATATTTTTCTCGAGGAGTGGATCTGTAACACCCCAAATTTTCAAAACAATAAAAATATTATTAAATTCAATTTCTTGGAATTACTATTTCTGAAAATACTTTTAATTCCCTTTTATACCCTTTTGAACTACAACATAGAGTAGATGACCAAACTAGGAGGTGAAACTTTTTGTATATGATCCTAAGACCAAAATATAATTTTGGGAATTTTTATAAATTTTTATCAACCTTGGAAGTAGCCCCAATATTTTAATCTATTTTATGGAATTATTTTTATTCAGAAATGTATTAGAACAGTAATGGGCTCCCCACCCTCCCTTCTCTCTCTCCCGGCCGGCCCAGCCCGTTACCCCGCGCGCCCCTGGCTGACAAGCCGACCCCACCTATCGGCGCCGAATCCCTCCCCTCGCGCGCGAACCCGACACCTCGGCCCCACCCGTCAGTCGCCACCCTCGCCCGCTCGCGCCCGCTGACGAGTGGCCCCCGCTTGTCAGGACCTTCGTCCCCGCGAGATCCGCCCCGGATCCCCCCCCTCGCCGGCCGAAGCCCTAACCCCGCCTAGGATCCGCCCTCGCCGGCCCCCTCCCTTTAATCCGACGCCTGCATTGAAGTCCCCTCAACGCGCCGGCCGTTTCCCCCTATTAATCCCGCCCGATTCACGTCCAGGTGCGTCGAACCGCGTCAACCCGAGCTCGCCGGCGTCAAGGCGCATTTATCCCCGGCCACCGTCGATTGCGCCCTCCCTGCCCCCGCCGGTACCCCTATTTAAACCACGGACCTCCACCGCGTTCGGTTCACGCATCCTATTCAACTCAGACCTAACAGAGCGCCCTCCACTCGGTCTTTAGCGCAACACCGCCGCCCGACCTCCAGCCGTCGATCGCCGTCGCCGGAGTCCCCCTCCGCCCTCGCCGACCGCACCGCTGCAACCGCAAGGACCTCCCCAACGCCGGCCACCACTCCGTCGTCGACGAACCTCGTCGGGTCGCCGTCGCCGCCAAGAACCCGAACACCTCCACCGCCTCCGCTCGTCGCCGGCCTCGCTCCGTCGACCTTTCCTCACCGCCGAGGTACCCTCGTGATCCCCGTAGCACCCTCGTTCCATTTTAGGCCTTGGACTAGGTCGCCGTCGCTCGCCGTGGCCGCTGGCCCGCTCGCCGTCGTCGGAGAAGACGACCGGCACGGGTCGAGTACTCGTGCCGTGTCGGATTCGATCCACGCCGTGCGATCTGGATCCGACGGTGACGATTAATCCCCGCGTGCGGTTTAATCTGATCCGTCAGATCTCGACAAAGGGGTACGTTTTAATCTCATGCGTCCGTTAGTTTTAAAACCCCGCGTTTAATCTCGTGCGTCCACGTGGTACCCCTTCAAACGTTTTAATCCTGGCCGTCCGTAGTCACTTACGCGCCCCGCCTCGCCCTCGCGCGTCAGATCTGGATCCGACGGTCTAGATCGACCCGGCGCACGCGCATAGTGCGCGGGTTCACCGTGGGCCTAGCTCACCGTGGACCCGAGGGATTTAAAATTTGAAAATAAATTCCAGAAATGCTTTTAAACTTGTAAAATTCATATCTAATGCATTTGAACTCTAAAAATTGTCATTTCAATTTCAGAAAATCCATAATAATATTCTCTACATGTTTATACAATAAAAACAGTAGGTTTACTTTGAATTTTTCATGTTTATTTAAATATGTATTCAAATGCCCTTAGGATTAAAATATAAATTCAAATATTTAAACTTCAGAAAATTTATATATTTATTTCTTTCTGTTTATATACTAGAACCACAGAGTTTTCTCTGAGCCATTCATAGTAAATTAATTAGAAAACTTAAGGTGGTATTATTCACACTTAAAAACCCTTTTAAGAAAAACCATAATTCATTTTGATTCTTTTTTTATTATTTATGAAATAAATTTCAGAACCTTAACAACTGATTTTCTTTAAAAATTAAACCAACTTAAACCCATATGCTTGTTGTGTGATTTTACGTTGTTTATATGGAATGTTGTATTTATTTTACTTTATTATTGAAAAGACTACGACACCGTCGAGGAGCCGGAGTACTTCCTCGAAGTCCCTCCCTCTCCCTTTGCTGAACAAGGCAAGTCACCAAACCATTCTTTTGAACATATTGAACCCATGTTTGAATTGACTATCGCTATAACACATAGGTTATATATGCATTAGTCAAATGAACCCTTACATTATAATTATTTAGGATCCCCCGACCTTGATGTGCAACCCAAGCCATGCTATCTCGCCTAACCTCCTTGTCACCATATGATCAATGATATTAGCTAGTATCCAATGTATTGACACGACCGCTATAGGATAAAAATGAGTCGTAGTAAAATGGTTCTATTATATGATCCCCGTTACTTCTTATCCTTGGGAATTCTGTTGGTGATGAGTCATGGTTGTGAGTGTATGCATGGTGGGTTCCGGGTGCAAGCTAGGGCATTGGTCGGTAGCACCCGGGGCACTATAAGGACCGGTCTGAGGGATCCGTTGCAATACACTTACGTACTAACCACAAGTCTTGTGGGTAAGTCCTAACTAAGGTATGGGTTGTTCCAAACCGAGGCCACCATTTGGAGATGGGTCGAGTTGCACCTGCGGGTGACTTGTACCAATGTGGCGCAAAAGGGGGTGCGACGTTAGCCGGGATGCGGCCCGGCGCGCCGGCGAAACCTAGAGCGGGTGGTTATCGCTTGGAACATCTCATATTGAGGTTTTGGCACGAGTTCCCGTGAAATGGGTCATCTCGTTGGGATGAGTGCGTGCCTTGTGGGTACAGTAGTACACCTCTGATCAGAGTCTTAAATCTTTTCGAAAAGCCGAGCCCACGGTCAAGGGCGGGTTGCGTGACATCCCCCAGTTAGTTTACTTTGAATATGAATGTGCATGATGGATTGACATGTAAGGACCGTTGTGCGAGGAGGTAAAACGTACTCCTCGAGTTAGTTGATGTTGATGATGCTCATGTTTACTTTTCGCATGATTAAAATATGATTACACTAAATGCCATAACTGCAACTACATTATTCTGCAATGTTAGCCATTATCCTTCCTTGTTATTGCCCTACATTATTATTTGCATTTGCGGTGGCTTGTTGAGTACTTTTTGTACTCATACCCGTTGGACCCCACAGAGGATGCTTACTTGGAAGACGGTCTGGAGTAGCGACCCAGTCGAGAAGAAAGATCCTGAAGAAGACATTCGTCATGCCGCTGTTTAATTATTTTATTTCTGTTTTTACTAAAACAATGTTGTAATAAATATGGTCTGCGTACCATGGATATTGTCGTATGTACGTTGTCGCATGATGAACCTCTTGTATTATTGTTTTTCTATGGAAATTCAATAATGTCTCGATTTGTTTAAATCGAGGCGCTACAAGATGGTATCAGAGCCGACTCGACTGTAGGAAGCCAAACAGACCCGCCTAGCCATTAGCCACAGGAAATTATTTCTCGAAAATCTACTTCATAAACTTTGTTCCTCTCCTCACTTTTATTCAACTTGTTGTTTTGTAGATGCCTGTCTACCAAGTCCACAGCTACTGCTGCCACTACGAGGGCTTCGTTCGGGAGCTCCGTATGATGCTCACCTTCCTCGGGTTCCTCTTCGAACCCGAATTTCAAGGAGTCTACCCCGACGAGTTCGCCGGGCCTTGCGACGTCTCCCTCACCGTCCACGGCTCCGGAGAACATATGCCGCCCTACACCACCGCACTTGGAGGCCCGACTTTCGACGTCGCGTGCCAACGAGTCGCCCTCCAGGCCCTCATGGAGTTGAGGATGATCTACGACGATCGTCTTCAGAACTCGTCCTTCCGGCTTGTGCCAAAGCGTACTCCCGGAGCCCACCGTAGCATCTACCTCGGAGTTCACTCCGTGCGTGATCCGGTCATGGCCTGGCAGTCGCGTCTTCTACAGGCCATGGACGATCTCCACACCGAGGCGGTGCTCGACGCCGACGAGCACCATGAGGCGGTTGAGTTCCTTCGTGAAGAAATGAAGAACTTGATCCAGCAGAACGGCGAGTTGCAGCGCAAGATCATGCAGCTGCAGAAGGATATCGCGGAGATGGTTCCTCTTCTTCCAAGGAAGAAGAAGCCCATTCGTGAGCCCCTCCCTCGCCCCAAGAGGATCCCGCCACGACCCTCCCCCGCCAGGCCCTCCACCAGCGCCCCTACACCACGCCCCGACCTCGTCTCCGACTCCATCATCGAGAATTTTCTCGAGCCCACCATCTCTCTGGAGCCGCACACTCGTGGTTCCGAGAGCACGGAGACCGCCTCCGGTGGCGAGTAGGCGTTAGGAGACGCTATCTAAATAAAAACCATAATTTTGTATGTGGTGCTGCCCACGACGAGTGTGTCATGGGTAGAATAAAAACTTGATTGTAACGAACAATTTATGCCACTATATATATTTATGTGCTTGAATCTTATATGTTGTATTATTGTTTCGTCATTCTTTGCTTTATCGCTTTGTATATTCAGAAGATGGCCGATCACCAGAACACCGGCTCCAACAACGGAGCAGGAGGAAGCCGTGATGCGCCTGAGGGTGTTGTGCCCAACTGGGGTGCAACAGGCCCGCGTCAATCCGGGTCGCCTTCCGCCAACCACCCCACCCTGGCGGAGACGATGGCGAATCAGAACCATCTGATCACCGCCCTCCTCACCCAAATGCAGCACCAACAGGCTCAGTTGGACCGTCTGCAGAACGGGGAGCCCGCCCCTCGTGCACCAGCCCCCGCGCCCGCTCCACAGCTCTCCGAGTTTTTGCGCGTGTGCCCGCCCATCTTTTCGAGCACCACCAACCCGATCGAGGCCGGAGATTGGCTTCGCACCATCGAAAAGAAGCTCGACCTCCTCCCCTGCACAGACCGGGAGCGGGTGGCCTTCGCCACTCACCAACTCCAGGGTCCCGCCGCGGAATGGTGGGACAACTACCGTGCGTCCCAGCCAGAGGGCCACGTGGTGACTTGGGCGGAGTTCACCATCGCCTTTCGTGCCGCCCACGTCCCCGCCGGCGTCATCGCGGTGAAACAGCAGGAGTTTCGCGACCTGCAGCAAGGCAACAGGACTGTCATGGAGTACCTCCATGAGTTCAATCGCCTCGCCCGCTACGCACCGGAGGAAGTGCGCACCGACGCCCTCTGCCAGGCCAAGTTCCTCAGGGGACTTAAGGATGAGCTGTCCATCCAGCTCGTCGCCGCCGACTTCGCCGACTTCCAGCGGCTGGTCAACAAAGCGCTCATCCAAGAGACTGAGCAGAACAAGCTGGACCTCAAGAAGAGGAAGATGATCGCCTTCAAGCATCAGCAGGCAAACTCTCAGAGGCCCCGCTTCGTCCCTCCGCCACCAGCGCCCGCCTACCATCCTCGGCCCGCCTACAGGCCACCTCACGCAGCCGGTGGATCCAACGCCGGGCATCCTCGCCCCGCTCCACCAGCTCCGGCCGCTCAGCCGGCACCAGCCGCCAAGGCCCCGATCTTGAGGGATCGCCAAGGAAGGCCGGTCGTCTGCTTCAACTACCGCAAGGAAGGGCACTATTCGCACCAGTGTCCCCACCCCAAGCAGACTCAAGGCGCGGCACCCAACCAGGCGGTTCGCGCCCGCGTCAACCACATCAGCGCAGAGGAAGCTCAGGAGGCTCCTGAAGTCGTGCTCGGTACGTTTTCTGTGAATTCCGTACCGGTTGTCATATTATTTGACTCTGGAGCAACCCACTCCTTCATCTCGGAGAATTTTGTGAAAACAAACAAACTGGACGTGCTCCCTCTACCCATTCCCATGGTGATTGCCACCCCCGGCAATAGGACCTCAGCCCGTTTATACAGCCCTAAGGTTCAACTTGACATCCAAGGAGTGCTGTTTCGGGCCGAGCCTGTCCTCATCCAATGCACCGGACTCGACCTTATACTAGGGATGGATTGGTTGATGAAGCACAAGGGAGTGATCGACTGTGCCAACAAGTCCGTCATGGTGACCAATCCTAAAGGCGTAACCGTCACCTTTTGGATGACCAGTCGCAAACCACTCGGAGCATCCCTTCGCTCGATAGCTCTTGAAGAGGTGCCTATAGTCAAGGAGTTTGCGGATGTCTTCCCTGAAGATCTACCCGGAATGCCTCCCAAGCGGGACATCGAATTCAGAATCGAACTGGTCCCCGGGACCACTCCAATCTCCAAGCGCCCGTACCGGATGGCCGCCAATGAACTAGCCGAAGTCAAGAGCAACATCGAAGACCTAGAGCAGAAAGGTTACATCCGACCGAGTACCTCACCCTGGGGTGCACCGGTTATTTTTGCCATGAAGAAGGACAAGACCAAGAGGATGTGCGTGGACTATAGAGCCTTGAACGACGTAACCATCAAGAACAAATACCCATTGCCTCGGATCGACGACCTGTTCGATCAGCTGAAAGGATCCTCGGTGTTTTCCAAGATTGACCTCAGGTCAGGTTATCACCAGTTGAGAATCAGGGAAGAAGATATACCCAAGACTGCCTTCACCTCCCGCTATGGACTCTACGAGTACACCGTGATGTCGTTCGGACTCACGAATGCCCCGGCCTTTTTCATGAACATGATGAACAATGTATTCATGGAGTTCTTGGACAAGTTCATCGTGGTATTCATCGACGATATCCTCATTTACTCCAAGACCAAGGAAGAACACGAGACTCACCTCCGTCTGACCCTCGGAAAGCTAAGGGAGCAACAACTGTACGCCAAATACAGCAAATGCGAATTTTGGTCGTCTGAGGTGAAGTTCCTCGGTCATGTTATATCGGCCGGAGGAATAGCAGTGGACCCAACCACCGTGGAAGCAGTAACCAACTGGTTGCAGCCAACGACCGTGACCGAGATCCGGAGTTTTCTCGGATTGGCCGGATACTACCGCCGGTTCATCGAGAACTTTTCCAAGATTGCCAAGCCTATGACCAGACTTCTACAGAAGGGAGTGAAGTTTGAATGGACCCCCGACTGCGAAGAAAGCTTCCAGACCCTCAAGAAGAAGCTAGTGTCAGCTCCCATTCTGACTCTGCCAGACATCCAGAAAGACTTCCACGTCTACTGTGATGCCTCTCGTCAAGGATTGGGATGCGTCTTAATGCAAGAAGGGAAGGTAATATCCTACGCCTCCCGGCAGTTGAGACCGCATGAGCTGAACTACCCAACCCATGACCTGGAACTAGCAGCCGTGGTCCATGCCTTGAAGATATGGAGACATTACCTTGTGGGAAACCGGTGTGAGGTCTTCACCGACCACAAGAGCCTCAAGTATATATTCACCCAACCAGATCTGAATCTCAGGCAAAGGAGATGGTTGGAACTGATCAAGGATTATGACTTGGGCATCCATTATCATCCGGGCAAAGCGAATGTGGTGGCAGACGCCCTTAGTCGAAAAGGGTACTGCAATGCCATCATGATTCAGGACCAAGCTCCTTTACTTTACAAGGAGATGGAAAGGCTAAACCTAGGGATCGCCACTCGAGAGTACCTCGCTGCCTTGGAGTCCCGGCCCGTCTTAATAGACCAGATCCGAGAAGGGCAGAAGGAAGATCAGGACATCCTGGAGATCCAGCAGAACATGAGAAAGGGTAAAGCCCCCGGATTTTCCGAGGATGAGCATGGTACCATCTGGTTCGGAAACCGGATCTGTGTACCCGACAAACCAGAGTTGAAGACCCTCATCCTTCAAGAAGCCCATGATACATTATACTCCATCCATCCCGGGAGTACAAAGATGTATCAAGACCTGAAGGAAAAATATTGGTGGGTCAGCATGAAGAGAGAAATAGCTGAGTATGTGGCCAAGTGCGACACATGCCGGCGAGTCAAGGCAGAGCATCAGAGACCTGCCGGACTGCTTCAACCTCTCAAAGTCCCTGAATGGAAGTGGGAAGAAATAGGAATGGACTTCATCACGGGACTGCCCAAGACCCAAGCTGGTCATGATTCTATCTGGGTGATCGTCGATCGACTCACCAAGGTAGCTCACTTCGTCCCGGTCAAGACAACTTACACCGTCGCCAAGTTGGCTGAGTTGTATATGACCCGGATCGTGTGCCTTCACGGAGTTCCTAAGAAGATCGTATCTGACCGTGGAAGTCAGTTTACCTCCAAGTTTTGGAAGAACCTTCAAGAGGAACTCGGCACCCGGCTGAACTTTAGCACCGCCTATCATCCACAGACCGACGGTCAAACCGAAAGGGTCAACCAGATATTGGAGGATATGCTTAGAGCTTGTGCTCTAGACTTTGGCGGAATGTGGGACAAGAACTTACCCTATGCAGAGTTCTCCTACAACAACAGCTATCAAGCCAGCCTTCAAATGTCCCCGTTCGAAGCACTCTATGGGCGTAAGTGCAGAACGCCGTTGCTCTGGGATCAAACCGGAGAGTCACAACTGTTTGGGACTGACTTATTGAGAGAAGCTGAAGAGAAGGTTAAGATCATAAGAGACCGATTGAAGGCAGCCCAATCCAGGCAAAAGAGCTATGCCGACAACCGTCGAAGAGACCTAGCCTTTGAGGAGGGCGATTATGTCTACCTCCGAGTCACTCCCCTCCGTGGCACTCAAAGGTTCAACATGAAAGGCAAACTAGCACCTCGCTACGTCGGACCTTTCCAGATCCTCCGACGACAAGGAGAAGTGGCATATCAACTCGAACTGCCCCCATCCTTGGCAGGCGTTCATGATGTGTTCCATGTCTCTCAGCTGAAGAAGTGCCTCCGTGTTCCCACCGAGCAAGCCGACCTTCAGCAGCTCAATGTCCAAGAAGACTTGACCTACATAGAGAGGCCCATCAAGATCTTGGAAACCAAGGAGAGAGTAACCAGAAGTCGCGTCGTCCGCTTCTGCAAAGTCCAATGGAACAACCATCCCGCCGAAGAAGCCACTTGGGAAAAAGAAGACGAGCTAAAAGCCCAATACCCCGAGTTATTCGAGTAACGTTCCAATCTCGAGGACGAGATTCTTGTAAGGGGGATAGGTTTGTAACACCCCAAATTTTCAAAACAATAAAAATATTATTAAATTCAATTTCTTGGAATTACTATTTCTAAAATACTTTTAATTCCCTTTTATACCCTTTTGAACTACAACATAGAGTAGATGACCAAACTAGGAGGTGAAACTTTTTGTATATGATCCTAAGACCAAAATATAATTTTGGGAATTTTTATAAATTTTTATCAACCTTGGAAGTAGCCCCAATATTTTAATTTATTTTCTGGAATTATTTTTATTCAGAAATATATTAGAACAGTAATGGGCTCCCCACCCTCCCTTCTCTCTCTCCCGGCCGGCCCAGCCCGTTACCCCGCGCGCCCCTGGCTGACAAGCCGACCCCACCTGTCGGCGCCGAATCCCTCCCCTCGCGCGCGAACCCGACACCTCGGCCCCACCCGTCAGTCGCCACCCTCGCCCGCTCGCGCCCGCTGACGAGTGGCCCCCGCTTGTCAGGACCTTCGTCCCCGCGAGATCCGCCCCGGATCCCCCCCTCACCGGCCGAAGCCCTAACCCCGCCTAGGATCCGCCCTCGTCGGCCCCCTCCCTTTAATCCGACGCCTGCATTGAAGTCCCCTCAACGCGCCGGCCGTTTCCCCCTATTAATCCCGCCCGATTCACGTCCAGGTGCGTCGAACCGCGTCAACCCGAGCTCGCCGGCATCAAGGCGCATTTATCCCCGGCCACCGTCGATTGCGCCCTCCCTGCCCCCGCCGGTACCCCTATTTAAACCACGGACCTCCACCGCGTTCAGTTCACGCATCCTATTGAACTCAGACCTAACAGAGCGCCCTCCACTCGGTCTTTAGCGCAACACCGCCGCCCGACCTCCAGCCGTCGATCGCCGTCGCCAGAGTCCCCCTCCGCCCTCACCGACCGCACCGCTGCAACCGCAAGGACCTCCCCAACGCCGGCCACCACTCCGTCGTCGACGAACCTCGCCGGGTCGCCGTCGCCGCCAAGAACCCGAACACCTCCACCGCCTCCGCTCGTCGCCGGCCTCGCTCCGTCGACCTTTCCTCACCGCCGAGGTACCCTCGTGATCCCCGTAGCACCCTCGTTCCATTTTAGGCCTTGTACTAGGTCGCCATCGCTCGCCGTCGTCGGAGAAGACGACCGGCACGGGTCGAGTACCCGTGCCGTGTCGGATTCGATCCACGCCGTGCGATCTGGATCCGACGGTGACGATTAATCCCCGCGTGCGGTTTAATCTGATCCGTCAGATCTCAACGAAGGGGTACGTTTTAATCTCGTGCGTCCGTTAGTTTTAAAACCCCGCGTTTAATCTCGTGCGTCCACGTGGTACCCCTTCAAACGTTTTAATCCTGGCCGTCCGTAGTCACTTACGCGCCCCGCCTTGCCCTCGCGCGTCGGATCTGGATCCGACGGTCCAGATCGACCCGGCGCACGCGCATAGTGCGCGGGTTCACCGTGGGCCTGGCTCACCGTGGACCCGAGGGATTTAAAATTTGAAAATAAATTCCAGAAATGCTTTTAAACTTGTAAAATTCATATCTAATGCATTTGAACTCTAAAAATTGTCATTTCAATTTCAGAAAATCCATAATAATATTCTCTACATGTTTATACAATAAAAACAGTAGGTTTACTTTGAATTTTTCATGTTTATTTAAATATGTATTCAAATGCCCTTAGGATTAAAATATAAATTCAAATATTTAAACTTCAGAAAATTTATATATTTATTTCTTTCTGTTTATATACTAGAACCACAGAGTTTTCTCTGAGCCATTCATAGTAAATTAATTAGAAAACTTAAGGTGGTATTATTCACACTTAAAAACCCTTTTAAGAAAAACCATAATTCATTTTGATTCTTTTTTTATTATTTATGAAATAAATTTCAGAACCTTAACAACTGATTTTCTTTAAAAATTAAACCAACTTAAACCCATATGCTTGTTGTGTGATTTTACGTTGTTTATATGGAATGTTGTATTTATTTTACTTTATTATTGAAAAGACTACGACACCGTCGAGGAGCCGGAGTACTTCCCCGAAGTCCCTCCCTCTCCCTTTGCTGAACAAGGCAAGTCACCAAACCATTCTTTTGAACATATTGAACCCATGTTTGAATTGACTATCGCTATAACACATAGGTTATATATGCATTAGTCAAATGAACCCTTACATTATAATTATTTAGGATCCCCCGACCTTGATGTGCAACCCAAGCCATGCTATCTCGCCTAACCTCCTTGTCACCATATGATCAATGATATTAGCTAGTGTCCAATGTATTGACATGACCGCTATAGGATAAAAATGAGTCGTAGTAAAATGGTTCTATTATATGATCCCCGTTACTTCTTATCCTTGGGAATTCTGTTGGTGATGAGTCATGGTTGTGAGTGTATGCATGGTGGGTTCCGGGTGCAAGCTAGGGCATTGGTCGGTAGCACCCGGGGCACTATAAGGACCGGTCTGAGGGATCCGTTGCAATACACTTACGTACTAACCACAAGTCTAGTGGGTAAGTCCTAACTAAGGTATGGGTTGTTCCAAACCGAGGCCACCATTTGGAGATGGGTCGAGTTGCACCTGCGGGTGACTTGTACCAATGTGGCGCAAAAGGGGGTGCGACGTTAGCCGGGATGCGGCCCGGCGCGCCGGCGAAACCTAGAGCGGGTGGTTATCGCTTGGAACATCTCATATTGAGGTTTTGGCACGAGTTCCCGTGAAATGGGTCATCTCGTTGGGATGAGTGCGTGCCTTGTGGGTACAGTAGTACACCTCTGATCAGAGTCTTAAATCTTTTCGAAAAGCCGAGCCCACGGTCAAGGGCGGGTTGCGTGACATCCCCCAGTTAGTTTACTTTGAATATGAATGTGCATGATGGATTGACATGTAAGGACCGTTGTGCGAGGAGGTAAAACGTACTCCTCGAGTTAGTTGATGTTGATGATGCTCATGTTTACTTTTCGCATGATTAAAATATGATTACACTAAATGCCATAACTGCAACTACATTATTCTGCAATGTTAGCCATTATCCTTCCTTGTTATTGCCCTACATTATTATTTGCATTTGCGGTGGCTTGTTGAGTACTTTTTGTACTCATACCCGTTGGACCCCACAGAGGATGCTTACTTGGAAGACGGTCTGGAGTAGCGACCCAGTCGAGAAGAAAGATCCTGAAGAAGACGTTCGTCATGCCGCTGTTTAATTATTTTATTTCTGTTTTTACTAAAACAATGTTGTAATAAATATGGTCTGCGTACCATGGATATTGTCGTATGTACGTTGTCGCATGATGAACCTCTTGTATTATTGTTTTTCTATGGAAATTCAATAATGTCTCGATTTGTTTAAATCGAGGCGCTACAGGATCTAAGTGAGAGCACTCCAAAAAAAATAAACTAGGGTGGTACAACGGGGTCTAGCTAGCTTCAAATGCTTAACTCCAGCTGTAGTATAGATTTCAAGATCTAAAGCTCTACCAAACAGACTCTAAAATCCTTTCTCGAGGTGAGTGATAGTGTATCTAACGCGAGTAAATTAACACACCATCTATAATCTACTCTTTTTCCAAAGATAATATAACATATTCTTTTTTATCTGATACTGTAACAATATAATATAGGATAAAATAACATATTTTTTATCTTATATTATAGTGATATAATATTAGATAAAATATTTTATAATACTGAAAATCTAGCTAGTGCAATTTTTAGAACTTTTATCATGTGGAGTCAACTGTCTTTTTCAATGAGATCGTCTGTACACGGCACAACAGCGCTTTTTATAATGAATTTTATTGAGTAAAATTTACTTTAAACTCATTGTTTTCCCAAATATTCATTTGGACCCCACTTTTTATACACACACTTTGAACCTCTTTTGTTACTCCTTGATTTCATTTTGGACCCCTTTTTCATCTATTCGCTCCGTTCTATAATACAGTAACTTAGGATCAGATTTGATATTTTATAGTACAACTAATCTAAATTATGTCACCGCTTAGATTCGTTATTCTATAAAATATTCAGTATGGTCACATAATTGACCACATTACTAATGACTCCACTATGTCTTTAATATCATTTGCTACTCGAGGTAATAATATTATTTTCAAAATAGACAAAATTGGAAAAATAATAAAGAGAGGGTTAAAGTGGAAACAAATGTTAAAAGACAATTGAAGGTGAAACTTTGTTAAAAAAAACTTAAAATAAAATTCATGCAATGTATTTCATCAAATGGAGGTAGTAGTGATGTAGCTGGGCTAGCCACCTTCTATCACACGTCTTCTAGTCTATTTCACAACATAATATAATATATTCTCTCCGGTATACAAATATTAGTCGTTTATACAAAATTACACATACCAAGGTAATATTAAATAAAGTTACAAGGGTTGTCTCAATTGATTATGGAGCCTAGATTTTAGTGGTGCTACCCAAGTTCAACTCCCGATGATCACATCCCATTTGGCAGCAATGCTTTGATTGACGAAATGACTAATATTTGTACACTCTCAATAAAAACCAAAACGACTATTATTTGTACACCGGAGGGAGTATTTACTAAGTAGATAAGTACAAGAGCAACCATAATGTATTTTGACTATTTAATCCATATCATTGGATTAAAAAATCCATTCTTTTGTACCAAATTGGTAGGATCCATCAGCAAATAGATCGGGCAAAAACATAGGTGAGAGAAGAAAGAAAACGGAAATAAATTTATTTATATTTTATATGTATAGTCCATAGTATTATGGTAGCTGAACCATTTCTTTATTATGAGATAGTTTCAAAATACTCATGAATATCTAAACTTTTTTTATTTCATATGAACTGCTTTACTGCCACATTGTGGTTCTCTAAAGACTATAGTTCCTTTTTTGAGGTAAGTGATTGTATACCTAAATACTTGTTTGGTTCTTTAGTCTAAAAGTTTAGTACCGTTACATCGGATGTTTGAATGTTATTTTAGAGTATTAAATGTAGACTATTTATAAAACCTATTTATAATCGGTGGATTATTTATGAAACGAATCTAATTAGCCTAGTTACGTCATGATTTGACAATGTGATGCTACAGTAATATTTGTTAATCATGTATTAATTATGCTTAATAAATTCATCTCGCAAATAATCCTACAAATCTATAATTATTTTTATAATTAATTCGTGTTTAATCCTTCATATTAATATCCAAACATCCGATGTGACAGGTACTAAACTTTAATTCACGGGACAAAACGCCCAAAGCGAGTCTCTTTCTTGCACACCATCTACCGTGTACTTTAATTTCAAAAGATAATATAGCATACTCTCTATTTTATAATATAGTAATATTGTATTATTTTATAATATAGTAATATTGTATTGAATTAAATCTGGCTGGTGCAAAAGTTTAGGTCCTGTTTGGAACATACGGTATTTCAAAAACTACATTATAGTACATCCATGACAATACTACAGTTTATATTACCACAGTTTTAGAAAAATGCTTCGTACCAAAGTTTTCAATACTGTATATTGAGTACAGTATTTCGAATGTTATAGTATATAATACTATAATATTGTTCAACACTGCAGTATTACTTTTAAAACTAAAAAAACTGTGTTCGCAAAAAAAGAACTTTTATCATGGGGGAGTCAGCAGCGCTTTTTTTAGGATGTCGATACCGCAACTGCAAATCTCCGCCATTAGAGCAACTCCAACAGGGCTCCTATTTGAGCCTCAAACTCATTTTTGAGAGCCCGCGAGAAAAATCGAGGTCCAAGAGGGCCCCTACTCGGCTCTCAAAAATAGGCCACCAAGCCCTCATCCCTAGGGGCCCCCTATCCCAGCTCTCATTTGCGCCACGTGGGCGCACACGCTTACCGCTTATTTAAATTTGAATATTTGTATTTGCATTTAAATATTCGAATATTTAAATATGATAGATAATTATGTTCATGTTGTTTAGATTGTTATGTTTCTATATTTAAATTTGAATATTTGTATTTAAAATTTTGAATATTTAAATATGATAGATGATTATGTTCCTATTGTTTAATACGATAGATGATTTTGTTCATGTATTTAAATTTGAATATTTGTATTTGGATTAAAAAATTTGAATATTTAAATATGATAGATGATTATGTTCCTATTGTTTAATATGATAGATGATTATGTTGCTATATTTAAATTTGAATATTTGTATTTGAATTTAAAATTTTGAATATTTGTATTTATATTTAAATTTGAATATTTGTATTTGGATTTAAAAATTTGAATATTTAAATATGATAGATGATTATGTTCCTATTGTTTAATACTATAGATGATTATGTTCCTATATTTAAATTTGAATATTTGTATTTACATTTAAATTTGAATATTTGTATTTACATTTAAAAATTTTAATATTCAAATATGATAGATGATCATGTTCCTAGTGTTTAATACGATAGATGACTATGTTGCTATATTTAAATTTGAATATTTGAATTTAGAAATTTGAATATTCAAATATGATAGATGATTATGTTCCTATTGTTTAATATGCTAGATGATTATGTTGGTATATTTAAATTTGAATATTTGTATTTGAATATTTAAATATGATAGATGATTTTGTTTCTATTGTTTAATACGATAGATAATTATGTTCCTATTATTTTAATTTGAATATTTATATTTGCATTTAAAAATTTGAATATTTAAATATAGTCATTCATTATTAAATAATAAATAATTTATTATGTACTATGATTTTATCAAATACATGTGTATAGTGTGTGAAGAAATTGTGGAAATTGAAAACAGGGGCTCTATTTTGAGAGTCACTGCTGAAGTGGAACGCAGAAAACAAGCATTTGAAGAAAAATAGAGGAGCCCTCAAATCAAAAGTTTGAGGGCTAGTGTTGTGTTGTGTTGGAGTTGCTCTTATCAGTGGCACTATACACACCACCCAATCCATGCATCCGTCCGGCTCACGCTCACGCATCCAGCGAGACCAAGACCAGCATTACTGCCTGCTCCAGTGCTCCTGCTCTGCCTGTCACATTTGCCGATGAGATCCACAGCATGCATGCACTTGTACGTGCGTGCGTGCGTGCATCCATCCATGCTTGCCTTGCTCGTCGTACGTAGCTGTGGGAGTGGGCAGGTCGCCAACTCTCTCACTTTTTTACTGCTCGCTTGCAGGTTTTGCAGAGGCCAGGAGATTGTGGGGGAACAGTTAGCGTTGGTCAGAGGCAGACCATGACCATGCATCAGAGTATCAGATGCTGCTGTCCCGGCCGCGCCACCGCTGCTCCTGCTGCTCGGCTTGATGATGGCTGCACGGTGCAGCTAGGCCAGCTACTAGTCGCAACTCGGACGTTTATGGACGTACGATAGTGTTGTATAAGCGAAAAGACGATTCATATTCTAAAATATCGGTTTAAGGGAGGATTAATATTCTCCGTTGTAAACTATATATTTGTAGCCTCTTATATGGTTAAGATGGAGCTAAAATTACTAGCAACACCCAATGGTCTAAGATCCAAATATCCGTCGTCATGCTACGTAAGGGGTTTCTAGGGGATGAGGCGTTAGGATCTTAGCCATTACGTGTTGCTAGTAATGTTAGTCTCATCTCGCTCACGTAGTGGGATAATATAAGGGAGAGTAGTATGTTATGAAAATCATGTACGTATGACCTAACGCAACGGAATCAACAAGATCGAAGAGATGACATGAGAAGATCACAACGAAAAGTCAACACCGAGACAAGATATTTTGATAACGGAGTTCAGTCCATATGACCTACGACTCCGGGACATGACTACGGACACTCCTCCTCATGAATAGCGTCTACGCCGGCATCTGGGCCCACTGCGACAATGATGCACACTCAAACCGACTACCTAAATTGTATCCTTAGTTTCACTGGGGTTGACCTTACATATGTATATATATAGGTCCCTAGATATAGTATTATACTAAGACTCTACCTATTCCCTAATTATAATTCAAAGTCCAATCATAACTAGATAAAAACACATATTCGATACAAACATAACAAATTCCACCTTGACGAATATGCTCGCCACCTTAAAGTCGTCCATACACGAACCTCCATGTACCGACTTGAGTTGTTTCTCCTTTCGTCGCTCATGCAGAATAGCCTGATGAGGTTGATCTCACTGCCGCACCAACATCCGGATCAAATACTGTCAAAATTGCATTATCATCTATGACTTCATCTTCAATAACGCTACCTTTTAGCTTGTATTAGTGTGTGCCTAACTTCTCACCAATCATGACTATTTTGCCTCCACACATGACTCTTGAGGTCTTCTTATTAGGTGCCGCCTGATTTAACCAGCCTTTCTCATATAATAGCCTATGGGAAATTAGAATCTTACGTAACCTTAGTATATGCTTCACACCCTTCAGTAGTATCTCTTGTCCATCACACATGTTGAACTTGATGTCGCCCATTCTAATAACTTGCTAACCCGAGTCATCACTCAAATACGTAAAGCCACCATTGTTATCTTCAGTGTAAGACAAGAAAAACTCTCTATTTAGTGTTACATGAAATGAGCTAGTTGAATCTGTTGGACCGGAAACGGCGACCAGAGAGGGGTGAATGGGAGCTTTTAAAAACTTGGGCTAAAAACAGCCTTCAGTTTTAATTCTGTCTACTGCGGAACAGGCTTCGAACACCAACCTTCGAAGGTCTGGTTCGGAGGTATTTGACAGCTCCGAACATAGGCTTCGCAAGGAGTAAAAGTCCGAAGCCAAGAAGACTTCGCTCCACACGCAACCCCGAAAACACAACTCAGCCAAGTCAGTGCAGGCTCCGCACACAGGGTGCTTCGAGCAGGCTTCGCACTTCACCCTTCGCAAGAGTGGACTACCCTCTGAGGACTTCGACCTAATACTTAGCGACAGCAACTGGTGCTGGGCTTCGTACTGCGAAGGTCTAAACGCACACTATGTGGACTTCGCTAAGGGCTTCGACACGAGAAGCAAAACGGGCTTCGATCAGGGCTTCGCTAGTAAGCAGCGAGGTCTAGCCTCCTGTTACACAGAGCGAACACACACTGAAAAGCACACTTCGCACAAGACACACTTCACCTAGACAGGCTTCAGTGCACTACTACTAGCGAGGTATGCAAACAAGCTCAAGCAGAAAAATGAACACAAAAGTAGGGCTTCGCTGCTTGAAAAAGGAACACTAAAAATGAACTCACTGGATGAATACAGAGTGGTGGCTAGTACAGGAGCTCAATAGTGAATGATCAAAGTGTTAAATGTTACCTGCCCAGCCCCCATATTTATAGCCACAATTCACCCAAGTGAATTGACTACTTTACCTCTAGGGTTTACATTGGTTTTGTCTCTACAGAACAGAGGGTTACAAAAGGTAGTCAACTTTATTCTGGAGGCTTCTCTGTCAGCTTTGCAGAGGGGACAGCGTCAGCTTTTTGCAGAGCAGACAATGTCAGCCTTTGCAGTCTTTGACCTTTCTGAAGCCCCCCTTCGCACGCGAGGGGTGCGGTAGCTTCGGCGAGAAGCCTTGAGCCTGACGGCCTTCGCTTCACCGAAGATAGCCTCCGATACAGTGATGGTTTTGAACCGAAGCCGTCAAAGCCCTTGGGCCTTCGCACCACCACCTCCGGAGTGGACCACCACGGCTTTGCAGCTTCTCCCAGCTCGAACTCCGTCAGTCCGTGTACCGAAGGCATGCATGGCCGAAGTACCACAAGTCAACCTTACTCCGGAGCTAGCCTCGCTCTGAAGCCTGCTTCACTCCGAAGCCCCACCTTCGGAGTACCACCCTTCGAAGTCCCTCCTTCGTCCAAGGCCTCCGCATGAAGCATTCCATGAGCACTTCGTCGCAGTGTCTCTCCCCGAGCACACTCCTCGACGAGCCTCACCCGGACCATGCCTTCGATGCATCTCGACTTCTGAGACCTTCGTCGGGTACCTTCGAGTGTCTCCCTCCGGAGCACACCTCGAACACCTTGCCTCTACTGAGGACTTGATCCACCATACTCCGAAGTCACCCCATCCGGAGTACCCTTCGAAGTGCCTCGACTCCGAAGACTTTATCTCGGAGTACCTTCACCCGGAGCCACGCTCCGCACTTACTGCCTTCTCCTGGTGCACCTCGACCCGAGGTCCGACCTAGACCCCTTCGCAGCCACCGTGACGGAGCTCCCCGCTCCCCTGGCATCAAGCCTCCCGCTTGACCCAGGTTCACCTGCTACGAACCGTCCGTCGCCTCCGAAGTCCCCTGCGCACCACAGACAAACAGGCAAGTGTATCCAGTACTCCGGAGACCTCTCCAGGTTAGCAACCTTCGGCACACACTCTGGTGTACCGCCCAAAGTATCGAGACCTTCGGTACAAACCCAGTCATCGTGTACTGTCGGACCCCTCCGACAGGCACACTCCGCTGCAACAGCTGCAGCAACCAAGTCCACCGAACCCTTCGGTGAAACCACCTCCGAACCCTTTGGAGGTCCAACCTCCGAACCCCTTCGGAGGTACCCCTTCGAACCAGAGGTTAAACACAGTCAATCACTCATCACAGACTCCGAAACCAACCATTGGTTTCTCAGAATCCAACAACCACCATTCACAAGACTTTTCACTTGATACAGAACATCACCATCGCTATCTGAGTCATCTTTCTTGTTGGCAGTTACTAAATTTACGGATCATCTATTCTTTTTCAGTGTTGGACAGTTTCTCTTTATATGTCCCCACTCTTGGCACTTGTAGCATAATGACCCCTTCTTGTTCTTGCCCTTTTTCTCATATGATCCATTATCGTTCTTGACTTGCAAAGCATCGCCAGAATACCCTCCTGTTGCATTGTTCTTTTTCCTTTGGTTATGAGCAAGCAACGCCACAACAACAACTTTCAACTTGATGGTTTCTTTGCCATATGTCAATGTAGTAACCAAGTGCTCATAAGAATTCAGCAACGAGCATAGAAAAATAATTGCTTTGTCATCAACCTCAATTTTTACGTTCACCTTCACAAGGTCAACAATTAATTAATTGAATACATTAATATGCTCTGCGAGATCTGACCCCTCCCGCATCTTCAAGCTGAATAGCCTCTGCTTCAAATACAACTTCTAGGTCAATGTCTTGGACATAAACTAACTGGCCAATTTATCCCAAATTTTCTTCGGTGATGTTTCCTCCATAACGAGATGCATAATCTGATCAGAGACACATAATCTGATAGTCGTAGATACCCGTGCCTTCATCTCATCCCACTTATCATCATCCATCTTCTTCGGCTTCTTGTCAGTAAGAGTCTTCAAGATTCCCTGTTGAGCTAATAGATCTTTCACCCTTATCTGCCACAATCCAAAGTTTTGGTCCCGTCAAATCTCATCACCTCAAATTTAGGAGCCATCGACGCCATCCATCGATCCACGATTAGATCGCCTATTGCCACGATCAAATCGCTAATACTGGCTCCACGTATCTTCTCGCCGATCCACCGATGACTACCATCGAGCCCTACCGTGCACCGCCTTGGCACAACACAACCCTCCTCCAAAAAAGGCTTCGCCTTTGTAGTCTTCAATCCTCCATCGACCTCCTCACGTCGATTACACAAAAAGTGTCTTTTCGACCGCTTAAAAAACCACCCTTGTTGATCGAAAGCTTTTATTTTTTATCAAGCTTTTCTTTTTCAGATCTGCATATTTTTACCTCCCATTGGTATATATTTATACCCCTGAAAGAAGCCCCTAAATTCTACAAAATAGAGTCAAATTCAGAAAAAACAGAGTTTTAGTCCGACTCTAAAAGGAAAATCCTTCTTTTTCAAATCTGACTCAATTCACCTGCTTGGGCCTTCTAGCCTTGGCCTGCTCAGCTCCCCCCACGAGCTGCACCTACGCCTTGCACCAGGGATCTTGTGCCAGGCTGTGCCACCTGGGCCGGCACCCACCTATGCTAGGACGCGCTAGGTTGTGCCGCCTAGGCTGGCTTCTTTCGTCAGGACGGATCACGCCTAGTTGTGCCACCTGGGCCGGCTTCCTCTGCCAGGACGGATCACGCCTAGTTGTGCCGCCTGCGCCAGCTTCCTTCACCAGGCCGAACCACACCTGCTCCACCTAGGTCGGCTCCCACCGTGAGGTCGATCTCCCGCAAACACTACCGTATCTTCTCGTCGATCCACCGATGACTACTGTCAAGCCCTACCGTGCACCGCCTTGGCACAACACAGCCCTCCTCTAAAAAGGGCTTCGCCTTTGTACTCTTCAATCCTCCGTCAACCTCCTCACGTCAATTACACAAGAAGTGCCTTTTCAACCGCTTAAAAAACCACCCTTGTTGATCGAAGGCTTTTATTTTTGATAAAGCTTTTCTTTTTTAGATCTACATATTTTTACCTCCCATTGGTATATATTTATACCCCTGAAAGAAGCCCCTAAATTCTACAAAATAGAGCCAAATTCAGACAAAAACAGAGTTTTAGTCTGACTCTAAAAGGAAAAATCCTTCTTTTTCGAATCTGACTCAATTCTCCTGCTTGGGCCTTCTAGCCTTGGCCTGCTCAGCCCCCCCCACGAGCCGTACCTACGCCTTGCATCAGGGCTCTCGTGCCAGGATGTGCCACCTGGGCCGGCACCCACCTACGCTAGGACGCGCCTGGTTGTGCCGCCTAGGATGGCTTCCTCCGTCAGGACGGATCACGCCTAGTTGTGCCGCCTGGGCCGGCTTCCTCCGCCAGGACGGATCGCACCTAGTTGTGCCGCCTGCGCCAGCTTCCTTCGCTAGGCCGAACCGTGCCTGCTCCACCTAGGTCGGCTCCCTCCGCGAGGTCGAGCTCCCGCGTCACGTCTCACCGACCCACCATTGAACAACAACATAGCCATCAATCAACTTAATCTCTCCACATCTGTTCTGATCCTAGTTGATCGCAGCTCATTGGACGGTTCGAGCTACCTGCTCGAAGTGCTCCAACCCCACTGATCGATTCGTCGATCGCCGACATGCTCCATCATCATACGCCTCGTGTAATCCAGCGCAATATGGAACATCATCGTGCCTCCCATCTGATCTTCCCAATCTTTGGCTCTAATACCACTTGTTACGAAAATCAGGCCCATATGGCCTAACGTAGCAGAATCAACAAGATCGAAGATACGTCATGCGAAGATCACAATGAAGAGACAATACCGAGGCACAGTATTTTGGTAACATAATTCAGTCCATATGACCTATGACTCCAGGACATGACTATGTGCACTCCTCCTCATGAATGGTATCTACGCCAGCATCTGGGCCCACCACGGCAATGTCGCATGCTCAAACCGGCCACCTAAGTCGTCTCCTTGGTTGCATAAGAGTTGACCTCATATAAATATATATATATATATATACACACACAAATGTTATCCTACACCACGTGCATAAAATTGCTAAGTACTAAGACATTAATAATTGATATTACCTAGGAACTTCGTAGTGAACGACGTGTTAAAATCCTGACTATTGGGCATTGTCAGCAACATTTGTCTCACCTTGCTCATGAAAGGGGCTACGTGCAGCTTATATTTTTTGGCATTACCCATTAAATTTAAAAATGTTTCGCAAAATTTTTCAATAAAAAAGGAAAAACATATTTGACAAAAAAATTAAAAATAAAAAATGTTTGTCGAGTGCTAAATTTGAGACACTCAATAAACAATATGTATTTGCCAAGTGCAAATACTAGACAATTAAAATTTTCGCATATTTCGCACCTAGTGCAAAAATTTTTGGATTCGACGCCAAAATTTCAAGTTGAACTTAGTAAAAATCTAGATTCATATTCGGATTCGAGCTATCCATTTTGTACTCGTATTAAAAAATATTTGTATTCATATTTAAATCCAAAGTAAAATGTGATAAATATTGATATCCATATTCAGTGGCAGAAATAAGGGGGCGTGCCCCACTGCTGCCGTCTAGCTCCCTCTATTCCTCTTTTTTTTATTTTGATAATAATAAAAATTAATTATTAATATATATTTTTATGTTGCATGCGGTAGAATCTCCTGCATGTTGTCTTTTTTCTCCAACTTTCTTGTGTTTTTATCTACCTTAATGATTTTTCTCTATTTTTCATGTATACTCTTCAACTTTCTCCTAGGCTACATAGCCTGCATACATGCACAATTTCTCCCTATAATAGCATGCACGCACGCATAGAATCATCAACTGATTCATAATAACTGGTCATTCATGTATTTACAATTTTATTTTAATTTTTATCTCAACTAAAATCTTAGCATGCCGCCCCGCCTGTTCTGGCGTCGATCGTGTCCTGTTGTCATGCACCGCTACGGCCTACACCGCCCTGCATCGTGCGTACCTGCTTATTGCATGTTTTATTGCTTATTGCTTCTTAAAATCTTATGTTAACAATATGAATAAAGAATCCTACTCGCTTACCATTTAAGTTCAAGCAATATAAACACGAATGGATCTAGTTCTCACAATAATACAAGAATGAATTGCGAGAACATCATGAATCGAATAACAAACGTTAAACAAAAATTAACTAACCATACTAAAGAATCATCATGAAGTGTACGTGAGGATGTGACAGTGCCGTGTGCCTGTGTACAAGAGCTGAGCTGGCCGTAGAGGACGACGACGACGACGAGCTAGAGAGTAACATCCATCGATGTGTACGTACTGATCTCGTACGTGTAGAAGCGGCCGCCATACATCAGCTGATCGACACGTACGGGCTCCATCTTCTTCTCCACGTACGACGTTGTCACGTTGCCATCTGAGTGAGACGACGAGACCCCAGTGTTAGTTCGCAAGTCGCAAGGCATGCAGTGGATCGATGAAGATAAGATCGATCGATCTGCCAATTGCCAAAGCCGCCACGGCTCGATGCATGCATGGGCTGATGGGCATTGGGCAGCAATCGATCGATCGAGCCAGCCAGCACACACACACGTCGCGGACAACGACGACGACGCCGCCCGGGTGTGGCCTGGCCATCGCCACGTACGCGATCGACTCGACGACGACGACGCGACGGCTGCACCGAGAAGCCGCCGCGCGCGCCCGGCGCCCGGCGCCCGGGACGGACTGATCACCACGCCAAGCTAGTGGCCGGATCACCAACCTCCGGCCGGCCAGCTTGCATGCATGTGTCCATCAGTCTATGCCGGAAATGTGAACAGCGCGCGACACGTACGATCGGCGCTGGAATGCTGGATCGCGTCGCCGAGCGCGCGGCCGGCCGCGGCGACTGCTGTTGCACGCGCGCGAATTACAGGGGCACAGCAGCATCGATCAGATCGACCCGTACGTCCATGCATGTGACGGACCGGCCACTTGCTCGCAACAGTTTAACACTGCAAGCTTTGTCAAGTCCAAAAGTCTCTCGATCGAATCTCGATCTCATGCATGCATGCATGAGTGATTCCATCCTGCATCTCTTTCTTCTTTCCGAAACAATGACAGGTTCAGCCATTCATGGAACTGGAACTCCAGCAGTGTGATGAGTGACCTCACGTCGATCGATCGCATCGAGATCGATCGATCGATGCAAAAGCAAAGCTCGCGATAAGATCGCCGTGTACTAGGAAGCTTGTTGGACATGTTGCTACTGCAAAGGGAACCGCAGTGGAATCGATCGATTGATTGACTGACCATTTTTCATCTAAATGTTTTTCTCTGTTCTTTCGAGTACTCAGTTTTTTTTGGTTTTTTGTTCAGGTCGCCATGCGTGTCAGCTTGCAGCACCACAGTTCTGAACTTGTGAATGATAATGGAAGCAACTGAGGGGGTGTTTGGATCTAGAGGATAAATTTTAGTCTGTGTCACATCGGATGTTTCGATATTAATTTGAAGGACTAAACGTGAACTAATTATAAAAATAATTACAGAATCAGAGACTAAATCATGAGACGATTTTTAAGCCTAATTAATCCATAATTAGCAAATGTTTACTGTAGCATGCATCACATTGTTAAATCATGATATAATTAGACTCACTTGATTTGACTCGTGAATAATCCTCCAATTATGAATGAGTTTTATAAATAATCTACATTTAATACTTCAAAATAGTATTTAAACATTTGATGTGACGGGGGCTAAAAAATTTTAGCCCCATCCAAACACCTCCTGAGGCGGACATATGCATGCGTCCTGACATCACGAATATGTCACGGTTTCAGCCTCGTGATTATTAGCCGATTACAATATTAACTTCTCAAATAGATAAATCATGACATCAGCAGATAGATAAAATAACACAAACAGATCTATCATGGTAATAGACATGATCACAACAATCATAATTTCATAAAATATGATTAATAACCATGCTGAAACGTAGCGCATACGTACTGTACGGTAGCCAAATATGAATCTGCAGTCGGTGCAGAGATGCTCCTGTTGGCGTCGGATCACATCACCCGACAACGACTGATGGTAGACGTGGATGGAAGACGCGTCGTGGTGACATTCAATTCGTGAGCAATCACGTGGAGCGTTTCCTAAAAACCTTATTCGCCATCTCCCGATACAGGATCACCAGAACGACGGATTTTGGAGACCTGTTATCTCATTCACCGGTGCACGCCGGCAGATGGAATATAGTAAATTACAACGACAACACACTAAAGAGAAGAGACATGCAAAAACCCTAGCACGGTTCTTGGTTCTAATCTAATCTACTGTATCATCATCCTGAACCGGCCAGATACAAAGGTATTTATATGGGAGCAACCAGATCTCGTGTCACGAACACGATCTAAATCAAGTTATGGTTTCCATATCCCATAAATCACGCCAAGTTTCAAAATAATTGAAACGACAAAAGGAAAGACTGCGTCCCTAAAAGGCAAGAAGTCGAATTTCAGTGAATACGGGGTCGGACTCGGCAAGCCGCCCACTGACTCCCAGAGTCCTAGTCTTGGGTCAAGCACTCGACAATGCTGACCCCTGACCTTCGACCTCCGAGTAGGTCGAGTCCCTAGCTCGAGTCCAGCACTCGATAATGGCAAGCTCAATTCCCGACTCCCGACTACAAGGTATTTCTTTTCATAACATGCACCCTTGAGATTTATTTACAAAATTTTGAAATATTTATATAGATCTACCCAAAATTCCAGCACCATGCACCCCATGACTAAGTTTGCAGATATATATCTCCATCAACGGTGCACATATCACTCGACACGTCCAGCTAGCTAAGATCTGAGATATCATCATCTGTACATTTCTGCTCATCCAAAACTCCATCCAATATTAAGATCCATTTGTCCCCATATGCATTGGCAAGCATGCATAGTAGCCATCCTTTGTCTAGCTTGGCTATTTAGGTGCCCCACGTACGTGTCTCCATCTTGCGATGGAGAAGTATCCTATGCACATCGGTTGGCTGTGCACATGTGAGGAGCCATGCTGAATAGCGTGGGCCTCATGGCTCTAGAAGTGATGAGTCATTGTCAACGATAGTCATCAAGGACTGAAGAAGAAAAGAGATCTGCTGTTTCATGGGCCGCGTGCGACTCAGGTACACGGGCAGCGAGCGACTGTCGGGCAGAGGAGGCTGCGAAGTCGGGCTGGCCCAATCCGGGTGCATGGGCCAGAAGCAGTAGAAGACCCACTGGGCTGTTGACCAGGACTGACTCAGGTACACGGGCGGTGAGCGATTGCCGGGCTGAGAGAGCTGCGGGGTCGGGCCGGCCCAATCCGGGTACCTGGTGCAAAGCTGGTGGAGGCTTTGTCAGTTTCGGCGTAAAACTGACAACCGTTGATTCTGTATCCGACTGTCCAGAAGAGTAGCTTCAGGATATGTCATCTGTTACTCTAGGCCCACAGTCAGTCAGTTGTGTCTGTAAAAATACCTAAGGGCAGTAGAGTCTTTTTCTGTATTTTTGAGTCTGTAAAACCCTAAGGGACTGGTAGAATATTCCTAGTGTTGGGCTGCCTATAAATAGCACCCCAATCCCTAGGGTTTGGACTACCCTTTTGCTGAAATTGAATACCACTCTTTGGGTCACTCTTTTCCCTGTCTTCTCTCTCCTGTGTGCGCCGCCAGGACCTGCTCCCCTCTGTTCGTGAGTCATTTTTGGCTCAAATCTCTTGGATGCATTTAATCCTTGGTCCCTGGTAAATTTATTGGTTGCATTTTGTTCGGTTTGGGGAGTTATTGCTTTGCCTACGGGCTGCTGAATTTATTCTTGAAGAGAAGCTTCTTCGGCTGGGAGTGTTCTTCACGGTGGGAGTACTAGTTCTTGCGGTTGCAAGTAGTACTGCTTTGCTGTAGCTACAGTGTACTGTAGCAGCTTTTCACCTTCTATTGCCCAGCTTTTTGATCGAAGCAGACAGTCTCTTTTGCCTTTTCCTGGTGTGTCTGCCGAAGCTCGGTTCTGTGCGAAGCCCCTCAACTCCGTGAGGCATGCTCCGATCGAACCTTGTCAAAGGCTTCGCTCAGTTTTTTCGAACTTCGGTTTCTGTGTCTGAGTTGCTAGCTTCGAAGTTCCCCTGTATCGAAATCATCGCATACTTCGAACTGGCATACTCCGAATCTATCTGTTCGAAGTGCACACTTCGTTAGGCTTCGAAGTGGGGTTCGAAGTTTCTGTCTGTTCTGACAGACTTCGCTTCTTTGTTCGAAGGTTGTCTGTTTGTGTGTTGTGTTCGAAGTTTTTGTGTTCGAAGGTTTAGCTCCGAAAGCTTTCGGTTCTAAGTGTGTTCGAAGTTTTGTCTTCGAAGTGTATACTTCGAAGAAGGCTTCGGCACTGTTTTACTTCGCTTCGAAGCTCGTGAGTCGAAGCTGTGTGCGAAGTCCTGTCTTCGAAGTACATACTTCGAACCAGGCTCCGGCACTTCTTTTGCTTCGCTCCGAAGTACACTTCGCTTCTTACCACTTCGAACTAGGCTAGACAGTGTCACCTTCGGCACTTCGGACAGACTCCGACACCAACCTCCGAAGCAGACCTCGACGTGCGAAGGGGGCTTCGCCAACTCCCGAACAGGAGACAACTTTGGACAGTAACTTCTCTTTTCACTTTATACATACTTAGATCTTTTCATTGAGAAGTTTAGACCTGTTATAATTTGTATATCTGCCTAGATTGCACTTCTTTAGATTAACACTATTTATCATCAGATGCTTCTAGGTTAGAAACCTTTAGACGTAGGCCTTCATTTTATTTTCTGCTGCGTAGTATTTTTGAGGTGCGTTGGGTATTGGGAACAGGCCATTGATTCGAAAGAATTTTTAAGGCGCCCATTCACCCCCCCCTCTGGTCGCTACTTTCGGTCCTACAAGTGGTATCAGAGCGAGGTTAGGGTTTTTCCATACCTTAACCGGTTCTAAACCCCAGTAGTGACTATGACGTCTCCAGGCAAGGTCCCGTCCTTGGAAGCCTATGGCTACAATTATTGGAAGACTCGCATGCGAGCCTATCTCATGAGCCAGGGTTCGGACATATGGGACATTTGCGTTCACACCACATTTGTCATTCTGCCAGTTACTGAGCAAGGTACTGCTGGTATCATTGCTCAGCATCTGAGCAACAGTAAGGCTGTGAACATTTTATTTTCTGGTTTAGGTCCCACTGAATTTGAGCGAGTGAGTCATCTCTCCACTGCGAGAGAGATCTGGGCTACCCTCAAGGCACACCATGAGGGAACAGCCCAGGTCAAGGCTCGGCTCTATCAGACCTACCGGCGTGAATATGAGAACTTCACACAGAAGCCGGGTGAATCTGTTGAAGCCTTGTTTGGTCGCTTTCAGTCGATCATTAACAAGCTTCGGGACAACAAGGCTGAGGGTGCTCAGTTAGTCTCAGATCATGAGCAGGCGCTCAAGGTTCTTCATACCTTGGACCCAAAGATCTGGGAGATCAAGGTATCATCTATCGTTGAGAGCACTTCTTACGATACCTTGACCATTTCTGAGTTATTTAGCAAGCTGAAGGCCACTGAGGTAGATATCCAGTTGAGATCAAATCTCACTGGCTCTGGATCAAAATCCCTGGCCCTTGCTACACCTTCTGTTGATCCCTCTGCTGTGAGTTGTGCTGGGTTCTCCTTGATGTCTATCACTGAGGACCAGCTTGAGTTGTTGGGAGATGATGATTTGTGTCTCTTTAACAACCGGGTGCGTCGTGTCTATGATAAAAGAATGTTCAAAAGACACGGCACAAAATCCGGATGCTTTGAATGTGGTGATCCAGGACACTTCATCGCCGACTGCCCCAAGCGCAATGGATACAAGAAGGGCACCGGTAGCAGCTTCCACGACTCCGGCAAACATGAGAGCCCCTCCTTCACCAAGGGCAAGCCGAAGACCCGGTTCTTCAAGAAGGCCCTGAAGGACTACCGGCGAGAGAACAAGAAGCGCGACAAGGCCTTCTTCGCCGAGATGGAGAAGAGCTACTCCAAGAGATCCACGTCTTCTTCCTCTTCATCGAGCTCAAGTGATGAGGAGATTACCATCAAGAAGGGGAAGGACAAGGATGATCCGGCGGGCCTCTGCTTCATGGCTTTCGGAGACAGACTCCGACACCAACCTCCGAAGCAGACCTCGACGTGCGAAGGGGGCTTCGCCAACTCCCGAACAAGAGACAACTTTGGACAGTAACTTCTCTTTTCACTTTATACATACTTAGATCTTTTCATTGAGAAGTTTAGACCTGTTATAATTTGTATATCTGCCTAGATTGCACTTCTTTAGATTAACACTATTTATCATCAGATGCTTCTAGGTTAGAAACCTTTAGACGTAGGCCTTCATTTTATTTTCTGCTGCGTAGTATTTTTGAGGTGCGTTGGGTATTGGGAACAGGCCATTGATTCGAAAGAATTTTTAAGGCGCCCATTCACCCCCCCCCTCTGGTCTCTACTTTCGGTCCTACAACATGGTACACATGTAAGATCTCCACCTTCAATCTGTAATCCAACGGACAACAGCTCCACCAGATCATTTAGCAGAAAACACCTCCCACCTCCCCCATTCCGTTCCTTGCTACATTTGCGATAACCCCCAGCGAAACTGTTGTCCGTTGGATTACAGATTGAAGGTGGAGATCTTACATGTGCACCATGTGCACAGCCAACCGATGTGCACGTGATTCTTGCAATTTTCATAACCAAATGGTCCAAGCAAAGCATATGCAAATGCAAGCAAAGAACAACCAGCCCATGTGTGGCATAGATTCTATCCACCATATAGGAGTACTAGCCAAGCTTGTTAATTTTATTCATGTGACCATTTCGGTTTGGTTCTTAGAATGAAATGTTTCGCTTTTTGTCGATGTTGGTGTACCATTTATGGGTCTAATAAAATAATATAAATATATTTAAACTATGTATTGGTATTATTAAATATTTTGAATATGTTGATATCTCAAATATAGTATATAATTTAATACAATATAATATATAGCTTAATATAAATAATATGTAACACATATATCAAATCAAATTTAAAAGATACTAAAATTAACGTTAAAATTATGGTAGCTATGGTTACCATAAATCACTCATAATTATTTAGCATTAATATCAGATAAGTGCAGCCTCAAGAGTCAAGACAATCACAAGAATCTCTATCTAGACTATATAAAAGAATAGTGATGGTGGATTGGTGGTGAATCTATCACATTCCACCATCACTAGAGTTGGTGAGATTTTTATGGATGGATAAATATATTATTCTTGTAGATTGGCTATTTGTGCATTGATATTTATGAGTAAATGATACTCCCTTCATCCTAAAATACAACTATTTCTATTGTTGGAATATTAGGCAATTACAAGATTAATTTCTAAAATAGATAGATCATAACATCCATAAGAACTAACACGAGCAGATCTATCATACTAGTAAACATGAACATAATAATCATAGTTTCGTAAAACATGATCAAAAACCATACAAAAAATAGTGCACATATTGTACGGTAATCGAATATAAATCTGTGGTATGTGCAAAGTTGCTCCTATTGGTGTCGAATTGCAGTACCCGATGATGACCGATGACAGACCTGCACAGAAGACACATCATGATGACAGACATGAGCAGTCGCACGGAGCGCTCCCCAAAAACCTTATTCACCCTCTCCCATTGCAGGATCACAAGAGCGAGAGGTTTTGGAGACTTACTCTCCCTCTCGCTGGTGCATGCGAGAGAAAGGGATGGAGTAGACTACAACGACATCGCAACAGAGAGTAGAGGCAATTCTATATGTTTTAATCTAATATGTTGTATCTCACTCTTTTCGAACCGTTCAGATAGACAGATATTTATATGGGAGCAATACAATCTCACGTCGCGATCACAATCTAAATTGAGTCGGTTTCCAGATCCCGAATAATCTTCCATGTTTTCAAAAGATCAGAATGACCAATGGGAACTGCGTCCCCGTAAAGCAAGGAGTACTAACTGTTGAGTGATGACCGTCTGAGTGCTGACAACTGACTACCAGAGTCTCGAGTGCTAGTACAACCTCCTGACTCCTGAGTGTTAGGGCGACCTCCGGAATCCTGAGTGCCAGTTCAATCTCCGACTGCCGAGTGCCGAGTGTTGACATCCCATTTAATATGTGTCTTTAAGATTTATTTAGGAATTTCTGAAATATTTATATGACTATAACCCAAAATTTTAATATCTACCATTTAAATTTTATCTCAAATATTACAACTTCTATAATTTCCCTCCTAAATCTTCCTATTTTATACTTTCCAGAGTATTAGTTGCACGTAGTACTACTCGCTTAGAGTACTCGTTGAGGGATAATTTGTGTTTTTTTTCTTGCAACTTAATTAATAAACACACTAAAGCCTACTCCGGTAGAAGAAATGACTATATTGTGTGATGGAGTGAGCATCCTATTTTCCGAAGAAATACATGTAGTTTTGATTTTTTAGAATTAATGGTATTTCTAAATCCTTGCAATGCATGAGTATTTGGCTAGTATTACAATATATTATTATCTGATAATTATTGTGTGCTAGATGTTCATCCCATAATCTAGGCCCCGTTTGGTTCTTTAGTACCAAATTTTAATCCCGTTACATCGGATGTTTGGATGTTATTTTGGAGGACTAAAAATAAACTAATTATAAAAACAATTGTAGAATCAGAGGATAATTCACGAGACGAATTTATTAAGCCTAATTAATCAATGATTAGCAAATATTTATTGTACTATCACATTGTCAAATCATAACGTAATTAGGCTCATTAAATTCGTCTCGCAAATAATCCACCGATCATGAATGGATTTTATAAATAGTCTACATTTAATACTATAAAATAGTATCTAAACCTTCGATGTGACATGAACTAAAATGAAAATTTTGCTCTTATGCCACAAAGCTGAGTAATATTTACTTTTTTGCCACGTCTTGTGTGTTTGATAACTGGGTCCAAGGACCACATGTCATACACTCATATGGGGCAAAAGAGCAAATTCTACCTACTTATGTGTAACATGAGAGCAAATGTCCCAACTAAAATTTAGTTTTTCAAATCAAACACCCCAGTAGTCTTAGGGGGTGGTCGGATCAGGGGCTAAAATTTTAGCCCCAATCACATCCAATGTTTAAATACTATTTTGGAGTATTAAATGAAGATTATTTATAAAACTCATTCATAATCGGAGGATTATTCACGAGACGAATCTAATTAGCCTAATTACACCATGATTTGACAATGTGATGTTATAGTAAATATTTATTAATTATGGATTAATTAGGCTTAAAAAATTCATCTCGCGATTTAGTCTCCGATTCTGCAATTATTTTTATAATTAGTTCACATTTAGTCTTTCAAATTAATGTCGAAACATCCAATATAACGTGGGCTAAAATTTAACCTTACATACAAACACCCTCTTAGGGGGTGTTTGGATCCAGGGGCTAAATTTTAGCCCGTGTCACATTGGATGTTTGGACATTAATTTGAAGGATTAAACGTGAACTAATTAAAAAAATAATTACAGAATCGGAGGATAATTCGTGAGACAATTTTTTTAAGCCTAATTAATCCATAATTAGCAAATGTTTACTGTAGCGTCACATTGTTAAATCATAGCGTAATTAGGCTCATTAGATTCGTCTCGTGAATAATCCACCGATTATGAATGAGTTTTGTAAATAGTCTACATTTAATACTCCAAAATAATATTTAAACATTAGATGTGACAGGGCTAAAATTTAGCACCTGTATCAAACACCCCCTTAGTCTGAAAATCGTCCGGGTAGAGAGATGAGCCGTGACATCAAATTTGAGAACGATTTGATGGCACGCTCCGATCCATCGGTCTCAGGGAGCTCAAATCAATCAAAACTCTCTGGATCGATGGAGTACTGTACGTACAGGGTACACAACTACACATGCATACGGTATGACGATGGATGTGCACTTGCACCGTCTGCACGCCGGCCGGCTGCTGCTGCGACGGCGGCCGAGCTAGCTGCAGCTAGCAGCTAGCTTAGCTTCACTGTTTCGACGGTACACACTCGTACCACTTGCGCCGAGCGATGGCGTAGTGCTCGCACACGCGCCGCGTACGACACGATCGAGACATGCATGTGCCGACGTGCCAGACAGGCAGGGAGATCGACGTCCACGGCGGCCATCGCCATTGACGAGCAGCAGCAGCATCGTGTATTCGTGTGTATGGGCACGACGGCGACCTGACGTTCTTGATATGATCGACAGCATTATATCCGGCAGCCTCGAACGTTCGGCAGTCTCGTGACAGGGTGAGAGGAGCAACAAAGCCTCGAAGATAAACATGGCACCCGAAGGTTTCATCGAAATTGGCCCAATCAAATTAGATAAGTATTTTGCTTGGAGGAAGACGACCACGGGAGAGGAGGAGCTCCAAGGAGAGGGAGAGAGGGAGGAAAAGAAGAAGCTAGAGAAGAGAATGATCATAACACTATTAAGACGAAGCCGTTCAAGCCAACCACGGACGTGACGAGAACGACACCAAGGGAAGAATACAACTAGACGCGTGAGCCACCAAAGGCCTGACACACATCATGCCACATTGCCCGGAACAACCTAGAAACTGAACATCCTGCGATAACCTTGAACCTAGCATTCATTGGGTGCCAGACCGACGATCCTTTGGTAACAAGAAAAGACCGCTGAACACGCAAACGATACAAAAGTTAGTCTCAATAGGTCAACTCAACGATGGTAAAATCTAGGAACTCATACGTTAGAGCCAACCACATGCGCTAACAAGCCCTACATCGGGGCATGGCCGCCAGAGCAACACCAAGAACATCACTACACAAGCAAGCTAGAAAGCGGGTCCCTTGAGCCCCGAGCCGCTAGAGGACGACGAGAGAGTGGTTTCGAGGATGATTAACACGAGAGAGCGGGGGTGAATGGGAGCTTTTAAAAATTCGGGCTAAAAACTTAGCCTTCGGTTCTGTTCTGTCTTCTGCGGAACAGGCTTCGAACACTACCTTCGAAGGTCTGGTTCGGAGGTACTTCGACAGCTCCGAACACAGGCTTCGCAGGAGCAAAAGTTCGAAGCCAAGAAGACTTCGCTCCACTAACAACCCTCGAAAATCTACTCTGCTAAGTCAGTGCAGGCTCCGCACACGAGGTGCTCTGAGCAGGCTTCGCACTTCACCCTTCGCACGAGTGGACAGCCCTCTGAGGACTTCGACCAAGTACTTGGCGGCAGCAACTGGTGCTGGGCTTCGTACGCGAAGGTCTACACGCACACAAAACGGACTACGCTAAGGGCTTCGACACAAGAAGCACTACGGGAAACGATCAGGGCTTCACTAGTAAGCAGCGAGGTCTTGCCTCGTGTTACACAGAACGACAGCACACTGAAAAACACACTTCGCAAGAAAAACACCCTTCGCCAAGACAGGCTTCGGTGAACTAAAAACTAGCGAGGTATGCAACGCGAGTTCAAGCAAAAGCACACAGAAGCAGGGCTTCGCCGCTTGAACAAGGAACACAAAAATATATTGAACTCTGGATGAAAAACCAGCGAGGTCTGTGTACAGGAGCTCAACAGTAAATGCTCAAAGTGTTAAATGTTACCTACCGAGCCCCCATATTTATAGCCCACGGCTTCATCCTAAGGAAGTGACTACTTTACCCCTAGGGTTTACATTCGTTTTGTCTCTACAGAACTAAGGGGTACAAAAGGTAGTCCACCTTTATTTTGGAGGCTTCTCTGTCAGCTGCAGAGGGGACAGTGTCAGTCTTTTTCAGAACAGACAGTGTCAGCCTTTACAGTGTTGACTTCTGGAACCTCCCTTCGCACCGGAGGGTGCGGTAGCTTCGGCGAGAAGCCTGCAGCCTGTTGGCCTTCGCTCCGCCGAAGAAGTCCTTCGATACAGTGACGGTTTTGAGCCGAAGCCGTCAAAGCCCCTGGGCCTTCGCACCACCACCTCCGGAGTGGATCACCACGGCTTCGCAGCTACTCCGAGCTCGAACACCGTCCGTCTGTGTACCGAAGCCATGCATGGCTGAAGCACCACAAGACAACCTTGCTCCGAAGCCCCACCTTCGGAGTACCACCCTTCGAAGTCCCTCCTTCGTCCAAGGCCTCCGCATGAAGCATTCCATGAGCCCTTCGTCGCAGTGCCTCACTCCGAGCACACTCCTCGACGAGCCTCACCCGGACCATGCCTTTGATGCGCCTCGACTTCTGAGACCTTCGTCGGGCCACCTTCGAGTGTCTCCCTCCGGAGCACACTTCGAACTCCTTGCCTCCGCAGAGGACTTGTTCCATCCAACTCCGAAGTCACTCCATCCGGAGTACCTTCGAAGTGCCTCACCTCCGAGGACTATGTCTCGGAGTACCTTCAGCCGGAGCCACACTCTGCACTCTCTGCCTTCACCTGGCACGACTCGACCCGAGGACCGACCCGGACCACCTTCGCAGCCACCGTGACGGAGCTCCCCGCTCCCCTGGCATCAAGCCTCCCGCTTGACCCAGGTTCACCCGGCTTGAACCTTGTCCGTTGCCTCCGAAGTCCCTGCGCACCACCGACAAGCAAACAAGTGTATCCAGTACTCCGGAGACCTCTCCGGGTTAGCAACCTCCGGCACACACTCCGGTGTACCGCCCAAAGTACCGAAGCCATCGGTACAAACCCAGTCATCGTGTACTGCCGGACCCCTCCGACAGGCACACTCCGCTGCACAGCTGCAGCAAGCAAACACCGAACACACTCCGGTGACACACCTCCGAACACCCTTCGGAGGTACCACCTCCGAAGCCCCTCCGGAGGTACCCTTCGAACAGAGGGTAAATAATCCTGTCAATCACTCATCACATACACCGAAACCACCCTTGGTTTCTCAATCTCCCCCTTGATGAGTGCATTGACAACCAAATCGAAGTTCAAGAAAATGTAAAAATTTTCAGCACACAAGTGACCATAAAAACTCAGAAAAGAGCCAAAGCATGTCACTTGATAAAAGAATGTTACTCCCCCTTTGTAAAAGAGTAAAGGCCCCTTTGGCAAATCTTCCCTTGATAAGAACTCCCCTGAGTTGAGCAAATTTTTCTCCCTCTTTATGTCAAAAATCTCTCCCCCTAAAGAAATTATGCTTCTTACGGTAGAGAACATCGCAAAGCTCTCCCCCTTTGGCAATGCAAGCATCAAGGAGCATTCAAAAGATGCAAAGCTTCGAAATGAATAGAATTGCAAGGACATATAATGCAAAAATATGCCAAAATTAACACAAATGATCATGTGCTCAGCTCAATTTAACAATCTGTGAAACAAGATGATGGCATGTGATTTTGTCATTTTGAAGGAAAAAGCATCACCTCTTAATCAAAGCAGCTAGACATGAGAAGGCAAGGACTGCGCACAGCTAACAATTTCTACCCTAGACAGACAAGTCTTGTTCAAAAGAAGCTTTGAAAGCAAACTTGATGAGCAATTAAATTTGTTGTTCTTTTCTTAATGCCAGGGGTTATTTGTTTGTCCACCTTATACTTTCCAATCAAGCCAAGCCTAGGCAAGAAAGCCATCTGAAGCTTAAGGCGGTGATTTTGGCAAACACTACACTATCCCAGTTCAGACCAATGTGCAATGGTAAGCAGTCTAGAATAGAGTAGTGCGACAAACAAACCCTCCTGGATCTTTTCATTGAAACCAGGCAAATCATGGAATTTTTGATTTTGATTTTGATGAATTTAATATTTTGATGAGTATCCATGAATAAGGAACACATTTTTCAAGTTGCAAATTTTAGCATCCAAGGAACAGTGTCTGACTGTCAAGTAGATAAAAGATAGCTAAAAGCAGTCCTGCCTAAACAAGCTAGATACAAGATTGTGCAGTGAGCAAGTTTTGATTTTTGAAAATAAAACATCATGCACAACCAATGTTCCAGACATATTTCATAGAGTTGAGCTGACATGATTTCTTTGAATTAACAGCAGGCATATAATAGCAAAAGATGTAAGTGCAATTCCACACATAATGAGCATATGCAAGGCAATTTAAAATCAGCTCCCCCTCACAAAATGCCGTAGGGATGACAAATACCAAGTTCCCCACGCAAGTAAGCAAATCGAGAAGCATCGAGGGGTTTTGTAAAAATATCGGCAAGCTGGTGTTGGGTATCAACATATTGAAGTTCAATATCACCCTTCTCATTGTGATCTCTGAGAAAATGATACCGTACATCAATGTGTTTGGTTCTGGAGTGCTGAACCGGGTTGTTTGCAATACAAATAGCACTAGTGTTATCACAGAAAAGTGGAACACTCTTATAATCTAACCCGAAATCCCGCAAGGTGGAAACCATCCACAAAATCTGAGAGCAACAGCTAGCTGCAGCAACATATTCGGCCTCAGCCGTCGATTGTGCAACACTAGACTGTTTGCGGGAAGACCAGCAAACCAGAGAAGTACCCAGAAAATGACAAGTACCAGAGGTACTCTTCCTATCAATTCTACATCCAGCAAAATCCGCATCTGAATAACCTCTAAGACATAAAGATGAAAACGATGAATACCATATGCCGAATTCAAGGGTGTGTTTGAGATACCTTAGAATGTGCTTAACCACTTGGCGGTGCGAAGCTCGTGGTGAAGCCTGAAAATGAGCGCACAGACACACAGCGAAGTGTATGTCCGGCCTCGTGGCAGTCAAGTAGAGGAGGGAGCCGATCATGCTTCGGAACTCCTTCTGATCTACGGCTTCTCCATCTTCGTCAGGGTCCAATGCTACAGATGTAGCCATTGGAGTGGCGAGGGGCTTCGCATCGGACATGTCAAACTTCTTGAGCAGGTCCTTGGTGTACTTTGTCTGGTGGACGAAAGTACCTTGTTTGCTTTGCTTGATTTGCAAACCAAGGAAAAAGGTGAGTTCACCCATCATCGACATTTCAAACTCCCTGCTCATGGTATCTGCAAACTCGGCAACCAAAGCATGAGAAGAGCCACCAAAGATGATATCATCCACATAAATCTGAACTAGGAGGAAATCTTTGCCATGCTTGAGAGTAAACAGTGTTTTATCAACAGAGCCCATCAAATACCCTCGCTCAAGCAGAAAAGACTTAAGTCTATCATACCAAGCCCGAGGGGCCTGCTTGAGTCCATAAAGAGCCTTATGAAGTTTAAGGACTTTATGTGGGTATTTGGGGTTTTCAAAACCAGGGGGTTGTTTTACATAAACATCTTCACCTATGAAGCCATTAAGAAAAGCACTTTTGACATCCATTTGATAGAGTTTGAATCCCCGGGATGTCGCAAAGGCAAGCAAAATCCTAATGGCCTCAAGGCGAGCAACAGGTGCAAAAGTTTCAGTAAAATCAATCCCTTCTAGTTGAGAAAAGCCCTGAGCTACTAGTCTAGCCTTATTTCTAACAATTGTTCCATCCTCCCCTTGTTTATTTTTGAAAATCCATTTTGTTCCAATGAAATGAACATTTGGTGGAGGATCTACTAAAGTCCAGACTTGGTTTCTTTCAAAATTCTCAAGTTCCTCATGCATGGCATTGATCCAACTAGAATCAGAAAGTGCATGACTAACATCTAAAGGCTCGAAAGAAGCAACAAAAGCAGCATTAGTGAAATGGGCATGAGAACGTGTTACCCTTTGATCAAGCTCACCAATGATCTGCTCGGGAGGGTGCATCCTTTGAACATGATGTGGAGCCTCGCGGCGGGATGCAGTCTCCCCCTCAACTTGTGCGTTGGAGTGGTCCAAGATGACCGATGTTGAGGTAGTCGCTTCGGGACCTCGTGCCGAAGTAGTAGAAGCGGGGTCAGCTTCAGGGGTCGATGTCGAGGGTAGTAGGGGTTCATCCTCGAATTCTCTGGGATCTTCGTCTTCGAACAAGGTTTGTTCCATGTCGTGTTCATTTGCCTGTTCAAAAGCAGAACTAACAGAGGGGGTTGATTCATCAAAAGTCACATCACATGACTCGATGACAGTGTTAGTTTCCAAGTTATAAACACGATAAGAATGACCATGAGTAGTATAACCCAAAAAGATCCCGTCAGAAGATCGCGACTCAAATTTATCCAAATTTCCACGCTTTAGGATGAAACAGCGACAACCAAAAACTCGAAGATGAGTAACCTTGGGCTGTCTCCCAAAACGTAGCTCATAAGATGTTAAGTTTAAAATTGAGCGCAAGAAAATTCGGTTTGAGATGTAACAAGCAGTGTTCATGGCCTCAGCCCAGAATTTTCTAGGAGTCCTATGCTCATCAAGCATCGTCCTAGCCATCTCGACCAAAGTGCGGTTTTTCCTCTCAACAACACCATTCTGTTGAGGAACCCGCGGAGCAGAGAATTGATGTTCTATGCCATGCTCCATGCAAAAGTCAACAAAGAGACTATTTTTGAACTCGGTGCCATTATCGCTTCGAATGAATTTTAATGCACCAGGGAGTTCAGTGAAAAGACTCAAAGCCAAGCTCCGAAAGTGTGTAAACACTTCATCCTTGCTGGCAAGAAAGAAGACCCAAGAGTAGCGGGAGAAATCGTCGACAATAACAAGTACATACCACTTGCCGCCTAAAGAACTAACCCGAGAAGGACCTACAGTGTCCATATGGAGAAGTTCTCCGGGCTGTTCAGTCATCACTGTGGTGACTGGCGAATGCGAAGCGGCAATCATTTTTCCATGTCGACATGGAGCGCAAACTAAATTCTTCTCAAACTTGAGCTTGGGCAATCCTCGGATCAAACCTAGGGCGCTCAACCGAGCGAGCAACTCAAAGCTCATATGCCCTAGTCTCCTATGCCACTTCCAAAGCTCAGAAGTCGAATGTGCAACAAGACAATGAGAAGAACCAGACGACTCTGAAAAATCAGCTCCAAAAACTCTCCCAACCCTAAAGATCTTACACACCACAACGCCATCCGAATTGAGCACTTGCGAAGTATCGCAATGAAATCGCACTTCGAAGCCCTCATCAAGCAACTGAGATACAGACAACAGATTGTATCCCAGGTTTTCAACCAAAGCAACATCTTTGAGAGTGAAATTCGAGTTAATTCTTACCACACCTTTACCTTTCACTCTACTCCTTCGATTGTTTCCGAAGGTGATATGTTCCCTTTGCTTGGTTGTTGTGAGGCTGGAGAACCAAGCTGCATCTCCGGTCATGTGGCGCGAACAACCGGAGTCCATGATCCACGTGCCCTCCAAGCCTCGACATGTCACCTACACATGATGAAAACGTCTCGATCGCTCAGTGCTGGGGTGAGTAAAATAATGACGAGGCATCCAGCACTGAGTGACACGAGTAGTAGGCACAGTAGAGATAGACGGTCTACGCACATGAAAATCAGCATGATGCAAAGTGCGAGGTCTACCTACATGCAAAGAACGCAAAGCATGACGAGGTCTCCTACTCTGACGAGGTACAAAGCTACTCGCCCGAGGTCTACCCCCATATGGAACATGGTGAACACCTCGAGGAGCAAAACCTCTCCGAGAAGCACGAGGAGCCTCGAAAACAGGACGAGAGTAAAACTCAGACTCATGCATACCTAAAGATGGGTAATGCATGTCCTGATAGCTCATCGCCTGTGCACGTCGCTCATCCTTGATGCGACGGAAACAGAAACCAATCAAATGACCCGCCCGCTGACAATAAGAACAGTGAAACACTCTCCTGGGGGCATTCTCATGGGTCATAGGAGCAACTCTCACAGGCTCCTTGGGTTTCTTCACAGTGGTTTTCTTGGGAGGATTTTTCTTGGCAGGAGGAGTGGTTTTCTTTGGTGGATGGGTAGGCTTTTTGGCTGATGGGGTGTCCAACAGAGCTCTCTCTTTCTCTAGGGTGGTGGGAGAGGTAAAAACAGTTTTGGTCTTACTGTCTGAAGCTATCCTCTCAAAACCCAAACCTAGAGCTACCTCGGCTCTGTCAGCACACAACTTGGTCTTGGCCAAGAGCAAATCCATCCTACCCTTCCCCTCAGTGCATTTGTTCACCACAGAAAGAAGGTATTCATTTTCAGACATGAGGTTTTCAGCTCGCTCTCTAACAGTGCCTAGCTGGTCCTTAAGGGTGATGCAAGTGTCACAAACAGGTTGCACATCCTTAGAACTACCGGCCCTCTCCAATCTAGCCTCTAAATCATGAACATGCTTATCACGTAAATTAATGCTATCGCGTAATAAAGAGCAGTTCATGCAATCAATAACATCATGAGGTCTAGAATCCACCTCCAAAAGCTGCTTCTGTGCAGTCTCAAGCTCAGAAAGAGTTTGAGCATGAACAGAACGCAACTGAGCAAGCTCACTCATGACAACAGAACATGATTCACATTCAGCATCATCAAACTTAGACTTAAGCATGGCATATTCAGTAGTAATGTTTTCTAGTCTAAGTCTAAGGTCTTTTCTTTCTCTAGCGGCTTGCACAAGTAATCTATCCTGACCTAGCACAACTTCATTCAGTTCATCCAATTTAATTAGAAGCTGGTCAGATGATAGGTTTACCTCAGATGAGTCAAGCTCATCGCCGCTGTGATCGCTGTCGGCCATGAAGCAAAGGCCGGTGAAGTCACGTCCCTTCTTGTCCTTCTTGTCCTCCTTCCTTGGGGACTCCTTCTCCTCAGAGCTCGACTCCTCAGTTGAGGAAGTGTCGATGTCGCTGAGAGCAGCAACAAAAGCTCTGGAAGCGGCCTTGGCTACTTTCTTAGCCATCTTGTCGCGCTTGCCTTTCACAAAAGGCTTCCTCTCCTTTTTGTGGTATTTAGGGCGGTCACTCTCATCTCTCTTCTTGACCTTGGGGCAATTTGCCTTAATGTGAGAGGTGTCGCCACATTCATAGCAGCCACTAAAACCACTTCTCCTCTGATCCCGTCTCTCATGATGAAAGCGGGTGAACCTCCGGGCAATGAGAGCAAGCTCATCATCAGCTAGAGTATCCACCTGCTCCTTTGTGACGGAGACCAGGGAGGACAAAGCAAAACCATCTGCAAGAACACAAGTGCCTGATGTGCTTGGTTCTGCAGTGGTGCCACGGCTAGTGCTAGAAACCAATGCCAATGGCTGTGGCAAAGAGCTTCTGTGCACTGCAAGAGATGCCTTGGCAATCTCTGTGGACTTCAGCTTGCTAAAGAGTTCATCACAGGTCAATGTGTCATAGCCTGTGGACTCCTCAATGCTGGATATCTTCACCTCCCATATGCTACGGTCAAGAGCATAGAGAAGCTTGATAGCCCTATCGTGATCATTGTAAGCAAGCGTTCCGTTGGATCGCAAGTTACTCACTATCGCGTCAAAGCGAGAAAACATGGCATCTACAGATTCACCAGGTGCCTGCACAAACAGCTGATACTGTTGATTGTAGCTGCTTTGGCGCCTGGCCTTAATCTGAGCAGAGCCCTCATGAAAGACAGTGAGTGTTGTCCAAATCTCCCTAGCAGTCCTAAGGTGTTGCACCCTATCAAACTCACTCCGACTCAAACCAATGAACAGTATGTTCCTTGCCTTCGAGTTGGCAATATACTGATCTTTTTCAGTTTGAGTGGTGCGGGTATCAGGGATGGAGTATTGTGAGTCCACAATCTCCCAAATTGCATTTCCTTGGCTTAACAAGTAAGCCTCCATGCGCACCTTCCAGTATGCAAAATCTGTCCCATCGAACAGAGGAATTTTACTGCCTCTATCCATGTCGCCAACAGATCACAAAACCGGTTAAGGTCAACTGGTGATCTTAACCCGCTCTGATACCAATTGTTGGACCGGAAACAGCGACCAGAGGGGGGGTGAATGGGAGCTTTTAAAAATTCGGGCTAAAAACTTAGCCTTCGGTTCTGTTCTGTCTTCTGCGGAACAGGCTTCGAACACTACCTTCGAAGGTCTGGTTCGGAGGTACTTCGACAGCTCCGAACACAGGCTTCGCAGGAGCAAAAGTTCGAAGCCAAGAAGACTTCGCTCCACTAACAACCCTCGAAAATCTACTCTGCTAAGTCAGTGCAGGCTCCGCACACGAGGTGCTCTGAGCAGGCTTCGCACTTCACCCTTCGCACGAGTGGACAGCCCTCTGAGGACTTCGACCAAGTACTTGGCGGCAGCAACTGGTGCTGGGCTTCGTACGCGAAGGTCTACACGCACACAAAATGGACTACGCTAAGGGCTTCGACACAAGAAGCACTACGGGAAACGATCAGGGCTTCGCTAGTAAGCAGCGAGGTCTTTCCTCGTGTTACACAGAACGACAGCACACTGAAAAACACACTTCGCGAGAAAAACACCCTTCGCCAAGACAGGCTTCGGTGAACTAAAAAATAGCGAGGTATGCAACGCGAGTTCAAGCAAAAGCACACAGAAGCAGGGCTTCGCCGCTTGAACAAGGAACACAAAAATATATTGAACTCTGGATGAAAAACCAGCGAGGTCTGTGTACAGGAGCTCAACAGTAAATGCTCAAAGTGTTAAATGTTACCTACCGAGCCCCCATATTTATAGCCCACGGCTTCATCCTAAGGAAGTGACTACTTTACCCCTAGGGTTTACATTCGTTTTGTCTCTACAGAACTAAGGGGTACAAAAGGTAGTCCACCTTTATTTTGGAGGCTTCTCTGTCAGCTGCAGAGGGGACAGTGTCAGTCTTTTTCAGAACAGACAGTGTCAGCCTTTACAGTGTTGACTTCTGGAACCTCCCTTCGCACCGGAGGGTGCGGTAGCTTCGGCGAGAAGCCTGCAGCCTGTTGGCCTTCGCTCCGCCGAAGAAGTCCTTCGATACAGTGACGGTTTTGAGCCGAAGCCGTCAAAGCCCCTGGGCCTTCGCACCACCACCTCCGGAGTTGTAACACCCCAAAAATTAAAAGGAATAAAATAAAAAGAAAACATTATTTATAATTATTTCTGGATTTATTATTAAAGGAAAATCACAAAAGAACCCAAATAAAGCCAAACAGGGAGAAATACTCCAAATCTGGACTTGAAAATTTTATGAGATGAACTAGAGCCCAAGATATAATTTTAGGAATTTTTACAAATTTTTATCAACAGTGATTCAACCCTTAATCAAATATTTGATTTTCTGGAATTATTTTAAATCGAAAATCAACTTTAAATCCTTAACGGGCCTCAACCTAGAAACTTCCCCCAACGGCCTTCTTGGCCCAGCCCGTTGCCACCCACCCACTGACAGGAGGGGCCCGCCTGTCGGCGCCGCCCTCCCCTCTCTCCTCCCGCCCGCGCCCCGCCTGGACCCACTCGTCAGCCCCCTTGCGCCCACTGTCCGCCCGGCCCCGCCTGTCTGCCCTTTCCTTTCGCGTTCGCTCACTGACAGGTGGAGCCCACCTGTCAGGACCTTCGTCTCCGATGGAAGGGGATCGCTCCCCTTCCTTCCCCGGCGATCTCCTCCTGTTTTCTCGCCGCCGGCCGCCGGATCGCCTTGGATCCCCTTCGATCACCTTCCCTGGTCGCCACCGCTCCCCTTCCATCTACGGCCGACGCGTTTTCCGCGCTTATAGAAAGCTTCCCGAAGATTTTGGTAACTCTCGCCGGAGCTCTCGGGAACCTTTCGGTTCCTTGCCATAGGGAGGCCGACGACCCCCCTATTTAAACCACCTGCGACCACCGCCCTCAGCCACACCATCGCAGCCCGAGTCGAGTGAGAACAGAATGCCCAATTCCCGATTTTCGGGTTTTCCCTCTGCTCCACCTCCGGCAAGCGATCGTCGTCGCCTCGGACCCCCGCCACCCTAGCCACCACCACCGTCGAGTCCGTCGTCGACCGCCCTACCTCGGCATCCACTCCGTTGGTCGAGGACGCCGCCGGATCGCCGTCGCCGACGAGCACCCGAGGGCCCTTCTTCGTCTACCCTCGCCGTCGGCCACCGTCCGTCGCCCTCCGTCGCCACCCGAGGTACCATCGTGATCCCCATCACCTCCGCAGTCCATTTTTGGCCTTAGCTAGGCACGTAGGCGCTCGCCGCCGCCGCTGCCACCGCGCCCGAACCCGCCGTCGCCGGAGACGAAGGGGGTACGCGCCCCCTCACGTCGTGCCGTGCCGGACGCGATCGTGGCCATCCGATCACGATCGGAGGGCTACGATTAAATCCCTTCGGGATTTAATCCAAGCCCTCGGATCTGATCGAAGGGGTATCGGGCGATCGCAACCGTTGATCGCCACTTAAAACCTCCGAGCGATCTCAGGCGTCCACGTGTAACCGTTCGCCACGTTTTAATCACAGCCGTTCGTTTTCATTTAAACCCCCCGCCTCGCATCTGGCCGCCGGATCTAGATCCAACGGCCCAGATCGCTCGGGTCCACGCGCATAGTCACGGGTTCACGGTGGACCTGGTTCACCGTGGACCAGAGACTGTTTTTAGTTTAAATAAAATCCAGAAAATTGATTTAAACTTTGAAAATTCATATCTTGCTCAATTTAACTCCAAATTTCACCATTCAAATTTTGTTAAAACCAGAAAATTATTCTCTACCCATTAATGCAATAAAAACAGTATGTTTCTGTTGCCCAAAATATTATTAATAAATAAATGAATAAAAACCCCTTTAGGATAAATTATTATTCCAACAAAATAAATTATGAAAAATCCTAAAAAGGTTAAAATTCACTGTTATATGTAAAGACTCAGAATAATAAATATTACTTCACCCACAACAATGTATGTTCTTTTATCTGGTGAATTTTATCTGTTTTATTGAATGTGGATGTATTGTTTATTTTCCGTATCGAGAAGACTACGAGTTCGTCGAGGAGCAGGAGTTCTACCCCGAGGTTCCTCCATCCCCCTTTGCTGAGCAAGGCAAGTCATCGACCATCTCTGTGGAAACAGTTGATCATAATTGAGCCCATGTTTTAATAACTTATCGCTATAACCCATAGGTTAATATTGCATTAGTCAAATACTCAAGCCTTACACTTATATTTATTAGATCCCTGTCCTTGTGTGCAAACCCAAGCCATGCTTATTGAGCCTTAACTCCTTGTCACTCTACTATAAAAATATTAGCTAGTGCCCAATGTACCGGCACACCTGCTATAGGTTAAAAAAGAACGAGTCGTAGATAGCTGGATTTCTGTATATGAATTTCCCTGTTATTCTCGTCTCTGGACTCTGTTGGAGTTGGCTAGGTTATAAGTATGGTGGGTTCCGGGTGCAAGCTCGGGCACTGGTTTGTCGCACCCGGGGCACTATAAGGACCGGTCTGCGGGATCTGTTGCAAAGCACTTCCGTACCAACCACAAGTCTAATGGGTAAGTCCTAACTGGAAGTATGGAATACTCCGGCTTGATGCACCATAGAGGAGGGGGCAAGGGGCTAGCCTGCGGGCGACTTGTACCGACGAGGCTCAAGGGGGGGTATGGTGGGGCTCCGATGCGTCGGGACACCATATGAAACCCATAAGAGGGTGCTATTGAGTCGGGGAGGACTATATGAAGGTTTTGGCACGAGTTCCCGTGTGATGGGTCATCTCGTTACACTTCGGTGTAGGTGATGAGTGCGTGCCTTGTGGGTACAGTGGTACATCTCTGATCAGAGTAATTCAATCTTTTCGAAAAGCCGAGCCCACGGTCAAGGGCGGGTTGTGTGACTACTCGCAGTTAGTTTACAATTGTTTGAATGTTCAAGTTATTCATGGCACGTAAGGACTGTTGAGCGAGGTGGGGCTGACTGTACCCCTCGAGTTAGAAGATGATGATACACATGCACATGTTTACTTTTCCGTACTAATAAACTGCTCTCATTTAAAGCTTTACAAATATGCTGCTTCCGCTAAATTAGCCACTATCTCCCTTGTTATTACCTTGCATTATATTTGCATTCGGTGGCTTGCTGAGTACATCTGTACTCACCCCGTTGACTTACAACATCAGAGCCAGTCTACTACGAGGAGGATGAAGGTCTGGAGTAGCGACCCAGTCAAGGCGAGACTGGAAGGAGGCGTTCATCTAGGACCCTTGTTTTATTAGTTTCTCTTCATCTTCATTCACTTTTGTATTAATGCGGTCTACGAACCGTGAATGATTGCTCGTATTGTACGTGGTCGTGTGATGAACGTCTTGTTTTATTGATTTTCTATGGAATTTCAATAAAGTCCTGATTTATTAAATCGGGGCGCGACAAGATGGTATCAGAGCCGACTTGACTGTAGGAAGCCAAACAGACCTGACCCTAGGACTTATATATATTCACTATATTTTACAAAAGATTACTTATCCTCTCATCTTCTAAAATTTTCACAAAAATTTTCTCTCTTTTGTAGATGCCGATCCGTACCGTGAATGGGAACCTTCGTGACGAGACCGGATTCATCCGCGAGCTACGCATGCTCGTCAGTTTCCTCGGCTTCGAGCAAGAGCCGATGTACCATGGAGTCTTCCCCGACGAGGAAGAGAGCTACTGCGAGGTCACCGTCGTCGTCCAGCCCTCCCCTCAGACAGCTCACACCTACCGCGGAGGAGGACCTACCTTCCTGGTAGCCAGTCAGCGCACCGCTCTCCAGGCACTTACGGAGCTCCGGATGATCTACGACAGCGAGCTCTACGACACGGACTTCCGCTTCGTACCTCTTCGCACCCCAGGGAGTCCACACAGTGTCTTCGTCAGCACCCTCTCCCAGCGCCATTCGGCGATTGGACATACCATGCGCTTATTGGAAGCCATGGATGATCTCCACTACGAGGCGCTGCAGGACGCCAATGGACAGCGCGACACTATCAGTTTCTACCGCCATTCCTCCGAGGACCTGAACCGCGAGAACGGAGAGCTTCGTCGCCGCATCCAGCAGGGACACCGTTTGGCTGCGGAGGCAGAGGAGTTGCGACGTCAGAATGAGCTTCTTCGACAGCGTGTCGCCACCAACCCACACCTCCACTACCAGATCGAGGAGTTGAAGAAGGACATAGAGGAGATCGCACCTCTTCCGCCTCGCCGGAAGAAACCCATTCAGACTCCCACAGTGAGGCCCAAGAGGATCTCCCGCAGTGCACCACCCGCCGGACCGTCCAGTTCCTCGACCCCGCCCGTCTCCCACGAGCCCGAGATCGAGCCGTCCCCTGAGCTGCCATAGACGTAGTTTTTACGATTGATTGTTATTTTCATTTTTGCTTGATTGTATTAGCATTCATGTCAAAATATAAGGCATGAATGAGATAATAAATGAATGTAACCGCAAGAACGGTATTCTTTTGAAATAAATATAAAGAAGTTCACCCAGAATAAATATGTGTACATTGGAAATTCCAGGATGACCAACACCCAGGGATCAGACGCTCCTCAGAACGGAGGGGAGAGTGGCAACCTGCCACAATGGGGAGCCACCGGGCAGAGGCAGGCCCCGGTCGCCAACCACCCCACCGTGGCTGAAATGATGGCCACTCAAAACCAGTTGGTCTCAGCCCTCCTGCACCAGATGCAGCAGCAGCAGCAGCAAATGCAAGAGCAGCAAGCTCACTTCTTCCGCCTCCACCAACAGCCCGAGCTGCCCCGCCCCGCCACACCAGCTCCCGCTCCCGCAACTCAGCTCTCGGAGTTCCTCCGAGTCCGCCCACCGACCTTCTCAAGCACCACCAACCCCATGGAGGCTGGGGATTGGTTGCGGGCGATCGAGAAGAAACTCGATCTCCTGACCTGCACTGAGCAGGAGAGGGTGGCCTTCGCCACCCACCAGCTACATGGTCCCGCCGCTGAATGGTGGGACAACCACCGCGAGACTCTGCCCGAGGGCCACGCCCACACTTGGGCAGAGTTCTCAGCTGCTTTCCGTGCCGCTCACATCCCCGACGGCATTGTAGCTCAGAAGCAACAGGAGTTTAGGGACCTGCAGCAGGGGAGCAGGTCCGTAACAGAATATCTGCATGAGTTCAACAGATTGGCCAGGTACGCACCTGAAGAGGTTCGTACGGATGCGGCCAGGCAGGCTAAGTTCCTCCGGGGACTGAAGGATGAGCTGTCTCTACATCTTATCTCTGGAGACTTCGCCAACTTCCAGAAGTTGGTGAACAAGGCTATCATGCAGGAGACCCAACAAAATAAGGTCGACCTGAAGAAGAAGCGCATGATTGCCTTCAGGCAGAATCAGGGCATAGCCCAAAGACCCCGCTTTGCTCCACCTCCACCAGCGCCACAGTACCACCCCCGGCCAGTGTATCGCCCGGCGCCACCAGCTGCCAACGCCGGAGCCAGCCAACCTCGCACCGCTCCAGTCGCACCTACCGCCCCAGTCGCCCCGGCCAAGAAGCCGGAGGTCTTGAGAGACAGGCATGGCAAGCCTGTGGTATGCTTCAACTGCCGCCAAGAGGGACACTACTCCCACTAGTGCCCCCATCCCAAGAGAGCTCAAGGAGTCACCTCCAACCCCGCCGTCCGCGCCAAAGTGAACCACGTCTCCGCCGAAGAAGCCCAGGCTGCACCAGAGATTGTCATGGGTAAGTTTATGGTTCATTCATCGCTTGCAGTGGTATTATTTGACACCGGAGCTACCCACTCCTTTATATCAACTGCTTTTGTGGAAAATAATGCACTGGACATAAGTGAACTACCCAGGCCAGTACTAATAGCTACCCCAGGAAAGCAAACCCTCGCTTGTTCCTTTAGTCCAAGGATATGGGTAGATATCCAAGGCACGATATTTTGGGCCGACCCCATTCTAATAGAATGTCAAGGTTTGGACCTCATTCTAGGGATGGACTGGCTAAATAAACACCAGGGTGTGATAGAATGTGCCCAGAGAAAAGTAACGGTGACTAATGAAGGAGGGATTATGGTCACATTCCAGATGCCCAGCATGAAGGCCGGAAGGGCAAGACTACATCAGATTACCTTGGAGGAGATACCAGTAGTCAGTGAGTACCCAGATGTATTCCCAGAGGATCTACCAGGGATGCCACCTAAGAGGGACATCGAGTTCAGGATTGACTTGGTGCCCGGAACAACTCCTATTTATAAGCGACCATACCGGATGGCCGCCAATGAGTTAGCTGAGATGAAGCAACAGTTGGAGGATCTTGAAAGGAAAGGTTATATCAGACCAAGCACATCACCGTGGGGTGCCCCCGTCATCTTTGTCGAGAAGAAAGAAGACAAGGCAAAGCGTATGTGTGTGGATTACCGCGCCTTGAATGAGGTAACAATCAAGAATAAGTACCCGTTGCCTCGGATCGATGATCTCTTCGACCAGCTCAAAGGGGCTACGGTATTCTCGAAGATCGACCTGCGGTCTGGTTACCATCAGTTAAGAATTCGAGAAGAAGATATACCCAAGACGGCCTTCACTACCCGTTATGGATTATATGAGTGCACGGTTATGTCCTTTGGATTGACCAACGCCCCTGCATTCTTCATGAATATGATGAATAAAGTGTTCATGGAGTATTTGGACAAGTTCATCGTGGTCTTCATAGACGACATCCTCATTTATTCCAAGGACCAGAAGGAGCACGAGACTCACCTCCGGTTAACCTTAGGAAAGTTAAGGGAACACCAGTTGTATGCCAAGTATAGCAAATGCAAGTTTTGGACGGCAGAAGTAAAGTTCCTTGGACACATCATCTCTGCGCAAGGAATCGCAGTAGACCCTGCCACCGTAGAAGCAGTTACAGACTGGTTGCCACCCACGAACGTATCTGAGATACGAAGTTTTCTGGGATTGGCCGGATATTACCAAAGATTCATCGAGAATTTTTCGAAGATAGCCAAGCCAATGACCAAGCTGTTGCAGAAAGGAGAGAAGTTCGAATGGACTCCTGAATGCGAGGAAAGTTTCCGCACCCTCAAGACTCGTTTGGTATCTGCACCTATACTGACCCTACCGGATATCCGCAAAGACTTCCATGTCTATTGCGACGCATCTCGCCAAGGATTGGGATGTGTTCTTATGCAAGATGGGAAAGTTATCTCTTATGCCTCCCGTCAGTTGAGACCTCATGAGTTAAATTATCCGACCCATGATCTGGAATTAGCCGCCGTAGTGCACGCCCTCAAGATTTGGAGGCACTATTTGGTTGGGAATCGCTGTGAGATCTTTACGGATCACAAGAGCTTGAAGTATATCTTCACACAGCCAGATCTGAACTTGAGGCAAAGACGATGGCTGGAATTGATCAAGGACTATGACTTGGGTATTCACTACCACCCAGGAAAAGCAAATGTGGTAGCTGATGCCTTAAGTCGCAAGGGATATTGCACGGCCATGATGATTCAAGAACACGCACCCTTGTTATGTAAGGAGATGGAAAACTTAAATCTTGGATTGACCACCAGAGCATATCTAGCCACCTTGGAGACCCAACCTGTATTGTTTGAGCAGATTCGTGAAGCTCAGTCAGAGGACCCGGATATAGCTGCCATTAAGAAGAACATGAGACAAGGAAAAGCCCCCGGATTTTCAGAGGACGAGAATGGCACCATATGGTTTGGAACTCGGATATGTGTGCCGGATAAACCTGAAATAAAGACTCTTATCCTAAGAGAAGCCCATGAGACATTGTACTCCATTCACCCCGGCAGTACCAAGATGTACCAGGATCTGAAGGAACGCTATTGGTGGGTTAGCATGAAGAGAGAGATTGCCCAGTTCGTCGCCGAATGTGACACCTGCAGAAGAGTAAAAGCTGAACATCAGAGACCTGCAGGATTGCTGCAGCCACTTAAAGTGCCGGAGTGGAAGTGGGAAGAGATCGGTATGGATTTTATCACCGGATTACCAAAGACCCAACTTGGATATGATTCTATTTGGGTGATCATCGATCGGCTTACGAAAGTGGCTCATTTCATAGCCGTCAAGACGACCTTCAGTGGCCCTAAGCTAGCAGAGCTATATATGGCCCGGATAGTATGTCTTCATGGAGTGCCCAAGAAGATAGTGTCTGACCGAGGGAGTCAGTTCACCTCTCGCTTTTGGAAGAACCTCCAAGAGGAGATGGGCACGAGATTAAATTTCAGTACCGCCTACCATCCTCAGACAGATGGACAAACAGAAAGGGTAAATCAGATACTAGAGGATATGCTGCGAGCATGTGTTTTGGATTTTGGAGCCACTTGGGACAAGAGCTTGCCATATGCAGAATTTTCATACAACAATAGCTACCAAGCCAGTCTTCAGATGTCTCCTTTTGAAGCCCTATATGGACGTAAGTGCAGAACGCCTCTCCTTTGGGACCAAACTGGTGAATCCCAAGTATTCGGAACCGACATTCTCCGTGAAGCTGAAGAGAAAGTACGGATCATCAGAGACAGACTCAAGACGGCCCAATCGCGACAGAAGAGCTACGCCGACAATCGTCGTCGAGATCTAGCCTTTGAAGAAGGAGACCATGTATACCTTCGGGTTACACCTCTTCGTGGGACTCAACGGTTTAACATGAGAGGAAAGTTGGCCCCTCGATATGTTGGACCATTTCCCGTTATTCGACGCCAAGGCGAAGTCGCATATCAGTTGGAGTTACCACCTTCATTGGCTGGAGTGCATGACGTATTTCATGTGTCTCAACTCAAGAAGTGTCTCCGCGTCCCCACGGAGCAAGTGGATCTTCAGCAGTTGGATGTCCAAGAGGATCTGACTTATGTAGAGAGACCGGTCAAGATATTGGAAGTCAAAGAAAGAACCACCAGGAGTCGAGTCATCCGCTTCTGCAAAGTGCAGTGGAGCAATCATCCAGTAGAAGAAGCCACATGGGAAAAAGAAGATGAACTCAAGGCACATCATCCTGAGCTATTCGAGGATTGATCCGAATCTCGAGGACGAGATTCTCTGTAAGGGGGATAGGATTGTAACACCCCAAAAATTAAAAGGAATAAAATAAAAAGAAAACATTATTTATAATTATTTCTGGATTTATTATTAAAGGAAAATCACAAAAGAACCCAAATAAAGCCAAACAGGGAGAAATACTCCAAATCTGGACTTGAAAATTTTATGAGATGAACTAGAGCCCAATATATAATTTTAGGAATTTTTACAAATTTTTATCAACAGTGATTCAACCCTTAATCAAATATTTGATTTTCTGGAATTATTTTAAATCGAAAATCAACTTTAAATCCTTAACGGGCCTCAACCCAGAAACTTCCCCCAACGGCCTTCTTGGCCCAGCCCGTTGCCACCCACCCACTGACAGGAGGGGCCCGCCTGTCGGCGCCGCCCTCCCCTCTCTCCTCCCGCCCGCGCCCCGCCTGGACCCACTCGTCAGCCCCCTTGCGCCCACTGTCCGCCCGGCCCCGCCTGTCTGCCCTTTCCTTTCGCGTTCGCTCACTGACAGGTGGAGCCCACCTGTCAGGACCTTCGTCTCCGATGGAAGGGGATCGCTCCCCTTCCTTCCCCGGCGATCTCCTCCTGTTTTCTCGCCGCCGGCCGCCGGATCGCCTTGGATCCCCTCCGATCACCTTCCCTGGTCGCCACCGCTCCCCTTCCATCTACGGCCGACGCGTTTTCGCGCTTATAGAAAGCTTCCCGAAGCTTTTGGTAACTCTCGCCGGAGCTCTCGGGAACCTTTCGGTTCCTTGCCATAGGGAGGCCGACGACCCCCCTATTTAAACCACCTGCGACCACCGCCCTCAGCCACACCATCGCAGCCCGAGTCGAGTGAGAACAGAACGCCCAATTCCCGATTTTCGGGTTTTCCCTCTGCTCCACCTCCGGCAAGCGATCGCCGTCGCCTCGGACCCCCGCCACCCTAGCCACCACCACCGTCGAGTCTGTCGTCGACCGCCCTACCTCGGCATCCACTCCGTTGGTCGAGGACGCCGCCGGATCGCCGTCGCCGACGAGCACCCGAGGGCCCTTCTTCGTCTACCCTCGCCGCCGGCCACCGTCCGTCGCCCTCCGTCGCCACCCGAGGTACCATCGTGATCCCCATCACCTCCGCAGTCCATTTTTGGCCTTAGCTAGGCACGTAGGCGCTCGCTGCCGCCGCTGCCACCGCGCCCGAACCCGCCGTCGCCGGAGACGAAGGGGGTACGCGCCCCCTCACGTCGTGCCGTGCCGGACGCGATCGTGGCCATCCGATCACGATCGGAGGGCTACGATTAAATCCCTTCGGGATTTAATCCAAGCCCTCGGATCTGATCGAAGGGGTATCGGGCGATCGCAACCGTTGATCGCCACTTAAAACCTCCGAGCGATCTCAGGCGTCCACGTGTAACCGTTCGCCACGTTTTAATCACAGCCGTTCGTTTTCATTTAAACCCCCCGCCTCGCATCTGGCCGCCGGATCTAGATCCAACGGCCCAGATCGCTCGGGTCCACGCGCATAGTCACGGGTTCACGGTGGACCTGGTTCACCGTGGACCAGAGACTGTTTTTAGTTTAAATAAAATCCAGAAAATTGATTTAAACTTTGAAAATTCATATCTTGCTCAATTTAACTCCAAATTTCACCATTCAAATTTTGTTAAAACCAGAAAATTATTCTCTACCCATTAATGCAATAAAAACAGTATGTTTCTGTTGCCCAAAATATTATTAATAAATAAATGAATAAAAACCCCTTTAGGATAAATTATTATTCCAACAAAATAAATTATGAAAAATCCTAAAAAGGTTAAAATTCACTGTTATATGTAAAGACTCAGAATAATAAATATTACTTCACCCACAACAATGTATGTTCTTTTATCTGGTGAATTTTATCTGTTTTATTGAATGTGGATGTATTGTTTATTTTCCGTATCGAGAAGACTACGAGTTCGTCGAGGAGCAGGAGTTCTACCCCGAGGTTCCTCCATCCCCCTTTGCTGAGCAAGGCAAGTCATCGACCATCTCTGTGGAAACAGTTGATCATAATTGAGCCCATGTTTTAATAACTTATCGCTATAACCCATAGGTTAATATTGCATTAGTCAAATACTCAAGCCTTACACTTATATTTATTAGATCCCTGTCCTTGTGTGCAAACCCAAGCCATGCTTATTGAGCCTTAACTCCTTGTCACTCTACTATAAAAATATTAGCTAGTGCCCAATGTACCGGCACACCTGCTATAGGTTAAAAAAAGAACGAGTCGTAGATAGCTGGATTTCTGTATATGAATTTCCCTGTTATTCTCGTCTCTGGACTCTGTTGGAGTTGGCTAGGTTATAAGTATGGTGGGTTCCGGGTGCAAGCTCGGGCACTGGTTTGTCGCACCCGGGGCACTATAAGGACCGGTCTGCGGGATCTGTTGCAAAGCACTTCCGTACCAACCACAAGTCTAATGGGTAAGTCCTAACTGGAAGTATGGAATACTCCGGCTTGATGCACCATAGAGGAGGGGGCAAGGGGCTAGCCTGCGGGCGACTTGTACCGACGAGGCTCAAGGGGGGGTATGGTGGGGCTCCGATGCGTCGGGACACCATATGAAACCCATAAGAGGGTGCTATTGAGTCGGGGAGGACTATATGAAAGGTTTTGGCACGAGTTCCCGTGTGATGGGTCATCTCGTTACACTTCGGTGTAGGTGATGAGTGCGTGCCTTGTGGGTACAGTGGTACATCTCTGATCAGAGTAATTCAATCTTTTCGAAAAGCCGAGCCCACGGTCAAGGGCGGGTTGTGTGACTACTCGCAGTTAGTTTACAATTGTTTGAATGTTCAAGTTATTCATGGCACGTAAGGACTGTTGAGCGAGGTGGGGCTGACTGTACCCCTCGAGTTAGAAGATGATGATACACATGCACATGTTTACTTTTCCGTACTAATAAACTGCTCTCATTTAAAGCTTTACAAATATGCTGCTTCCGCTAAATTAGCCACTATCTCCCTTGTTATTACCTTGCATTATATTTGCATTCGGTGGCTTGCTGAGTACATCTGTACTCACCCCGTTGACTTACAACATCAGAGCCAGTCTACTACGAGGAGAATGAAGGTCTGGAGTAGCGACCCAGTCAAGGCGAGACTGGAAGGAGGCGTTCATCTAGGACCCTTGTTTTATTAGTTTCTCTTCATCTTCATTCACTTTTGTATTAATGCGGTCTACGAACCGTGAATGATTGCTCGTATTGTACGTGGTCGTGTGATGAACGTCTTGTTTTATTGATTTTCTATGGAATTTCAATAAAGTCCTGATTTATTAAATCGGGGCGCGACAGGAGTGGATCACCACGGCTTCGCAGCTACTCCGAGCTCGAACACCGTCCGTCCGTGTACCGAAGCCATGCATGGCCGAAGCACCACAAGACAACCTTGCTCCGAAGCCCCACCTTCGGAGTACCACCCTTCGAAGTCCCTCCTTCGTCCAAGGCCTCCGCATGAAGCATTCCATGAGCCCTTCGTCGCAGTGCCTCACTCCGAGCACACTCCTCGACGAGCCTCACCCGGACCATGCCTTTGATGCGCCTCGACTTCTGAGACCTTCGTCGGGCCACCTTCGAGTGTCTCCCTCCGGAGCACACTTCGAACTCCTTGCCTCCGCAGAGGACTTGTTCCATCCAACTCCGAAGTCACTCCATCCGGAGTACCTTCGAAGTGCCTCACCTCCGAGGACTTTGTCTCGGAGTACCTTCAGCCGGAGCCACACTCCGCACTCTCTGCCTTCACCTGGCACGACTCGACCCGAGGACCGACCCGGACCACCTTCGCAGCCACCGTGACGGAGCTCCCCGCTCCCCTGGCATCAAGCCTCCCGCTTGACCCAGGTTCACCCGGCTCGAACCTTGTCCGTTGCCTCTGAAGTCCCTGCGCACCACCGACAAGCAAACAAGTGTATCCAGTACTCCGGAGACCTCTCCGGGTTAGCAACCTCCGGCACACACTCCGGTGTACCGCCCAAAGTACCGAAGCCATCGGTACAAACCCAGTCATCGTGTACTGCCGGACCCCTCCGACAGGCACACTCCGCTGCACAGCTGCAGCAAGCAAACACCGAACACACTCCGGTGACACACCTCCGAACACCCTTCGGAGGTACCACCTCCGAAGCCCCTCCGGAGGTACCCTTCGAACAGAGGGTAAATAATCCTGTCAATCACTCATCACATACACCGAAACCACCCTTGGTTTCTCAGGTTTCGAGGATGATTAACACGAGAGAGCGGTTTGGATGAGAGAGCGGTTTCACAGCAGTTTTAACCAAACGACTTTTAGTTTTTTTACAGCAGGTAGCTCACTAACTACGATATTTAATCTACGACACTTATCGCTCGATTCATTCATCGGATGAAAATAGCGACGAACAAAGATAATACACGCAATAAGGAGACACAAAAATGAATTAAGACTAGACAAAAGAGGATTGGAGTACTACTGGAGCACACAAGCTAACTTCATGCTCTTGTGCCACCTCATCATGGGGACATGAATATTGATTTCGATTTGGATTATCATGCAATGCTAGCTAACGCATAGAAATGATTGATTTCCTCCAGGAAAAATTATATATTTATTTTTTAGTGTATTAGGGTAATTTGGCAGATCAACTATCCATTGATAAGCCACACCACCACTAGAACACTAGGTTGATAGGTTAATCTTAACCTATTTCACATGAATGGGCTAAGATCCTGATCTGTCAATTGGATTGCAATAATTTTGTGAATACTTTAAGGGGGTGTTTGGTTGCGGGGACTGAATTTTAGTCTCCGTCACATCGAACGTTTAAATACTGTTTTGAGTATTAAATATAGACTATTTATAAAACTCGTTCATAATCAGTGGATTATTTGCACGACGAATCTAATGAATCTAATTACACCATGATTCGACGATGTGATGCTACAATAAATATTTGATAATCATGAATTAATTAAGCTTAATAAATTCGTCTCACGAATAACCCTTCGATTCTGCAATTATTTTTATAATTAATTCACGTTTAGTACCCATTTGGTTCTTTAGTCCAAAAGTTTAGTTTGATCACATCGGATGTTTGGATGCTATTTTAGAGTATTAAATGTAGACTATTTATAAAACTCATTCATAATCAGTGGATTATACGCAAGACGAATCTAATGAATCTAATTACGCCATGATTCGACAATGTGATGCTACAGTAAACATTTGCTAATTATGGATTAATTAGGCTTAATAGATTCGTCTCACGAAAAATGCTTTGATTCTACAATTATTTTTATAATTAATTCACGTTTAATCTTTCAAATTGATGTTCAAACATTTGATATGATATGGACTAAAATTTATTTAATAGAACCAAACGCACGTTTAATCTTTCAAATTGATAACCAAACATCCGATATAACATGACGGCGATTCGTCGTCCGCCCACGCGTCCATCCATCGATCGAGAGCAGCAGCTGCCGCGGCATTCATGATGTTGTCGGCACGACGAATAAGACATAGAGCACACGTACAGCCATCCCCGTCGCCGCCGGAGCTACAGCGCCGGCGGCCAGCCGTGTCGTCCAGCCATCGAGCGGCGGCGACCCGTACAGCTCGACGCGGGCCACTGGGCCAGCGTCTCGTCCGGTCGATCACTCGATCCCGTTCACGCACCCGCACAAGCGGCCGCGCGCGTAAAAGCGGCAGCTTTCGTCGTCGTCGTCTTCGGTCGTAATCTGCTCGCGTTTTCTGGGCGGGCCGCCGGTGATCATTCATATCGATCCCATGATGCGAGGCGACGACCGGCCGTGAGCCATGAGAGAGGGAGGAGGTGACAGCTGGAAGTACTGATGGCGATGCCAGATATTTTAATATAAAAGTACATGATATTTTGGATGATTATATAATAAATTGATTTAACTATAGTTGTATTGCATGTATGCGCTAAAGCTAACATGTCGGTTCATAAAAATCATGCTCGATAATCATATAAGGGATTGGTGTATGCATGCATGCATGAAACTAACAACCGAAACCATGCAAATTACGTGGATATCGCTGACCATTCACGCGAATATTACGAACATAATATGTATATATATAAGAAATATAACTGATACATAATTAAAATATATCAAAAATAATTTTCATACAGAATAATATGTACATAATATGTCTACGAAAAAGGGGTGGACTGTACACGTGTACCTACTTATACATTGGTAGACCTAATATTTTGCAAATCGATATGTTACGTCAAAATCTCTATATGCAATTCGGTAAAAAAATATTTTTCTAATTGAGTAAATAATTATTAAGTTGTGTTATATTTTTTTTCTAATAAGACAAATAATTATTAAATTTTTTACTAGAATAATTTTATTCCTCAAACAGGTGAAAAACAAAAAGAAAAGGAAAAAAATCCTTGAATTATATTCAAAGCCACTAAAGATTGAACTCAAAATCTTATATTTAATTTGCACTTACTTAACCATTACATCACTAAATGATTTTCAAAATTCTAAATACTATTCTATTTTTTACTATATCCTTATATATATACACGCGCGCGGGCCAGAGGCGGCTGCACTGCCAGCCTTGCCGTTCGGTTAATAAAAATAAATCGTTTTAAACGTGATTCCAAATAACAAGCAATAATTAATTAGTATGTATTATTTATATTTGTTCTTATTAAATATAACGTAGGAGTAAATGTAGCACGAGAAATGAAAATGAAGTAATACTACATCAAAAGATAGTAACTACAACAATCCAGACAACTTTCGTCAGTCAAAACCGACGAAAGTTAGCCCTTTCCCGATAGAAGAAACTTAACTTCTCGTTAGTCGAACGTATGTAATCAAAAATCTGCCCACAAAACGCTCACTGTGAAAGCCTAACGTACGTGACGTGCGCGTCTACTTCGGACTACTTATCACCCAACTCGCGCGCAATTCCTTCCTTGTCCGCCACTCCGGCGACTCCGCCCTCCCCCTCTCCCTCGCGCCATCTCTCCTCGCGTGAACGAAAGCTAGCTCTTTTAGGTGCCTCTCGTGTCCCTGACCATGGCCGTGCAGGCGCAGCGGCTCGTCCAGGCCTTCCCCCACGGCTTCCACGCGACGGCGGGCGGCGCTCTCTTCTTGGACGAGCCGCTCGGCGAGTTGTGCGCGCCGTTGGCGGTGGCTGGGATCGGGAGCGCGGTGCGCGGCTACGTCCCGCGCAGCGTTCTCACCACCTGCTGCAACGGCGACAGCGGCGACTACGGCGTCGTGCCGAGGAATCGGGCGCGCGTGGCGGGGGGGTTGGTGGAGGACCCGCGCGTGGTTCTGGCGGTCGCGGCGCCGCAAGGGCTTTTTGCCGTCGGCGATGTAGTGGGCAGGGCGGCGGCCTCCGGCGCGGCCTCGCCCAGCGGGAGGATGGACGGTGCCGCGGGACTTTCGCAGGGGCTCCTTTCGCAGTTCTACCACCATGGCGTCGAGATCGACGTACTCGTACGACTCGAGGTACAGAGGTTTTGACGTTTTGTTTTTGTGATTGGAGACGAGCGCTCGATTCTTGGTTGAGTGGTGTTTGATCGGCATCGATTTGATTTTTGGTTGAGTGGTTGTTCATCGGCGTCGGTATTGTTGGATGTCGTGCAGGTCGAGCGGATGCGCGCGGGTCTGGAGGAAGCGCAACGGCGGCACGTCCTGGCGCTGGCGCTGGCGGCGGCGGCGGCGGGGCGCTCTGCGACGGGGACGCTAAAGGCGGCGGAGGCAGAGCTAAAGCGCGCGCGTTGCCGGAACGCGGAGCTGGAGGAGAAGTTCCGGCAGATGAGCGCGGAGGGCCAGGCGTGGATGGGCGTCGCCAAGAGCCACGAGGCCGTCGCCGCCGGCCTCCGCGCCACCCTCGACCAGGTCCTCCAATCCTCCTGCGCCGTTGCCATCGCAGCCGGGGACGGCGACGCCGAGGACGCGCTGTCGTGCTACTTCGAGACCGCAGCGGACGCCATCGCCGGCGCCGACGACGCGCTGTCCAAGGCTGGCGGTGGCGACATCTTGCAGAACCTGCCACCACAGCGAGGCTTGCGTGCTGCTGCTCCCGTGCCGCCACCTGTGCCTGTGCCGGGCGTGCGAGGTCGCCGTCGACACTTGCCCCGTGTGCGCGGCCACCAAGAATGCCTCGCTCCATGTCCTGCTCTCCTGAAGCCCTGCTCCGGTGGTCGAACCCTCCAACTCAGGCCTTCCTCTTCCAAGACGGTGTAGCTCCCGCTCGCCGTCGCTGGCACACCAAGTCACCGCGAAGCGAACCTCGTGCCTGCATTGGAAGGACTAACCGATACCCGTCGGGTTGCGGGGAAGAATCGATGGGTCCCTTTGAAAATCAGAATCACGGTGATTCGCGTTCAAAAAAAATCTGAAATCTGAATTGAAAGGTTTCAAATGAAAACTGATTAAAAAAATATGCAGATTCCTATAGTGTTATTTGAAATCTGTGTATACCCTTGATTTCTGTCGATTCATGCCCCTTCTTGATTCCTACCGATTCGTGCCGCTTGCCCTCCCGACACCCTCTCCTCCACACCTTGCTCCCTGACCCCCTCTCCCCTGCGCCTCTCTCTCTCTCGACCCCCCTTAGAGGCATAACTATCATTTATTATATAATCCACAGTTGACAGTTGTTTCAGTCAAACAGCTCTCAACTTTCTAACATGTGTCAGCTTTTTAACAGCTATCAGTTCACAATAGTTTTTCACAACTGATGGTAAAAATCAGATTTTTAGAAATCTACGGCTGAACCAAACACACCATTAACTTCTTAGGCTAGCTTTTGGATATAAACAAGACTTCTTTCCGATGTTAGTCAGAGATTGAATTAATTAATCTTGTAATGGATTGACAAATGGTATCAGAGCTTAGTCCATAATCTCCTGTGTCCGACTCCCTCCGCAATTTCTCGTGGACCGACACTCCGACCTGGAACAACAAGAATTTGGCAGCTTCAACTATCTTCGGAAAATGACATGTGATTTGGCATCTGACCAACTTTGGGTCTGGGTCACTCAATCTGGCCCATTAGCCTAAAGGCCTGATTGGGAGCCTAAAATCCCGGCCCATTTCCTAAGATGGATCGGGATTTGGAACTAAAATCTCGACCCATCCCAAAAAATAGTTCAGGATTCTGCGCTCCCAAACTAGTCCTAAGAGAAAAATAAGCCCACCACATGTAATATGTGGTAACATTACTACAATGCAAGCTGCAAATGTCCAGCAGCACTAGCTGGATCAGGTCATTGATGGCTTGAAACAAACTGACAATCAAAAACACACAACAGGTTAGCTGGCCTTGAAGAGAAATTACTAGACTACCTACATGCAACAGGTTAGCAGAGTTCTACAAGCTGTAGAAAACAAAACACATTGGATCTGGCACTCTGCTCTGAATCTCATCAGGAATAGGTTAGTACTCAGTGCGTTTGCATCTAAACATTAAAAGCATGTTTGGTTATCAGCCACAATTTATCACATCACAAGTGTGATAGTCACACTTGTGGCGAGGAAAAACAATATCATACTTCAACCAAAGAGACACTAGACCTCATTTCATTCCTCCAATGTGTAGCACACTAGAAAGGAGCAAGCCAATTAAAAGTGCAAAGTGCAGGATTTTACTATGTATGCCAGAGAAGAAGGTAATTAGCATGATGGTACGAATTGAATAGCATGATTGAGTACATATTTTGTATCTTTGGAATAAGATTCATGGAGGCATTTGATATTGTTGAATTGTAAGAGAATAATAATAGATTGCGGATATTGATTTAGTTGAGTATAGGAAACCTGTATATATAAAAGTACGTGGGCGAAGATAAAGTAGGACTAAATATAATCTAATCCTATCTAATATCATCACTATTACCATATACTCTAACATCATGTCGCAATTCAAACATGAGCAAAACAAACATTTAGACCGAAGAAGATCACTACAAGAAAACGGTCGGCAAAAAACCATGAAAATTAGACTAATATTGACGGAAGAAGTTAATTTCCATCGGTAAAAACTAACTTCCGATTGACGAGGAGCCGGAGAGAACATCAGAGAAGATGGCGGCTTACGGGCCTGTTTGGGACTACTCCACTCTCTTAAAATTTGCTCCACTCCACGGAATTCACTTAGAATCAGATCTAGAGTGGAGTTGTTGCTCCACTGTGGAGTATTTGCACTTGTTTGGCTTGCGGAGGGAATTCAGATTCAAGAATAGTAGAATTTGGTAGGAATGTATTATTTTACCCCGGAGTTTATTCATAAATCTCCAATTATATTATTTTTCATGTTCATTATATAAAACATATTAAATCAGTACTCTCTCCATTAACTTTTAAATAACGTCGTTGACTTTTATCACAAACTTTGATCATTCATCTTATCAAAAAATTATGTAAATATACAAAAATATAAGTTATAATCGAAGTACCTTCAATATTAAAACAAATTATAACAAAATAAATGTTATTTCAATTTTTTTGAATAAGACGAATAATCAAAATTTGTGATAAAAGTCAACAGTAACATTTTAAAAGTTAATATAGATAGTACTAAATGAAAAAGTAATAAATATCAACTAAAAAGTGAATCGATAAGTTTATAATAGCATTGGTGGGTAAATTACCCCGAACTCCACGTTTTGTTTTAAAAACTGAATCCGCTCCACAAAAAACGTGGAGCGGAGTCGTGGATCTGCATTTTTCGCAGATCCAAAAACTGAGATCTGAATCTGTTTGGCTAGATATTTATGGAGCAGAGCTATAAAACGTGGAGCAGAGCAGTCCCAAACAGGGCCTACATCTCTAAGAAACAAACCAAGATCCATAGGTTCCCTGTAAGAATGCACAGCCTCGGCGATGACGGCGGCTACGTGGTCCCAAACGTAGTGGCCATCGTCCCATACCACCGCCACCATCGCCACCTCTTGCAGGCGGAGGAGATAAAGCGGCCGGCCGCCTACTACTTCTGCAGGGACTCAGGCCACCCAGCGAAGGCGGTCTACGAAATGATCTTCTCCGTCGCAGGCGAAGCTCGAAGCTGTTACGACGACGACGCGACGGATGGCATGTCCGAGGCGGAATTCGCGGCTATGATGTTCCACGATGGCTGTTATTAACAAAATAAATGATATTTCAATTTTTTGAATAAAACCAATGAGTAAAAAGTCAAAAACATCATTTAAAAAAGAATCGAGATATTATTATAATTAAGTTAATATTATTTATGCTTGATCTTATTTATATCAAAAAGCAAAATGGTATACACATATGTTATCTATATTTAATCCTTATTTATATGTATGCATTAAATAGTTTATTAATTTAGCTACTTTGTTGTCAATCCTAGAATCTTACAAATCCATTCAACAGCAAACATATCAACTTTCATTGATTGATTTATCTTTGCAAAAAAAAAAATCTGAGCACAGATATTAACTTATGTTGATTGAAGCTAGCAGCACTGTTCACAGTTAACAAATAAGACATGAGTTCAATGACGTAAAAACAAAGCTAGGGAAATGTAAAGGCCTCTAGTTGAAACCAAATTACCCAATAGCAAATAATACAATGTGTGAGCACAAACACTTCAACTCCAAATGTTATGGATTTCTAACCTCTAGATCAGTGCGATTCAAACTAAAAGTCCACACAAGCAAATAACTGATAACAACCGGTCGTCCCATAATCTCTACATCACCTCCACAGTAATAGGCCTGGTAGCACGAGAGTGACTTTCAAGCTCACATTTCTGCAACACCCGACGTTCCATGCCTGCAATCTCTAAGATTCCTTTACTAAGCTCTCCACCCCCCTAACTTTAATCACCTTTGATAATCAGATTATTCTCAACATGTGTACTACTTATCAATGCAGGTCCTCGTTTTGGGCCTGTCAAGATCAGCAATTCATCCTACACAGAGGTTGCAAGATAAGTTAGGGCTATATTTCCCCAATTCAAATATAAAAAGAAAATGAATAGCACTGCAGTGTGCAGTCCAAGTAAAATAAACTTCCAGCCACAAAGCACAAGAAAACTATTACCAAAATGAAAATGTGAATGCTACAATACTAGATCTCACAAGAGTAGTGATCAAAAGTGATTGCTCTGCCGTGTTATTATGTTTCATGACATATCCAAACCATATAATATTACCCTGTCCAAAAGAAAAACAACAACATATTCTTATTATTTAGCAATCGGACTCATGCGTAATTATCTTACCGCACTCCATAAGACAAAGGAAGTTCTATCACCTATTCTACAAGCATGAACATACAACTCCAGTATACCCATTGTATGTGCAAAATAAGAACAAAAAACAAACACATAACAACTTTAAGCTTCATCCAGAAATGACTATGTGTATGACCTTTTGACAGCTTCTAGAAATTGTATTGTCAATCAACCAACTTCTCTCTATCTAAAAGATAGGAAAATTTAAATGATTTACATACCTTAAAGTTGATGGTTTGGAAGTCTTCTCTACCACAGCAGAATAGATAAACACACTTGTTGTCAAGGCTGTCCTTGGCAAGAACAATGTCATAGACATGGATTAAGTCAATATCCAAGGAAACTATCTTCGCAGAGATGACATTTACTGCCCCACATAGCTCATAATCCTTGGCACTTTTGTAGACCGCATCAATGTATCTCATTGGCGAAATGGGTGGTCTACTTCAGGATCAAATCTTTCTACATGTTAAATCCATAAATAAGGATAAACGCTACTGGGTCTCGTGGAATCAATTTGCACATTGATAACCAAATTGTGAAATGGGCGTCGAAAAAGATTCTATTAATCGGCTCTGACTCGAATCATTTAAACAATCCTATAAATGATACATCAAAAAACAAAACCTTATCGCTTTAGGAATCTCGACGATAAAATAGTACAGTGCCAGACACATAGCCGTGGCATCTAGAGTGGGATCGCACAGCGACTTCAGCATAAAATTCATTCGTGACATCCCTACCTTCTATCCACACAGGCACACATTTCTTTATTGTACCCGCCACCGAAGTCTAGCCTGGGCCAGTACGCGGCGTTCGCCAGGCCCTCGACGCCGCTCCCGATCAGGTAGGTGTCGTTGTAGAGCTGCAACACGCCTTGTTAGAGGTAGCTGAGGAGTCAGATTTTTTTGAACCTGAAGACCAAGATAACCTCGTGCACTACGGGTTATTTCTACTCTGAAGGTGGCTTCACCAGCACCGTGAAGAAACCACTTTTGGCAGTAAGAGAGATCTTGTACTGATGGTTATCTAGCGTCACCACGAACATCTGCTCTCCATTCTCAACGACGATCTAGGTTAAAAACCTCCATATGATCTACTTGATCACCCATTTGACTGATCTGGCAATCTTCTCGGGGCTCCCATGTAGCTGGTACACAACGAATCAAGCTTTCTTACAACGATGATCGATATATAATGTAGGTAATCACAATTATTTGATAATTTTGTTTTAAGTGAACGATACGATCCTTGAAATACAAAAATGTAAACAATCGAGAATCAGAGGTACACGCATGCCAACTAGGAGTATAAAACTTTACCCCATGGAACAAAGATTGTCGTTGACCATAAGTGTTGTTGTTGGCACCGTGACAATCGTACCAGTGACCAAAGTACATGGATAAAGGACAAGCGTTTGACCCTCACCTAATCACTTTGACTACTAGTACGATTGTCGCGGTGGTGGCGGTAGCACAGATGGCCAACGAAAATCTTTTGTTCCTTGGGGCAAGGCTTGCTACTTCTAGTTGGTATGCATTGTGTGTTTGTCTTCGATCTGCGGCTGTTTGAATTGTTGTATTTCGATAATCATATTGTCCGCTCAAAACCTCCATTATTGTTACAAACATGTTGCCTCCGTTTTGTACCAGTTTTATGAGAGTTGCAAGAAGATGACATATCACTCAAGCGAATGATCAAATGGAGGTTTCAGCCCACAATGGTGGTTTCTTTACAAGATCCTTCTTACCGCCAATGGTGGTTTCTTTACGGTGCTAATAAAGTCACCTTTAGAGTGGAAAAAACTGGTGGTGCGAGAGGTCTTTTTAGTCTTCAGCTTCATAGACATCTTCCTTCTCCAAGGCTCTTGGCAGCTCTATGACGACACCTACCTGATCACGAGCGGTGTCGATGACCCGACAAACACCGCATACTGGCGTAGGCTAGACTTCGATGGTGGGTACTTGTGGATAAAAGGTAAGCATGTTGGCAATAAATTTCACGCTGAAGTCATTGTACAATCCGACCGTCGATATCACGACTATGCGTCTAATATGCGTCTAACACGGTACTACTTCCATCTTCGAGGCGATAAGGTTTCACTTCCAAATGTATCATCTTGTAAGATTGCTTAAATGATTCGAATCAAAGCTGGTTGACAGCATCTCCTCTAACGCTCATTTCATAGCTTGGTCATCAATGTGTAAACGGATTTGATGAGACCAACAGCGTCCGTCACTAGGTATGGATTCAGATCTGCTCTTGAAAGTGTGTTTGCTCCTGAAGTATGCCACCTCATTCCGCCAATGAGATACAAAAATACAAAGCGTCCCTAGGTATGGATTCAGATCTGCCCTTGAAAGTGTGTTTGCTCCTGAAGTATGCCACCTCATTCCACCAATGAGATACAAAAATACAAAGGATATAAGCTATGTGAGGCAGTAAATGTGTAAGATAATTACGTATTAGTCTGATTGTTAAAAAATAAGAATATGTTATTATTTTTCACTCGGATGGTAATATCATATGGTTTGGATATTACATAAAATGTAATAACACGGCAGAACAATATTACTTCTCTTACTTCTGATCAGTCTAATAGTAACTAACCTTACGAGACCTAGCATAAAAGCATTCGTAGTTTCATCTTGGTAATACTTTTCTTATAATTTGTGGCTAAATTTTATTATATTTGGACTGCACACTACAATGTTATTTATTTTTAAAATATTTGAATTGGAGAATTATAGCAAGACAGTGTGCAGTCCAAGTAGAATAAAATTACTATTGCAAAGAATGAAAAAAATGTTACTAAGATGAAAATGTGAATGTTACTATATTAGTTATCATAAGTGCAATAGCATTAGACAATCATAATTAAGATTATTCTGTCGTCTAATTACATTTCATGTCATAACCAAACCATATGATATTACCCTCTCCATTAGAAAAACAACAACAACAACATATTCTTATTATTTAGCAATCGGACTCATACGTAATTATCTTACCGCACTCCATAGGACAAAGGAAATTCCATCACCTATTCCACCAGCCCAAACAAACAACTACAGTATGCCCATTGTATGTACAAAAAAAAAAGAACAAAAAATAAACACATAATAGCTTTAAGCTTCATTCTGAAATGATTGTGTATGACCTTTTGACAGCCTCTAGACATTGCATTGTCAATCAACTAACTCCTTTCTATCTACAAGATACGAAAATTTAAAGGATTTACATACCTTAGAGTTGATGGTTTGAAAGTCTTCTCTACCACAGCGGAATAAATAGACACTTATTGTCCCTAGCAATTGTACTTTTGTATCTTATTGGTGGAATGAGATAACCTACTTCAGAAGCAAACACACTTACAAGAACAAATCTCTGTATATGTTGAATCCATACCTATAGATGAACGTTGTTGGCCCTCATCAAATCCGTTTACATGTCGATGATCAAGCTGTGAAATGATGTGAAATGAGTGTCAAAGGAGATACTATTAACCGGCTCTAATTCGAATCGTTTAAGCAATCCTACAAAATGATACATCCAAAAGCGAAACCTCACCGCCTCGAGGATCTCAGCGATGAAGTAATATAGTTCCAGACGCACAGTCGTGTATCGGCGACAGAATCACACAACTTCAGCTCAAAATCCATTGGCAACATCCCTATAGTCTGTCCACACATTTCTTATTATACCTGTCACCAAAGTCCAGCCTATGCCAGTACGCGACATTCGCCTAGTTGTCGACGCCGCTCCAAATCATATAGGCATCATCATAGAGCTGCCACAAACCTTGAAGGAGGTAGAGATCTTTGAAATTGAAAACAAGAACCTCATGCACCATGAAGTGTTTACACTATAAAGGTGGCTCACCAGCGCCGTGAAGAAACCACCATTGGCGATAAGAAAAATCATATACTAATGACCATTCAACATCACAACGAACACCTGCTCTAAATTCTCAGCTGCGATCTAGGCTAAAAACCTTCATCTAATGACTTTCTTAAATGATCTGGCCTTCGTTCGATTCTCATAGAATTGGTACAAAACAGAAAGCAACCTGTTTGCAACAAAAATAGATATATACTATATGTTATGACAATTATTTGATAATTTTGTTTTGAGCGGATGATATAATCGTTGAAATACAACAATGCAAGCAGTTGCGGATCAAAAACACATGTATAATGCAAATGCATGCCAACTAAAAGTAGCAAGCCTTACCTAGGGAATAAAGGATTGTCGTTGGCCATCGGTGTTGTCGCCGCCACCGCGACAACAGCTGAAGTGCGTGAGTGAGGGACAAGCACTTGTCCTTCACCCACGCACTTCAAATACTGGTACGATTGTCACGGTGTTGGGGGCAATACATGACCAACAATATTCAGTTCACTAGGATAAGACTTAGTACTCCTGGTTCACATGCTTGTTGCATTATGTGTGTCTCCAATTCACGGCTATTTACATTGATGTATTTCGACGGTCATATTGTCCGCTAAAAACAAAATTATTAAATAATTATTATTACCTACATTATATATCGATCATTGCTACAAGCAAGCAAGCTCCATTGTGTACCAGCTATATGAGAGCCTCAAGAAGATGGCCAAATCACTAGCAGGTGATCAGGTGGAACAGATAGATGTTTTCAGGCTAGATCGTGGCTGAGAATGGAGAGCATGTATTCGTGGTGACGATGGATGGCCGTCAGTATAAGATCTCCCTTACCATCAATGGTGGTTTCTTCACAGTGCTAGTGAAGCCACCTTCAAAATACAAATATCCCATGGTGTACGAGGTCATTCTAATCTTCAGAATCAAAGACATCTACCTTCTCAGCTACCTCCTCCAAGATATGTGGCAACTCTACAACGACGCCTACCTTATCAAGAGCGAGTCGTTGAGTCAACGACCCGACGAACACCGCGTACTAGCATAAGGTAAACTTCGGTGACGGATACAATAAAGGAATGTGTGAATAGAAGGTAGGGACACTACCAATGAATTTCGCGATGAAGTCGTTATGCGATCTCGTTCTTGATGCCACGGCTATGCGTTTAGCACTATACTACGGGATCCCCAAAGCAATGAGGTTTCGCTTCTGGATGTATCATTATATCATTTGTAGGATTGCTTAAACGATTCGAGTTGGAGCCGATTAACATCTCTTTCAATGCGCATTTCATAACCTAGTTATCAATGTGCACTACTAACGGATTTGACGAGATCCAATAGCGTTTATCCTCGATATGGATTCGATATGGATTCAACACATATAGAGATATACTCCTAGAGGTGTGTTTGCTCCTAAAGTAGTTCACCCCATTCTGCTAACGAGATACACTGATGCGATCTACAAAAGTGCAAAGGACTATGAGCTATGTGAGATCGCTTTCAACACCATACAGACTTAGAACAAGAAATGATTGTGTATGACCTTTTGACAGCCACTAGACATTGCATTGTCAATCAACCAACTTCTCTCTATCTGCAAGATAAGAAATTTTAAAGGATTACATACCCATAGTTGTTACGGCGACGCGGCGAAGCGCGGCGACCTACCACCTTCATAACTTTACAGCGTTTATGGCGCGCGGCGCGGCGTCGCCATAGACACATCGGTGCGGCGAACAATATAGAAAAATAGCTTATAGGATTTAGAAAAATATATCAATATATAAGTACTAAAATACTAAATTGCAAATAACAATATTAGTATGGTATGATAAACATAACAATACAATATCAAGTTACAATATTGTCACTTTAGATATATTATAATATAAAAAATATAATTAAAATTGTAAAAACATATTTAAAATTATGTCTAATAATATATTTAAAGTACAATAAATAATCTATTTATATAAATTTTACCACACAACCCATTTAAATTTCAGACCATTTAAAGCTCATTTCTAAACCCTAACTTCTCCCCACTACCTCTCTCCCTCTCAGCCCCCTCTCCAGCCGCCACACTTCCTCTCCTCTCCCTCCTCTTCTCTTCCCCATCTTCTACCCTAGTGCACTGGGCGGCCAGATCTGAGCTCGCCGCGGCCCCGCCGCGCCCTCGCCGCGCCCCGCCGCGGCCCCGCCACGCCCTCACCGCGCCTCCCTCGCCACGCTCCATCGAGCCCTCGCCGCGCTCCCGCCGCGCCCCCGTCGCGCCATCGCCGCGCCTTCGTATGGCGGGCGCCACATCCGCCACGGGCGCCACGCCACGCCACAGTGGCGCCACACACCTGTGGCGCCCGCCATAGACACTTGGGCGATATGGCGGTCCGTGGCGAATTGCAGATTTTCGCCACGGCGATATGGCGACGCTATGGCGACGATATGGCGACGCCATAACAACTATGTACATACCTTAGAGTTGGTGGTTTGGAAGTCATCTCTACCACGGCAAAATAGATAAACATACTTGTTGTCAAAGTTGTCCCTAGCAAGGACAATGCCATAGACATGGATTTGGAAGTCAATATCCAAGGAGGCTATCTTCACAGAGAAGACATTTACTGCCTCACTTAACTCACAGTTCTTCGTACTTTTGTAGACCACATCAATTTTTCTCATTGGCAGAATGGGTGTTGCGATGTGGAAAAATAAAAACAGATGTTGCAAGAAATTGTGTAGATAAAACCCTTACATCCTATTTCACTAACTACAAACTAACCCCTTCTTTAACCATATCATTAAGTAGTTCTAGGCCTTCGATAGATAAAAATTGTGGATATATGCCTTTGGATCAAACACTCATTAACTTGCGACAACTTTGATCAGACGATATGAAATAAGTAAACAGACACCTATGTTATTTGCTCACGTTATGGGAATATGGAACTTAAAGTATTACAACTACTAGTTATCCGAATCAAGATTTCCTGACTATAAAAATGAGTACTCCTATGTTGTAACTGCACATGCATCAAATATTCTGCTGACATTGGTGACATGTACATACTAGACTGTAGTATATTTTTTCTGATTATTCGATATGGGGATTAATAGTTTCTTCAAGGCGTAATAATGATATATATGTACCATGTATCTAGAACAAAAAGAAGGGAGGTGTGGAGATAAAAAAAATAGGAAGATGAACATGAGACTCTTGGGCAAATGGTGGAGATTGGAAAATGAAAGTGAAGTTTGTTAGGATCTAGCTTAGAGCCAAATGCCTGGTAAATAACAAAGTAGGATTCTCCAATATGGTCTGATATTTTAAAATTCAAACACATATATCTCTAATGAAGAAAGGGTAATATAGCTAATACTATAAAAAAAATTGGTCCTTATTACTTTATTATTAATTCCCTGTGTTATTTGAGCCCACGGTTGCAGATTGATTTAGTAAAAGCTCTAATCCATCATGGGGGGAGATGGTTCAATCAGCAGGTGTTTTTCTTCTTTGTTCTTCATATTAAGCACAAATATCCATTGAAATATTCGATCATCTGTTCACATTATAGCAATAAACTTCCCCAGATACATATATTATTATAGCCACACTAACATAACCAATCAATTAGTATACAGATTTTTTTACTTGGCAATTTGGAATAACGATTTGAAGGATGGGGGGCACGATATAATTAGCTTCTTAGCAACCACTTAGAATTAATAGGTATTGAGAACTAATAGAACGAGGCTACCACTGACATGGCCGGTGCAGATTAAATCAATCTAGCTAATCAGCGAGCGAGTTATTAATAATGGTGTAATTAAAGGTCTGCAACAACTAGGGGAAGCACGCATGCAGAGAATGGCAAGAGGGGATCACTCACACTCCTCGTCGTGGTCGAATGACTCGAGGTCGAAGACTTGGAGGATCTGGGCGTGGTAGAGGCCCCCCTGCTTGGGATCGTAGTCGAGGATGCGCCTCCCGGCTTCCCGACGCCGAGCGATGAGCTCCTTGCTCGATCTGCTGCTCAATCACCCACTGGTTCATCCTCTCCAAATCCTCATGGTCCAACTCCCACTCCTCATCCTCGTCCTCGGCATAGGGACCGCTGGCGAGGCGGCGTTGCTCGATCTCCGAGTCGATTCGAACTCCTGATACATCTGATTCTGCCTCTACATCCTTGCCGCTCGCTCAGCCAATTCCTCGTCGATAAGATGCTGGCGTGCGGCACCGCGGGATTGGGAGGGGGGCGTTCCGCCATGGATTCGCCGCCGCCGATGGGGTGCAAGTTGGTATCGAAGGAAGGGGAGCTCCGGTCTAGGGTTAGGGCTCCGGTCTAAGGTTAGGGCTATTATATCACACCACTTCGCTTCACGATTTGTACTGGTCCCGTCACGCACCACAGCCCGTCCGATCAGAGGATTGGAATGTACAGGTTCAATGCCGTGCGTTGTTTGGGAAAAAAGGCATGGATTTTTCTTTTGATCTATCTACACGTAGTAAAAATTGTTTGGAGAAAAAAAGAGAATTAGGTTATTCAACGGGATTTCATGGTAATAATTATCATGACACATCAGATTTTTACTGACATGACATTAAATTAATAACGAAGAGAATAAAGTAATGTCATCTCTATAACATAGTGCTAACTCATTTCCAAGATAGATGAAATAAAATGAAACATTCATTGTGAGTCAAATTGTTTTATCGGAGAGATATTTAATTTAGTTGCAAAGCATTTAATTACACTGGTTAGCCTAGGAAATAGTACAATAAAACTCTCCACTGAAAAAGAGTATTTCATTCAGTTGTAAAGTTAATGTAATTTTCTAGAAAACAGTGTTATGAAATACACCATTATGAATAGCCTTAGAACGCCCTTTCCAGTTGAAATACAAATCATTTCCATATTTCACCTATCCATGGGCCAAAATGCAGGGCATATGCGGCCACGGCAGTCAAATTGATACGGAAACTAGCCCACGTTCAGCGGCATCATTCTGTGCATGTGTTCGGGGGTAGTAGTGTTAGGAAAAATGTGTCGTCCTAGAGAACTATAGAGAACTACGAGTGTGTTTGGTTGAGCTGTGGCTGTGGAAAAAAGCTGTTGTGGGCTGTGAGCTGTGAAAAAGCTGTTGTGAGATGTTAGCTGTGAGAAAGCTGAAAGTCGTTTGGCTGAAACGACTGTGAAACTGCTTTGAGCTGTGAGCTGTGTAAAAAATTCAATTTATGAAAATTTGTATGGGTGTATGAAATTTGAAATATCAATTTATAAAATTTTGTATGGTTGTATGAAATTTTATATGGTTGTATCAAATTTGAAAGGTTAATTTATGAATTTTTGTATTGTATGAAATTTGAAATGTCAATTTATGAAATTTTGTATGGTTGTATGAAATTTGAAAAGTCAATTTATGAAATTTTGTACGGTTGTATGAAATTTGAAATGTCAATTTATGAAATTTTGTATGGTTGTATGAAATTTGAAATGTCAATTTATGAAATTTTGTATGATTGTATGAAATTTGAAATGTCAATTTATAGAATTTTGTATGGTTGTATGAAATTTGAAATGTCAATTTATGAAATTTTGTATGGTTGCGAAGTCAAAAGCCAAAAGCCGCAGAAAGCAGGTTTGGAGGAGCTTTCACATTTACACTGCACTAAAAGTTGCTTTTACTAAAAGCCGCTGGGTAGAAATATACCCTTTGGTTTGGCTTTTGACTTCCAGGAAGCAAAAGCTGCTTTTGGAAGCCAAACCAAAGGGACCCTATGTTCATTAGATTTGCTCAGCAGGTTGTTTTCGTTGTAAACATAGTGGATGTTGGTAGTGGTGGTATTGTGATTGCACATTAATCGGCATGATCGGTTTTCTAGAGCCGACCAGCTGCTTCGACCCGACTAGCACGGCCAGAACCGAGCAGAATCGATTAGTTGACCACTAAGAGCGATTAGTCGATTGATTAGGATGAAATTGGCGACCAGTCGACCAAGTTCACTTTTGTGGTTTTAGTGGGCCTGCTTTGGTGGGCTTGTTACCTATTAGTCTATTGATGCAAAACACAAAACTAGATTACAATCGATATCATCTTTATCAATCTAAAAGCTCCACTTACAATGAGCTCCTCTTCACCACCATACACTAGGAATATTTCCTCAGTCCTTCTCAAATACTTGAGGATACTCTTTACTTACAGCCCAGTTATATTCACCTAGGTTCGACTAGTACCTCAATCTCAATCTCAACTCTTGAGATCAAGAAGAGAGATAGGAGAGGTTCTTTATGGCTAGTGTTTAGATCTCATCTAAACAATAAATAATCTGCTATAAATCACCTCCTCCTCCCCTCTTTATATAGAGGCGAGACCCCTGGTCCCAATCCACATTAAGGCCTAACAGATCCAATCTGTTTCGCCCACCTCGGAACTTCTGATCCTAGATCAGAACTTCTGATCTGGACTCTTAGTCTTCAATTCTAGAAAATATCGGAACTTCCGATTAGGCCAATTTTTCTTAATTCATATGGGAACTTTCGGTTTAAACTCTCTACTATCGAAATTTCTGATACCATATTAGAACTTCCGATTTGATTTGTGCTCTCTGTTTCGCAAACTGTTGGACCGGAAACGGCGACCAGAGGGGGGGTGAATGGGAGCTTTTAAAATTTCGGGCTAAAAACTTAGCCTCCGGTTCTGTTCTGTCTTCTGCGGAACAGGCTTCGAACACTACCTTCGAAGGTCTGGTTCGGAGGTACTTCGACAGCTCCGAACACAGGCTTCGCAGGAGCAAAAGTTCGAAGCCAAGAAGACTTCGCTCCACTAACACCCTTCGAAAATCTACTCTGCTAAGTCAGTGCAGGCTCCGCACACGAGGTGCTTCGAGCAAGCTTCGCACTTCACCCTTCGCAAGAGTGGACAGCCCTCTGAGGACTTCGACCAAGTACTTTGCGACAGCAACTGGTGCTGGGCTTCGTACGCGAAGGTCTACACGCACACAAAACGGACCACGCTAAGGGCTTCGACACAAGAAGCACTACGGGAAAAGATCAGGGCTTCGCTAGTAAGCAGCGAGGTCTTGCCTCGTGTTACACAGAGCAACAGCACACTGTAAAACACACTTCGCGAGAAAAACACCCTTCGCCAAGACAGGCTTCGGTGAACTAAAAACTAGCGAGGTATGCAACGCGAGCTCAAGCAAAAAGCACACAGAAACAGGGCTTCGCCGCTTGAACAAGGAACACAAAATGAATGAACTCTGGATGAATACAGCGAGGTCTGTTTACAGGAGCTCAACAGTAAATGCTCAAAGTGTTAAATGTTACCTACCGAGCCCCCATATTTATAGCCCACGGCTTCATCCTAAGGAAGTGACTACTATACCCCTAGGGTTTACAACAGATTTGTCTCTACAGAACTAAGGGGTACAAAAGGTAGTCCACCTTTATTCTGGAGGCTTCTCTGTCAGCTGCAGAGGGGACAGTGTCAGCCTTTTTCAGAACAGACAGTGTCAGCCTTTACAGTGTTGACTTCTGGAACCTCCCTTCGCACCGGAGGGTGCGGTAGCTTCGGCGAGAAGCCTGCAGCCAGTTGGCCTTCGCTCCGCCGAAGAAGTCCTTCGATACAGTGACGGTTTTGAGCCGAAGCCGTCAAAGCCCCTTGGGTCTTCGCACCACCACCTCCGGAGTGGATCACCACGGCTTCGCAGCTACTCCGAGCTCGAACACCGTCCGTCCGTGTACCGAAGCCATGCATGGCCGAAGCACCTCAAGTCAACCTCACTCCGAAGCCCCACCTTCGGAGTACCACCCTTCGAAGTCCCTCCTTCGTTCAAGGCCTCCGCATGAAGCATTCCATGAGCACTCCGTCGCAGTGCCTCTCCCCGAGCACACTCCACGACGAACCTCACCCGGACCATGCCTTCGATGCGCCTCGACTTCTGAGACCTTCGTCGGGTAACCTTCGAGTGTCTCCCTCCAGAGCACACTTCGAACTCCTTGCCTCCGCAGAGGACTTCTAGCAGCCAACTCCGAAGTCACTCCATTCGGAGTACCTTCGAAGTGCCTCACCTCCGAGGACTTTGTCTCGGAGTACCTTCAGCCGGAGCCACGCTCCGCACTCTCTGCCTTCACCTGGCGCGCCTCGACCCGAGGACCGACCCGGACCACCTTCGCAGCCACCGTGACGGAGCTCCCCGCTCTCCTGGCATCAAGCCTCCCGCTTGACCCAGGTTCACCCGGCTCGAACCTTGTCCGTTGCCTCCGAAGTCCCTGCGCACCACTGACAAGCAAACAAGTGTATCCAGTACTCCGGAGACCTCTCCGGGTTAGCACCTTCGGCACACACTCCGGTGTACCGCCCAAAATACCGAAGCCATCGGTACGAACCCAGTCATCGTGTACTGCCGGACCCCTCCGACAAGCACACTCCGCTGCACAGCTGCAGCAAGCAAACACCGAACACCCTTCGGTGAACCACCTCCGAACACCCTTCGGAGGTACCACCTCCGAAGCCCCTTCGGAGGTACCACCTCCGAAGCCCCTTCGGAGGTACCCTTCGAACAGAGGATAAAAGTCTGTCAATCACTCATCACAAAACACCGAAACCAACCCTTGGTTTCTCAATCTCCCCCTTGATGAGTGCATTGACAACCAAATCCGAGTTCAAGAAAATTTAAAAACTTTCAGCACACAAGTGACCATAAAAACTCAAAAAAGAGCCAAAGCATGTCACTTGATAAATGAAATTTTCTCCCCCTTTGTAAAAGAGTAAAAGCCCCTTTGGCAAATTTCCCTTTGAAAAGAACTCCCCCTGAATTAAGGAAATTTTTCTCCCCTTTATGTCAAAAATCTCTCCCCCTTTCGAAATTATGCTTCTTACGTTAGAGAACATCGCAAAGCTCTCCCCCTTTGGCAATGCAAGCATCAAGGAGCATTCAAAAGATGCAAAGCTTCGAAATGAATAGAATTGCAAGGACATATAATGCAAAAATATGCCAAAATTAACACAAATGATCATGTGCTCAGCTCAATTTAACAATCTGTGAAACAAGATGATGGCATGTGATTTTGTCATTTTGAAGTAAAAGCATCACCACGTAATCACAGCAGCTAGCCAAGAGAAGGCAAGGATTGCGCAAAGCTAACAAATTCTACCCTAGACAGACAAGTCTTAGTCAAAAGGAGCTGTGAAAGCAAACTTGATGAGCAATTAATTTTGCTGTTCTTTTTCTTAATGCCAGGGGTTATTTGTTTGTCCACCTTATACTTTCCAATCAAGCCAAGCCTAGGCATGAAAGCCATCTGAAGCTTAAGGCGGTGATTTTGGCATACACTACACTATCCCAGTTCAGACCAAAGTGCAATGGTAAGCAGTCTAGAATAGAGTAGTGCGACAAACAAACCCTCCTGGATCTTTTCATTTAAACCAGGCAAATCATGGATTCTTGATTTTGATTCAAATGAATGAAATATTTAGATGAATATCCATGAATAAGGAACACATTTTTCAAGTTGCAAATTTTAGCATCCAAGGAACAGTGTCTTGCTGTCAAGTAGATAAAAGATAGCTAAAAGCAGTCCAGCCTAAACAAGCTAGATACAAGATTGTGCGGTGAGCAAGTTTTGATTTTAGAAAATAAAACATCATGCACACTCAATGTTCCAGACATATTTCATAGAGCTGAGCTGTCATGATTTCTTTGAATTAAAAGCAGGCATATAATAGCAAAAGATGTAAGTGCAATTCCACACATAATGAGCATATGCAAGACAATTAAAATCAGCTCCCCCTCACAAAATGCCGTAGGGATGACAAATACCAAGTTCCCCACGCAAGTAAGCAAATCGAGAAGCATCGAGGGGTTTTGTAAAAATGTCGGCAAGCTGGTGTTGGGTATTAACATATTGAAGTTCAATATCACCCTTCTCATTGTGATCTCTGAGAAAATGATACCGTACATCAATGTGTTTGGTTCTGGAGTGCTGAACCGGGTTGTTTGCAATACAAATAGCACTAGTGTTATCACAGAAAAGTGGAACACTCTTATAATCTAACCCGAAATCCCGCAAAGTGGAAACCATCCACAAAATCTGAGAGCAACAGCTAGCTGCAGCAACATATTCGGCCTCAGCCGTTGATTGTGCAACACTAGACTGTTTGCGGGAAGACCAGCAAACCAGAGACGTACCCAGAAAATGACAAGTACCTGAGGTACTCTTCCTATCAATTCTACACCCAGCAAAATCCGCATCTGAATAACCTCTAAGACATAAAGATGAAGACGATGAATACCATATGCCAAACTCAAGGGTGTGTTTGAGATACCTTAGAATGCGCTTAACCGCTTGGCGGTGCGAAGCTCGTGGTGAAGCCTGAAAACGAGCGCACAGACACACAGCGAAGTGTATGTCCGGCCTCGTGGCAGTCAAGTAGAGGAGGGATCCGATCATGCTCCGGAACTCCTTCTGATCTACGGCTTCTCCATCTTCGTCAGGGTCCAATGCTACAGATGTAGCCATTGGAGTGGCGAGGGGCTTCGCATCGGACATGTCGAACTTCTTGAGCAGGTCCTTGGTGTACTTTGTCTGGTGGACAAAAGTACCTTGTTTGCTTTGCTTGATTTGCAAACCAAGGAAAAAGGTGAGTTCACCCATCATTGACATTTCAAACTCCCTGCTCATGGTATCTGCAAACTCGGCAACCAAAGCATGAGAAGAGCCACCAAAGATGATATCATCCACATAGATCTGAACTAGGAGGAAATCTTTGCCATGCTTGAGAGTAAACAGTGTTTTATCAACAGAGCCCATCAAATACCCTCGCTCAAGCAGAAAAGACTTAAGTCTATCATACCACGCCCGAGGGGCCTGCTTGAGTCCATAAAGCGCCTTATGAAGTTTAAGGACTTTATGTGGGTACTTGGGGTTTTCAAAACCAGGGGGTTGTTTTACATAAACATCTTCACCTATGAAGCCATTAAGAAAAGCACTTTTGACATCCATTTGATAGAGTTTGAATCCCCGGGATGTCGCAAAGGCAAGCAAAATCCTAATGGCCTCAAGGCGAGCAACAGGTGCAAAAGTTTCAGTAAAATCAATCCCTTCTAGTTGAGAAAAGCCCTGAGCTACAAGTCTAGCCTTGTTTCTAATTATAGTACCATCCTCCCCTTATTTTGTTTTTGAAAATCCATTTAGTTCCAATGAAATGAACATTTGGTGGAGGATCAACTAAAGTCCAGACTTGGTTTCTCTCAAAATTTTCAAGTTCCTCATGCATGGCATTGATCCAACTAGAATCAGAAAGTGCATGACTAACATCTAAGGGCTCGAAAGAAGCAACAAAAGCAGCATTAGAGAAATGGGCATGAGAACGAGTTACCCTTTGATCAAGCTCACCAATGATCTGCTCGGGAGGGTGCATCCTTTGGACATAATGTGGAGCCTCGCGGCGGGATGCAGTCTCCCCTTCAACTTGTGCGTTGGAGTGGTCCAAGATGACCGATGTTGAGGTAGTCGCTTCGGGACCTCGTGCCGAAGTAGTTGAAGCGGGGTTAGCTTCGGGGGTCGATGTCGAGGGTAGTAGGGGATCATCCTCGAATTCTCCGGGATCTTCGTCTTCGAATAAGGTCTGTTCCATATCGTGTTCATTGGCCTGTTCAAAAGCAGAGCTAACAGAGGGGATTGATTCATCAAAAGTCACATCACATGACTCGATGACAGTGTTAGTTTCTAAATTATAAACACGATAAGAATGACCATGTGTAGTATAGCCCAAAAAGATCCCGTCAGAAGATCGCGACTCAAATTTATCCAAGTTACCACGTTTTAGGATAAAGCAGCGACAGCCAAAAACTCGAAGATGAGTAACCTTGGGCTGTCTCCCAAAACGCAGCTCATAAGATGTCAAATTTAAAATTGAGCGCAAGAAAATTCGGTTTGAGATGTAACAAGCAGTGTTCATGGCCTCAGCCCAGAATTTTCTAGGAGTCCTATGCTCATCAAGCATCGTCCTAGCCATCTCAACCAAAGTGCGGTTTTTCCTCTCAACAACACCGTTCTGTTGAGGAACCCGCGGAGCAGAGAATTGATGTTCTATGCCATGCTCTATGCAAAAGTCAACAAAGAGACTATTTTTGAACTCGATGCCATTATCGCTTCGAATGAATTTTAATGCACCAGGGAGTTCAGTGAAAAGTCTCAAAGCCAAGCTCCGAAAATGTGAAAACACTTCATCCTTGCTGGCAAGAAAGAAGACCCAAGAGTAGCGAGAGAAATCGTCGACAATAACAAGTACATACCACTTCCCGCCTAAAGAACTAACCCGAGAAGGACCTACAGTGTCCATATGGAGAAGTTCTTCGGGCTGTTCAGTCATCACTGTGGTGACTGGCGAATGCGAAGCGGCAATCATTTTTCCATGTCGACAAGGAGCGCAAACTAAATTCTTCTCAAACTTGAGCTTGGGCAATCCTCGGATCAAGCCTAGGGCGCTCAAACGAGCGAGCAACTCAAAGCTCATATGCCCTAGTCTCCTATGCCACTTCCAAAGCTCAGAAGTCGAATGTGCAACAAGACAATGAGAAGAACCAGACGACTCTGAAAAATCAGCTCCAAAAACTCTCCCAACCCTAAAGATCTTACACACCACAACGCCATCAGAATTGAGCACTTGCGAAGTATGGCGATGAAATCGCACTTCGAAGCCCTCATCAAGCAACTGAGATACAGACAACAAATTGTATCCCAGGTTCTCAACCAAAGCAACATCTTTGAGAGTGAAGTTCGAATTAATTCTTACCACACCTTTACCTTTCACTCTACTCCTTCGATTGTTTCCGAAGGTGATATGTTCCCTTTGCTTGGTTGTGGTGAGGCTGGAGAACCAATTTGCATCTCCGGTCATGTGGCGCGAACAACCGGAGTCCATGATCCACGTGCCCTCCAAGCCTCGACCTGTCGCCTACACAAGATGAAAACGTCTCGATCGCTCAGTGCTGGGGTGAGTAAAATAATGACGAGGCATCCAGCACTGAGTGACACGAGTAGTAGGCACAGTAGAAGTAGACGGTCTACGCACATAAAAATCAGAATGATGCAAAGTGCGAGGTCTACCAACATGCAAAGAACGGAAAGCATGTCGAGGTCTCCTACTCTGACGAGGTACAAAGCTACTCGCCCGAGGTCTACCACCATATGGAATATGGTGAACACCTCGAGGAGCAAAACCTCTCCGAGAAGCACGAGGAGCCTCGAAAACAGGACGAGAGTAATACTCAGACTCATGCATACCTAAAGATGGGTAATGCATGTCCTGATAGCTCATCGCCTGTGCACGTCGCTCATCCTTGATGCGACGGAAACAGAAACCAATCAAATGACCCGCCCGCTGACAATAAGAACAATGAAACACTCTCCTGGGGGCACTCTCATGGGTCACAGGAGCAACTCTCACAGGCTCCTTGGGTTTCTTTTGAGTGGTTTTCTTGGGAGGATTTTTCTTGGCAGGAGGAGTGGTTTTCTTTGGTGGATGGGTAGGCTTTTTGGCTGATGGGGTGTCCAACAGAGCTCTCTCTTTCTCTAGGGTGGTGGGAGAGGTAAAAACAGTTTTGGTCTTACTGTCTGAAGCTATCCTCTCAAAACCCAAACCTAGAGCTACCCCGGCTCTGTCAGCACACAACTTGGTCTTGGCCAAGAGCAAATCCATCCTACCCTTCCCTTCAGTGCATTTATTCACCACAGAAAGAAGGTATTCATTTTCGGACATGAGGTTTTCAGCTCGCTCTCTAACAGTGCCTAGCTGGTCCTTAAGGGTAATGCAAGTGTCACAAACAGGTTGCACATCCTTAGAACTACCGGCCCTCTCCAATCTAGCCTCCAGATCATGAACATGATTATCACGTAAATTAATGCTATCACGTAATAAAGAGCAGTTCATGCAATCAATAACATTATGAGGTCTAGAATCCACCTCCAAAAACTGCTTCTGTGCAGTCTCAAGCTCAGAAAGAGTTTGAGCATGAACAGAACGCAACTGAGCAAGCTCACTCATGACAACAGAACATGATTCACATTCAGCATCATCAAATTTAGACTTAAGCATGGCATATTCAGTAGAAACATTTTCTAGCCTAAGTCTAAGGTCTTTTCTTTCTCTAGCGGCTTGCACAAGTAATCTATCCTGACCAAGCACTACTTCATTCAGCTCATCTAATTTAATTAGGAGCTGGTCAGATGATAGGTTTACCTCAGATGAGTCAAGCTCATCGCCGCTGTGATCGCTGTCGGCCATGAAGCAAAGGCCGGTGAAGTCACGTCCCTTCTTGTCCTTCTTGTCCTCCTTCCTTGGGGACTCCTCCTCCTCAGAGCTCGACTCCTCAGTTGAGGATGTGTCGATGTCGCTGAGAGCAGCAACAAAAGCTCTGGAAGCGGCCTTGGCTACTTTCTTAGCCATCTTGCCGCGCTTGCCCTTCACAAAGGGCTTCCTCTCCTTTTTGTGGAATTTGGGGCGGTCACTCTCATCTCTCTTCTTGACCTTGGGGCAATTGGCCTTAATGTGAGAGGTGTCGCCACATTCATAGCAGCCACTAAAACCACTTCTCCTCTGATCCCGTCTCTCATGATGAAAGCGGGTGAACCTCCGGGCAATGAGAGCAAGCTCATCATCAGCTAGAGTATCCACCTGCTCCTTTGTGAAGGAGACCAGAGAGGACAGAGCAAAACCATCTGCAAGAACACAAGTGCCTGATGTGCTTGGTTCTGTAGTGGTGCCACGGCTAGTGCTAGAAACCAATGCCAATGGCTGTGGCAAAGAGCTTCTGTGCACTGCAAGAGATGCCTTGGCAATCTCTGTGGACTTCAGCTTGCTAAAGAGTTCATCACAGGTTAGAGTGTCATAGCCTGTGGACTCCTCAATGCTGGATATCTTCACCTCCCATATGCTACGGTCAAGAGCATAGAGAAGCTTGATAGCCCTATCGTGATCACTGTAAGCAAGTGTCCCGTTGGAGCGCAAGTTACTCACTATCGCGTCAAAGCGAGAAAACATGGCATCTACAGATTCACCAGGTGCCTGCACAAACAGCTGATACTGTTGATTGTAAGTGCTCTGGCGCCTGGCCTTAATCTGAGCAGAGCCCTCATGAAAGACAGTGAGTGTTGTCCAAATTTCCCTAGCAGTCCTAAGGTGCTGCACCCTATCAAACTCACTCCGACTCAGACCAATGAACAGTATGTTCCTTGCCTTCGAGTTGGCAATGTACTGATCTTTTTCGGTTTGAGTGGTGCGGGTATCAGGGATGAAGTATTGTGAGTCCACAATCTCCCAAATTGCATTTCCTTGGCTTAACAAGTAAGCCTCCATGCGCACCTTCCAGTATGCAAAATCTGTCCCATCGAACAGAGGAATTTTACTGCCTCTATCCATGTCGCCAAAAGATCACAAAACCGGTTAAGGTCAACTGGTGATCTTAACCAAGCTCTGATACCAATTGTTGGACCGGAAACGGCGACCAGAGGGGGGTGAATGGGAGCTTTTAAAATTTCGGGCTAAAAACTTAGCCTCCGGTTCTGTTCTGTCTTCTGCGGAACAGGCTTCGAACACTACCTTCGAAGGTCTGGTTCGGAGGTACTTCGACAGCTCCGAACACAGGCTTCGCAGGAGCAAAAGTTCGAAGCCAAGAAGACTTCGCTCCACTAACACCCTTCGAAAATCTACTCTGCTAAGTCAGTGCAGGCTCCGCACACGAGGTGCTTCGAGCAAGCTTCGCACTTCACCCTTCGCAAGAGTGGACAGCCCTCTGAGGACTTCGACCAAGTACTTTGCGACAGCAACTGGTGCTGGGCTTCGTACGCGAAGGTCTACACGCACACAAAACGGACCACGCTAAGGGCTTCGACACAAGAAGCACTACGGGAAAAGATCAGGGCTTCGCTAGTAAGCAGTGAGGTCTTGCCTCGTGTTACACAGAGCGACAGCACACTGTAAAACACACTTCGCGAGAAAAACACCCTTCGCCAAGACAGGCTTCGGTGAACTAAAAACTAGCGAGGTATGCAACGCGAGCTCAAGCAAAAAGCACACAGAAACAGGGCTTCGCCGCTTGAACAAGGAACACAAAATGAATGAACTCTGGATGAATACAGCGAGGTCTGTTTACAGGAGCTCAACAGTAAATGCTCAAAGTGTTAAATGTTACCTACCGAGCCCCCATATTTATAGCCCACGGCTTCATCCTAAGGAAGTGACTACTATACCCCTAGGGTTTACAACAGATTTGTCTCTACAGAACTAAGGGGTACAAAAGGTAGTCCACCTTTATTCTGGAGGCTTCTCTGTCAGCTGCAGAGGGGACAGTGTCAGCCTTTTTCAGAACAGACAGTGTCAGCCTTTACAGTGTTGACTTCTGGAACCTCCCTTCGCATCGGAGGGTGCGGTAGCTTCGGCGAGAAGCCTGCAGCCAGTTGGCCTTCGCTCCGCCGAAGAAGTCCTTCGATACAGTGACGGTTTTGAGCCGAAGCCGTCAAAGCCCCTTGGGTCTTCGCACCACCACCTCCGGAGTGGATCACCACGGCTTCGCAGCTACTCCGAGCTCGAACACCGTCCGTCCGTGTACCGAAGCCATGCATGGCCGAAGCACCTCAAGTCAACCTCACTCCGAAGCCCCACCTTCGGAGTACCACCCTTCGAAGTCCCTCCTTCGTTCAAGGCCTCCGCATGAAGCATTCCATGAGCACTCCGTCGCAGTGCCTCTCCCCGAGCACACTCCACGACGAACCTCACCCGGACCATGCCTTCGATGCGCCTCGACTTCTGAGACCTTCGTCGGGTAACCTTCGAGTGTCTCCCTCCAGAGCACACTTCGAACTCCTTGCCTCCGCAGAGGACTTCTAGCAGCCAACTCCGAAGTCACTCCATTCGGAGTACCTTCGAAGTGCCTCACCTCCGAGGACTTTGTCTCGGAGTACCTTCAGCCGGAGCCACGCTCCGCACTCTCTGCCTTCACCTGGCGCGCCTCGACCCGAGGACCGACCCGGACCACCTTCGCAGCCACCGTGACGGAGCTCCCCGCTCTCCTGGCATCAAGCCTCCCGCTTGACCCAGGTTCACCCGGCTCGAACCTTGTCCGTTGCCTCCGAAGTCCCTGCGCACCACCGACAAGCAAACAAGTGTATCCAGTACTCCGGAGACCTCTCCGGGTTAGCACCTTCGGCACACACTCCGGTGTACCGCCCAAAATACCGAAGCCATCGGTACGAACCCAGTCATCGTGTACTGCCGGACCCCTCTGACAAGCACACTCCGCTGCACAGCTGCAGCAAGCAAACACCGAACACCCTTCGGTGAACCACCTCCGAACACCCTTCGGAGGTACCACCTCCGAAGCCCCTTCGGAGGTACCACCTCCGAAGCCCCTTCGGAGGTACCCTTCGAACAGAGGATAAAAGTCTGTCAATCACTCATCACAAAACACCGAAACCAACCCTTGGTTTCTCACAAACAATAAATCATCGGAACTTTCGATACCATATCAGAACTTCCAATTTGAGTTGAGCTCTTTGTTTTGCAAACAATAAATCATCGGAACTTCTGATATCATATCGGAACTTCTGATTGTAGTTTAACTCTCTGTTTCGCAAATAATAAATCATCAGAACTTTCGATATCATATTGGTACTTCTGATTCTAGTTGAGTTCTCTATTTCGTAAATAATAAATCATCGGAACTTCCGATACCATATCGGAACTTCCGATTATAGTCGAGCTCTTTGTTTCGAAATAAGAAATTAATCGAAATTTCTGATCCAACCAGATTTTTGGGCATACTTCCTTCAATCTCCCAATTGCATAAGAACCAATTCTTTGCATGTTTCTTAATCCATCCCCTTAAGTATGTGACCCGATAGGTTCATACACTAACGACCGCTCACCGGAAATCCTTTTCGACTCACTGATCAATAGAGGTACCTAGCAACACATATTGACTCGTGAAAGAATACAAAATCAAATTTTCACCGAACCTTGATATACGCAAGCACCAATCATTTTACCTCACGACATCAGTCAAGCTAAAGGCGAGATACGTGGTATCCTAGTTGGTTAGCTCAAAATTTCACTCAAACAAGCATCGGATTCAAATCATGACTAATTGTTTAGTCATAGTGGCATGTCCATGCACTTTTCCAATCTGATTACCTCGAGGGATCCCGAGACGTCTCTCTCGTTATTAGGAGGGGTAAATTACATCTTGGCCGCTCATATCCCACGACATGTTTTACAACATACCTTAAAACAACCCTTATGACTACCCAGTGACAGAATAACGTTAGGAAGTATCAAAGCATGCCATTGTGCATTATATAATCAAATAACGATCTCAGGTCTGAGGACTCTATAGGCACATTATTTGAGATAACAACTGATGACACATTACAATAACAATCTCAGCAGTATCTCAAGTGGGTCTATCCAACACCATGTTCTCTAGTATGTGTCTACATCACTGATTTAACATTTATATGTCTATAATCTGTGAAACATGATCATCAATCAGTCACATGTGTTAAGTCTAATATCTCTCGGTGCAATTTGCGGATTTGAAATTAGATCAGACCTGTCGTAGTGTAGTTTTCTTAATTTTAGTGGCATTAGTTCCGTACTTTTCTTATGAACTTGTGAGTCGACATTTTTGTAGCTTGAGTTCCTGACAGCAATATTAGATTTTTACAGTCCGCTAGGGTACTATTTTCTTTTTTTTTCATGTGTGTGTTTGGCAGCTAATGCTTACTCTGATGCAAATTGGAAATAAAAGATCGCTTATTTGTCTGTGAATTTGGTTGAATAATGTTGAATTGATGTGTGGCCTCTTTGCAATGAAGCAAATTGTTCAATTCCAGGAGATATTCTCAGCAGGATCATGGCCTCCCAAACAAAACCCCTGTGTGTTTGTTGAATTGCCTGGTAATAGAATGGTGTGACCTATCAAAATAGTTTGTTGCTAGCTTCACTTGTGCTATTAGATTGTTTATAGGAGGGTCCATTTAGGTAGTGTTTGGTTCTATGTATGAGTAGGAACGGAACGGTTCGGTTTCTGATATGGAGTGATACTGCTGCTGTTTAGTTCGGGGGATGAGGTGGAATCAAGTGGAACCAAACGATCCCTAGAAAAAGAATATTCTCTGTAAATGTTGAACCGCGTGGTACTGATTTTTTTGGCGAACGAGATGGTTCCGAACCATCCCGTTCTATTCCTCGTCGTACACCAAACCAAACAATACCTTAGGGTACCCGTATTATCTCTTAGGGAGGAAATAGTTAAAACTAATCTAAACTATTGATTAACTGTGTCTAAAATAAATAATTAAAAAATGGCTAACTAGCTTGATTATGGAAAGCGGTCTGCATACATATCGCCCGCATAAAACTCTACGAGGTATAATAGATCACCGATATTAAATTTGAGCCGTTGGATCGTGCAGATTGAACGGTCCACAAAATTTAAGGGCACCGTAAATTTCCCCTTATAAGTCTAAAAGACACATGAAAATTGTTTTTTACTTTTCCTCCACTGTATCTTAAGATTACACTTTATAATTGTTTTTTAGATAATGTATTGTTGTTGTTTGTGTATTTCCTTTGCTTATTTATTACTGCTGTTTGTTTTATAGATTCTTTACATCATTGTTCTGGAGCACCTCCAGAACAATGATTATATTATATGCATGCTGCTTATATATATAAAAAATATTGACATGTATTTTCTGAAAATACATTGTTTAGCAAAAGTAAAATAGAAGTCATTGTTTTGAATATTTCAGTTTACTTGTAGTTTTGTACAGTACTGGATGTGGCCATCCAAACATGTAATTTTGGCACGATTTGTGTAATTTTTTCTCTAGGAATTATTTGTTTTAGTTTCTTCTGCTTTAGCAAAATTTGTTGCATCTAAAGACTACCCATAGTTGTTATGGCGATGTGGGGAAGCACGGACCTGCACCTTAACAACTTTATAATGCTTATATCGTACGGTGTGGCATTGTCATAGACACACCGACATAACGAAAAGTATAGAATAAAATAGCTTATAAGATTTAGAAAAATATATCAATATATATGTAAATTGGAAATAACAACAGTAATATATTCTCATTGTTCTACATTATAAGTCATTATGACTTTTTCAGATTCATTCACATATCAACGTGAATCAATGAACGTGGATATTTTTTTCATTTTCATTATTTTCAAAATCAGTATCACGCGATCTAGCACGGAGCGACGAGTCAGGTGTGAAGCGGTGTGGCGAGGTCAGCCATGGCACAACAATCACACGCGACGCACGGTGAGGCCGGACACACCGGTGTGAAAGAGGGGGAGAGAAGAGGAAGGAAGAAGGGTGCAGTGCTGCGGCGGGGGAAGAGGGGATGTGAGAGAGAGAAATTAGGTTTCAGAAATGAAAAAACTCAACTTTAAATGGGTCGTGCTATAAATAGTCTATTTGATAAGATTTATATAAATAAATTATTAATTGAACTTTAAATATAATATTAGACATAAATTTAAATGTGTTATTGAAATTTTAATTATATATTTTTTATCTTATAAGTATCTAAAGTAACAATATTGCAACTTGATATTTTATTATTGTTTTTATCATGTCATAATAACAAATACAATTTTCATTTTCTATATTTTCAAAATCATGTTTCAAAGAAGCAACTCCCTACCGTACTAAAAACAAATCGTTTTAGACTTGTATCAAGAGTTGACTAAAACAAATCGTTTTGCATCTTATTCTATATTTTATACGTTATACCCCTGAAGTGGTATCATTTTCTTCTCGTTTTCTATACTATCTTTACTACCACATTATATTTTATAGAGATAGATAAAAAAATACATACTAATTAATAAATCCGTAGTATCTAAAATTATATTCAAAACAACTTATTTTTTATTGCAGAGCGAGTACGAACCAAACGGTCTAAACACGCTGTTTAGCCATCCGACGTGGCGTGCCCCGGTGGCCCAGGCGTCACCGTGCACACGTGGCACCTCCCCATTGGTTCTTACCACGTCGCGCGCCCTCTCATTGGCCGGAATTAGTCACGCCACGCTCTTTTCCCTCGCTCCTCTCGCCCGCTTCTCCCCCCGACGCCCGGATCGACAAATCCACGCCGTCTCCTGCTCCCCACCACACATCCCAGCCGTCCATCCACCCTTCTGCCCCCGCGTCTTATACCCACCCCCGCTTCCCCCCTCCCCGTCGCGGACACCGCTCTCTCTCTCTGCAGAAATTTCTGGATCTAGAGAGAGAGAGAGAGAGAGAGAGAGAGAGAGAGAAGGATGATGGGTGGAGGGCGCGCGCTCCTGCTGCTGCTGGTGGTCTCGGCGCTGCTCGTCCAGATCCGCGCCTCCGATCCGGTAACACCGAGTGCTTCCCGCGGTTTCTCGTCTTCTCGCTTTGGAGATTTCTGACGGTTTCTGTGGGTTTTGGTGTGTTGCAGGTGTTCTACGAGCCGTTCGAAGAGAGCTTCCAGGGGAGGTGGGTCGTCTCCGGAAAGGACGGCTACACAGGTATTATGCGAGGCCTTGTGCGCGACCGCGACTAGATCCGTGGGTTTCAATCGGATTCCCTGAACTGCCTCGCGAGGGGGTTATTGGTGAATGGTGCATTAGGGGCGAGGGGTCAATCGCGTAGTTCCCATTGAGATCCACATATGCGTGTGTTTTCAGTCGAAGTCATGCGTGCTTTAGATAGATCAGATGTGGTTCGCTAGCTTGTGTAGCATCTGTCATTTGTGGCCTATGTTGCGGATCTGATCATCACTATGGGCTTGCCTGTACGTACATCTAATTTCAAGTTGATAGTTGTTTTTTTGGGCAGAATGCAGTACTGATCTGATGCCCAATGCTAATTGCTGGTAACTGTAGATGATGAAGTGTGTCCTGATTGTTGGGATGGGGCTTACTGTAATTTTATTCCGGCCTGTTGCATGATTATTGAAAATTAATTGAACTTCATTTAAAATTTCTAGTAGTTGGACTGTGGTTATTGTGAGCATATGATTTGCTGAGGAGCATTCCTAGCATGTAACTTGTCGTGCTCACCAGACTTGTGTCACATTTTGGGTGCTGCCTAGGTAGCATTCTGCTTGATCTGTGATGTCCATGCTAGTGCTGCCGCATGAGGTTATTAACAAACAACAATGAAGAATGTTGCAATATATGCTGTTATCACTAGTGACATTTTGTTCTCCATATGCTAAGTCATGGAAGTAAAATTTCAGCCTATCTAGTACAATTTGCTGTGTGCCTGTACCAATGATATTGGTCATCTGATCTGCATCTGTTACATTGCACTAGTTTGTTCTTTATATAGTGAACACATGATGGATCAGATGGTGACATATTGTGGTTTTCAGGTGTATGGAAGCATGAAAAGAGTGATGGGCATGAAGACTATGGCCTACTTGTCAGTGAGAAGGCCAAAAAATATGCCATAATCAAGGAGCTTGATCAGCCTGTTACTTTGAAGGATGGGACTGTTGTCCTGCAGTTTGAAGTGAGGCTTCAGAATGGCCTTGAGTGTGGAGGTGCCTATCTTAAGTACATCCGCCCTCAGGATGCTTCATGGGATGCAAAGGAGTTTGATAATGAGAGTCCTTACACTATTATGTTTGGTCCTGACAAATGTGGATCAACTAACAAGGTGCATTTCATCCTTAAGCACAAGAACCCGAAGACTGGCAAGTATGTTGAACATCACCTCAAGTTCCCACCTTCTGTCCCATATGATAAGCTCTCTCATGTCTACACGGCTATCTTGAAGCCGGATAATGAGGTGAGAATTTTGGTTGATGGGGAAGAGAAGAAGAAGGCAAACTTCCTTTCTGCTGATGATTTTGAGCCATCGCTCATCCCATCCAAGACCATTCCTGATCCTGATGACAAAAAGCCAGAGGACTGGGATGAGAGAGCTAAAATCCCTGATCCAGATGCTGTGAAGCCTGATGACTGGGATGAGGATGCCCCTATGGAAATTGAAGATGAAGAGGCTACAAAGCCGGAAGGATGGCTGGATGATGAACCTGAGGAAATTGATGACCCAGAGGCTATCAAGCCTGAAGACTGGGATGATGAGGAGGATGGAGAATGGGAGGCACCAAAGATAGACAACCCCAAGTGTGAAGAGGGTCCTGGATGTGGTGAGTGGAAGAAGCCGATGAAGCAGAATCCTGCTTACAAGGGCAAGTGGCATGCACCTCTGATTGACAATCCCAACTACAAAGGAATCTGGAAGCCCCAAGAAATTCCCAACCCTGAGTACTTTGAGCTTGACAGGCCTGAGTTCGATCCAATTGCTGCTATTGGGATTGAGATCTGGACAATGCAGGATGGCATCCTGTTTGACAACATTTTGATTGCTGATGACGAGAAGGTTGCCACTTCTATCCTGGAAAAGACCTGGAAGCCGAAGTATGAAGTGGAGAAAGAAAAGGAGAAGGCTGAGGAGGCTGCAGCTGGAAGTGCTGATGGTCTGTCTGAGTTCCAGGTGACATATTCTTCCAATCTAAACCATGTTATTTTCTCCATGTAAAATATAATACCTTCATGCTGCAACTAACTGGTTTTCCATGCACATTGCAGAAGAAGATCTTTGACGTTTTGTACAAAATTGCTGACATTCCATTCTTGGCACCCTACAAGTCTAAGATCATCGTAAGAATTTGAGATCTTTGCTGACTTTTTTTTGCGTTTGATGTAGTGGACTACTCACAGTTGTTTCTCTTTATGGAAAGTGGCATCTTACATCTCTTTCATGCACAGGATGTAATTGAGAAGGGAGAGAAACAACCCAACATCACAATCGGAGTTTTGGTTTCGATCATTGTCGTCTTTGCGACTGTGCTCTTCAGGGTTCTATTCGGTGGCAAGAAGCCAGTGGTCAGTTATTCTTCCAACATACAGTACTTCTCTCGCCTGATAGTTGAATGAAAATGACCAACTGTAAGCTTTGTGTGTTCCAGGCTCCTGCGAAACCCACAACGGAGGTCAAAAAACCCAAAGCTCCGGAGGCTGATGCCGCGGGAAGCAGCGGTGACAAGGAGGATGAGGAGGACGAGAAAGATGAAACTGCCGCGCCACGCCGTAGGTCCCGAAGGGAAACATAGATAATAGAAGTCTTGGTTATCATCTTATCTCGGCCATCTAGTCCCCTGCTTTTTTGAGAACTCGGCTCTTACTATTTTGATTGTATAATAGGAGATTCATGCCACCTGTGCCCCCCTCCGGATGATTTGGTTCCCCTCCTTATATTTTCTTAACTTCACGGACAGTAGAAGTTAGCCATGCTCCGTTATTTGTGTGATGTGCCTGACATATAATCATTTTCTGATCAGCTAGGGTTATTATTTTCTGTTACATACTTGAAATCTCAATCTTCCAGATTACTTATTTTGCTGCATTTTATATACTTGTGCATCATACAAGCATAGGTTGGTTGCTTGGTCATTCTTTTCTTCATCATAGATGACATGTCATGGATGAACAGTTCTGGCCAAGTGACATTTCTCAAAGTTTAATATCTAAACTTTAATTTTAAATATAGAGCAAAACTTTTACTTCAGATCGACACATTTCTGATCTCATATTGTTATCCTCAAGAATGATCAAATGATCAGTCTTCTATATTTCATATGTGATTCCAACTTTGAGCAGCTGATCTTTGGGAATGGAGAGTGCTCTGTGCCCTTCTGTCAGGTTCTTCCTCAAGAAGGTGTAGATGTAGTTGACGGCTATCTTCTTCATGATGGACGACTTGGGCCCCGCCGTCACGTTGGCTTCCCCCATCAGGTACACCACGCCGCGCTCCACCTCCCTGTCGATCAGCTGCTTCTCCTGCTCCACGTCCACCGGCAGCTGGATCGACTGGAAGCTGCTCGCCGCCATCGACGACGACTGGATCATCGCCTCCTCGCTGTGCACGGCGGAGTTCGTTGTTGGCCGCCGATCGTCATTCTCTGGCGGCGGCGGCGGCGGCGGAGCGTCGGACAGAGCGAACGCGCTCTCCTCCTGGATGAACATCTTGAGGCCGTCGGAGAGGAAGGCGGCGAACTCCTTGGGGTCCTCGAGCGTGTCGCTGTAGCCGTACCTGGCAACGCAGCGGAACATCCGGTGGTCCCTCGAGCCGACCTGCCGGAAGAGGAACCTCTCCGCAGCCGCCACGCGAGGGATCGGGAGGTGCTTGATCGACATGAAGATGAAGACGGAGTGCACGGAGGGGATCTTCTTCACCAGCCGCGGGAACAGCGGCGGGATGCCCTGTACGAGCTCCGTGTACAGCAGCCCGACGCCGGGGATCCGCCGCACGTCGTTCTTCTCCAGCAGCGCCGTCAACTCGCCCGTCGGCACGACGTGCTCCAGCTCGTACCAGTACCTCTTCACGTGGACGTAGTGCCACGTCGCCATCAGCGTCATCAGCACCAGCGCGAAGCAGAACGGGAGGTACCCGCCGTCCACGAACTTGGACAGTATCGACGTCAGGTACACCGCCTCCGTGAAGCCGAACACCACGTAGAACAGCAGGATGAAGACGATGTGCTTCTTCCATATCAGCAGCATCACCACTGTCATCAGGTGCGTCGTAATCATAAACGTCGTCACAACACAGATCCCTGCATCAACATCCATATGAACGAACCAATAATCACTTCAACCAAAAGTATTAATCTATCCTTTAAAATCAACAGTTAGGATTAATCTTAGTACTAGAAATAGAATACATTATAACTGGCTCAAAGTTTAATTAAGTTCATAAGAACAGTTGGCTTGTAGTTACCATAGGCGTTGCCGATGCTGGTGGTGGTTCTGAAGGCAATGGTGACGACGATGCTGGCTAAGCCCATCAGGAAGTTGACCTCAGGGATGTACACCTGCCCCTCGTACTCCTTGGAGGTGTGGATCACCCGAACCCTAGGCAAGCATCCGAGAGACAGCGCCTTGGAGAGGATGGCGAACGCGCCGGAGAGCATCGCCTGGCTCGCGATGATGGCCGCCATGATCGCCACGACGAAGGTCGGCCAGAACATCGGCGCTGCATGCATGCATGCATGCATGAGCATGACAGAATCATCAGCCGTGTCGATCAGTTTGATAATCCGGAGATCGAAGAGATCGATCGAAGAACTGCACGTCGTTTTCGTGTACCATACCTGGGATAGATCTGTAGAAGGTATCACCAACATTCTCCGGGAATTTCCTCAGGTACGCAGCCTGCCCGATGTAACATAGCGCCACTGACGGGAACAAGATGCAGTTGAAGCTGATCTGCGACAGAAATGCAAGCTTGTTTCAGGTTGACGTTGAGCTCGAGTGATGAGTGAGTGACTGAACTGACAGCTGATAAGTGTCAGATCAGATATGGCAATATATGCATATACCTGCACGGCCCTGATGTTGAAATGCCCCAGGTCAGCAAACATGCCCTCCGTGCCTGTTGCATTTTGGAATTGCAGTGAGTTGACAGATTTACTTGCTAAAGTTGCATTTTTTTTGATTACCTGTGACACAGAGGATGACACCCCCAAGTGAGACCCAGCCCTGCTTGCCATTCCTTCTGAAGTAAGAGACGATGTACATCGGGTTGAATGCTCGGAGGATGCCGATCTCGTGGACGACGAGGTTGTACAGCCCGATGCCGGCGATGAGGAGGAACCACACGGAGATGATCGGAGCGAAGGTGTAGCCGACCTTGTCTGTCCCGAAACGCTGCACCGAGAAGAGCATGAACAGGATGGCCACCGAGATCAACACGATTTGCGCTGCACCCAAAACGGAACAGAATGTCAGCTTTGATCATTTCGGTGAGCATTCTTGCTTAATTTTTGATCATACTCTGTGTCAAGCTCGGCGCTTTCTCTCTGATCCCACTCACCGCAGAGAGCACTGCAGGCAAGAATAACAGGTTATATTAACAACCAATTTGACTGCAAAAAGTTGGCCGGAGATCTGCTTCCATTAATACCAGAGATCGCCGGCGTCAAGGTGCCATCGCCCATGACCATGGAGGTGCCGAGGATGGTGAGGGTGAAGAGCACGATCTTGGCGGCCCTGCTGTTCTCGAGCTTGTGCTTCAACCACTGCGCCCTCCTCAGCTGCGAGCTGGGAGCTTCGATGCTGTAGTTGGAAACCATGGCGTCCTCCGCCTGCTGGTTCGGGATCATCCTGATCTTGGCGTACCGCGAGATCAGCGAGTAGAGAGCAAACGTGCCACCTATGGACAGATCGAAACGATTCATTGTTCGTTCGTTCGTTCATGCCGCGCGCCGGCCGGAGACCCGGAGTTGATCGGAGAAGAAGGTCGATTTACCGTCGCCGTTGTCGTTGGCGTAGAGGACGATGAAGACGTACTTGAGCATGGGGATGATGATGAGGGTGTAGATGATGAGGGAGAGGACGCCGAGGAGGTCGTCCCTGTCCTTGATCCCGTTGGGGAAGGTACTGGAGTAGACGTAGAGCGGAGACGTGCCAATGTCGCCGTAGATGATGCCGACGCTCTGGAAGGCCAGGTGCAGCGTCCTGACCCAGCTCACCTGCATGCACGCACGCGGTGCGCCGCCCCAAAACGGTCAAACAACTCGCCGTGCACGAAGACGAAGACGAAGACGAAGAGAAGGAACGCGGTATATGTATGTAGCTGATCGATGACGACGCACGCACCTCGGAGCCGTGGTACTTGGCGCCGGAGACCTTCTCGGCGTCCCCGAAGAGCGAGTCGTGCCGCTTCAGCCGGCTCGCCGCCGCCGCCGCCGCCTCTGCGCCGACCGGAGGCGAGTTCTTCTCCACCTCGAGCGACGACATTTCTTGGAATCTCCCGGCAACCTTGGAGTGGCGATGCGGCGGCGCCTGCTACCTCCGCCGGTCAACGGCTCCACTTCCTACGAATTTGGAGAGGAGGTGGTGTGAAATCGAAGCATATCTCACCATCTTATTTATTACTAGTACTACTCTTTATTAAAAAATAGCATGTATTAAAAACTGTATTAATATATAAAATGTCATTTATTTAATAACAGATAAAATCAGCATGCATGAATAAGGAAATCGTTTTGATATTGTATCTAAAGTTCAAAAAAAAGATGTTGTTTTATATTTTTACGTGTATTCTGGACGTTTTTACTCTTAAAATAGTATTCTTGGTAACCAATAGGACGGAAAGAGATTATTGAATCTAGCTGTCATGCATCTTATTTAATATGGGTAAATAGGTAAATATACACACCAATTAAATCTTTCTTGGTATTTGAAATCATGTTCAAAACGTCTTCCTTTTAAAACTCTCACATCTTTGACTCCAATTATACTCTACTACTTATTATGGTAGTTCCATTGTTCCAACTATCATAGCATTAAATAGATGTCACACATGATAAAATACGATGTCATAATATATTAAATAAAAAAAAGATAAATAATATAGGTTTGCACAAGCTTGATGATTTTAATAAGAAACTAATTAATTGGAGTGAACCCACCACACCACAACTCTCTTCAATGAAGTCCAAATGGGGATTTGCTTCCACACAAGTTATATATTTTAAAAGGAAAGGAACAGAAAGATACTCTGTTCCAATAGTACACTCCACACCAACCTTGAGCTTGTTGGTCATGGACAAAATTATAGTCTAATTAACACTCACATGATGTTCATGTTGGGATGTTCCTCAGATACCTTGGGTGATGTACACCTACCTCACTGACTTCCAAATGAGCTGGTGATAATCTAGCTATGTTTAAAGAGAAAAAAGACAAATCACAAAACAAACTTCTCCGGATGGAGTCTTCACTTCAGAAATCCCAACGTGGGACATCTCATCTTACAACTATTGCGTTAGAGCATCTCCAAGAGAGCCATTATCTTTTTGTTTCCTAAAATTTTATATAAGAATTATCGTAAACTCTATTGATTCTTAAAAACCAATTAGTTCACAACGGTATCTCTATAATCTCGATTCCTATATTTTAAAGGGATTAGAATAAGGGTTCCTTTTTTCGAGAGAAATGAGAGGTGATTTAGGGAGTCACTTAGGATAGAGAATCATTTAGGAATACTGTTGCAGCGTGATTTTGTTTCAAAGTACCAAAATTTTATTTTAGGGAGCTAAATAAGAGCATTATTGGAGAATTACTGGAGATGCTCTTAGGAGTAATGAATTATGACTACATACTTGCACATAATGAAATGTTTACTTGGATATCTGAATATAATTAAGATCCTAGGCAATTCTTGGAGTTGATTTGATTATGCAAATTTAATTGCCTCTTCGAGCAATCGTAGCTTTGATTTACAAGTCCGTTTTTTAAGAAAAGATTATTACATAAGACAACAAACTCTAATTTTTTGGAGTGAATTTACATTATTTAAGGAGGGGTATCAAGATTACCATAATAATTTTAGTGTTAATTTTAGTATCCGAGACATCGACGAACACCACGATTAATACTAAAAACTATACCACCATATCTATTGGTGCCTCCTTGAATACCGTAAAATTTCCTAATTCATTATATAATCCGAGAAGTATTATCTGCTAAGAAATGAAGAAAAAAGAATGCAAACTCATACTGCAACCAAAAACCGGAGAGCAAGTGGATTTTTTTTCAGAACGAACTGATCAAGCCATGGAAGAACTAACATAGATCACGAGCTCGCGGTTAAGTTTTCGCACCTAGCCTGCAGCAGATGGCACCTGACGACGGCGCTGATCGAGCCGGCGGCCGGCGGCCGGCGGCCGGACCGGAGGGGAGGCAAGCAGCTGGCACAGGAAGCTAGGTAGCGCTCGCCGTGGGCCGCAGCTGGCTCCTCTCGCTCGTCGGAGACGGAGAAGTGGTTTGCTTAAATAGAGCGGCGTGCCATTAAACAAACGTGGGTTATTCAGTGAAGTGTATTATTGAGTCGTCGCCCGCCAAAGACCTCTTTTTTGTTTCCCCCTTTCTCTAGCTCAATCCTTGGAACAACTTGGCACAAATGTTGAATTTTATCTATACCGCCGACTAAGTATTTGTTCGTTTCAACTTCTTACGGTTAGAGATTCTAAGTAGCTATCTAGTCTGAGGGTCTGTTTAGAGGAACTTTTGGTAGCTAGAGATTCTCAGTAGCTAGTTATTCTGGTAGTATGAGGGTCTGTTTGGGGAACTTTCGGTTGCAAGATTCTCCGTAGCTGGTTATTGTGAATAGCTAGATGGTCTGAGAGCCCGTTAGTTTCAGTTTCTAGTAACTAGTTAGTCTGAGTAGTTGGTGTTTTCCAGCTTCTGAATTCTAGCTCATTTTTAGATTCTGCATCTACTGATTCTCACAATCTGAGTCCAGAATGTGGATCGTTTGTTTCCGCATTAGATTCTAGAAGTAGTTGCAGTTGTCAAAAACTGAAACAAACAAGTCCTGAGTATCTAGCTGACGAAAATATGGAGACACAGGTGTTTCTGAGCTTCTGGATTCTAGTTCATTTCTTACAATTCGAGCTAGACTCTAGACCGTGTGTTTCAACTTTAGATTCTAGAAATAGCCGTAACTTCCATAAACTCCCCAAACAGACCTAGTTCATTTCTAGATTTTGCAGCTACAGATTTTTATAATCCGAGTCTAGAATCTAGACCGTTTGTTTTAACTTCAGATTCTAGAAACAGTCTGCTAGAAGCTAAAATAAATAGACTATAAGTTCCATGTGAAATGCGAAAGAGATGTGAGCACCTTAGAACTGGATGCCAGCAGAACTCCAAAATTCAGCGTGTTCAGGCGAGAGTTGTACTATGATGTATGATGGGTGATCTCAGAAATCATGGAATCACATTCTCGTTACATGGCTTTCGATCAACGCCGATCTTGTATACGTGACATTTTTCTTAAAATAATTTTTTTTGAATAACAACTAGGAGAGGCTCCTACTATAGTTATATATATTCGGGGCAAAGATGCCCACATCTTAAAACAAAGTTGATGACTTTAAAAATTGTGACAACACCGGCTGAACTTCGTTGCATGCTTAACTCCGAAGACTGACTACAGTAGTACAGTGAGCAACTTTTGGTCTTTTCTTCTGTTTTTTAGCCAAGTAACTTCATGTCATTGTTAGTGTTTTTGGTATTTTTATGATTTGATCTTTGCAGCTTACTATATCCAACATCTTGTATTTAGTTTGATGGGTCCCATTCTTGGTGCTGAATCTACAAGTCTCGGTTTGTTTATTGATAATTCGATATATCAGTAATAAAATCACGATATGTTTGACAACCGAGAATCTCGAGCCTCTCTTAACTAAATATCACCATGATCTATGTTACCGATTTTTTTTTGAGACGGAGGGGAGAAATCATACGGAAGAACCATAGCATTTTGCGACCCATTGGTAAATCAACTTTGATTCTCTATAGACCACTAATACAAGACCATTAATACCGTTAAAGCTAAACTGCTTGAAGTCTAGGCAAAAGGGGTACTCTTTCTACAACTATATTAGTATTAGTACCGAAATTCTTTAAACGGGAAATAGTTAATGTAGAATTTATCTGATATAGAACACTCGTATCGATAAAAGGGTTTGAACTATTTACTAGAGGGGCACCCTGCCCTTTTTTATCCTATGCCAAATGGACGACCTATGTATAAAAAAAGTTTTTTTGGGAGACACCCCACCATTTTTTCTCTAAAGAAATAGTGTGTTGCCAAATTAATTTAACATTGTACTTTCAGAAGAATCCATTTGTACAGTGCCATGTTTGTGTGTTTATCCATGGCATGGCAAACAAATGCCATTATTGGACATGACGAATTTATCCCTGAAATTGTGTGGTGTATTTCACCATTGACTTCTCAATAATGCTTATACTAGGTTGTTAGCTCCATTCCCCGAGATCCGAAATTATGGAAGCAAATTGTTCGATTAAACATGAGAACTTTTAGATAGTGTTTGGTTCGGTGGAGTACATATAAGAAGGAACGAGACAACATGGTTCTTAAATATGGAGTGATACACCTGTTTAGTTTGAGGGATGATGTGGTATTAAATGAAAACAAGCAATCCCCAAAAAGAGAATATCCACTCTAGATATTGAACCGAGGGATATTGAACTATGTGGTAAGGGATTTTTTTTACCGAATGACATGATTTTGAATGAAATGCCAATGGAGCTAGACGACCGATGATGAAGTGGCCAGGCAACCGATAGCGTGGTAGCCAACTGGACAGGGGTGGTGGGGCGGGATGGAGCGGGGCATCCATGCGACGGGGGTAGAGTCACGGTAGGGCAGAGCGAAGAGCAGACGGGGGTGATAGCCCGGCAGCTGTCCGACATAGCCAGCGACGTGGTATGGACAATGGAGGTGGCGGCTAGGTGACGGTAGAGCACCTCTCATCCCTTCTCATTCCGCTAACCAAACAAGAGACTAAATCATTGCATACCTCCTCATTTCCAAAACCAAACACATGTTTGAAGCATTTATTCATTCAACCAAATATTTTTATAGAATCACCTTACTTCATCTCATCTCCTACAAATAGAACCATCGCATTCCATTCTTTCTCATCATAGACCGAACCAAATATTACCTTAGAACATTTGATGAAATGAAAAACAAAAATGGACCGATTTGCACATGATAATTTACTTTACTTTAATCTGTATTTATTTTATCAGCAATGCTATTATCTGGATTTTCAAATAATAACAATAATAGTGATGCTACTAAGAGTTGACCTTGCAACTTCTGATTGAGGTTAGCTTTGACCTTGAAATATTAACTATATATGCACCTTGTCAGAAAAAAGTAAATCAAATGATTGATGCTATTTTGTTTATCAGAGAGTGACAAGAAAACCATATCCATGTTTTTCGTCTTTTTATTTCCTAATTCGAGATCAGATGGAATGATTGGGATATGATTTATGTGTCCACAAAAAATTATTATCGTTCTAGCTAATTTCAAAAACAAAATTAAATGCAGTCACTATAATCTCATTAGAACTTCAATTAAATTTCAATTAAATGTGCCGGGGCAATGGGTAACCTCTCGGAATATCCTCGTATCTCTCAACATAAATCATAATGTTGAGACATCTGTCTATAATTAAATTGGAACTGGGCGTACTTTCTCTATCAATATTAGATAGTTTTGTAATTGAATCCACATCTCTCAGAGAATGGGTACTGAGATGTATTATAATTTTTAGTGTTAATTTTGATACATATGGACATCGTAGGTACTTAGTATTAATTTTGGTACCTATGATATCCACGTCTCTCAGAGAATTAGTATGTATCATAATAATTTTTAATGTTAATTTTGATACGTATGGATATCGTAGGTATTTAGTATTAATTTTGGTATCTATGATACCATATGAATTATCTATATTTTTTCATCAGCTTAAGCTTTGGGGTTGAACTAATTAGTGTATGCAAATTAATATGGTATCATAGTTCTCGAGTTCGAATCTTGATGACACATAATTAAATAAAAATTATAGCTTATTTCTTTTCCACTCTTAAGATCTACAGAGTGAATTATCTGTCTTTCCTCGTCAACTTAAGCTTTTATGTTAAACTACTAATTAGTGCATGCAAATTAATATGGTATCATAGTTCTCAAGTTCGAATCTTGATGACACGTAATTAAATAAAAATTATAGCTCACTTCTTTTCCACGCTTGAGATCTACATAATGTGAATTATCTGTCTTTCCTCGTCAACTTAAACTAGTTAGTGCACGCAGCTCAAAATTAATACTAAAATTGTAGTATCTTTCGATACTTTCTCCAAACGGTACAACCCGTCAAAAATGTAAATATCACGTTGTCTATAAAACTACTGCACGGCTCTGTGAAAGGGCATGATGTTGTGAAGTTAGCAAGCGAGCGTACCAAAGCTGACTACCGAAGAAATTCAGAAAAATCCAAGGGTCACGACAAGCTAAGGTGGTCCGGTGTTGTCTCGTGAGAGCAAGAAGGTCAAATGTTTGCTTCTGCCTTACACGTCTTGGTTGCTACATCCGCGCATCGCTGATCACATCTCATCTCGTGTTTGGTTGCGAATGATAAGGATATCCTGGTTTCTGTTAGACTGCCGCCGTGACCCGTCGGACCATTGTTGTCATCCGTCGGATAGCCTCATTGTCGCCACCTCACCCATGACATACGAGCCAGCAAGGTGGGAAGATCCTATTCATTCGTCCTTTTTTGTGATATGAGCTCGTCTCCAATATCGAAGCAATATTTCCTAGTAGAACGACTCTATTCCACTTAATTCCAAACTAAACACCGTAAAAAATAATATTGTCATTTCCCGTCCGACTTCATCTCGTCTCTAGAACTAAACGCCACCTAACAGCGCGGATGATGTTTGTTTCGGTTCCGGAAAATTAAAGATCCTAGCTCAGCATTTGCCAGTGTTGTTAATTCCAGCAGTAAAAGAGGTGCCATGAATTCCAGAGTAGGTAGGGAGAGATTCTGCATGCTTGGAATATGATCTGTTTGATGGCAGCAACAGCACAAATTCACAATGAGACACAGCTACCATAACCTCCCTTGTTCTCCATTTAGGGTGGCACGATTCGACTACTATAACGTGAGGCCCACTTGTCAGTTGTACTAAAATCAACTTGCATCCGTTCATACAACCTCAGACTCAGCATACCAAACAGAAAATCAGCTAACTGTATGGGCTCATATGACCTCAAATACAACCATGCAACTATGGCTCAATATATGTTAGCTGATTTTCTATATATTTTATGGACCGTCTAATCTATTATGATTCAATGTCTCAAATTTGATATCAGTGATCTATTATCTCTTAGAGATAATATGTCATATAACTTTCTTTTAATATGTGTGGGCCGGCCACATACATGCAACAATTAATTACTTCCTTTGTATCCTATAGGGAATTAATTGTTGCATGCACTAGAAAAAAGAAATAATCAACAAATTTTCCATACGAGCAAACACATGCAAATTACTTTTCGTAATCAATCCGCTTAGATCATTTTATTTTAATTAATTGTTTTAAACATACTTACTTCCTTCGGTGTATAAATAATAGTTGTTTTGGCTTTTATTGAGAATGTACAAATATTAGTCATCTCGTCAATCGAGACGTTTGTCACTTTAATTGTCCGCTTCTCTTGAAGTATTTCTGCAATAAAAAACGCAAAAAATGGAGGTTGCCAAATGGGATGTGGTCATGGTCATCGGGAGTTGAACTTAGGTGGCACCACTAAAGTCTAGGCTTCATAACCAATTGAGACAACACTTGTAACTTTTTTAAATATCACCTTGGTATGTGTAATTTTGTCTAAACGACTAATATTTATACACCGGAGGAGGTAATCAATAGTTCAAATTTATTTTAACTATTACCTAAGCACGGTAAATAGACCCATATATAATACAACTCTATGAAATCTCGTTCGATCAACCAAACACACCCTTACCTTTCTAGTTCCCATACAACACCTTCTTCCTCGTTAGGTTTTCGGACACGAAAGTAACCATTCAAATGACTTAACCATTTACGGCTCAAATTTTTTGTGACCGTTTTACTACTTGATACTCGTGTAAATAAACACAAACATGCAAAACTATTCGGGCCTATTTGTTTCAGCTTCTGACAGCTACAACTACTTCTACTAGAATCTGATGCAGAAACAAACGGTTCATATTCTAGACTCATATTGTGAGAATCTATCAGTAGCTACAGAATCTGAAAATGAACTAGAATCCAGAAGCTGGAAAACATCAGCTACTCAGATTAGCTAGCTACCGAGAATCTCTAACTGCTAGAAGCCGAAACAAATAGACCCTTAATTTGCGGTTGTTCGTCTCTCCGTTTTATTTCTTGGCCACGGAGAGCAACATCATATCATATCACCATCAAAATGAGAAAGCATGCCCATGTGAACCCAACAGATTTCCCACCAAGTGGAATGGTCTGTTCACCGTGAACTAGAAAAAGGGTTTCGTCAACTGCTGCACATCCAATAATGAACACAGCTAGCTTCCTCCTTGGTTCCATGCATGCATCCCTCCATGCCGGTTTGTTCCGTGACCCCATCACCTCTCAAATCTATATTTTTAAGGTTCACAAAAATAGACCGTTTTAGGGTTAGTTGTATCTAGAGTTACTCAGAATAAGTCGTTATATATATATATATATATATATATGTTATTATGCATTTTGGACAACTATACTGCTCACGTAGTACTACTTTTTCCTCGTTTTTCATTCTATGTTTACTCTCGTGTTATATTTAATAGGAATAAACATAAAAATTACACACTAATTAATTGCTCCTTATTATCTGAAATCATATCCAAAATGACTTCTTTCTATGAACTGGAGAGAGTACCTATTAAGAAAAAACTTTTAGCCGGGTGACCCATATATATATATATATATATATACATATACGGTGGTGGTTCTACAAGGTGGTCCAGGTGGGCCCTAGACCACCTTGTATTTTGGCCTATAAGACTGCTAATAGTTAAAAACAACCACTTAAATTGTAGTAGTTTTTCATATTATATGTGCTAGTTTATTTTGTTAAATATGTGAAAATACTAGTATATACATATTAAAACAGATGAAAATACTAATTGCGGTATTATTTTGAAGAGTTATTTTTTGTTCCATTATAATTTTTATGCTATCAGTGTGTCACTGACAAATGGGAATCGCCATATTCACTGACAGCGGCATGTAGGTAAGTTTTGAAAATTATAATGGCATGTGAGTAATTTTCCCTTTTCTTAACATGTGATGTAATATAAATTGCACTTCAATTGGCTACACTGATAGCTAGGGTTGTATGCTTTGATTATAAAAAAATGTATGCGCTTATATTCCATTTCTTGTCTATTTGTTTGCACTATGGTAACTATTGAAGTAACTATTATCAATGAAATATATTGGTTTTAATGAGAGGAACTACTTGTGAATTTATGAATTTGGTTTTAGTGGATTTATAAAGTTATGAGATACTATTACTATATTTATGTCATATTTTTTTAAAAAAATCATATTGTATTTTAAATTCACGGTTTTGTAAACGTTTAAAGTGTGAAATAGGAGCACCCAAGGAAAAATTACTGGAGCCGCCGCTGTATATACATGAGCATCTAAATATTCCTCAAATCCATACACATAAGGGTAAAATATACCCATAGACTAAGGGTGCGTTTGGTAGGATTCCAGCTCCAGCTTCTTAATCATGTGAAGCTGGAGTCAAGCCAAACACTTTTTCTGAGAAGTGGATACCGTTGAGAATGCTCCAGAAAAATGAATTGGAGTGGTGGAAAAAGGTCTAACTAGCTTCAAGTATTCTACTCCAGCTTTAATATAGATTTCACGATCGAAGCTCTACCAAACAAGCCCTAACTAATACTCGTAATTACCGCGGACGGTCGCCGGATGCCTATCTGAGTCGCTGAAGTCGCCCGACGCATGAAATCACCGTTGGCCGACTAGAGCACGAAGGCGTGGATCGATCTTTACATCTTTGTAGTTTAGCAAAGCTGCAAAAACGATTGTTGAGGGCGACGGAAAACAACAACTCACATGTAGTTGCACGTACGCACGCGCTTCCCCTTCTTCTCACGAGCGTGTGTAAAGTCAATGTGAGGCCTGCCTTCGTGAAAACTACGGGCGAATTAATTAATGCAATAATTTAATACATCAAAACAAAACGTACAGCTTAAGGCACTGTTCGGATTGTACTCACTCCGATGTACAAATATTAGGTTATTCACAACGAGGGTTTTATGAGGTGTTTTATGATATTAATTACCATGTCATATCAGATTTTTTGCTGACATGACATTCAATTGATAAGGAAAGAGAAGGAAGTAGTGTCATCACCATGACATGGTGCTAACCCGTTTCTAAGACGGATGAAACAAAATGAAACACCCATTGAGAGCCAAATCGTTTCATCAGAGAGGGTATTTCATGAGAGCTAGTTAAATTTAATTACACTGGTTAGCCTAGAAATAGTGAAATGAAACTCTCCACTGAGAGATGATATTTTATTCAGTTGTAAAGCTGATGTGGCATTCTAGGAAATAGTGTTATGAAACACCTTAATCGTTTAAAAAAATTGCACATACCAAGGCAATATTAAATAAAGTTACAAGGGTTGTCTCAATTGTGGTTATGGAGCCTAGACTTTAGTGGTGCCACCCAAGTTCAACTCCCCGCGGTCACATCCCATTTGACAGCCACCATTTTTTGTGTTTTTTATTGCAGAAACGCTTCGGGAAAAGAGGATAATTAAAGTGACAAACGCTTCGATTGACGGGATGACTAATACTTATACACTCTCAATAAAAGCCAAAACGATTATTATTTGTACACCCGAGAGAGTACTTGTTTATTTTTAGAGACTAAAACTTGTTTATCTAATAGGGACTAAAGTTTAGTCTTTTGTTTGGAAATATGAACTAAAGTACTATCAAATGACCATTACCCGTAATCATTGTTACTCTTACTTTTTTCATCCTCCTAAACAGCCATAAATAAGGGTAGATGATGTACATGACACATTTTAGTCCCAATAAACAACCTCTTGGTGACTATGGACTAAACTTTAGTCCTCATAAGCAAGGTTGTGTTTGGGCCATTAGAGATTAAATGCGACTAAACTTTAGTCCCTAAAGAATAATAAGGGTCATCTAAACAAGCCCTAAATTGTTATATATTATAGTAGGTCTACTTGAACAGCTTAAAATAATTTATGTTATCGCTCAGTGCAAAAGCCCATGATTGATTCCGTTTTCATGTAAAAATTAGTTTAGGAATAATTATACATTAAAAAGTAATACAGGTATCAAAATTGGACGGAGGAATTATTCGATAAGTAGACGGATAACTAAGTCTGATTATTAGTTATATTACTAATTATAATTAATACTTAAAATGTATATAACTAGTAGTAATAATAAGCTGACAACGAGTTGTTTTATAGCATGTTTGGTAGAGTTCTGGATCCTGAAATCCATACTGAAATTGGATCCTGAAATCCATACTGAAATTGGAGTGGAGCACTTGAAGCTGACTAAATAAATCCCGCTCCACCACTTCAGTTTATTTTCCTGGAATCCCCTCGAAAAAATGTTTGGCTTGACTCTAACTCCACATGACAAAGAAACTGGAGTTAGAGCTCCGCCAAACGTAAGGACTACTGTGAGAGATCTAGCTGCTAGTAGTAATACAAATTAAAATAACTGGAAACTAAAATACTATAACGAAATTGGGTATATTTAAGTTTTTTTAGGGAATCGAAGTTGCGTGCATCGAAATCTAAGGGCATGTATAACCCTAAGACGGCGGAGCGGTTTTCAAAGTACAAGAGACAACAAAAAAACTGCATGGTACAATCCTAACCCCCTAAATCATAAGAGCATGTCTCTTATATTTTTTTAGTTAACCCCCTATAGACTCAAGAGACCACCTATTAAATGGGTTGTACACGCCCTAAAAACATTTTAGATGAAGTGACATCAAAAGTTGCCTTTAAACCTACAGCGCTCGGTAAACCCGTTGTGCGGAAACAATTGCACGAGGTGATGAACTGATGATTCGTATGCATGATTTCTCAGATCACGAGAGGGACCGACCAACCTTCTGCGAGCCATCGTCCTCGTCTCGATCACCCGCCGAAAGCTTTGACCTTGGATGGAAATGGAATGCACCAGCGAAGAGAGACGTGAACGAATTCTGAAATCAGGGTTTTGTTTGGTTCATCAAAGGATTAATCTAAATTTTAGTGCCTCTTTATTCACTTGATTAATGGGGTGTTTGGTTCTGTCGACTAAAATTTAGTTCGTATCATATCGGATGTTTGGATATCAGTTTAGAGGACTAAACGTGAACTCATTATAAAAACAATTATAGAACCGGAGGATTATTGACGAGACGAATTTAATGAGCATAATTAATCCATGATTAACAAATGTTTAGTGTAACATTACATTGTCAAATCATGGCGTAATTAGGCTCGTTAGATTCGGTTCGCCAATAATCCACCGATTATAAATTGGTTTTATAAATAGTCTAAATTTAATACTTCAAAATAGTATATAAATATTTGATGCGACCAGTGCTAAAATTTAGCCATCAAACTAAACACCTCATGAGATATTGTTTGGTTTATTTATGGAGTAAACAAAATTTTAGTCTCCTTTATTAACTTGACTAAATTTTAGTCTTTTCTTATTTGGTTTTAGTGACTAAATGATATGAACTTGGGTGGCCCGATCTTTCTGTGAGAGGAAGATAAGTTGATTTGGAAGAAGATGACATTGACGATCCGACTACAACTGTACGAGATGTTCGTGTTGCGCCTTAGCGATCGATACACCAAGTCTAAGGATTGTTAATCTTGCTGGGTGATCAACCTTATTCCTACAAGCAATTGAAGAACGAGTAAGAACAAGATAAAGGAACAACTAGTATTGCTAGATATGGAAGATATACAAAAGGTAGTTGGGGTTATGAAACGTGATACCAGCGATCTAACCGATCACGGATTTACACGGACAAGTAGCATTGGCTAAACTTTTATCTAAACAAAACCCAAATTACAATAGTGGTTCAGCTAGTATTAAATAGGAGATGAGCAAGGGAAATTCGGCCAGCAACAAAGATAGGCTAAAAATCTAAATCTAAACTTTCCTAAATTGGTTCGGACTAAAAAAGAAACACGCATTGATTTGGTGATTGCAATCTCCTCGGATATAATCTGGAGGCGTAGTTGGATCTGTTGGAAAGAGGCCATCCCCAACTTTCAAAAAATTCTAAGATCATCCTAGGCTTGAACATACTAGAGATGTGAGCCTAGACACAAATGATATCACTAAACCGACAAAGGTAGAACTAGCTTTCCTCTTTTTTTGTCACAAGTTTCTTTCTTCACTTTTTTCACTATCTTTTTTGGGTGCAGATTTTTTTCTTTTTGAGCACCCTTCGACATTTTTTTTTATTTTTTTCTCTTTTTTTTTCTTATTTTTAAAAGAACAGAAAATGAAAAAGTTTTAATATACACAAAATCTCAATGCAGGGCTTTTCAAATTTGACTTTCTAAATCAGAACGCAAACCAGTGAATCTTAAGATGACTCTAAAAGGAAAATTAACAATCTTGTTGTAATTTTTCTAAAAAGTATAAAAACTCTCCAATCCGAGTTTGCATGTGTGAGATATGATAGTTTTAGTAACACATGCACAACTTGTCTGAATTCTACTCAAATTCCAAAAAAAACAAACCGACTTCAATTTGATTTGAACTCGAAAACTAAGAAATAAAAATACCCTGAACACTTGATAAACAGACCAAAACACGGTGGTAAAAATATGACAAGAACTCGAAACTCTAAACGAACTAAACACTAAAACCAACAACTTCACAAGACGATGCAACCAAAAACTCAAAAAAGTGATACCAAGCAGAACTAGTAAAAGGCTCAAAAAGGTTTGGTTCTCTGGTAAAATATTTTTTTGTGTGGCTTTTTTTGGAATGTAGGAAAAAATGATAACTCAAAATCTCTCACCGATCAACTGTAGCTCTGATTCCACTTGATATGAACTTGGGTGGCCCGATCTTTTGGTGAGAGGAAGATAAGTTGATTTGGAAGAAGATGATATTGATGATCCGACTACAACCGTACGAGACATTCGTGTTGTGCCTTAGCGATCGATACACCAACTCCAAGGGTTATTGATCTTACTGGTGATCAACCTTGTTCCTACAAGCAATCGAAGAACGAGTAAGAAGAAGATAAAAGAGCAACTAGTATTGCTGGATATGAAAGACGCACAAAGGGTAGTTGGGGTTATAAAACGTGAAACCGGCGATCTAACCGATCACAGATTTACACGGACAAGTAGCATTGACTAAACTTTTATCTAAACAAAACCCAAATTACAATTGTGGTTCGACCAAGATTAAATAGGGGACGAGCAAGGGAAATTTGACCAGCAATAAAATGCTAAAAATCTAAATCTAAACTTTCCTAAACTGGTTCAGACTAAAAAAGAAACATGAATTGATTTGGTGATTGCGATCTCCTCGTACGGAATCTGGAGGTGTAGCCGTATCCATTGGAAAGAGGCTATCTCAAGCTTTCCAAAAATTCTAAGATCATCCTAATTGTAGCTTCCATGTAAAAGTTATGCACGTTTGAATTTGGTATTGTCCTTGTAGTCTAAGTCCAAATCCCACATGTGTAGAACTTTATCTCCACTTTTTATTAGCACAAAAATAAAGTATCAAAGTTTCATATTATATTTGGATTGACTTGATTTGATCTCCAATCAACTTCCATGATGTTCCATGCCCTTAATGTGCTCTTAACGTATCCTTGATCCATGAAAGAATTTCTATAATTGAAAACAAAGTCAATTTATGGTGTAGTATTCTTAGCTCAAATATATAAAATGTAAATCTAATATAGAATGAATGAATCTTAGGTTGTTTATTGTAAAGTATAAGCATAGTTATATCCGAGCTAGTGATGTCATCATCACTAAAACTCATTAAAGTAGTTGAAAAATACTAAAATACCCTTAATCAATGCTTGTTGCTGCCTTTTTTCCCACCCCGAGAGGTATTAATGAGGGTAGACCATGTCAATAATTTCTTTTAGTCACTTTTAGCAACCTCATGCATGGTGACTAAAGCCTCCTTGTTTCCCTGGGCTAAAGTTTACCCCTCACTTTAGCCCCTATTTTAGTCCTTGGGGAGCCAAACATTTGGGCTAAAATATGAATGCTAAACTTTAGCTCTCTTCTTTTCTTTAGCCCTCTAAGAAATGCTAAAAGGGGCTAAAGGATACTAAAAGTGATCCTCCTGTATTAATTGATCTTCTTGCACTCAAATATGTTAGTGCTAAAAGAAGGGAAACAGGGGGAGGAGGAGTAAATAAGTTTTTTGTATACCCATGTATTAAAGTCTAGCCCATGCATTCAAATAACAAAATTGACTAAACTTTAGCCCTCTATTTAGAGGCTAATCTTCAACCCTCGAACTAAAGTTTAGCCTAAGAGAAACGAACAATGCCTAAAATGACTAAACTTTAGCCCTTAAAATCCGGTAAGGTGAAACCAAACAGGACATAAGTGTGCTTAGATGAGAATAGTACTATAAAATTTTCGTATCATATCCCTACCGTATGTTTTTCAAATAAAACCGGGCGAATATGTCGTTCGCCTAAAAAAACCATGATATTTTAATCAAAGTCAGACATATGTGTCTTCTTTTAATAAAATTTCCGGATGCTCTTATAATTCTTGCAATTTTTTAACAGCAATAATTGGAGCAGGGTCAGGACTCAGGAGAGAGACCACACTGTACAAAGTAGTCAAGTCAAAAATACTTTTCTTCTGTCTATTAAAATTTGTCAAAAAAACTTCATTTTTATCTACTAACTTGCTACTGGCTTATAAATTTATTTTGTATTTTTTTTTACAATACTAATGTCTCATTAACAAACGAAACTTTTGTTTTTTACTATTAGAAAAAATTTATTAACTATATGTCAGAATTGAAGTTTCTAAGAAACGGCTGGAGTAGTGTCCTATCAAGAGCAGGATGATATTTTTTTAAAAAATATTTTTCTCCCTTTCTATAAAAAAATCTTGTAGGTAAATTTGGTTAAAAAATAATCCATAGTTGCAGTGGCAGCTCCGGTATTATTTCCGTGGGTGTTCCTATTTTATGCCGTTATAAACTCAAAGCACTGTGTGATTTTTTTTCAAAATATGACAAACATATTATTTACATCTCATAATATTATAAATTCACTATAATCAATACTTAAATAAAAAATATAAACGTAATCAACACTTAAATAAAAAATGTAAACTGGATTACCTTTGAGCCACCACTGCCTAGTTGTATGTTGTTTAGGTCAGTGGCTCCTGTGCAACACTAGTCACTCAGTAGGAAGGCAACACATTTTTTAAATAATATTTTTTTGAAAAAAAATCAATTCTGGATAGTCAATTCAAAAAATTACAAAAAACCAACACTGCCCTTATCAAATTTGTTTTGAAATGATATATTTTCTAAAACAAATTTGAAATCTAGTGCATGCTTTTGAAAAATTGCAAAACTAACTTTATGTCGGCATTTCAAGTGTCGATCTAGGGACCTAGGTCCTAGATTGACACTTCATCAGCTGATCTAGGTTGATAGGACGGCTCCATCATTTTGTCGACAGATGAAACGTTGATAGAGCATTAGATCGGCGTTTCATCGGCCGATAGATTGTTGGATCGGTGCTGATCAGATGAGTCTAGCGATTTGGTCGATGTTTGATTCGTCCGATCAACCCGTACAGTCTAGATCGACCGATGAAATACCAATCATGATAGATTGATAGTAGAGTGCTAGATTGTTGTTTTATTGGCCAAAATTTTACAATTTATAAAAAGTATGTACCAACTTTGAAATTTATTTCAAAAAATGTATCATTTAAAAATTTTATGCCCTTGTCGCTACCCTACACTCCAATAACCCAATGCGAAAGCGAACAAAACGGACACAACACTAGGCCGCCTCCTCTCTCTTGCTTGCTCTTCGGTCTTCTCCGCTTCAATCTATTAATCCATCGTTAGCACATTTTTATCGTACCACACTGTTAAATCAAGATCTAATTATGTATAGATTCATCTCACGAATTCACCATGTGATGATTCTACAATTAGTTTATAATTACCTTACGTTTAGTCTTTCTAATTAGCGTCCGGACGTCCGTCCGATGTGACGTAGGCTAAACTTTAGCTCGTGGATGCCAAACGGGACCTAAGTTACGGCTACTTATATCACTAACATTAATTTAATAACACTTAATAAACAATGTGAGATTAGACAAAATACATGCATCGAAATTTCGAGGCACCTGAGGAAGACCGGCAGCACATGAAGCACGCACAGATGGCGACCGATCGATCTGTAAAAATAGTTTTACAGATCTGACATATATCTAATCTAAGACATATAAAGTCAAGTCTGCGTGATATCTATTAGATATACTGATGGACAGTTTGAAAACGATAGATAGATGGAATATGATAAACGGTTTGATTATTTGATCTAAAATTCTAAGAATCACGGGGAAATCCAAATTCACCGAGGGGGCGTTTAGTTGTTTGTATTGGTCTAGTGTCTAATCTGGTATGTTTATTTAGTTGTCTGCACCGGTTTAACTTGGTCAAAGTAAAATGGTGTTTGGTCCGCATGTGGATACATTGCGTGAGATAAAAATCAATACATAATGGGTTAATTTTTTCCGTGCCATTACAATTTTCACGGTTTGCCAATATACCATCGGTCTGTCACTGACAGATGGGGGCCACCACAGTCACTGACAGTGGCATATAGGCAATTTCTGAAAATTATAATGGCATGTGAGTAATTTTCCCATACATAATTAATCATCGTGGTGTTTATTACGTGCAACTATTTTGCTATAATCGTTATTCTATATAATAGTCCTTAATATTATTTAAAATATCTTATTATCATTTAATATGTATTAATCATGTAATAACAACATCATTAGTTACTTAAGTGCTCGTATCTAGCAAGCCAGGTTAGACAAAAACAGATATGAATCACCTTTTACACCCGGTAAGTCACGTTGAACGACTCATGCAGCAACCAAACAAACAAATCTTACATCACGTGAGCCTGACTGAACCTCGTATAGGTAACCAAACACCCCCTAAGTGCCGGCAGCGGTGGGATGCTATTGCCCATGTGTTTCAACTGGCTATAGCGCACGTTTTCTTTTATTTTCTACCACTCTAGTTTAACTTGACACTTAAACGACTAGACGATTGTAATCTGACCGATTATATCCACCGATACACAACAAAATCAGATTCGTAAAAGCAAAAAATCATTAAAAACTCACTCTGATAGTAGCCCACCCGTGCGTGCTGTGAACACTTTCCGATTTTTTTTAAATAATACATTTTTATTTAAAATTTTAAATCTGATATTCCGATTTTAGAATTTGTAAAAATAGCCTTATATCAATAATTAGTCTGTCGATCAGCCCTAAATCGACAGATAGTATGCTGATCTAGGCCGATCGACCTAGATCAGCTGACACTACTAGGCTTTTGTCGGTGTTTAATATGACAATTTAGGTTGATTCTATCGTGATCGGTATACCATCCATCGACCCAGATCGATTTAGCCTAGATCAACATACCATCCGCCGATCTAGCCCGATCTATACCCTTCATCGGCCGACAAAAACTAGAATCTGCTGATTTAGGCGGATAGACCTAGATCGACAGACGATCTACCAATCTAGGGTGGATCATCCTAGATCAACATACCATAGTCCGATAGAAGGCTAATTTTGCAAATTCCGAAATCCGTATACAAGATTTGAAATTTTAAATAAAAAATATATTATCTTTCTAAAAAAATCCCAGCGATAGTTTATGAGAGATCGATGGGCCAGTAAATGGGCCTTCCCAAACGTGACGCCCTGAGTTGGCCCACTCTGTGGGCCCGGCTGCGATAGGTGAACACCAAATCAAATAACCCTCGTGCTAATTTCACATTTTCAACGGCACATTAATTTCTACCTCCACAATACTGTAAGGCCTGAGGGTTTCGTAACACCGTTTCTTAAAAGTGCATATCAGCTTTGCAACTAAATGAAATACTCTCTTAATGGAGAGTTTCATTTTACTATTTACTAGGCTAACCAGTGTAATTAAATGCAACTAGCTCTCATAAAATATTTTTTCTCTAATGAAACGATTTGGCTTTCAGTGGACATTTCGTTTCGTTTCATCCATCTTGGAAATGGGTTAGCACCATGTCATGGTGATGACACTACTTCCTTCTCTTTCCTCATTAATTGAATGTCACGTCAGCAAAAAATCTGATGTGCCATGGTAATTAATACCATGAAACCCCATTGTGAATAGCCTAATAAAACAAAAGCATTGTAGAATTTTTTTTAAAATAAAATGATTCATCTAGACATCGAACAATGTTTCAACACTTTGAAAAATAGTTCATCACTTTAGTAAAAAAATATTTCAAATAGATACAACATTTAACATTTAACGATGCTGATTATAACAACAACAAATCATCGTATGCAACACCAATATTTTATGTGTTGCATATAGTGATTTATTGGTGTCGCAAATAATATTTTAAAAAATTCGTTTCACACGACACCTCACCCCTCGAGGGTACGTGTGTGTGAATCAAGCTTATTAATTCCGTTCCGGTATTGATCGGAATGACCGATATGTACCATTCTGTTACTTAAACCAGTACGTATTAAGTGACATACCGTTTCAACTTCCATACCGATCAATACTGGCCATTCCAATCAATACCGTCCGGTACCAATACATACCAGTCAATCCAGTCAAAATTGCATTTGATTTTTTAATACGTGTTACATATTACTTATATTAAGATATATATTATATTGATATTTAAGTTATACACTATATTTAAAGATAACAATGTATTAAAATATATCATATTTAATTATATTAATATATATTTTAAATATGTTTATATTATTTTATTAGACCCAAAACGTTACACCAATATCGTTTGGTACCGAAACATTTTGTTCTAAGAGCCAAACCGAAATGATCGTCGGGACGGAATTAACAAGCCTAGTGTGAATGACATTGGTGGGTCCTAGAGAACTCCGCGACTGATTTTGAAAAATTATTTCACAAGGCACTCCTTAAGTTTTTTTTTAAAAAACATGGAGCAACACCATGGATTATGATTTTTTTGGATCTAAAAACGTGGAGTAAAATATATTTTGACAATAAAAAAATAAAAACACTCATATAACATCTCGTTGACAAATAAAACGAAAAGTTTTCACGATGAAAAGTAAAAAAAAACCAGCAAACCCAATAAAAAAAGGTTCAATAAAAAAGCAAACCTAGGTAGTAAAAAACACCAAAAAGGCCCAAGCAACGTCTAATGATTTCTTATATAATCTCTTATATAAATTATTTTGAATTTATATATAAAATTTTAAAAAATATTCGAAACGATTTGTGAGTTATTTATTCACAAGAGATATAACATTTATTGAAAAAACATTAATAAGAGATAAAAATATACAAAAAAAATCTAAAACAGCCTATATATTTACAAAAATTTACAGATTATAAATCATTTTATATAAAACAAAAGCAAAGCAAAGAAAAAAAACCAGCACCGCTCTTGTCACTATGGAGTAATTTGACAAAATACCACAGTAAATAACGGGCTTCGCTGATTTGCTACTTGAAACATGGACTTCAACAAATCGCCACTCCAAAAATTGCCACATTTATTTTCATACCATTTTGATAAAAATTGATAAATTTTTCACGTAAAATGACAATTTTGCTCTTCTCATTCTCTTCTTTGTGGTGTGTCGACGAACCCCCTTAATTCCGTGCTCATTTTAAAAAAAGAACGAGAAAGGAAAAATGATCATTTTACATAAAAAATTTTAACAAATTTTATCAAAATGATATAAAAATCAAGATGATAATCAACAAAACTCATTATTTAAAGTGACATTTTATCAAATATCTCGTGGCTACACTACCCTACACTCCAACAACCCAAAGCGAAAGCGAACAAAACAGACGCAACACTAACGCTGCCTCCTCTCTCTTGCTTGCTCTTCTCCGCTTCTTCCCACACGGCAAAAAAAAAAAATCCTCCCTTTTCTTTTCCGCCTCCATGTAATCCACGCCACTGCCGATTGCTGCTTCTTCGACGCAATCCCGGCGGCGGGGCGGGGCGGGGCGGGGTTCTTAGATGGACTCCAGGCTCGACTAGGACTGGGAAAGAGGGGGCTTGCGAAGGGCGCGCTTGGTCGCTAGGGTTCTTGGCCCGGGCTTCTCATGGTGCTGCGCTGCTTCGTTTGGCCGTACGGCGGCCAGCGTGCTTCCTTCTGCGGCAGCTTCACCGGGTAGGTCGGAAAGGATCGATCTTGGGTGGGGCTTTGCCCGAAAAGCGGGATTTTTTCGCTGCGTAACGCTGAATTTTTCCTTTTTTTGCTGGTGCGTGTGTGTGGCGCAGGTGGACGGAGTACCCCATGGGGCTCGTCGGGGCCGAGTTCCAGGTGGTGTTCGATCTCCCCCCTGGAGTTTATCAGGTGCGCTACCTGAATTGCTCGGATTGGGCTCGTTCTTTGCTTCGATTGTGTGATTATGTCATGTTTCTTTACACTGCCTGTAGGCGTTCTAGACGTTCTAGTTCTTGATCGGCATGTCTGTTGGAGCTTTCTATCACTGTTTTAGATTGCTAGATAGGATCATTTTATGCGTGAGAGCTTAGCATACCAATTTTGTTTGGCATCCTGATGTGCCTGTTTTGTCGGAAGCGCATTTGGGCGGCAATGCATCCAAGGTTAGTTGGTAGTTGCAGATTATGGCCAATGAAATATTATGGCACAATGCATTGGATCTTAAATGCGCAGCGGAACTGTTGTTCCTTGGGCAGATAGGATAAGCTGTGGTTGGGTTAGCGGGATGAGCTATTTTATGCATAGCAGCAGTGCCCACTGACCTGTGTGCCTTGTCGATCTTACTGACAGCCAACACAAACTGGTGCTCTGGCACGAAATGTGCTTAGTAGTTAGTAATTCTACTTCAGGTGCTGGGAGTCAGTGAGTGTTGCCTATTGAGGTTTTTGTGGCACTTAGCTCCTTACTGCCTGTTTTTTCATTGAATGTGTTTCATTGTACCCACCATATGAAAATCCCTAGTTAGATTCAGAGACAGGTACAAATATTTTAACATGGTTGATGTCTTATTAAGTAAAATATCTAGTCAATTTCTTATCATTGTATGCCCTGTGCACTAATAGCTTGTAGAAAACCATGTATGATGTAGTACAAGAAAGTTGGATACACGGGGTATGCTACAATTTTATCATGATACTCCCACAGCTAGCTATGCTTTATTTCTTGATTGATATGTTGGAATTCATTATGGAGCGTCATGCAAATAAAGAACAATATCTGAGACTTGAGGGGAAGAAAGTCCTCCCCATTTGAATATTGGAAAGTTGAACTTTTTGAGAAAGAGAAAAGTATACACTTGGGTTGACTGCTTGTTTTGACTGCACCATCATTAGCTTTCACATATGTAGCTTTGCAGTTTGACTTATATGATAACCATAAAATTCAAATCGTGTAGCTTTTGCAGACTGGAGTTTGTCCTATTTCATAAACATAAAAGTCTCGTGTATATTGTGAATTTAGTCGTATGAAGAATAGTCGTTAGGGTTATACAATTTTTGTACATCTCAGGCATGTCTAGCATGTGGGGACCAGGTTTCTCTCCTCTTTGTCCGTAGTTCCAGACTAGGATCTGTGGACATTACATAATGGCTGTTGTAGATTTGAATGTCCATACAGTTGCAGCATCAAAGTGGCCCTCTAATGTCATCATACAGTGTGATGGAAACACTTAGGTACAAACACTTGTATGTTAGGTTCCCATGTTTCCAGTTATTTGCATTTTCTAGAATTTATTTATTATACCTTTTTTCATGGAAGCAAATAAATATCTGCATTCATAAGAGTTTTTTTTCTGGACGTCACATATTCTTTATCCTTCCTTTCAATTACTTTCTTATGTATCAGTCCCTTGTTTTGATGTATTCTTTCATGGTCGTCCAAATTCTTATCTAGCAATCAATATTCAATAGTGTTAGATCTTCTGCATAATCATGTTGGATTTTGTATTTTGGATGCTTTTCTAAGTAGGCTATGTATATTTGGAAATGTAGCCAAGTATGATGTTCCTGGTTTCCTGCTAGGTCACTGCTATATTACAATCCACTTCCAAGTAATTGTTGGTTACACACTCACACCATGCATTTCTATAGAGAGCACTCACTTGTTGACATTCTTTTTCTTACTGTCACTATGTGATTGATTGTTCTGTCATTAGGATGACAAACAACATGAACACTTCTAGTATTGGACAATTTGCAAATAATCAATTCCTTCTATGGTTTTTCTGTACTAGTGTCCTGCTATTTGCATACAATTTTGTCATGCCCAGTTTTTTTGTTGCTTTTGTATATACTGATGTGTTCTTTTGGTGCGATTTTTTAGTACCGATTTTTGGTTGATGGTGTTTGGAGATGCGATGAGGCGAAACCTTGTGTACGAGACAAATATGGGGTGATCAGCAATGAAGTTCTTGTGGATAATACACATCCAGTTGTGCAGCCAAAACCTTCTTCCACCAGAGTAATGAGTATGGATGAGGGTACTGTATTGACAACAGTATGTACCAAAGTTTCACATTGTAATTTGTGTTTAGTATGGTACCTAATAATTAATAGGCTAATATGTACTGTTGCTATATATCTCCTAACAGATGCCCCCAGACCAGTTAACTCAAAGCTCCGGCGTGCAGATAGCAATTTTCCGCCATCGAGTTTCTGTGATATTATTACATAATACCATATATGATGTCGTTCCTGTTTCTAGCAAGGTCAGATTCTTCTTTTGTAGTTAACACTTTGTTTTACCATGCGATTAATGTAGTTAACACTTTGTTTTGCCATGCGATTAATGTAGTTAACACTTTGTTTTGCCATGCGATTAATGTAGTTAACACTTTGTTTTGCCATGCGATTAATGTAGTTAACACTTTGATTTACCATGCGATTAATGTAGTTAACACTTTCTTTTAGACCATATGAATTATAATATTTGGTCTATCCATTTCAGATAGCAGTTTTGGATGCTCGTCTTCCTGTCAAGCAAGCCTTTAAAATCATGCATGATGAGGTATGTGTTTGCACTACTATGCATTAGTTTTTTTCATCTTTTTACCGCTTCTTGCTTGTTTACTCTGATTTAAATTTGCCATGTTTGATCATCATGTTATTTGAATGATTGCAATATTTGTTTATCTGTTAGGAGCAACTGTTTTTTCTTCTACATTTTAGAGTTGAACAAGCACTTTTAGCAGATGGATATCATTATCTTTGCCTATAGTAACTGACATCCTTGTTTCCATTTAGAAAAAAACACAAAAAGCAAAATAAGCAAAATTTCCAATTAAGGCTCTATTTTTCTGGTAAATTAGTCCTTGACATATCCATGTATGGTAGATAGTCCAACATTTTATTATTTCTTCTGGGATTATATACTGTAAGAATATCTTGCAATTTCCCTTCTCTTGTTTTAGGGCCTTTCTTTGGTTCCTCTTTGGGATGATCATCAGCAAACCATAACAGGCATGCTAACTGCATCTGATTTTGTATTGATTTTGCGAAAGGTGAGATTGAATTGTTGTATGCCTCCTTCTCTCAAGCATTTTACTTGATTACCAATTGTTGGGTTTGCAGTTGCAGAGAAACATTCGAGTTCTTGGCCATGAGGAGCTTGAAATGCATTCAGTTTCTGCTTGGAAAGAAGCAAAACTGCAGTTTTATGGGAGAACTGATGTTGCTGCAATTAAGAGAAGGCCATTAATTCATGTATATGGCATATATTTCCCAGATATTGTCCATTTATCCATTTGTCCATTTAATCTGCTATTTAAATAGTAATTTGGTCAACACAGATATTATAAAAACAAATGGTGTCAGGTGCAAGCGGGCTGGGCCTAGGCTGTTGGGCCCAATCACGTGAACAATACTGTGCGGGTAATGTTCACACTATAGTACCCATGTGGGTACTGTTCATCAGGCAGCCCATAATTAGTTAGGATTCTAATCGTATTAGTCTAGGTTAGATAGAGTTAGGTTAGTTTACTTTTCCAATTGCAGTTAGAGTCGGTTTATCGGAGACCTCTGCCCTATATAAAGAGGTCCATAGCTTGTAATTAGGTAGTTAAGAAATAAATCAATTTAGTCTTTACCCTAGTCTTTGCCGCACAACACCTGGCGCCAACCCCTTGGCCTGGGCCATTTGCTGTTGCCGATTTATTGTTTATCTACCGCGTAATCTATCATGACGTCAGGGATATAAGGGATAATACACCCTTGTCCGCCCGTCAGCCACCACACGTTCACCTACACAATGCTTGTGACAACTTGGTATTAGAGACCACTCTCCTTAGGTGCTCTCGCTACCCACCGGCAATGGCTTCTGACGGTTCAGCCGCTACGTCACCACCGGACCATGATGTCATCAAGGAGCTTTTTCAAGGCATCCATGATCTCCGCTGTGACTTGAATGCACTTTGGGAGTCAACCGATTGACGATTTGAGGAAGTCCATTGTCGACAGGATCAGGACCCAAGCGAGGTACTGCCAGTCGGGACCTCACGCAATGGTAGCCTGCCTCACCGCTAGACACCGCCTCTTCCCACTGACCAGCACCAATAGCGGCCATTGCCTCTTCACACCGACCCCTACAAGCCGGCACCCTCTCACGCCGACCCTTACAGGTCGGCGTCCCTCCACGCTGACCCCTACAGACCTGCGTCCATCCATGTCAATCTACCGCCTTATGGACCACCACTAACCAACGCTATCCCCCCAGTCGAACAACACCAGTATTGCCAGGCCACTGGCTCGGCCCTGCGATACCACAAGATGGATTTTTAGACATTTGATGGAACAATAGATTTGTTACCTTGTCTAAATTGCTGCGACCAATTCTTCCATGGGAAACATACGTCGGAGGATGACAAGGTTTGGCTTGCATCATTTCGCCTCCTGGACGACGCTCAACTATGGTACTATCGCTATGAATGGGACAACAGTCCTCCATCTTGGCCTCGCTTCGTCGCCCTCATCAACACCAGGTTCATACCGCCAATACGCTCCAATCCATTGGGGAGCGTGCCATGTTGACACGTTTTGACTCCGTCGACGAATTCTGCTAGCAGTTCTTGCGGCTCGCCTGCCAGGATGACTTGCTCATCGAGCGACAACATATTCGTTCGTTCACCCATGCCTTACAGGAACCACTAGAGACTGACGTGGAGCTCTGGAATCTGGAGTCACTTGAATCCACCATTAGCCACACACAAGCATATGAGCGTCGAATGACCACTCATCCACAACCAACATCAAGCGTCTTTGACATGTCATCGATATCCGACCAGCCCCAATGTAGGTCCCTCTCTCCGGTCGAGATGCAGTCACATTGTGAGCAGGGACTTTGTTTCAATTGCGACGAGAAGTTCGCCCTCGGGCACAACCGACAGTGCAAGCGCCTCTTCGTCATGGAGTTCGACTCAGGAAGCAATGTCGTATTGTTCGACAACAATCTAGATAACCCGACCATCTCCCTATCGACCTTGACCATCACCACACCACGCACGGAACAAACCATTATGGTATGTGCTACAATCGATACCACTCCTCTCGTGGCCTTACTGGACCCAGGATCGGCGCATAACTTCACCACAGACTCCATGGTGAAATGCACAAGCCTCGTCGTCACACCAAGATCTGAAATCTATGTCATGGTTCCCACTGGTGAACGGGTGACGAGCTCGAGCCTCTACTGACGTCCACTTCAGCGTCAACAACGACGAATCTGTCATCGACTACTTGGTCCTTCCTTTGGATGGCTACAACCTCATCTCGACGCACAGTGGCTGGGGTCACTTGGCCCTCTCGTCTGGGACTTTCGCCGATTGACGATGGACTTCGTCAACTCAGGCCGGTCACATGGCAAGGCTGACCAGATCACTTGGCGCTGCTGCACATACTTGCTAGCAACACTGACGATCTACCACTGTTGTCCTCGATGACTTCACCGATATCTTTCAGGAGCCGGTAGCTGACACATCATGGGTCTTCCACAATGAATTTTCTTAGTGATTTACTGCTTCCCAGCTCGAGGACGAGCTTCTTTTCGACGGTGGGGGAGATGTTAGGTGCAAGCGGGTTGGGCCTGGGCTGCCGGGCCCAATCACATAAACAACACTGCGTGGGTACTGTTCACGCGACTGTTCACCAGGCAGCCTATAGTTAGTTAGGATTCCAATCGTATTAGTCTAGGTTAGCTGGAGTTAGGTTAGTTTACTTTTTCCAATTGCAGTTAGAGTCGGTTTATCCTTGTCCTAGAAATAAGGGGACCTCTGCCCTCTATAAAGAGGTCCATAGCTTGTAATTAGGTAGTCAAGAAATAAATCAGTTTAGTCTTTATCGTAGTCTATGCTGGATAACACTTGGCACCAACCCCTTGGCCTGCGCCATCTTCATGTCAGCCACTGTTACGCCCTCCGCTCTCTTCTGCACTTTCAACTACACAATGGCCATGACAGAAGGATACTATAAAAGCAGGATTAAATGGATCTTAGTAAATTTTTCCATCGTATTTTACTCAAAATGTATGTGACAACTGACAATGATGAGTGAAGTGGTATTCTGGATCAAGGCTAACATATGAATAACTCATGTGTTTTACTTTTGATATGTGATTCTGTTATAATTACCTACTCTGCAGATTGAGTGCTGTACATTTCATCGTTAAGATAATTAGATCCATTCAAATAAACAAAAGTTCTGTTTGGATGTGGGGGATTGAGCCTTGGCTTATCCAAACAGACTGTAGCAGTGTTTTTTGAAGGAGAATGGAATAGAATGGAATTTGATGAGCCATGATTAGGTACATATATAGAGGCAAGGGGATAACTACTTTATAACTGAATTACTAGTCTAGAAGATAACCCCTTGCCAAGGATATAACAGGAGGGAATGACCTGGCCGAACAGGAGGGAATGGCCTGGCCGAACCCAACCTATAACAGAATATGCTAACACGCCCCCGCAGTCTGAACGTCGGTGCTTAGCCACGGACATTCAGGCTGGACCGAAATTCAGTAAAAACCGAAGAGGGCAGCCCTTTGGTGAAGACGTCGGCGAACTGAGATGTCGTGGGGACATGAAGGACCCGAACGGCACCCATGGCCACCTTCTCACGGACGAAGTGAAGATCGATCTCGATATGCTTCGTTCGCTGATGCTGGACTGGATTAGAAGACATGTAGACCGCGCTAATGTTGTCGCAGTAGACAAGAGTGGCGCGGTGAAGCGGAGTATGAAGCTCATGAAGAAGCTGGCGAAGCCAGGAAGCCTCAGCGACGCCATTGGCCATGGCACGATATTCCGCTTCAGCACTGGAGCGGGAGACGGTGTTCTGCCGTTTAGACGACCAAGAAACCAGGTTGTCGCCAAGAAACACAGCGTAGCCCGAAGTGGACTTGCGAGTGTCTGGACAACCGGCCCAGTCAGCATCAGTATAGACCACCAAGTCATCCAGCGTCGATGGCCGAAGAAGAAGCCCCAGATGTAAAGTACCCCGAATGTACCGAAGAATGCGCTTGAGAGCAGCAAGGTGAGCCTCTCGAGGATCATGCATGTGGAGACAGACCTGCTGTACGGCATAGGAGATGTCTGGTCGCGTAAAAGTCAGATACTGCAGGGCACCAGCAAGGCTGCGGTAATCTGAAGGATTGGCGACTGGAGTCCCAGAGTCGGCAGAAACTTTGGGGTTAGTGTCGACTGGCGTATTGCAAGGTTTGCACTCTGTCATGCCTGCTCGGTCCAGGATGTCAAGCATGTACTGTCGCTGAGAGAGAATCATACCATCATCACTGCGCTGAACCTGCATCCCCAGGAAATGGTGGAGCTCACCCAGATCCTTCATGGCAAATTCTTGCTGAAGAGCTGAGATAATTTGCCGTAGGAGCTGTGCTGAGGAAGCGGTGAGAACGATGTCATCCAACAAGAGAATGCGCCACTGGGACCTGCAGAGGGTAAAGTTGTTCGGCCAGGCCATTCCCTCCTGTTATATTCTTGGCAAGGGGTTATCTTCTAGACTAGTAATTCAGTTATAAAGTAGTTATCCCCTTGCCTCTGTATATGTACCTAATCATGGCTCATCAAATTCCATTCTATTCCATTCTCCTTCATGGTATCAGGAGACCGAGTTCCCCCTTCCTCTCCACCTTCCGCTGCTCCCTGATCGAGGCAAGGAACCCTGTTCTTCCCTGCCTTCGGCACAGGGAACCTCTTCCTCCCTCCCTTCGGCTACCCTCTCTGCTCAGCATGGCCGGGTCTCCCCCCACCTCTGTCGTCGACCCTGCAGACCTCGTTCATCGCAACGACAACGATGAGCCAAGGCGTCTCGCTGACACCTGCATGGCTGCCCGTGAGGCTGCCCTTGCAGAAGCACAGGCCGCTGAAGAAGCTGCTGCTGCCTCTTCCGATCGCGACGCTGCCACCGAGCGCATCCGTGCTGCTCTAGCACGAGCAGCCAAAGCTCGGGCCGACGCTGCCGCTGCAGCTGACCCCATCGCGCCTCCTCCAGGGGACGGCCTGGACGTCTCCAACGCCATGGCCCTCCACGAAGCAGCCGCTATCCTCAACCTCCACGCTCAGGCGGTCTCCGTTCAGAACGCCCGCAGCCTGGTTCCCATCACCCTTGACACAGCCGACAACTACTCAAGATGGCGCGAACAATTCCTCCTCGCCGTCACAAAGTATTCGCTGCAAGATCATATCTTTAGCGACCACGCTACCTCGGCCCTGCCTGATTGGATGCGGATGAACGCCGTGGTGAAATCTTGGCTCTACAGCACGACTTCTTCTGATCTTGCTGAGGCCGTCATTGACCACCGCGCCACCGCCCGAGAAGCTTGGCTTGCCATCGAGGGTCACTTTCTTGGGAATCAGGAGACCCGCGCCCTACACCTTGACGCCAAGTTTCGTGCCTTCGCGCAAGGGGATCTTTCCATCACCGAGTACTGCAAGCGTTTCAAGAAGATGGCCGACGATCTTGGCGATCTTGGCGAACATGTGACCGACCGCACCTTGGTCCTCAATGTTATTCGCGGGCCCAACGAACGCTACAAAGACATCGGTGTTCACCTTCGGCGCGGGCGTCCCTTTCCCTCCTTTGCTGCTGTTCGAAATGAGCTTCTCCTTGAGGAGATTAATATGGTTCAGCACCCCGCTGCCCCCCCACTGCCTTCGTCGCTGTTCCCTCTGCACCCCAGCAGTCCGCACCAATTGAAGGCAGCACACCTCGAACCGGCGCCCCAAAACAGAACAAGAAAAAGAAACAGAAGGGACGCAATTCTTCAGGTGGCCCTCCTGCCCCAGTCGGCAGCAGCCCCTCCCCCAATCCTGGATCCACAACCGGGCCCAACGGGACGTGGCCCTCCTACAATCCGTGGACAGGGTCCATCCAGATGTGGCCCGGCCCACGGACTCCTCCCCTGGCCCAGCTTCCTCAAGACCGGATGGGTCCCCAACAGCAGCAAGCAATGCTTGCATTCCAGGGGCCCCAACAGTTTTCACAGATGGCTCAACAAAATCCTCATCAACCGCTATTTTTTCCTCCCTACGGGACCCCTGCAGGACCTCTGTTGCAGCCACAACAACAAGCCTTGCCACCCTGGACCCCCCAAGCACCGCAACAGCCCATGACAGGAGCTCCGGCTTGGGACCAGAGCTCCCTCGCCTCCACTTTCAGCACCATGACTCTCACCCCTCCGGTGAATAACGACTGGTATTTTGATACTGGTGCTTCCTCCCACATGACATCCCATGACGGTACCCTCTCTCACTATTTGGTTCCACGGTATCCCTCTCCCACTTCTATTGTTGTCGGTAATGGTTCACTCCTCCCAGTCGCCGTGACCGGGACGACATATTTTGGCCACCTTACTTTAAATAATGTTCTTGTCTCGCCACAGCTCATTAAGAATCTTATTTCTGTTCGCCAATTTACTATCGATAATAATTGTTCTGTGGAATTTGACCCTTATGGTTGCTCTGTGAAGGATCTTCTCACGGGGACCGTGACCATCAGGTGCAATAGCTCCGGACCACTTTACCCTCTGCAGGTCCCAGTGGCGCATTCTCTTGTTGCAGGCTCCACACCAGCTTCACTTTGGCACCGACGTCTTGGTCACCCTGGTCGCGAAGCTCTGATACCATGAAGGAGAATGGAATAGAATGGAATTTGATGAGCCATGATTAGGTACATATATAGAGGCAAGGGGATAACTACTTTATATCTGAATTACTAGTCTAGAAGATAACCCCTTGCCAAGGATATAACAGGAGGGAATGGCCTGGCCGAACAGGAGGGAATGGCCTGGCCGAACCCAACCTATAACAGAATATGCTAACATTTTTTAATCTTTGTATTAATAGCAGTTCAACACTGATAGGGTCATCTCATCATTTCAATTCTTTTAACTTTTTTTTTGTAACTGATTGGATATTTTTTTTCCTCTTATGTTTGTTCAGGTTAAATATTCAGATAACATAATGGATGTGGCATTGGCTATAATCAGAAATGAAATATCTTCAGTTCCTATCTTAAAGTCATCCTTGCCGGATTCATCAGGGATGCCTTTAGTTGGTCTTGCAACCCTTCCAGGGATTGTGAAATGTATGGCATCATTTGTAATAATACTATGACAACTCATTCTCACAGTTAATTTGATGTATGTCTCAAATTGAGCTGACCTTTATCTTAATGGTGTATACAGTTCTTTGCTCAAAGCTCCAAGAACAACCTGAAGGTTGCTCGTTTCTGCAAACCCAGATTGTCAGTATGCCTATTGGTACATGGTCACCGCATACTGGCAAGGCAAGTAACAGACAACTTAAAACTTTGCGACCAAGCACTCCTCTAAATTCCTGCCTGGATTTACTTCTTGAAGGTAACGTGTAATTGATATTTCAAATGCATATAATTATACTATTTTGTATTTTCCAACTGGCTTTAAGAACATTGAACATATAATGGTGGCATGGTAATGGTCAGCCATAGAATCAGTTAACATATATGATTAGTTCTTCTTGGATGATGCACACCATTTTGTTCTCAATATCCAAGACATGAAATGAATTAGCTTACATGACACCTAGATGCTTGGTAGGGTCATGCCCTGTAGTACAATCATCTCATCTTTTACAGTCCAAACTGAGAAACTTGGACAGTCATGTTTATAATTATTATGTGTTATGCGACAACAGGGATTTTAGGAGTAATTACTATGTATTTTCTAAAAAATCTGCCTATTATAGTGACCTAAGGGCCTATTTATAGTCCTAGGATTTAGCCATAGAATTATACATTAATACCCCTATTTACATAGATAGTTATACGTGTACTTATGACTTTTTAGTACACCATGGGTGTCACGGGTGTTATGCAGTGGGATGTTGGGTAGAGAGTGAAGGGCGTAGCCGTGGCTGATGGGAGGATGAGGGCGTGTTGTCCCTTGACTCCCTAATGCCGTGATGGCTGCGCGGTAGATAGAACAGTAGGCCGGCAACAACAAATGGCGTAGGCCAAAGGCCGACGCTAGGAGCTGTGTGGCAAGGCTAGCCGACTAGGGTTTGAGGATCAAACTGGTTTATTTCTTGACTCATTGGTTTACAATCTGCTGGCCCCTTTATATAGAGGAGGGGTTGCCCTATCTTTAGAAACTAGAATAATATAGGGAAATAGATCTAGCAGCAAATAGGGAAACTATATCCATGGAAATAATTCTAGCATTAAGGAAACAATAGATCTCCTGCTAATCGTGATCCTCATCTGATCCTAACTAATCCTTGGTTGCCACGTGAACAATACCCACGCATGTACCATCGCCTAGCCCTCCCATTCCTGACAATGGGCCTATGGGTCACCATTGCCTAAATGGGCCTAGCCATTTGGGCCATAGGCTCAGACCTTGCTATCTTACACTATAGATTGTTTTGTTATGATCACTTGTGCTTCTTGGCTTGCTCAATACATGTTGGTGTTGAGCTCACGCCTTTGTCAATGGTTCTTGCCACTTATCGTGGTCTTCATCACTATCCTTAGTCTTTACCATCGCCGCATGCTAGGATCTATCACTATTTGTGTTCTTCTCCACCAGTTGGAGTCTTCACCGCCATCTTTAGTCTTCGCCGCCTATCGGGGTCTTTGCCACCTTTTAGGGTCTTCTCCACTTTGGTGGGGCTTCACCACTATTTGTGGTCTTTGTCAATGTTCATGGCTAGTCGAAGGGGTCTGTGACCTACCTTTAACAAGCCTCTCATGTGTAAGGGTGAGTGAGCTTGACTGAGACCATGGAAAAAACTGTTCTATAGGTCCTCTTCATCGTCCCATTCAGTTGAGCATACTAAAAAAATTCTCAAGATATGTGAGTATAGGTATTATGATTAATATTTAGTTGACATTGATGGGCTCCGATAGTGTGCATGGAAGCGGTTCAACCATCTTTAGCTTGGACTTCGACGGTCCAACTGAAGACTTGGTGTCGCCTTTCTTTGAGGGCATCTTTGTAGATAAATAGTTAGTCTTCTATCTTTGGCAATCTTGCTAGCGAAGCAGGATCAAAGATGGGCGAAGGCAAAAGTAGAAATGATGATGTTATCTGAAAGCATAAGCGCTAGAAACAAATGCAGACATATGGGCAAGTGAGCACACCACATGGTCTTATATATGCGCTAGCCCTCCAACCATAGCTAATCAGGCACTGACACATGCCCACATGGAAATCGAAGCAACGACACCCCACCGACATAGTGACAAGTGAACCAAAAAAAGCCCACAACAACGCCGCTATTTGATGTGGTCCAATTCATAATTTTGGCCCACTCGACTAAATATTAATCGCAATATCTATACTCACATATCATGAGAAGGCTACAAATAGTGGTAAAGACCACATATAGTGGCGAAGACCCCGATAGGTGGTGGAGACCATAGATTGTGGTAAAGATTTTAGCAGTGGTAAAGACCACAGATGGTGGTGAAGATCAAGGATAGTGGTGAAGACACTAATAGGAGGCAAGGACCATTGATGAAAGCATGATCCCATACTTATCAAGGCATCGCTACAACATCGCTTAGGCGTCGCTTTAACGATAAGGCGGTCGGCGGGGGTAAGGCGTCCCGACGCCTTACCTCCAAGGTGCTCGTCAGGCACACAGAGGGCCGGGGGTGGCGCAGATCCGGCACAGGGAGGCTAGATCTGGCGCGGAGCGGTGCGCAGTGAGGCCGGGCATGGTGTACATCGGGCGCGGCGAGGTCATGTGTGGCGCGGAGGGCGGGAGCGGCTGGACGAGAGCACAGAGAGCTCCTATGCGTGGCGCACGACGAGGTCCTGTGGGCGGCGCACGATGAGGCCCTGTGCAGCGTGGAGAGGCCGGGTGCGAGCTTCGCGCGGCGAGGCCCTGTGCAGAGCAGAAGAGAGGGGAGAGGAGGGGAAGAGAGGAAGAAGCGGCGGCTGGTAGGAGAGGATGAAAAAAGCCTGGGGATGGGAGGGAAGTTAGGGTTTAGAGATGAAAAATAATCTAATGGGCCTTAAGTGGGAGGGAAGTTAGGGTTTAGAGATGAAAAATAATCCAATGGGCCTTAAGTGGGCTGCTGGATCAAAATTGTATAAATTAATAATTAAATTGAACTCTAAATATATCATTAAATATAATTTTAAATGTATTATTATAATTTTAATTATGTATATTTAAATTTATAAGACATATAAAGTGAAAATATTGCAATTTGATAGTATATTACTATTTTTATATTGCTATCTTGCTATTCCTGTTTAAAATTTATTACTTATATATCAATATTTTTTTCTAAATCATGTATTTTCTGTGGGCGTAAGGCGTCGCCTCGGCTTACGCCTGACCGCTTAGGTGGTAAGGCGGTACTCCACTGCCTCACCTCGCCTTAGCGCCTTAATAACTATGCATGACCCCTTGACACAAATAGGCATAGAGCTAACCAAATAGTATAAGTGATCATAGCAAAGCAATCTATAGTTCAAGATAGCAAGGTTCGTGCCATAAGCCTAGCCATCTATGCTCATTTAGGCATATATGGCCATTAGGCATTGTGTCCCGTAGGCCCATGCTGTAAAGACATAAGTACTACTATAATTGTCTTTGTAAATAGTGGTATTGATGTAAAATCCTATGGCTAAATCTTAGGGCCTGTTTGTTTTAGCTTCAACTAGCGATTCTCAGTAGCTAGCTAGTTTGAGGAGTTGGTGTTTTCCAAAGTCTGCATATCGTTAAGACAGAAAACCAGGGCATAGTTCTGGCATAATAACTTAGGAATGCTTGCTACTTATTGTACATGCAAGAGCACCTTTTGTTGTGATGAGCAAGAATACTTTTTGCTCCCTCCATCTCAAAAAGACATTACTCCCTTTAACTTTATCTCAAAAGACTTTATTTTACCTCCCTACCCTTGGTTGATAAATCAAGAAGTTTATTCCTTTAATACCTCTTCCCTACCTCTTATCATCACTTTGCAATTTCTTATTAATAAGGAGCATTGTGGTCTTTTACTCTCACTGCTAATTTATCAACTTTATATAAAAAATAAAGTCTTTGCGGGAAAACGGGAGTATGTGACAAGCACTAGGTTATTGACTTGAAACTCTAGGTTCTTGAATAGTATAAAGCTGTGATTGGAGCTAAACTCTTACCAGGCACACAAGAATGTGGGTTAGCACATTTTTCCCACGATTACTTAACTTGAATACTTGATATCCCTAATATTTAGAAATAATATGTTAAATCCTTTTAACTATTATATTGCCTCGCTTCTTTTCCCACCACCAGATAGATTAAGCTCAATTCCTATAGTTGATGACAACGGAGCTCTCCTTGATGTCTACTCACTCAGGTTTGTATACATTACCATTTTATTTTTCCATGCTGGTACTCTGCTTTATTCTTTCATATTGATAGAACCAAACCGATTGACCTTTGTTCAGTGATGTGTTCACTGGGGTGAACACATGATGTGTCTTTATGTGATAACATCATGTTTATTAGTTTGGAAGATCATTTTCGGTTGCTCACTGGACTTAATTTAGTCCATTTGTTTCCAGTGATATCATGGCTCTGGCTAAGAATGATGTCTACACACGCATTGAGCTTGAACAAGTGACTGTGAAGCATGTAAGTCCCTCTTTTATATTGTACTTATCATCTTCTCTGCGGTGTATATAAATACGGAGACCTGCCTATTTCATTTTGACGATCATGGAATATATGCGGAGACTTTTGAAATTGGAAATCTTTTTTATGCCAAAAAGTGTAACTGGATTTCCTGCTGGAAGTTGGCCTGTTTTTGCCTCAAAAGGCTTGATTTTAGTTTTGCAATTGCCATTTTATGTCCTGTTATCAAATCTGAAAGAAATACAAAAAATCAATCTACCTGGCCAGTCTTGCATCGAATTCGGCAAGGTCAACATCAATACTCCACTTGATAAAGCAACATCTGAATTGCTCTCCAAATATGTTGTGTGCTGTGATGCACCACACTTGTTATTTGCTATTTTTTGCGTTTCTGCGCGAATCGCGTTTGGATATAACATGCTTGGATAATAACCATCACTCAATCTTCCACACTTCAGGCCTTGGAGCTGCAATACCAGGTGAATGGCCCAAGACAGTGTCATACCTGTTTGAGCTCTAGTACCTTCATTGAGGTCTTGGAGCAATTGTCTGTTCCAGGTACTTGTTTATGCAGTACACATGCATTGTCATTTATGAGATCATAATGACACATTTTTACCGAAACCGACAACGAAAACGTTTATCTGTAATTTAAATTGAACCTGAGTTATGGCATTGTCTTTGCAGGGGTGCGGCGGCTAGTCATTGTTGAATCCAGGAGCAGAATTGTTCAAGGAATAATCTCATTGAGGGATGCATTTACATTTCTCATTGGATAACATACATGAAAATCTTGTATTTGATTGGGACATAATAAAAAAAGGAAAATGTTATTTCAGCAGATGTGTTTTGAGTTATCATATCTTGCTTTCTCTTTACTTTGTGACTTGAAAGGTTGTGAACTATACCAAACTGAATGGGAGCTACATAATTTCTTTTTTTTTTCACTACCATTTTATGTTCATGTCTTTATGACATGCTTAGATTGAACTGATGATCTGCAAGCAACAAACCAAATAGGTTCCAACTTATGAAACCATTGCAATTCTGCCAATGGAGATTTTATTTTAGCTATAATTAATGCTAAGAAACCATTTCAGTAAGCATATTTGGGATGGCCATAAGTGGGTTAACATGTTAATCCATTTATGAACTATTTAGGTGGATAATCCGTGAGTTGACCCGCTTAATTGGCATGTAATAAGTAGATTTGCGAGTTAATCTACTAAAGTGGCACCTTACCAATTTAATAAATGCATTCAGTACTCAGCCATCAACTTACGGTCCGTTTAGTTGGACAGCGAAACTGGATAAAATATGTAAAATATAGTTTTTTTTGGATTTGACTTTAGTTTGATGGAAAGAATCATCCGATTTTTTTGTTTGGTTAACGGATGAACACGATTAGAGCAACCATAATATGTAAAATAAGGGGTGTTTAAGTGAATCTTTTTGCTTCAGAGCATGTTTGGTTGCTACCCATTATTTGCCAACAAAAGTTGTCACACTTGTCTAAGGTGAGGTTATCAAATTCTTTGCCATACTTTCGCAAGCCTAAGAGAATATTGTCACACTTTTTTAAGTTATTGACATGTGGAACCAAAGAGATTCTTGTGACAATTTGTGACAATAACCAATGCAGTCAAACTTGTCTAACCTGGTGTGACAAAGTGTGGTTGGGAACCAAATAACCCCTTAGTACTAATTCCATACATTAAGAAGGTAGTGTTAAATAAGGTATGTATTCTAAGTATGTATACTAGTCATTCGAATTAAATAATACTATTTTTAAGTTTGCTAGTTGTCCATTGGGTAAAGAATGCATTATTTTTTATTTTTTTTATTTTGTTAAAAGTCTTACATCTAGTATTATACATTATAACATTTTTCTAAGAAACAATTTTGTCACATATCAATGTAATACTAGTTCTATAGTTTCTCACATTGTGGATGCTCTCATGACCTGTTTGGGAGAGCTTCTGATAGCTACAACAACTTCTAAAACCTGAAGCTGAAACAAACGGTCCAGATTTTGGATCAGATTGTGAGAATCAGTAGTTATCGAATTTAGAAATGAATTAAAATCTAGAAGCTAGAAAACACCGACCATCATTTTCATGAGCTAGATTCACATGCCTGCCGTGCCGTCGCGTCGAAGAGAAACGTACGTGCGTGCAGGACGACGACGAGCGATGCCGCCGGGAAGGAAGACGACGGGACACGCACCGCGCCTGAAACGCTGAGACCGACCTGCTCGTTCTTCCGTCCGTCCTCCCCCCCTCTCTCTCTCTCATCTGACATCTATCTCTCGCCGCCGTGTGTCTCCTCCGTGAACGTAACGTCCGATCCGATCCTTGGCTTAGGCTCCAAACTACCACAGCAGCGACGAAAACGTTGAGCCGTGGAGCTGGAGAAGTGGAGATCGATGTGATCCGGCACCAAATCTGTCAGTGACGACGACGACGACGACGACGACGACGTGGTGGATTCTCTCTTTCTTCGTGGCGCCGGGTTTCAACCGGCATTGAATAATCCCAACCGTCCAGACGTGATCGTGCCACCAAATAAACCGGAGCCCCGCCCAATTGGCGCCACAAAATGTTTTTTTTTAACTTTTTAGAGCGTCTAAAAGAACTCTCTTTATTAGAGCATCTCCGAGAGTGATTTTAAAAATTGATTCCCTATATAATTTTTTGGATTCATTTTTAAGGATACAAATAGTTTAAATATGTTTCTCTTTAATAGAGTCCCTAAATTAGAGTACGTGAGTATGTTCTCTACAAGTAGGGAATACAATGATTAATTTTGAGGATCCTTTATTTTTGAGAGTCATTTAGAGTATCTATTGGAGGGGATTTTTTAATTTTAATCCTAAAAAATTAGAGAAGAAAACTCTTTAGAGCTTCTGTTGGAGATGCTCTTAGATTTTAAAGATTATAATTAAAAAAACTAGCTCCGATTGATATTCTAAAAGACCCAAAAAATAAAGTGCTTCTTAAATCTTTGTGTATCCTCTCTTATAGGGAGTGTTTCTCATTTTCTATTCAGCTCTGGTCATACAAGAGATACAAATAAAAAAAATGATATATTTAATAAGTAGACTCCACTTATCGATGATACAAAAGTAAAATATAGAAAATATAATATTAGAAGTATGTTGGAGAGTAATAAGATTTAGATATTAATTTTTTAGAAGGACTCTCTATATGAGATTTTAGAGAACAAAAAATATGAACTCTCTTTACGGACAGTCTTATAGCATTTAAAATGACATGTAAAAACTCACTCACAATATTATCATATATAAAGTTTTTTGGTTTTTTATAATAAGATTTAATATCTAAACCTTTCTAAATAAGTTTTTTCTAGTAAAATTCAATCGCTAAATCCTTTTAAAGATTCTCGATACCCTATTTTATATTTTACTTTTATATCATTAATACATAGATGCTATTTAACGTGTCTTAACTCTCCGTTTTTTTCTATTTCTTATATTATCGACGTGTGAGACTAGGACGAATAGAGAATTATAGCCGCTTCATAAAAATAGAAATGATGATCGATGAAAGAAGGTTCTAGGGATCTATAAATTAAAATTGGAAACAAAAGTTATAGAAAAGATATGTTACACCTAAAATCCATAATAATAGTGATAGAAAGTAATATTGGTATATCTTAGAGATGATCTTATAACTCATACAGTGCTTCACATTGCAAGATTTCACACACACACACACACACACACACACACACACACACACACATATATATATATATATATAGCCTCTCTAGCTCTCACTCAGTCTCCAGGATCTGCCTTTTTCTCTTCCAAGATCTGACTGCATTTTGGAGCTGCAAAGGTGACATGTCAAGTCATATATTTCTACTTCTTTTTCTTTTATTTTTCTCTGTCTTTTGCAGGAGCAAGCTAGGCACCACTCGGCAAACCCCCCTGTTCCCGTAGTGAGAGAAGAAGAAGATCAAGAACAACATGTCATATCTTGCTTTAATATGATCCTGCTGTGTTCATTTGGAGTTTCACAAGCTACTGATCATTCGTTCTTTTATCCTTGGAAAGTAGAATTCAGATCTTTTTGTAGAGAAAATGGATATTTTATTTTAGAAACAATTTTGGTAATCTTCACGTGCCTGGAATTCTTGTGTAATTTTTTAGGATTCGTGCTATAAAATTCTGTGGTCAAAGTTATATATCATTTTGCTTTTTTATTTTTTTAAAAATACTTTTTACATGAGGAAACCAGCATTAAAGAAAAAATTGAGCATATACCTTTTATTTAGATAGAAATTGAGGATTTATCTTCCTATTCCACATATCATTGACCCGAGTGAATTTCACGTGTCATTGAGACATAGAGGGTAAATCTTCAATTTCTATCTATATAAAAGATATATGATCAATTTTTGAAATACGAATTAAATCAAATTAGAGATTTAGGGTGTGTTTGGTAGGGCTGTAGCTCCAGCTTCTTTATTCTGTGAAGCTTGAACCAAGTCAAACACTTTTCCTGGAGGAGTGGATTCTGCTGAGAGCGCTCCAAAAAAATAAACTGGAGTGGTAGAGTAAGATCTAGCTAGCTTCAAGTACTCCACACCAACTTCAGTGTATTTCAAGATTTAGAACTCTACCACTTATTCGAAAAGTAGTTTAATATGGAGTACCTCGCGTGCATGAACATCACTAGCTCATTCACATTCTTTCTCGTCGATCAGATGCCTACACTGATCATCACCGTGGATCTGCACTGCTGCCGCTGCAGCACCAAGATCCAGAAGATCCTCGGCTGCATGCAAGGTGAGGACCTCCTCCTTCCTCCTCGAGTCGTCGTCGTCGTCGTCTTCTTCCTGAGCTCGGTTTGATGCTGCTAGCTGCATGGCTAACGTACGTACGCGAAATTGTTTTGTCAGAGCGACGCGAGTTCGCCATCGAGAAGGTCGTGTACGAGAAGAACAAGGTGATCGTGACCGGCACGTTCGACGCCGAGAAGCTATGCTGCAAGCTCTGGTGCAAGGCCGGCAAGTTCATCGTAAACATCGAGATCGTCAAGCCGCCGCCGCCCGAGAAGAAGGAAGATAAGAAGGAAGAGAAGAAGCCCGAGCCCAAGCAGGAATGCAAAATTAATATATCGTGTCCGTATCCGTGCCCGCAACAGTGTTGTCCGCCATGGCCGCCGTGTGGATGTGCCACCTCGCACTGTGAGCCGCCGGCGCCGAAGCCACCTGCACATACGCCGGCGCACGCGAAACCGTCCACCTGCGGGGGCCCGACGTGGCCGTCGTGCCAATGTTCCACGCCCTGCCCACCGTACCCGCCGACGACGATGCCGTACCCATATATGTCCGTCTGCGACGACAGCCCAGTCTACGGCCCCTGCGCCGTCATGTAGCCCTAGTTCGTCGTGACGCGCCGAGAGCTAGCTAGCTAGCTAGCTCTCAGGCAGGTCGGGCGCGCTGCTGCACGGCGTCCTAGCTGCCGGAATCAAACCGCCGTAAAAAACTCCACGCATGCAGCCGGTGCCCGGTAGGAGCTCTTCGCCGGCTCGCCGCGCGCGCGGACTCGACGGCGTCGCTGGTTCCGGCATGGCGTGTTTGTACTTTGTACGCATAAGTTACCGTGCTTTGTATAATTCCATAAGATACCTTGTTGCTCACACTTTGTGTCGATTGCTTCACATGTAAAGTGATCAGTAAATAATTGAATGATATAAGTTGCTGAATTTTGTTTCCAAGCATGTCATGTCAATTTACAGTTTGGGCAAACATGACCCGACGGATAATTTTGAAACCGGCTCCCCCGATGTCGGGGGATCCGATTGTCCTATGCAATCGCAATTCACGTTGTTCAATGCAGATCTGACGGTGCGTAGCTCACTCCGCACTCTCCGCAGTCCACACTGTGGAGGTGAACCCCATCACCTTTGAACCACTACAAGAAAATAATAAATTTCCATCGGTTTTTTTAACTTCCGTCGGCATTTTCGAAAGCCGACGAAAGTTAATTAACTTTCGTCGGCTGCTGAACCAACGAAAGTTAACTTAACTTCCGTCGGCTATCGGAAATGCTGACGGAAGTTAAAGGGGAAATTTTCCCCGCGTGGATACAGGCTTAACTTCTGTCGGTCAGGGATAAAACTAACGGAAGTTCTGGTCGACGAAAGTTAAGCGCCCCCCTTTCTCCCGCGCGCGTACAGGTAAACCTAGTTTCCCTTTACCGTGTCTCCCTCCCACGCGTCAGCCTGCCGCCGCCTCCCTCCGCCACACTCCCAAGCGCTGCCCTCCTCCTGCCGCCGCCCGCCACCCGCCTACCGCCGCCGACCGCCGCCGCTAGCAGGCCACCTCTCGCCGTCCACCGCTTCCCGCCAACCGCCGCCGCCCGGATCCCGCCACCGGTGAGTTAATTTCACTCGCATAATGAATTGCATGTTTTGTTGGCTGTTTTCTTGTAGGGAACCCCCTCCGACACCTGTCGGATCGAAATCCGACGATGCGGAGGGGACGACTGCCCCGAGGATCTCGTTCGGATAATTTTAGCAAACTCTTGCATAAATATTTCAAGAACTGTTCACTTGATGTCTGGTGGGGCATGCATGATTTCAGAAGAACATATGCTCTCACAGATGATTTCCTCTCCTCCATTCCATCGCCTCCCTTTCTCCCCCTGACTCTCCTCTCCTGCTCATTGCCAACATTTCAGCATTGAGATGAGGTGAGCTCAATATGAATCCCTAGTTAAACTTCCCTTAGCTTGATTATTTTTCTATTGTACTTGATATTGAAAGGTGGAATTCTTGTGTTCTAAATGACCTAACTTTATTGAGAGTGAAACTAACAAAGCAAGATGCTTTATTGATAGTAAAATAGGCTGTTTCAATCCTGTCCATTTGCATGATGTTTGTGTTTGCATATGGCTTATTAACAGTTTGAAGGTGCAAGTTTATCAATTCCGGTTTGGTAATAGTCGGAATGACCGGTGTGTACCATTTCACCTTTCAACACATTAAATAATGTATTGTTTTGGTTTTAAAACCAGCTAATATAATCTCGGTCCCATATTAGATAATACCGGTCAATACCGGTTCCATACTGGCTAATTTGGTCGGTACCATCAATACCGGTCAATATTTTATTGTGATTTTTTTAAGATTTATGCTACATATTACTTATATTAAGCTATGTATTTGCACAAACATTCTTTCATAGTTTTGCCGATTTTTGTTTTCAGATGGTCGATAGAATGATTGATTGATTGATCATTTCGTAGAATTCTTTTGGTTAGCTAAATCAAAATTCCTTTGGCCAAGCTCAGCTTTCTAGAGTGTGGTCCAATGGACACTATCAAGTGTATATCAACCATCAAGTGGTGTGTCCTGATGATGTGATTAGATTTAGGGTATGTTTGTTTTTAGTTTTCTGACAGCTGCAACTATTTTCTAGAATCTGATGCGGAAATAAACGGCTCAGATTCTGGACTCAGATTGTGAGAAACAGTAGCTGTAGAATCTGAAAATGAACTAGAATCCAGAAGCTGGAAAACACCGGCTACTGAGACTATCTAGCTATTGAAAATGTTTAACTGTTAGAAGCTGAAACAAACATAACCTTAGACCGGTACGTGCTGTTGGATTTTTGGACAGTACTGGTCCTGCGTAGTTGACCTGAGGCACATATTTGATCTATACAATTCAACGGTTCAGATTTGATATCAGCGACCGATTACACCTTCTAAAGGTAATCGATTATATAATATTCCTTTAATACGTGTGGACATATATATATATATATATATGCAACAATCAATTTTTTCTTTGTATGCTAGCATATTAATTATTACATATACTCCAAAAAAATAATCACCAAATGGCGCTCTTAAATTTTGTAAATCATTCGATCTATACTATTTAATGGCTTAGATTTGATATCAATGACCCATTACTTTCGAAAGATAATAGATTATATAGCATTCCTTTAATACGTGTGGACTCGCGTCGTATATATGCAACAATCGATTCATTTCTTTGTATGCTAACATATTAATTATTGCATGTACTTAAAAAAACAATCAACAATTGTTTCATGCAGATTGTTTTCCATAATTAAGCTACTTAGCGAATGTTATTCTTAATTATTTTTTAAACATGATTAATCAACAACGTAGATTAGTTTTAGCAGAAATTGTTGTTAGCAGTGACTGACGTAAGCACTCCGGTTGGTCGTTAGAAGACACCAACATTTAATAATGGGGAAAATGCATATTGAATAAATCAGTTAGTGATGAGGATACTCCATTTTTATACTGTATCTAAGGTTCAATCATTAAAAATTATGCCATGAAAATCTAACGTCATTATAGCTTTTTGTTTTTTTCTAATTAGTAAAGACCATTTGGTTCTTTAGTCTAAAAGTTTAGTCCCGCCACATCGGATGTTTGGATGCTATTTTGAAGTATTAAATATAGATTGTGTATAAAACATATTCATAATCGGTGGGTTATTCACGAGATGAATCTAACGAGCCTAATTACGTCATGATTTGACAATGTGATGCTACAGTAAATATTTACTAATCATGGATTAATTAAGCTTAATAAATTCCTCTCACGAATAATCCCCCGATTCTGCAATTATTTTTATAATTAATTCACGCTTCGAATTAATGTCCAAGCACCCGATACGACACGTGCTAAACTTTATATAAACTTTCTATGAAACCAAACACCCTACTACTAAGATTGTAACAAAAATCCTCTGCATATAAAGTCATCGATTGTTGGGAAGCTGAGCTTTCTTTGTTCGTAGCTCGCGGTCACCTCGTTTTCACACATTTTCCAATCCGACCATGACTCAACACCAAATTCATCAATCGACGTCGACGACGCGTGTGCTTGTCAGTTTTGCTGTAAACAATCATAATTTAAGATTTTATCCGTGCTGTGATTACTTTATAATTCAGTAAAAAATCGTTTTGTAAATGATTTTAGATACTAAGAAGTTATTAATTAATATGTATTTTTTCTGTTTACCCATATTAAATACAATATAATAGTAAAGATAGCGCTGAAAACGAAAGAGAAATAGTAGTAGGGTATAATCGTCCAAAATAAAGAATAAAATGTAAAACGATTTGTTTATGTAACTCTTGATAGAAATCTAAAATGACTTGTTTTATTGTACTGGAGGGAGTATACAACTGGACAAAACTATTTTTCAATTAGATAAATACTTATTAAATTTATGTATAACTTTGTTACATAGACACTTAGGTGGTGTTTGGTTGGTTCAAGGTAATGTAAACATTAATGTAATTGGGATAACAATGTAATAGATTACTGAATTTGTTTGGTTAATAAGTATAACACAATCTGTTTACATTACAGTGTTTGGTTGATAAGTGTAACATATTCTGTTTACATCACAGTGTTTTGTTGATAATGTATCAAATAAAAATGGATTTTTGTAACACCTCCAGGATTTCTTGCTTGAGATTTACATCGTGGATGAATCTTGAGAAAGTTACTTGAAAATACCATTAATAATTTTGTTCAAAATGTACAAATTTGATACATTATTTTCAAGCAAAAACATCTTCAAAATTAAACATCTCCATAACAACATCATTCATAATAAAAATATCTCCAAAAATTAAACAACTGCATAACAACATCATCTGTAACAAAAATATCTCTAAAAATTAAACATCTTCATAACAATATCATCCATAACAAAAATATCTCCAAAACTAGACATCTCCATAACAACATCAACATAACAAAAATATCTCCAAAATTAAACATCTCCATAACAACATCATCCATAATAAAATTATGTTCAAAATTAAAAATCATCCATAACAAAAACATATCCAAAATTAAACATCTTCATAACAAACATCATCCATAACAAAAATATCTTCAAAGTTAAACATCACCCATAACAAAAATATCTTCAAAGTTAAACATCATCCATAACACCATCCATACTCAACATAGAAAACTAGTTATAATTTCTTTTCATATTCCTCATCTTCTTTCAAATCATTATTATTGCCAACACTTGTCTTCTTCTTAGTCTTCCTCCTCACCCTACCCGTCCATCAACTTTTCTTTGCTTCATCTAGTAATTTTAGGATATAAACTTGTCAACAAGCAATTATTTGCAACAATATTAAATAATATCTACAAACTTACTAGCGAGCATTTTTAGTATGTATTCCCTTCTTAGAGAGCCAGGAAGCGCTAAAAACATACACATCTGATCTAGCACTTTCACAAATACCGATGCAACATTGACAACTTCGGTGACAATAAACCAAGGTTTCACAAATAATAGCTATTATCCTATTTCTAGCAACCACATTTCTCCTTCGTGTTTTCATAGTTAACGAAAGACGAGCCAAATAATCTACAAAAATAGTTAAGGAAAATTTAAAGCTACTAGAAAATTTGTAATAAATGATAAAGTACAAAATAATATGCTCATAAACAATTAAAACTTTCTACTTTAAATTGTGAAACTCAATCAATCAATAGCATAACAATCTTATCATGTTTGTAATAGCTTTAAATTAGCACATGTAAACTAGATGAAGAAATCTCTCATAATAAATCAACAAATATTGATTTATCATGTTTGTTTTTCAATGCTTTGTCTGACATATGTTTATGTAAAACAGTAAAAGCTCTTCACACAAGAAACAATGGGATTAAGAATGATCTTTTACCTTCACTACAAGGAGTTAATTTGGCGAGGGAACAAGGTGGCGGACGGATCCCTTAGTTTTTCTTCAAACAAACTACAATCGTAGAAAAAATCTTTATAAACTATTTTTCTACTAAACGATTGGGAAGGCAATAGACAGACAGTGGTTTATCAACTGGTGAGGTAAATGTGAATGAAACAATATCAGTGCTAATTTTCTTCTTGTTTGTGGAATAAGGTGATTGCTCATCTATTACAATATTGTGCCGAACATTTCTTCTGTATACCTCGGGAGGAGGAGGCACGCGTGGAGCCGTCGGCCATCAGGGCGCACGCGGGAGCCGTCGGGCGGAGGCGGAGGCGGCAATATGTGCGAGCCGCGACGCTTGGGAGGAGGGGCGGCGACACACTGAAGCCAGAGAAAAGAGAAGGCACGGTAACAGTAACGATGTTCTTCCGATTTGAGCTGTAATTCTATTCCCTTAGGCCTAGTATTGATTTCCTTTACTTTGATTACAGCCCAGCCTAAACAAACACAAATAATGTTTTTCCTTTGCGCTGTGATCTGTTACAGATTAAAAATGGCCCAACCAAACAACTTCTTATAGCGTTCACTTTGTTACATGCATCATCATCCATCATCCCCTTGTTCTATCTCCTATACTATTCGATCTCATCAAGTCGTGCATCAAGCACACAACTACTCTATATCTATTTCATTAGTCTACTGTTCAGATTCATTGTACTATAAATATTAAATTCAGCATTAGATTTTTATATTACGAGACGAATAGAGTACAATACTTAGAATTAACTGTATTTAACGTGGAACGATGATGACTCATATTGTGTTAGTTTAACCGTCCAAATCCAATTCACACGCAATGGACGCTCGTTTTTGGAAACAACGGGAGGTTCACATTATTCCTCTATCTGTGTGAAACACTCACAAATACAAATTCACATTATTCCACAAATTGAATCTCAGTTTTTTTGCCCGCCAGATTTTTTTCATAATGGGGCCGTAAAAAAACTCATTTCAGAGAAAAAGGTAGAAGGGATCAAAACGATGCTAAACAATGCAAATTATATAATTGGCAAATTACTCAAACAATTGGATCATCGTGTTTTTTTAAATACTATATTTTTTATTCAAAATTTCAATTTTGGTACGTGGCTTTCAGAATTTGTAAAAATGTCATTCTATCTATTTTTGGTGCACCGATTTAGGCCAATCGGCCTAGATCGGACGGTGACCACTCTCTCTCGCAGTGCTCCATCCGGCGATATAGGACGGTTGGCACTAGATCGATAGACAATATACCGATCTTGCAGCAACTGGCCTAGATTATATAGTCACCACTATCACTTGTGTGATCTACGTTCGATCCTCTCAAAAGATGGCATTTTTTAAGCTTTAAGGTGTGGCTGGGAATAAAAAGTCGGAAAAAAACCCCTCAACAACAAGGATCGAACCTAGGTTGCTAGGGTCTTAAGCGGATGTGCTCACTGCTACACTACACTAACTATTATATTAGAATAACTTGAGATAAATAATAAATCTAATCATCCACCGACCTAGCTAGCCCAACTGGCACTAGATCGGCAAACCATCTGCCCATCTAGGCTTGTCGGCCTAGATCGTGACCGATCTAGCGCCAGCCGACCTAGATCGGTAGATGGAGCACCGACAAATGGTAGCCGTCGTCCGATCTAGGGTCAATGGACCTAGATTGATACACCAAATATCGATAGAAGGCTGTTTTTGTAAATTCTGAAATCCGAGTACCAAATTTGAAATTTCAAAAAAAATGTATTATTTTTTTTTTAAAAAATTCCTCCTAGCCTAGGAACATAAAAACTGAGTTGGGCTTAGGCCCAACCCTATGCAACCTTTGTATCAGCACAGGCAAGAGGCAACTAAGTTTATATATAATATACTCCTTCCGTTAACTTTTAAACGACGCAATTGACTTTTATCTTAACGTTTGATCATTCGTCTTATTTAAAAAAAATTAAAATATAATTTATTTTTTTATAATTTATTTATTACTGAAAGTATTCCAAGAATAACTTATATTTTTGCATATTTGCAAAAAATATTTGAATAAGACAAATGATCAAACGTTGGGTTGGGTTAAAAGTGGACTGCCTCGTCATTTAAAAAAAGTTAAGAGAGGAGTATAAAACACCAGCAATGCAGAGGGCATGCGAAATTCAACTTTGGCTGACAAGTCCACTGCTAATCTTGCAAGCCATATCTCACGTATTTTTGGAAGGTTGGTTTCGCGATTTTTACAGCAAAAATTTACCTATATTGATTTGCACGTACCGTATAATTATACGGACGTAGGTATAAACAGTCCAGATAGGCCCAGTACAGTCCAAACTCTGGCCCAGTTGCACCTCGATCACCGGCCCATTTTGCTCTGGATTTCGTTGCGATTTGCTTGATTTGTGAGTAATCTAATTTACTTTGTGTTGAGTATCTTTGGTTTGTTTAGTTTGATGTGTGGTCTGATATATTGTTCTTATATCTATGTCTTATATTTGAAACGATATAAAAATTGATAAAACCATATGAATGTATGTTGAATATGATTACTCTCAGATGTCGGGCTGCCAACTTAATGGTCTCCTCACCACTAGGCTATAATTTAATTCATAGGTGTGTGTGATAACTAATTCTTTAAGCAACAGTCATATGCATTAATAAATGAAAGGCACATAATGAAATAATATTGTGTGAATAAAATATATGAATAATAATATTTGCACACACTTCCTCATATTAGCACAAAATGATCATAAATTGTCACACACATCCTTATATTTTACAAACAACATCGTCTTCATCGAGCAAATATTTCCACAAAATATATATCCTCATTCCATCATATTTCTACATATTCAGAGGAGGATATGCAACAGAGGTGGCGGTGAGTTGAGTCGGCCACACGCAACGTAACAAACGACAGAATGGAGGCAACGCGCAACGGAATGTACGGCTAAGACGAAGCGAATCACGATGCTATTAGCGAGGAGCACGACAAAGAGGCGATGACGGTAGTGTGGGAGGCTAGGGTTAGGTTTGTGCCAGCTGAGAGTGTACCGATTGTTGACGCCAAGATTTAGTAGAGCTGAAGCCCACTAGGGATGTCGCACGTTCAACAGAAGTCTAAGAAAGTCTGATCAAAGACGATCAAAGAAGCATGTAAATATTGTTACAATATGATCAGACATACAGGAGCCGATGAAGGAGAGAGAATACAAGGATGATCTAGAATCGGTTACAAGGTAGATTACTTGGATAACAAGTCTTCGGACTATAAATATGTATCTAATTAGCTAGGTTTAGGATACATAATCAACCACAACAAACTACTATTTTTGGTGCATCGCCACTCTTGGATTCCCAAGGTTAATCCCGACGGGGCTTGGCACTTGGAACCGGGATGCATCGTCTCGATCTCCGGTGAAGAGGTGAGTCCCGCCATCTCGACGGTCACATCAATTAAGGTTTGTGTTCTTCGAGGCTGCATCATATCGATCTCTTGAGGTATCGGCCTAATCGGTGTGATCGTCAGGTTTATCTTGGTATATTTTGCTAGGTCTAAGTCTGCATTAGTTTTGATCTCTTAGATTTATGTGAATTAGGTGTCATAGTTTGAGGATTGATCGATTAAGTCCGACATCTTAATCTAGTGTATCTATTCATGGTTTATACCATTCATCTAAATAAAGTACGCTCGATGCGTTGAAGTGTTATTGATTTATTGTGATTAGCGACTGTCTTGGTTAGGTCTGATCTTATAGTTACGATATTTTAATGGTATGGATATGTTGTTTGGCACATTGAGTTTAATTTCTATTGGAGTACAAGCCGATAAGTGACCTTCATTTCCATGCTATAGTCCATTCGCAACTAAGAGACATGTATCGGCCCTTGAGCACAAAGATTACACCTTATCGATTGATAGCATGTTCCGCCCGATAGCGTGGGTGTGGCTATCGGCCCCATGGACGATACGCGTGTTTATTCCCGTTTATTCTATTCTCACCACAGTCATCGCCTTGATAGTCGGTCAACATTGCTACTAACATTGTTATTTATGATTTCTTATCAGTTGCAGGGTCAAACTGATTGGCACGCTCAGAACCTTCTTTTTTCTAAGATTATAAAACATGCACTGGAGTTAAGCAGATCTCCTAGGCCACACATATGACCAAAAAAATACACCAACACCGATTCACTCTGGAAACCATCTATTTATTTAGCCATAGACGTCATGAGTGATAGGTAATAGATTCTACCCATCACGGGATCAGTAGCCATTACTGACGGGTGGCAATGAGAACCGTCACTACTAGAGGTGCCCCCTCTTTACTGATGGGTCTCATTACCCTCGTCACTAATATGACATCATCATAGACGCGTCCAAACTAGTCCATCACTAAAATTGTATTAATGATGTGCAACAATTATTTATCACTAAAGATATGTCACTAAAGACTGGGTTTTTGATAGTGCGTTTCATGAACTGATCTGAATTCAAATTTTGAAATATAAAATTTGATCGAATTTTTCAGTAATTGTTCGATTACCACAACAACTGTGTTATCTCAAGCCTGAGCGGTATCCGATCCCAAAACGATTTTTTTATCACTCGTGATAATACATCACCAAACATGCATTTTGATATGAACAAACCATGGTAGAAGTGCCATCCTAAAACAAGTGGATTACCATATAATTATCCATTTAAATATGATAATATTTTTAACTTTGGTTGATAATTAAGATAAAAACATGTATTTTTGTGTTATACATGTAGTGTAGTTAAAGTTACATGTAAAAATACTTTCATATATATAATATTGATTTTATAATTATTTATGATATATCATAAAAATAAATTAATAATAGTTAAACTACATGTAGGAGATCGACAGATCGAGTGAGTAGCTTGTTGAGCATAGATTATGACTCATGAATCATCATATCATACTCGATTAGAGCTTAAAACCCTGCCTAATCAAGGATGGATAAATCTTGCATGCCTAGGTTAAGTTGTTTAGTTAGCTAGGTTAGTGATGGCCATGTTTTTGGCCATGTACGTGGGCAAGATCTTCACACAGTCGGTTTTATTGGTTTGGTTTTTTCTAATAAATAGTAACATGGCTGAAACAAAATGCAAGTTTTTTGTTTGGCTTATGCTAAAAGGAAAAAATTCTCACGGGAGACAATATTCTAAGGAGGGATGGCCATGTAACCCTTTCTATGCATTATGCATAACTGAGCTGGAGTCTCCCAACCACTTAGCGTTTGGTTGCCCCTTTACGAAAGAGGTTTGGCTACAAGTTCTGTCCCATAGAGGTTTATCCAAAATTTTGCAACACTTTCTGGATAGAGATTACAAAGTTTGGTGGCAGGTATCCTTTAAATCACAGAATAAGAAAGATGGCAAGATGTTTAGCGGGCTGTTAATCTATACTTGGTGGAACATGTGGAAAGAGCGTAATCGACGCATCTTCTCTAACACGTTCGAACCAATTTCGACCATAGCTCAATGGATTTCTTCAGAGTTTGATGATTTGAGTCGGGCGCTTAGGCTGGGGTAGAGAATTACACTTTTAATTTGGGCCTGACCTTGCTGAATATGTTGTAGATAAGTTGGGTTGTATCTCATGTTGACTTCAGTCCTTGCCATAGGAGAGCTCTTGTCCCGGAAATCATGTATTAAGCTCTTAATGTTTGTTCCTTTCTTATAAACCCTTGTGTACTGAACAGTTGTATTCTCTCGTCTTCTAAGGAATGCAGCGGATCTCCCGCTAGCTTTTCAAAAAAATAGTAACATGGCAATCGTGATCTCGCTAAATATGATTAAGAACCGTAAAAGAGCATGATGCACGTAATGACGGACGTGAGCAGTTGCGCGGAACGTTTCCTAAAAATCTTATTCACCACCTTCAGATGCAGGATCACGAAGGCGACAGGTTCCGGACGTGAGAGGAGTCGCGCGGAGCGTTTCATGAAAACCTTGATCGGATCTTTGAGATTTATTTTGGAATTTCAGAAAATTACACATTGCCCTAACCCATTTGGCATAAATTCCAACACGTGCGAACAAAACTAGCTAAATTTATGCAAACCGAACAAGAAAATTTCGGTTTCTTTTTTCGGATTTTTCGATTTACCAAATACAGACCCAGAATGTAGTTTATTGCCTAGCGAGTAGCCTCTAGCTTCCAACTATATTGTTTAGGAAGACTCCACTTCATTATTTTTAGATTCACTCCAAAATTTTACGTGGGTAATTTTCTATGAGCTTCGTGGATAGATTAAAATTTTGGATCCGTGGAGCACATATTTTGCTGCTCCACCAATTTATATTGTAGAAGGGATAATTCCACGAAGTTGGTTGCTCCATGGGACTAAGGAATTAAGGTGTTTGGGAGAGCTCTACCCAGCTCCATGATGAAGTCTGAAGTTCAAGCTCTCCCAAACAGAGTTTAGGCGTGTTTGGTTGAGCTGCGGATTTTAAAAAAACTGATGTGAGCTTTGAGCGGTAGAAAAACTGTTGTGAGCTTTGGAAAAGATAGAAGTTGTTTGGTTGGAGTAGTTGTGGATTTCTGTTTTGACAGTATATGTCTGTAATCCTCCTAATATTTGGTTGCACTTAATATAAACACTGACTTTTTTAATGATGTGCATTTAGATCGTTGTTGTAATAATAAAACTAAAATAAAATTATTTATAACTAAAATGTATTTATGTTTTTCAATAATCATATATTAACTTTTATTCTTAGAAAACTATTTATTTTTAAGTATTTTATATCAACAGAAGTGATATTTTATTAATGGCAAATGTGAGTAATTTCTACCAAAAGATGGATGCGAGAATCTATGGTAACCCCAACTTCCTGTTTCTGGGACAGGAAGCTGGTTCAAAAATATGAACCAAACAAACCCTTAAACACCTTAACTCTATAGCTTTGTGGAGCAACCAACTCTATAAATTTGGGCCTTCTGCAGTAAAAAATGTTAAAGCTGTTAAAGAGATATATACTCCATGGATCTAAATTGTGAAACTATCTAGCTATAATAGATCTACTCCACCGTAGATTTACTACGCCGTAAAGTTTTAGAGTGGAGCTAATAATAATGGAATGGATCCCTCCCAAATAAGCCCTAAACTTTGCCAAATTTTGAAAACCGAATTATTTTGGAAAAACTAAAATTAGCTATTTTTAGTTCAATTTTGTTTTCGATCTCCGGTGATTTTGTGCCTACCCCTAAGCTACAATTACCAGCACAATGACATCACTACGGGAACACTAGGGTTTGCCGAGTGCCTAGGGCACTCGGCGAAGCCCACAATGCACTCGGCAAAGGCTTCGCCGAGTGCCACACTCGGCGAACCCCTCTCGGCGATAGATGTGTCGGCGACGTGAGGGTTCGCCGAGTGCTTTTTATCGGGCACTTGGCGAAGTCTTTGCCGAGTGCAATATAGACTTCGCCGAGTGCCACGTATAGCACTCGACGAAGCCCACAATTGACGGCCGAGGTGGCCGTTAACGGGGCTTCGCCGAGTGCCCCACGTGGCACTCGGCGAAGGGGGTGTGCCGAGTGCCACGGGGGGCACTCGGCGAAGGGGGCTCGGGAGGGCACGTGGCGCGTGAAGGCTTTGCCGAGTGCCCCGTGGCACTCGGCATACCCCCTTCGCCGATTGCCACGTGGAGGCACTCGGCAAAGCTTCCCCAGAGTGCACAGAAACATGCCACGTGGCACGTTTCTGTGCACTGCAGGTGGCTTTGCCGAGTGTAACACTCGGCAAAATTTTTTTAAATTTTGTTTTTCATTTATTTCCTGCATATTTCATCCAAAAACACATTCAATCACAAAATTCATCACACATTCACATTTATTCACAAAATTTGCCCCAAAATTCACATTGAATCACAGATATTCACAGAAATCACATACACATCACAAAAATCACATTTACATCACAAATTTCACGATCACATCACAAATTCACGTTCACGTCACAAATACAAGTTCAAATTGATACACAAGTTCAAGTTCGCGTTAACGGTGACAAGTTCAAGTTAATTAACAATTTCATCACGGCAACTCACACCACGCCTCACAAATTATCATTACCGCTATGACCAGTGTGTGGAGATGGCTGCGTGTTTGATCCTGCTGCCGATGGATGAAACTGAAAAAAAATAGTTAGAACAATTATATATAACAAAACCGACAATAACAATATTAGAAACTCACATTGCCGCTCTGTGGAGTCCGTGGAGATTGTTGAGGTTGAGGAGGAAGTCCAGGCAGACCCATATGACCAGAGAAAGATCCACCCATCTGCGCAAACCACTGCTGCATCTGGGTCTGCATCTCGGCTTGCATCTGAGCTTGCATCTGAGCCTGCAGCCGAGCCTCCATCTGGGTCTGCCACTCGGTCCTTTGTGATCTTTCTTCATTTAGTTGGGCCTACAAAACATTAATTCACAGTTAATGTTCTCAAACAAACAATGCGAAGTGTTCGATGATTGATGAAAATGAACTAACCTGTAGATCAGCAATCAGACCCATAGATGTGTCTCGGCGAGGGCGTATACCCGGACCGGAGGTCGAGCTCCGAGCTCTCACCTCAGATAGAGAGGGGGTACTACGGGTATCAATGGCGCCGTCGCCCATCAAATATCGCCCATGTCTCTTGCCTCCTCCAGCCCTCATGACCACCTCGCCATCGATGTCATGTGCGATTGGGTCATAATCGGCGCCATGCACTTCCCTTGCCATCTCTGAATAGTCTTGGAGGCGTTGATATGCATTTCGATTAGTGTACGACTCAGCGGGGTCATTTGGATTGTAAGTATTTCCTTCAACCGCCCTCCCTTTGTGAGCCAGAGCATATGCCATGACTTGGGAGCATTCCTGACCCGCATTGGCCGTTGACTAAAACAAGAAGATAGTTAGAGTTATATTGTGCAATTAAGAAAAAAAAAGAAAATGTAACTACATACCCATCTCGCCCTGAACTGGTCGAGGTTCAGCGAGCCTTGATGGTGTGCTGCCCCCGGCATGAGTAGGCGTCTCTGGCGGCATGCATCGTGACTGCTCTGCCACTCGGCAGAACACCACCTATCAACAATTTGGCCCCAACACTCAAGATGAGCGGCACACCACTGTGGAGGGACCTATTTGATGCAAGTGAAGTTGTTAATGACATAATATTAAGTATTAGAAGATACACGAGAATACACTTACCATCATGTATTCCTCTCGTGTCAGAAATGTGGTCCGGGCATCCTTTTTGTTTTTCCTCTCTCGGCGATGCTGAGCGCAGAAGTCAATAACAGCTTGAATGCGCGCCTCATAATGCATGTCGGTGACAAGCTTCTTGGCGGCTCTATTAATAACTGCGGCAGCCTGATCCGCATACCCCTCATCACATCTATAAAAATCCTGCATATAGATGTAAAGAGAATGTTATGTAATCCACATGTTAATAGTATTGACACATATATTAAGAAAATAAACTTACCCAGAGCTCAGCCCTGACTCGATCGGCTAGGTGGGCAAATTGTCTCCCTTCTCGGTCAGGGGCGTCCGGCGCACTTTCATAGTGCCTCCATGAGTACGCCGGCTCCGTCCTCCCATCCAAAGATATCAAACCAGGGAACTTTTCCTTGATAAGAAGCCCGAGGATACCGTTTACATGGCGTGAGCACTCACGACCTCCTCGTTCAACCATAATCCAGTTCCTATCCCGATACCATTAAAAAGTATTAGTATATATTAAAAATTAAACTAACGAAAAGAATATATTATAGACTTTCTACACAAACTTACCTATTTCCATCTGGTCGAATGAGCGGACGATCAGCTACTGCCACTGGTCGCCTCGGGAGTGACGAAGACCCACGCAACCACACTGCAGGCGCTTCTGTAGCCTGCTCCTCTCTCTCTGCCCCAACCTCCCCACACTCTGCCACCACCACCTCCTCCTCCTCCACCCTAGCCTGCTCCTCCTCCGCCTCATCCGGCACGTAATCATCATCGCGACAGGATGCCGATATATGGCTAGTAGTTTCACTCGAGGGCGCAGGTGCCTTTCCTCTCACTGCTGACTTCTTCGTTCTCCTACCTCGAGGTCTAGATGAGGACCCGACCTCATCTTGAGAGGGAGTGGATCTACCGCCTTTTCCTACTACTGCACTTATTAATTTCTTTAAACCCCCCATCATATTTCAATCACCTGCTACGAAAAAGAGTAAATCACTTTAGATAAACCGTGAAATGTGTTATAAACGCATTTATTCTAAAATTAAACATAATTCTCATACAGCTGCTAGAAATAGTCATCGCCGTCCGGATTTACTGGATCATATGTATCGTCATCACTATCACGTGATATGATGTAATCGTTCAGCTGTTCAGGAGGTGGAATGTTGTCATCACTTTGAGTGCTTGAGTGCAATCTCTCTAGCAGTTCATAGTCTCTTCCATTATGAATCTCGTCTCCTTCGGCGGCATCGGCACCACTTTCGTTATCTAATTCCATCGTCTCCGTCAAGTCAATAACAAACATGCCTGGTAGCCCATCTTCTTGAAAGAACTCTCCGTCGTATGTGTTCGGGTCTATGTTATAGTCTTCGTTGTTGGGAACAGGCAGTTTACCGTGTGGTGACACCTTATACACAACATCCCAACCTTTAAGACGTGCGACGGTTTTGCACGGGTAAGAGAGATAGTAAACTTGTGTTGCCTGTTGAGCCACAATATAAACATCTTCACTCGGAACGGGGCATGAAAACGAGCTCAATCTACGCATCTTCCGGCTGTCCAAACGTGGACAATTCGAAACAGTTACGGCCACAAATATGCAAAGACATGCATATTCCAAACCGTAACTCTTCCGAACGGGAGACGCCTAGGTTACGCGACAATAACAAGAAAAATTAAAATAGGACGACATAATGGTCGTCACCCACATACACATATCACGACGCGATGGCCGACATCCACATACACATATATATATATATATATATATATATATATATATATATATATATATATATATCACGGCACGATGGCCGACATCCACATACAAAAGATATTAATCAACATAATCATTAAAACATAAAAACTATTACAACGATTATATTAAAATTTCTAAAACATGTATATTAGAACAACATGGTATATTCATGGCATTAAACATGTGATTACATATGTGATTAAACATTACATTAAATATATCATTAATTTCAACTAACATGTATAAACTAACATGTATATATATATAGGCACACACACACACATATATATATATATATGAAATTTCAACAAATGAATAAACTAACATTTGACGTACTATAGCATCACCACAAAATTTAAACTAATTTCAAACAAAAATTTTAAACCCTAAATTTTAGGTGTCAAAAATACCGGAGGAGCTAGGGGTTGTTGGGGGCGGAGGAGACGGCGGGACCGGCGGCCGGAGCGAGGGGGCCGGCGGCCGGAGGAGGAGGGGCCGGTGGTGACGGGGGCGCCGGGGGGAGGACGAGGCCGGGGGGAGGTGGAGGCGCCGGGGGAGGAGGTGGCGCCGGCCGGCGGGGGGGGGGCGGCTTGCCGGCGGCGGGGTGGGGGGAGGCCGGCGACGGGGGCTGAGGGGGGGCGGCCGGCGGTGGGGGCGCCGGCGTGGCCGGCGGCGGGGCGCGGGGGAGTGGCGACGGGGGGCTGGGCGGCCGGCGCGGCGGGGGCGCAGGGGCTGCCGGCGGCGGGGGAACAGGGGCGCGGGGGAGCAGGCGCGTGGCGGCGGGGGAGCGGGAGACCAGGCGGCGGCGGCGGGGGGCAGCTGCGCGCGGGGGAGCGGGGAGCAGATCTGGGCGCTGCGCCCAGATCTGCGGGCGGGCCTTTTTTAGTATGTATTGAGGTTTGCCGAGTGCCAATTTGGGAGGCACTCGGCAAACAAGTTTTTTTAAAAAAAAACATTTGCCGAGTGCCATTAGTGAGGCACTCGGCAAATATTATTTTTTTTAAAAAAAACTTTTCTTTGCCGAGTGCCAGGGATAATTGCACTCGGCAAAGATTTTTTTATTTGTTTTAAAAAACCTAAAATAGAAAAAAGACAGTAAAAAATCCCATAATTTGGCATTATGTAATACACAGTTATTTTTACTCCTAAAAAATTTCTTAGTTCAAATAAACAAATTTAATGCACTTATAGTTCAAATTTGTGATCTTTTAATTAAATTCTATAAGGAAGTTCAATTAACTAAAAATACCAAGCTAGTACTAAAAAATCACAAATTTGGACATGATATAAGATATATTGGGATTTATTAGTATAAAAAGTTTTAACGGCAAACAAAGATTTGAATATCGATTTGCTTCTAAACCTAGCTCATTCCATCCATAAACACATTTACCTTCTCCTCGATTCTCTAGTTTCCAAACGTCGTACATGAAAACTTTGTCGAAACATTATGAAATTTTTATCACAGTATATATGTATGATACAATGACACCATGTCAACTTTCATATTTTTTAGGCATCCATTTAATTTTATAGAATTAAAAAAACATTAAGCTCCATGTTGCCGCCCGAGCGTCATAAATTATATTTTAAATATTTAGATATATTTAGTTGTAAAAGATTAAAAATAGAATCATGAACATAAATATGATTTTTCTACAATTTTTGAGTCATTATTTCATGTACATGCAGTTGTAATTTGACCCACTTAGAAGTAAATCCTAGAAATAGGATTAATTTATTAAAAATAGCAATCCCACTCATAAAAGTATGAAAATTTTCCATGGATTAACAGATGTTGAATTATGACTGTAAAAAAAATTCAAGTTCAAAACATGTTTTAAATGTGATATAGAGTGAAAATATGTTTTCACATGAAATAATGGGATCATCATACTTTGCCGAGTGCATTTAGATATGGCACTCGGCAAAAGTGATTTTTTTGTCTTTGCCGAGTGCCATTCCCATTTGCACTCGGCAAAGATTTTTTATACTGTTTTTTTTAAAAAAAACTAAAATAGAATAAAGACAGTAAAAAATTCCATAATTTGTAATTATATAATATACACTAATATTTCATCCTAGAAAATTTCTAGGTTCAAATAATCAAATATAAGGCACGGAGAGTTTAAATTTGGGATCTTTTACTTAAAATCCTATAAACAACTTTTTTAACCAAAAATAGCAAACTAACTCTAAAAAATGCCAATTTTTGACATGGTATAAGATAAATTGAGTTTTAGTAGTACAAAAGTTTTAAGTTCAAACAAATATTTGAATATCGATTTGCTTCTAAACCTAACTCATTTCATCCCTAAACTCTTAAACCTTCTCGAAGGTTGTCCAATTTCTAAAGGTCATACTTGAAAACTTTGTCGAAACATTATGAATTTTTTACCATATTATATATGTATGATATAATGACAGCATGTCAAGTGTCATATTTTTTAGGCATCAATTACATTTTCTATAATTAAAAAACCATTAACCTGCATATTGCAAGTCGAGTGTCGTAAATTAGATTTTAAATATTTAGTTATATTTAGTTGTAAAAGAGTACAAATGTAATCATGAACAAAAATATGATTTTTCCATAATTTTTGATTCATTATTTCATGTACATGCATTTCAAATTTGACCCACTTGGAAGTAAATCCTAGAAATACGAATATTTTATTAAAAATACCAAACCCACTCAAAAAGTATGAAAATTTACCATGGATTAACAGATATTGAATTATGACTGTAAAAAAAATTCAGGTTCAAAACATTTTTAAAATGTGATGTGGACTAATAATGTGTTTTCACATGAAATATTGGGTTCCTACACTATTTTGCCGAGTGTTTTCTGGGTGGCACTCGGCAAAGGCTAGGTTTTGCCGAGTGTCCGTTAGTGGCACTCGGCAAACCCAACATTTCACCCATGCCGTCGTCACGCCGTCAGCAAAAATATTGGCGGGGGATTTTTCAGGATGTTTGCCGAGTGCCTACGGTGTGGCACTCGGCAAACCTTTCCTTTGCTGAGTGCAACAATATTTGCCGAGTGCATTCCATCGGGCACTCGGCGTTTGCCGAGTGCCCGATGGAATGCACTCGGCAAATATTGTTGCACTCGGTGAAGTTTGGATTTCCGGTAGTGCATGAGATGAAGTTTGTTAAGAATTTTTTTAATAAGCGTAACAACTTAAAATATTACAACATTAATACTAATATATAATTTATGGGCTGGCTAATAATTAAAATATAGGAATCGGTTGAGTCAACTTAGATTAAATGGACTAATATATAAGTACTAATACTAATGCCACATGTCAACATCTACATATACTAGTTGAGCGCACGTGCGTTACATCGGAATTTTTACAAAATTAAAAGAACATTATGAAAATTATGCAAATGATACAAATAACTTAAAATATAATAAAATAATTAATATTCATCATAATTTGGTATTTCGGTTTTAAAAGTAGTATAGCGGTTTTAAAAGTAATATACATTTTACTAATAATAAGGGTTTATGTATCAATGAAAAGCTAGTAGTCATCGACTTCTTTTAAAGTTATATAGATGTCACCGCAGTCACTAGCTAGTTTCTTTTGAAGTCGTATAGATAAAACCACATAAAATAACTCTATAAGATTGCCTGAACTAGTTTGCATACTTTAAGAAATAAAATATTTAGTTTTATAGTTATGGGGTTAAGTATAGGACTAAATAGACTTTTTGCTAATGATAATAGTAGTAGTATCAACAATTTTGATACGAAGCACGGAAGCTGGGTGATATGTCCATTAGCGTGACAAGGTTGGGCCAAATCGATGGTACTTGAGCCCACAAGTGCAGGTACGGAAGAGGACGAAGAACATTGATTTTTTTAAAAAAAAATAATACATTTTTTATTCAAAATTTCAAATCTATTACATGGATTTCAGAATTTATAAAAATAGTTTTTTATCGGTAATTGGTCGCTCTAGATCTACAGATGGTATGTCGTCGATAGGTTAGATTGGTAGATGATATGTCGATCAGCCCTATATCGATGGATGATATGACGATCACCTATAGTTCAGCAAATAGTATGCTGGTCTAGGCCAATCGGTTAAGATCGACTGACACCAGTACTTCTGTTGGTGCTTGATATGTTGATCTAGGCCGATTCAGCCTATGTCGACATATCATCCGCTGATCTAGGTCGATTAACCTAGATCGTCAAGTGGTCTACCGATTTAGGCTAAATTGGCCTAGATCGACTCTTCATCCACCGATCTAGACCTTTCACAATATTATCTTTCTTTTTATCGGTGGCTAAATGGCCAATCTACACCGATCGGTCTATATCGACAAAACATCTACCGATATAAGACTGATCGGCAACCAGAACCTGTCGATTTAGGCGGATTGACTTATATCAGCACGGCATATACTTTGCCGATCCAGAGCTGATCAGTTTAGATCGACAGAGCAATTATCGACAGAATGTTATTTTTACAATTTTTGAAATCCACATGTCACATTAAAAGTTTTGACGCCTCAATTGCAGCTAGCCGGAGCTTGGCCGCCGGCCCATCTGCCACCCAACCCTCTTCTCTCCAGCGTCCTCGCCGGCTCGCCGGTGTTAAGAGGGTAGCTAGAGATTAGACTTTAGAGACGACGTCAAGATCAGGATCGAGATGTGAGCTGAGGAGCATATATCAACTGTCCTCGCTCCACACTACGAGCAATCCTTTTCCGTCTCCTGCAGTAGGTTTCATCACCCATATCTTCCAACACGAGCCCTTGAGATGCGATCCGACGGCCGAAACGCTATCGCAGCATCAGCCACTCGTCGTCTATAAACTACTCCTGCAGCTAGAGAGGTTCGCCTCTGCTATCTCCTTCTTCCTCGCTCGCCTACTCATCTGTCATTTCTGCATTGAAAGGAGGAGGTGAGCTTAGCATGAATCCCAAACTGTTCATCTAGCTTACTCTCTTCATTTAACTTAATCTGTATGAGTAGAATTATTAATTCGCCAATCCTGTTCATCGGCATGCTGTTTGTGTTTGCAGATGTCTATATTGGTCATCACGGTTGACCTGCATTGCTGCCGCTGTAGAGTCAAGATCACCAAGGTCCTGAACTGCCTCCAAGGTATATCTAAATTTCTGCGTGAATCGATCTAACTAATTAGTAACATGAGTTACCGTTAATTGTTCATGGCGTGCAGTGGTTTCGTTTGCTTGTTTTTAATGGTGCTTGAAAAAAAACGAAATTTTGAGATTTGTGATTGTAATGCAGAGGAGTATTGCATCGAGAAGATTGAGTACGAGGACAAGCAGAGTAAGGTGATCGTGCGCGGGAAGTTCGACGCCTGCAAGCTCTGCAAGGTGATCTGGTGCAAGGCCGGCAAGATCGTCACGGACATCCGCATCGTCGAGAAGTGGCCGATTCCATCTCCACAGCCGCCGGAGAAACCGCCGGAGAAGCCGCCGGAGAAGCCGCCGGCGCCCAAACCGGTGTGCAAGGTGGTGCCGTACCCGGTGCCCTACCCAGTGCCGTGCTGGAACTGCCCACCCCAGCAGTCCCACCACTGCTGCCCCAAGAAAACGCAGCCGCCACCGCCGCCGCCGCCGCCGCCGCCGCCACCGCCACCGCCACCACCAACGAAGCCGCCGTGCGATTGCTCCCACGACAGCTGCAAACCTGTCCCACCGTGCGGGGGCGGCGCCTGTTCAGGCCACGACTCGGACTGCAGCTGCGGCTGCAGCAACCAGCCGTCAAACTGCCGGCCGACGTGGGTCTGGCCGCCGCCGCAGCCGCCCATCTGCCCGCCGCAGTGGTGCGACTACAAGTTCATCTGCGAGGACAGCAACTCCGGCGCGTGCTCCATAATGTGATGGATAAAAAAGGTTTCTTGAATTCTGCAATCCCTCGGAAATCGGAACGATAGCGTTATCATGTGTGCCGTACAAATAATGTGGCGTGGTTATAAAATTATGTTGTCTCCCCTCCAAATAAGAAACGTTGTATGCCAGGATAAATGATGATGTATAAGTCTATATATATATATATATATATATATATATATATGATTATGTGTATGTATATGTATATGTATATGTATATGTATATGTGTTATAATCTCATCATAGTTATAATCAAATGTTTTAAGTAATGGAGTACTTCAAAGCTATTCAGAGATTCGAAGGTTCGCTAGCGAAGGCACTCAGGAGCCTAAATGGCATATGAAGGGTCATGAAGAATTGTATCCCCTTCGGCGGCAACTCACTCCGACCGTCGTAATGTACGACAAGACAATTTGCTTTTTAAGTGAATTCACACTAAGGTTTACTATTTTAAACATACGAAGTCTTGTACACGGAGTCCACAATAACAGTTGTGGCTAGAGTATAAATTACTAATTTCCTGTTGTATTTTTGTCTATAAATATTTGTCATTCCTACTGTAATGGGGACCCATAATTCAGTTTTTGAATACACCTCGAACTAGACATAAGGCTGTTATCCTTTTCGGAGACCTTAACCGGTTTGAATCTTACTTCGTCTTTAATCAGTCCTTCGCGACTAATTGAACATTTTAGCGTAAACTCTTATGTCAACAATATGTATATGTATGTATATGTACATGAATATGTATATAAATATATATGTATGTGTGTATATATATATATTATTCCTAGTTTGTTTCATGTAGTTAAATGGCTATGAAAAATTCTGATTAATAAAGTAGATTATTGTTGAATTATGTGTCTCTTGGCAAACATATATGATCAAGTTCGACATATACGTGGAGAAACAAAAATAATAAAATAAACCGCAAACACAATAATTCCACTTTTTATATTTTGATTTATATAACATTGAATTTGATCTTATATATTTATAGAGGATATATGATATAATATATATCGTCTATTTATTCTTAGATATTTTTATGCTCCCTATATCGTCTAACTAGAATTTTGATGGCGATTTTTTTTTCGATTTTTTTCATATATAATATATTATCAACCATTATAAAATTAATATCAAATAAAAGTGTTTTCGTATACGAATTCCTACAGCTATAACATAGACATAATTAAAAATATATGTTTTTAGCTTGATTATTAGTTAAAATTAAAAATTGACTTTTTCAAATACATAACATAGACATAATTCAAACACTACGGATGTAGAATGCTATTCTACACCGATCAATCCAACCGTGCCCACCAGCTCATCCAGTGTGCCCCCACGCCCCACCTAATCCCGATCCCTCATTTCACGTCGGTATAGAATAACATTCTACACTCGTTATGTAGAATAACATTTTTTTGTATGTGTGTGTATATATATATATATTAGACTGCATGCACTGATGCACACACGTGGGACATAGCTTTGTAGTTTCACTACAAGAAAACAGAAAGTTTTCGTCGGCTATTTATCTTCCGTCGGCTTTTCGAAAAGCCGACGGAAGTTATTTAACTTCCGTCGGCCTAGAGGAGCCGACGGAAGTTAAGCTAACTTTCGTCGGCTTTTCACAGTGGCCGACGGAAGATAGAGGCATTTTTTCCCGCCCGGTATAAATCCCCTAACTTCCGTCGGCCAGCATTAAAGCCGACGGAAGTTAAAATTAACTTTCGTCGGCCTTAGATGTGGCCGACGGAAGTTAAGTTTCCAAGGCGCGCTTTTTTTTCCGAGGTCGCGCCCTATTTTTCTCAGCCTTGTTTTAACTTAACCCTAGGTCTTCTCCTCTTCTTCCCCGCCGCCGCCTCCGCGTGACTACGCTCGCCGCCGCCGCCGCCTCCCCGGCCTCCGCCCGCCTCAACGGCCTCCCGCCGCCTCCACCCACCTCCACGGCCTCCCCGACCTCCCGCCTCCTCCACCGCCTCCGCCCTCCTCCCGCCGCCTCCGCCGCCTCCACGGCCTCCCACCGCCTCCACCCGCCTCCCCGACCTCCCGCCGCCTCTGCCGCCTCCACCCGCCTCCCCGGCCTCCCCGACCTCCCCGACCTCCCGTCGCCTCCGCCGCCTCCGCCGCCTCCGCCGGCTCCGCCCGCCTCCACTAGTGCTGGCGCATGAGGTAATTCAGTCTAGATTCAATTTTTGTGTGCATTTTCTGATGAATCCAGTGTAGAACATGTGATAGATGCCTATGTTATATTTTTCCTGCATCTAGGCTGTTATATTTTTCCTGCATCATTGCTGTTATCTTGGACTTTTTGGATGGAGATTTGATTCACAAAAATACAAAAATACAAGGGATGTTGTTAGGATGAAAATTTCTGATCTGAAATAGTGCTGCCATGCATTGTAGCTTGTAAGGTTCTATCAATTTTTAGTGCTGGAGTGCCTTGTGTTTTACTGGTTTTGGTTTCTCTGAGATTTCCTGGAACAGCTGATTAGATGCACATGAAATCAAATCCAAGGTTGAATGGCTACCAGCAAGTAAGTAAACATTCATCCCATACTCAGTTTTGATTAGTTGTTGTTTGTTGTGTTCTTCTGCTTAGATCAATTAAATGGTTCAAGTGATTGAGTATGTCATGTTTTGTTCTGTTACAGTTCTGAAAGTGGTGTTCATGTCAGTTTGCTGATTTCACTTCAATATTCTCCATGAACAGTTTCACCGCAGATTGCAACTCAGTTGTCTGAAATTGAGCATATTTAAAATTTCAAATTCAGTTCTGTGTTGTATGAGTGTAGGTACTATTTTTCTTCAAGAAAATTTCAGATGCTTTGTGACTTGATCTGAAAGTATTGTCTAAAAGTTTGTTTTCTATTTTCAGTTTCAAATCATAGATTGAACTCAGTTCTGTTGTTTACTGAAATTTTGCTAATTGCTGCAGGTTTATAGGACCTACATTTCAGTTGTACCTTATCATCTGAACTGAGATATAGTGTGAAGTTACAATCTGTTTCTCAAATTGAAATTAGTACAATCATTTTAACTTCAAGTTTTGATCAGAAGTAGTGCATGTCTTAATCTGAATGGAAGTTAAAGTGACATTCAGAATCTGTTATCAGTTTTGAATCTGTGTCACTATTTTGAAATGAACTGAAACACTAAAATATGTGCTCAGGTATAAATCAAATTTTGAGAAATTAAAATCTGTTTTCAAGGTTAAATCAAACTTGTTCAAGTTCAGATCATATTCTGTTGAACCTCTGAATCTTATTGAATTAAATCTCCAATTTGTTGAACTCTGAAGTTTGAATCAGGTTGCTGTTTTTGAAATGGACAGAATATCTGAAATGGACGAAATGGACAGGAAGTGGTGAATTGTTTGCAAATTTTCTTTTTTTTTGGATTTTTTAGTTAACTTCCGTCGGCCAACATTAGCCGACGGAAGTTATTGGCCCGTCGACAGAAAAAACAAAAAACAAAAAAAATAATTTTCGTCGGCTAGGATTTGGCCGACGGAAGTTACCGATTTCCTGGTAACTTCCGTCGGCTAGGTTTGGCCGACGGAAGTTAGCTAACTTCCGTCGGCCACCGACGGAAGTTAGCTAACTTCCGTCTACCCGCTTCCGTCGGCCAAATGCCGACGGAAGTTAGCCTTTTGCCGACGGAAGTTAGCTTCTTCCGTCGGAAAAGGGCTAACTTTCGTCGGCTTTGGCCGACGGAAGTTGCCTGGATTGTTGTAGTGTTTGTACCAATTATATATGGTCATAGCAGCTTTGTGCTTGTAATTTTGCCTATGCTTGCAAATAGGATGGATTTGGATCGGATATTTATGGAATTAAATATAGATATTATTATTTATTATAGTTTATTTCAGATTCAAATATGGATATAGATATTTACACATACGATACAAAACAGATAGTTTGAATCCGAATCCAGATCCGTATGTTTATTAAGTTTAACTTGAAATGAATATACAAATAAAAAGTGTGAATTTCGTCTATATTTTAATTTATCAAATTCGATTAATCAACAAAAAAAATTGTTAACGGTACATATAAACATGCACCACAAATATAATCAATTAAAATTGTATGAATTGAACATAATCAATCAACCAACCAAACAGTAGGATTTAAAACCATCGACCAATTGGTTACAAACTAATATATACCTTCGGTTTCATAAAACAAATCGTTTTAGATACATATCAAGAGTTATCTAATACAAGTTATTTTGCATTTTATTGTGTATTTTGGATATTTATATCTCCGAATTACTACTAATTCCTCCTCGTATCATGCGCTGTTTTTACTCATACATTATATTTAATAAGAACAAATAAAGAAAGTACACAATAATTAATCACTCTTATCTGAAATATTGTTAGCATGTTAGTTATTACTACCGACCCCGCGTTTCTAATATACCGATAGGTACCAAAATCAATACTAAATATTGTGAAAGGCAAAGGATTTACAAACGTAGAAAAATTTGGAGATATTTTTGTTAGAACACATGAATTAAATAAACACAAGATTTTTTCTAAACATTAGTATTAAAATAGAATAAAGCTACTTATGTTGTTGCCACAGTCTCACTTGAAGTTTTGAATTAACTAAACACAAGATTTTTTCTAAACATTCGTATTAATATAGAATAAAACTACTTATATATGTTGTTCTCACTTAGAAGTTTGTGCATTGATTTTCTCTAGACATAACAAAGGAAAGGGAAAATTAAAAGAGGTTGAAGTGGGTCTTTAAATTTCTATGCTTTTCCTATGAAATCTAAGGAAAAAAATTTCTTTTCTTTTTCCTATACACTAATCCTCCGTTCCAAAAAAATGGTATTAATTTCTATAGATTTTTTTAATCCTACATTTTTCCATTAAAAAACCTTCAAACCAAAAGCCCTTAACCTTTTCTTCCCCTTTATTCTCATCTTTCCCTGGCTTTATTTATTTCTCTAACTCCAGCCAAACTAGCTAGTGACATCCCATCTACCATTGAGCTACGATTAATGACGTGCAGCTGTGCAAGAAGACTTGTGCCATTTTTTTTAATTAAGATGAAAGATGACTTACAAAAATTCGATAAGGAAATACTCCCCGCGTCTGAATTTGATATGTATCTAATGAAAAAGAAATAATTCAACTTGGATACGTGTATTATTTCATCAATTTATCAAAAAATATATGATTATTTGAGTTCCGTGTGATTCTCCGATCCATTATTATGTCAAAACTATTTTTTATAAAATAAATCAATCATGAGCTATGACGGGAAAAACGAAGCGATATGTTCATGTTTTTGTACCGATCAAGCACAGAACTTATAATTTCTTAGGGTGTGGACAACCACATTTAATAGGTGGTCTCTTGAGAGGTCTCTAGAGGGTTAACTGGAAAAAATACAAGAGATGAGCTCTTCGCGAAGAAGAGTCCGTCTCTACACGATTATCCATACACATTGTCTCTTAACTGCATTTATGATTCAAAGACTTAGGGTTGTACCATGCAGTTTCTTTATTGTCTCTTATACTTTGAAAACCGTTCCACTGTCTCAGGGTTGTACATGCCCTTAGTCTGGCTACATACCCTTATGTACCTATCATTTGTATCATTTATGGACGAAGAGAGTATCAGGTAATCTGTTTTAATTAGAGGTACTCTCGACTCTAATAGCGTTAAGTGTTGGTGTGATTTATAGTACTTGAGTGAGGCGACTATATGCATATATGCATATGATGGGCACCAACGATTAGGCTCAACATGTTGCCCTATCACAATGCGATAATGCTAGCTAGCCAGCATCTTCGTACACCTTTGCTTTCACGCATCTAGCCCACCTAATGATCCAAATTGCAAATGAATATATATATATATATATATATATATATATATATAGTTTCCAAATCCCTTTTCACAAAATTTGAGCTAGCGGTGCAATTGGCTAGCGTTCGATATAATCCACCTTGTATCTCTTGTGCTTTAAGGCTACTTTGGAACAAAGTTTTTTTAAAGGAAATTTGAAGGATTCGGTGTAATTTATGTAAAATTCATGCGTTTCAAAATAGCCCTTAATTTGTTTGTTACTTCTTCCGGTGCTATTGCTCCCTCTTTAGGTTTTTTTTCTTCATTTTAGGCTTAGAGTGTGTGTGCATACGACACACTACGGAAAAAGTGATTCTCCGAGTGCACGTGGTACTACAAGAAAACAACAAATTTCTGTCGATCAAAGTCGACGAAAATTAAATAAAATTTAACGGAAGAAGCTAACTTCCCTCAGCCAAATACTAACTTCCATAAATTTTTGGCCGATGAAAGACTGTAGACGATAGTTGATTATCTTCCATCGGCGACCAACATAAGTTACGAAGAAAACCACTCGACGAACCCTCTGTCAGTGATCAGAGGGTTCACCGAGTGTTTTTTATCGAGCACTCGGTGAACCATTCATCAAGTGTCACGTCAGCTTCCACTACAACAAAATAGAACATTTTCGTCGGCCAATTTAACTTCCGTCGGCTTCTCACAGTGGCCGACGGAAGTTAGCGGGAGATTTTTCCGCGGCCGATCGGATCCCCTAACTTCCGTCGGCTTTAATGCTGGCTGACGGAAGTTAGGGGATTTATTCCCCAACTGCGCGCGCGTACAGGGAGCCCTAACTCCCTGTACGCGCGCTCCCAGCCCAGCCTGTTCCCCGCCGCCGCCTCCGGCAGCCGCCGGCCGCCCGGTCCCACGCCGACCGCCCGCGCCGCTCCTCCCCGCCGCCTCTGGCCGGCCGCCGCCGACCGCGCGCCCGCGCCGCTCCTCCCCGCCGCCGACCGCCCGCGCCGCTCCTCCCCGCCGCCGCCGACCGCCGCCGCTCCTCCCCGCCGCCGCCGACCGCCGCCGCCTCCCGCGCCGCCACCCACCGCCCCCTTCGGCCGCTGCCCGTCGTCGCCGCCCCTCGCCGCCCGTCGTCGCCGCCCGTCGATCAAGTAAGTACGCCGCCCGTCGCCGCCACTAGTTGAACTTCTTGAGTAATGTGCTTAATTAGTTGATGAATGAATGATGAATGTGCTTAAATTCATGTTGTTCCAAAATTATTGTGCCATATACACTTATGTGAAGTGAGTATGGTATTGTCTTGCTGGCTTGTTGCATGCCATACTTGCCTAAAAGGTGTGAAGGTGGTTAGGCATCTCACCCTGCCTCACTGCATAATAACAATGAAGACAAGTTCTGCAACTACTACTGTGATGGATTGTTATTATTTTTAATTATGTTACTATGTAGTTGTAAGTTGTAACCATATTTGCAGTCAATGTTTACAAATCGCCTAGTCGAACCTAGTCGTCATGGTACCGGCCAGAAAACTAATCGCGATTAATCGCGATTAGTCGATTTTGGTCGTTCTATTTAATTATTTCATATATTTTAGGAAATTTACATAATATATATACACTATATAGTATATGACAAGAAATATCCAGGTATGGACCAAATTTCCAGCCATTACTTATTAGCCCAAAAATAAAATTGAAAAGCCCAAGCCCATTAACTAAACCCTAGCTTCACTCCTCACATCTCCCCTCTCCCTCACAGCCACCACAACCCTAGCTCCTCACATATCCCCTCTCCCAAACAACCGCCACAGATCTCCCTCACAGAGCATGCGCGCTGCAGCTCCCACCGGCGCCGCCTTCTCCTCTTCTCCCGTCGGCGCTGGCTTCTCCTCTTGCTCCCGCTCCCACCCCCGCCGGCGGCGCCTTCTCCTCTTCCTCTCCATCAGCACCCTCCTCCGGCTGGCCTCTGCCTTCCCCGTCGGTTGCCCTTCTCTCCTGGTCACCAAAATGTCACTAATCGGCCGATTAGTCGCGACTAGTCGACGACTAGTCGGATGACTAGATTTCTGGTCGCTCTAGTCGGGTCGGAGCACCTAGTCGTAGCCAGGAAAACGATCAGGCCGATTAATCGCGATTAATCGGACGATTTGTAAACACTGAATGTTGCCACAAAATCTGTGAAGTGAGTATGGCGTCGCCTCGCCACACGCCATACTCGCCTAAAAGGTGTGAAGGTGGTCCGACGCCTCGCCTCGCCGCCGTAACAACTATGGCAAGAACAGTTTGTTATTTCTTTTTGTTTAGATTATGGAAACTTGTTGCTCGTTTGCTACATGTAACATGATGCTTATTTTCCAAGAAGAAGAATTCCGAGCAGAAAAGACAATGCCGCGGGACGGATCCGAAGCACAGATATGGTGCCGACTGACATATTCGCCACGCTAAACACATGGTAAGACCTCCTTCTGTCACTCTCTAGCTATAGATACATTGTAATGCGACTAACTCATTTCTAATGTACAGGAAGCTAAATCTGGCAACGTGCCAAGTGACATAGAGGTGTATACCTCTGGTCACAAAGGAAGCGATCCTACACAGCCAGATGTCTTGTGTAGCCAGACAGCCACGGACCATTTGGTGAGATGTTATTAAGAGTTTACGTAATTTCATTTTTCTGCGTCTAGATAATCGGACATGTTTTTTGCAGGCGCAGTATGGTGAACACATGGTTTGACTCCATGGAGAGGACTATGATTGGCGGAGAGAACCTATCGACCAAATGGCCGTGTACTCCAGCGGAGGTGGAAAAAGCCATGAACGGTGAGACAGTGTTTTTATTAATGTTTTGTGTATGGTATTGTGATGGTAACTAACTCATTCAATGTTGCAGGTACTCCATGTTCAATGGAGTTATTGACTCGAGAGCGGTGAGAGCTCAGAAGTCAGCTCAATCGTCGCAGAGCTCCGTCGGAGTTGGCTCCAGCCGTCGTCGCTCAGAAGAAACCTCGGAGGTGGTTCGGGTGAGGGAGGAAATGAGGCAGGAAATGAGGCGGCGCGACGAGTACTATACCGCCTGCTTAGCACAACAGCAGGCGATGATCCAAGTAAGTTTAGTTTGGAGTGTTGTAGTTAAAAAGTATTCAAAAATAGGTTTAGAACTAACTGATTACATTACAACATGTGTAGCAACTAGCCCAGCAGCATGGTGGATTTGACATGTCCAATTTCCAACCACTACCTCCCCCGCCACCACCATTATATTCTACATCACCTGAGGTACCTCCTGACATATCGTTACTTCAGATACTTAAGTTAGTGTTTAGAAGAGTAGTTGAGTTAATTCGTTCTCTAATTTTGTCTATTTCTTCAGAGTTTCCGTACGCCTGGCCAGGATGGAGCCTCCCAGGCAAATGTGGATGAAGCTGGAGGCAGCGGCGGCGCCCACGACCCAAATGTGGGCGATCAGTGAGTATGGATGTGTATTGTGAACCTGGATTGAATCTCGATGTGTTATGTGACTTTCTATGTGAATTTGGATGGTATATGTGAATGTGGATGTGTAATGTGACTTTGGATGTGAATTAAGTTGTGTTATGTGATTTTGGATGTGATGTGTGAAGTTTTGGATGTGAGATGTGATTTTGGATGTTATATGTGAAGTTTGAATGTGATTTTGGATGTGAAATGTGAATTTGGATGTGTATTGTGAATGTGATATAAATTGTGTTTGGATGTGAGTGTGAATAGGGGAAACCAGGAAAAAAACAAAAAAAATACCAGCTAACTTCCGTCGGCTTTGACCATAGCCGACGGAAGTTAGCTGCTTTCGGCCACGTGGGCAGAAAGGCTAACTTCCGTCGGCTAGGGCCAAAGCTGACGGAAGTTAGGTACCCCTAACTTCCGTCGGCCTGGCGGGCCGACGGAAGTTAACGCCCCTCTGCTGACGTGGCAGAGTTCGGCGCTAACTTCCGTCGGCCACGTGAAGCCGACGGAAGTTAGCTAACTTCTGTCGGCCACCGACGGAAGTTAGCTAACTTCTGTCGGCCACCGACGGAAGTTAGCTAACTTCTGTCTACTCGCTTCCGTCGGCCAAAGGCCGATGGAAGTTAGCTTCTTCCGTCGGGAAAGGGCTAACTTTCGTCGGCTTTTGCCGACGGAAGTTCCCTGTTTTGTTGTAGTGTTCGTCTAGTGTTCGGTGCGTCAGTCGACACAAAAAATGTCTTGAGTATTTTTATCTTTGTACGAGGCACTCAGCACTCTGTGAACACTAGATTTTGATCATTCGGACGTTACTTTGTACTCATGTAATTCTGAATGCATGCAAAATTATTAACTAAACATAGAGCATAACCATATTTAATGTATACAAAACAAGATATATTTATATTAATTAATCCTCGGTATATAAGGACATGTCTAAAACATCAATAATTTTTCTTAAAAAGTATTTCCACAATTTCGTATTTTTAAAAAGTAAAAAACAATAATTTAATACAATAATTTCTCTTCAAATTTGTCGTACCGAACAACATGAAATATATATATATATATATATATTATCATGTGTTTTTTTGAGCTAGCTAGTGAGTGTTTTTATTTGTGCTTGTCACTGTCGTTTTTTTTTCTTTGAAGCCGATCTGGACTGACCACCAACTGACCAACTCCTCGATCGATGACAACGAGAAGAATGTACGGTGGCAGTGTGGACGTTCTTGTCTCTGCATGAATGTTCATCTCTAGCTTGTTAGCATCTTAATTGTCTATACGTACACATGTCAAGCTCGGCCGCCGGTCGGCATGACTGGCAGCTAGCCGGCGGCAGCAACTTGCATTGCTTCCTGTGTCGTCCGGCCGGCCGTGACGACGAACGATTGACGACGATATATATGGCATGTGAAGCTTTGAGATAGGTAGCTAGCTAGCTAATAAGCTAGCAAGAACTGATGACCACCATGACATGCCATGGGAGAACTGACACTACTACGAAGCGACACTGTAGCGGTGAGCAAAAATGTACTGTAGTGACAGGCAACCAGTCCATCAGTGCTCTAACGCCACTGCTAACTCTAGTTAGCAGTGATGGGCAGAGTGCCCGCCACCGCTGTGTCAACAGCAGTGGCAAGCTCGCTGGCATCATCTGTCCGTCACTACTATGACTAACAGTAGTGGCGAGCAGAGTACGTTAGCGTGCCCGCCACTACTGTGTTTATAAACCTTAATTCACACAGTCCTACAAACAAAAACACAGAAATATACAGCTTCACATAGCTATCCACATCCACAGCAGCAACACAACCACATAAATTATCAGCTCCCACAACCATCCACAACAGCAACACAACAACAACACATCTCATCAATTTATAAATTTACAAAGTTTACATTTCATCACACATCAAGTTTACAAAGTTTACATCTATCAAAACTTCAAAATTAACAATTGTTCACAAATACGTGCCCATTTTGTTTAATGTTTCTTCTCTTACTGTCTTGGTCTAAATGAAGAAGGTTTTGAGTTCTTTGGTAGCGGTGTCAACGATATGCTAGCTTGATGAATTGATTCTTGATATGAAAGATCCGCCGTCGATTTCTTTGTTTCTAGATTTCCAAGCAAACAAAGGTTTAAATTGAAGGCCCCTTCAATTCGGCAGCACACCAATCTCGTGTTTGCAGTTGCAGACAATTTGCCACCGATCTTGTGATATATAATATGTCCAATGTTCGTACTGGTTGTATTGGAGTGGAGTGGTGATGTGCCGTCTCTAAGTTTCTCATGCACAACTACGCGTACAGTTGCTCTGATGTAGGGGTTGGCATAATTTAACCGAAAACCAAACTAAACCGCATCGAAAAAACACTATTTTGGTTTTTTAATAATATTCAGTTTTTATTTTTACTAGCTAAGTGCCCGTACATTGGTACGGATTAAAATATATTCGTAATATATGCGAAGAAGATCAGATATGTCTGACGGGCGTACGTACTCATGGATCCGAAGGGATGGTTTTCGACGTCGGCCTAGGTGTGGCAGCTGGAGGGGTGGGGACAGGGCAGCGCCAGACTAGCGTTGCTACGAATTAAAATATATTCATCATATATGTGGAGATCATATTTGTCTGGCGCACTTGTGGATCCGAAGGGATGGTTGTCTATGTTAGTCTAGACGTTGCAGCCAAAGAAGGTGGGGGCGAGGGAGGAGGAGATAGAATTGAAATCACCGTCAACTCATCTTTTCTAATTTCGATTTTTGGTTTTCGGTTCGGTTTTCATCAGTGAAAAATCGAAGTACACCGACGGTTCGCCCCCACAGCTATTCGGTAAAAAATGGAAACCAAAAAAATGAACCAAGTTTTTTCGGTTTTATTAATTTTACCCAGTTGTTAGATTCTCAATATCTAAAAACCGAACATTCAAAAAACCAAAAAAACAAACCGATTAAACCGAATGCCCACAACCCACCCCTACTCCGATGCTCCGATACATGGCCCCGTGTATTCTTTATTTAGGGTCTATTTGGTAGAACTATGGATCCTAAAATCCACACTGAAGCTGGAGTGGAGTACTTGGAGCTGGCTAGATCCTACTGCACCACTCTAGTTCATTTTTCTGGAGCGCTCTCAGCGACTTCTCAGGAAAAGTGTTTGGTTTGGCTCCAGCTTCACAGAACAGAGAAGCTAGAGCGGGAGTTCTGCCAAACACACCCTTAAGCCTAAATAGAATTCGGATCAGATTTCAAACTAAGAGACACTATTTGTTTCTAAAAAGGCAGCAGCGTTCTCACCTCGTTAGAGGCCACATAACTTTATTTATATAGCCAGCAAATCGCATATTTGTTTGATTACAAGGAAAGCTGCTACAATTAATCAGGGTATAACCTTTTATTTGATACAACAATATATACCTATCCATAAAAACACTATGTAAAGAAGGTTTATACCAGGAATAATATCTTATCTCTAATAGATGCTCTCAATCATAACTTACACAAGTTAAGATTGTTTCTAAAATCTAACATCTTCTTTGTAGAAATTGTCTTGGTAAAGCCATCTACTAGTTGATCATTAGTTTGAGATGAATCACACTTCAAGTAATTTTTGTGCCACTCACAGGTCTTCTTTCGTGAGGCCCAGGGCCCTATTATAAATAGGGGCCCTAATTACCAATGCCGTTCGTATTCGTGTGGCGTTGCGCGTGGCGTGGCCTAGATCTCCTCATCCCTTGATTACCGTGACCTGCGATGGCCTGTCTGGCTGCCTCATGGCCACGACCCATGGCCTGTGGTATCTGTGCGTGCTCCTGTGTATGTGGTGGCCGGGTGGGGCCCCTGGGAAAGTGGGGGCCCAAATTGAGCGTGGTACCTGTGCGTGCTCTTGTGTATGTGGTGGCCGGGTGGGGCCCCTGGGAAAGTGGGGGCCCAGATCGAGCGCACTTCTGGACCCCCCTCAGGCACGGCCCTGGCCACTCGTTCTTGAATAAAATGATAGTTTATTTCTATGTGCTTTGTTCTAGCATGAAAAATAGGATTGGTAGAAAGATATGTTGCACCTAAGTTGTCACACCAAAGTTGAGTTGCAGGTGGTCTTTCAACATTTAATTCTCCTAGTAAGGACTGAATCCAAATAACCTATGTTGTAGCATTAGCCATGGATCTGTATTCAGCTTTTGTGCTTGATCTTGAGAGGATCTAGAGATAGTAGCTTGCTTTCTAGCACTCCAAGATACTAAGTTGCATCCTAGAAATACAACAAAGCCACTTGTTGATCACCGATCATTCACATCACCAACCCGATCTGCATTTGAGGAGGCACTAACATGCGTGCATATAGATGTTGATATTTGAATTTTCAATTTGATTCTAATTGTATGCTTGAGATATCACAGAATGCGCTTTACTCCTATCCAATGTTCCAAAGTCGGTGTGTGAATAAACTAGCAAACTTTATTGAGGGAGGTTGGGTTAAGGTTGAGTATTGAAGTGTTCCAACAATGCTCCTGTGTACCTAGTTGAGACTTCAAACCCTAACAACCCTCCTCTTTGAGTTGATAACTTTTCTATTATAGAAAGAGGAGTTGAGACAGGATTACTACTCTCCATACCTACTCTTTTGAGAAGTATATTTGTCTTGAGCTAATAAGATACCGTATTTTGTTTTATTAACTTCAATTCCAAGAAAACAATGTAGGTTGCCAAGATCCTTTAATGCGAATTCTAACTTGAGATCTTGTAGTAAAGCTGTTACAATATCTTGTGAGGAGCTAATCACAATTATATCATCTACATAAACCAACAGATATATTATGATAGATCCTTTGTGAAAGTAAAACAGAGAAGTGTTAGGTTTCGAAGCATAAAATCCAATTTTTAGGAGTTTCACACTTAGTCGAGAGAACTAAGCCTTGGGTTCTTGTTTAACTCCGTATAAAACCTTATCTAACTTACAAACATAGTCTGGTGTAGACTTCTTCTCGTAACCCGATGACTGTTTTATGTATATTTCCTCCTCAAGAACACCATAAAGAAACATGTTCTGTACATCTAACTATCGGAGACACCATCCTTTACTCATAGCAATAGACAATATAGTTCTTATGGTTGCAGCTTTAACAACGACACTAAATGTGTCCTCATAATCAATTACATACCTTTGCTTAAATCCTTTTGCAACAAGTCGAGATTGATAGGTACTATCAATGGACCCATATACCTTTCTCTTAACTTTGTAGACCCATTTACAGTTACTAATATTTCCGTCTGTTTTTGGAGGTACAAGATGCCATGTTTTGTTCTTAAGAAGTGCTTCATACTAACACTCCATGTTGCTTAAAGATTTTCTACCCATTCTGGTTCACCTGAAGTTATCAAGCATCCATATCATATGGAATACTTCCATCAGTATAAATTTTAGGTTTACTAATACCTCTTTGCAGCCTTGTTGCTTCCTGGTTGTGCTGTGTATGATCTCCCACTGTTAAACTTTCAGGAGTACTTATAGAAGTATGAATATTAGCTACTTGATCACTTTGAAATTCACCCCCTTGATCAATATGTTGCAGGATATGAGGAAGGAGAAGAGCCTCGGAGCGAAGAAGGGCACTAGCATTTGGATGAAGTGAGGCAAAAGGAAAAATATTTTCATCGGACACTACATCCCGTGAGATATACAAATGGCCACCGAAAATATGTAGGCACTTGAAACCTTTATGAAGAGAACTATATCCAAGGAAAACACATTGTTTGGAGCGAAACCCAAGTTTTCTAGAGTTGTAGGGATGAAGATCGGAACCTTTATGAAGAGAACTATATCCAAGGAAAACACATTGTTTGGAGCGAAACCCAAGTTTTCTAGAGTTGTAGGGATGAAGATCGGACCAAAAGGCACAACAAAAGGTGTGGAGGGAGTTATAATCTGTTTTTTTATGAAACGGGTTTTCCAAAGGAGTAGAAAGCTAAATGACTTTGCTAGGTGTTCGATTAATAAGATATGTGGTTGTGAGAAAAGCTTCATCCTAGAATTTAAGTGACATGGTGGCATGAGATAAAGCTAAAAGAGCAAGCCCAACTTCAACGATGTGTCGATGCTTGCATTCGGTGGTTCCATTTTATTGATGCGCACGAGGACAAGAGAACAGTGTGTGATACCAATTTTTGTAAAGGAGTTCAACTTTTCATGCTCACCTCTTCAATTAGTTTGCATAGAAACAATTTTTCTATCCAAAAGTCTTTCAACAAGGCCTTGAAATTCTTTGAAATTTTGGAGAACTTTAGACTTGTGTTTAATGAGATAAATCTATGTAAACTTACTATAATCATCGAAAAATCTTACATAATATTTCTTTCTATCCACAGAATCTAAAGTAGGATCCCAAATATCAGAAAACACAAGATCTAAGGGAGCATTATATTAGAAGTGCTAAAAAAATTTAAATAGGGAAGATGATGACTTTTTGCCTGTTGACAGGCATCACACACCGACTCATTTGACTTACTAGAACATAAGAGCTTATTTTTATTGATAACATGCCGCACTATAAAAGTTGAAGGATGACCTAGTCTGTTGTGCTATTTTGCTGAAGAGGGGGTTTGATAGCACTGAAAGCTTGTTTATTAGACCCATGTAAAGATGGAGAAGACGAAGGATAAAGGCCACCCATACATCATGTACCTCAAAGCAGAGGCCTCTTTGTTGCTCGACCTTAATAAAAAATAGTTAGGATGAAATTCAAGGAAAACATCATTATCGGTGGCAAGGCAATGAACTAAAACCAAATTATTTTTAGCTTAAGGAACATAGAGAATATATTTTAGGTGGAGATCACGATTAGGAGTGTGGATTTGAGTATGATTAATATAACTAATATTCATACCTACATCGTACTTATCTCGAGCACTCATTTTGTCTATCTCAACCATGATGTGATATGTGGCACCTGTATCAATGTACCAATTTGTGTCCACTCCGTATTATAACGTATGAGTAAGTATCAGCACCCACACTTTTCTCTTGTGGAACAAAATCATGATCAAATCTATGGGGATATCGTATGTCCCGCCTTGTTGCAGAGTTGGCAAGCGCAACGTTCACCACCGTGACCACGGCTGTCGTGTTAGGTTATTGGGCCAGTTGGGCCGGCTAAATCGGTGAGCTGCATTGCCAATAACATTTAGTCTCGCCTAGCCTACACAAGGGAGGCTACGAGGTTTTTATAAGGGAGAGTAGTCATCCTCTCTCAAGTTATTTTTGGAATGGAGAGGACTCTCCGCTTATAAGGATGCGTCGAATGCACATAACACGTGAATACGAGTTTTGCCGATTCTAAAAGAGTTACACCTTTAAATTGTGATCTACAACCCGATGATGTACCCCCTGTGAAATGATGGGCCTTATATCATTGGAGAACATGTACATGGTGCACTTGGCCCATTCAAATTAGGCGCCAAACAAGAACAAACGACCAAACTAAACTTTATTTTTAGATGATAAAGTCTAAGTTAGCATCGTTTACGCTAAACTATTGCCATCTATAAAAAATTTAGCATCCACTATAAATAATTAGAAATAAAAAGTAACGTAATTTTTAGTATTAATTTTAGAATCTCTTAGTACCTGATTAAGATACTAAGATACCGACAGGTACCAAAATTATCGATCATCCATGTTGTACATGGCCTTGTCGTTGTTAGGGATGAAAACAGATCGGATACGGATAGATATTAATGATATCATATATTTTTCATATTTTTTCGGATTCAAATTTGGATTCAGTTACAAAACTAGATATATATCATCGGATACAAATACAGAGCCGATATCATCGGTAATAAATAAAAGAATTAACAAGAGTAAATGCATAAATATATATGAACTTAGAACATATTACACTGAAGCGCCAGCAACACACGAGTGTGTGCATGCCGACTGATCAAATTTATACATACAAATCAAGCCCAAGAAATTATAATGAAACGCATCAAGATCAGATGGCCCATAAAACTCAAAGCCCAGAAATCCCCTGATCTAAAGTGAAACTTATAAAATAATAAAGATACCCGTTATTATCACAAACACATGCAAAAAAAAATAGAGAGAGTGATCGAGTGAACTGCTAAGCACACCCGGCAAAGTATTCACCACGCCGGTGGTGGAGATCCATCGGCGGGCGCAGTCGATCAGGCGGTCGGTCGCCGGCGGCAGTGGCGAGTGGCGACTCGGACACGCGTGATTAGTGACTGTCTGACTGATCGGTTCAGTAGTAGTAGGAGGACGGCGAGCCGCCGAGCTGGAACCCGTCGGCGGCGCCGTCGTCGACGGCAGGCATCGGCGAGAAGAGCGGGCTGTGGACGTAGCCCTCCTCGAAGTACATCCCGTGCGCGCCCGGCGCCGGGGAGGAGTAGGAGGTGAAATCTGACGCGTCGCACCACTGGCCGCCGCCGGCATTGGGGCTCGGGCTTCCGTTGGCGACGGAGCCGTACATTGAGACGTCGGCCATGGCGCTGCCAGTGCCAGATGAGTCGTCGCTGTCGGCGCCGCCCGTCATTGACGGCAGGTCGTCGGGCATGGCAATGTCGTCCATCGTCAGCGACGACATGTCAGTGGCAGCGCCGTACGCCATGTACTCGACGGCGAAGTCAACGGCGGTGCCACCCGCCGCCGGGGTGGGCATCAGCGCGCGCGCTCCGGAGGGGTCGGCGTAGAATGGCTGGAGAAGCTGACCGGAGCCGTCGCCGAGGTCGGGCGACAGGTAGGGGGTGATGGACGAGCCCAGCGGCAGGTCAGGGTAGGCGAAGTTGGTGCGCGCCCGAGCGCCGCGGAGGGAGCGCGCGGCCCGGTCGTAGGCGACGGCGGCCTCCTCTGCCGTGTCAAACGTCCCCAGCCAGTGCCTCTCCTTCGTCGCCGGGTCCCTGATCTCCGCCGCGTACCTCCCCCACGGCCTCCTCCTCACTCCCAGGTACCTCGTCGCATTCCCCTCCGCCTGCTGCTGCTGCTGCTTCTTCTTCTTTGACGACTTCTTCTCCCCCGCCCCCGCCCCCGCCCCCGCCCCCGCCCCCGCCCCCGCCGCCGCCGACGACGAGTAGAAGTACGAGGAGAAGTTCATCATATCGGACACAGAGAGTGTGAGAGTGTGTTGGTCGTCGACAAGGAGAGGCCAGAGGAGGTGGTTGAATTGAAGACGATGGAGACGGTTGTCGGATGGATCGAATTCGAACAGAGGAAGAAGAGGAAGTTGGCCGGCGATGACAATGGCGATGGCTGCTGCATGGGAAGGTCGCATTGGAATATATATAATGGCGGGAAAGCCAAAAGTGGGGTAGTTTAGTTAGTGGGGAGGAGGTTGCTTAGCCAAACCCAACAATTAATTAAAGAGAGATTATATGCTAAGACACTTATTAATTAAATGCGGATAATTATCTCATGATTAATCCATTCAACATAATGCAATGTATTATGCATGTATCATGTATGTGATTGTGATGTAGTGAATTTGGAGTGAATTGATATATGGTCAACCCAATGATTTGGACCGGTGGATGCATGATTGTATTTGGGATTAAATATTAGGAGCTGATTAGAATATTTTTTACACAACATCCAAACCGACGGATGAGTGTGGTTACATACATCAGTTTTAATGTTTCAGTGACAGTGAAATTAAGATAGCGTTCGGTTTCTGTACGAGAAGAGATGAACGGAATTGTTCTTGATATGGGCTGTTGTTTGATTTGAGGGATGAGGTGAAATCAAATAGAATCAAATGATTCTCAGAAATAAAATATTCTCTGTAGATGTTGAACCGTGTGGTACTAATTTTTTGGCGAATGATATGTTTCACTACAACAAAACATAAACTTTTCGTCGGCCAAACTAACTTCCGTCGGCTTTTCGAAAAGCCGACGGAAGGTATTTTACTTCCGTCGGCCTTAAGTAGCCGACGGAAGTTAAAATAACTTCCGTCGGCTTTTACCCGTGGCCGACGGAAGTTAACGTGTCTGTGGTCCGGGCCGATACATATCCCTTAACTTCCGTCGGCCACCATTAAAGCCGACGGAAGTTAAGGGATATAATCCCCAACCCCCGCGCGCGCGTACAGGGAGACCTAATCCCTGTACGCGCCCACTGCACGCCGCCGCCGCCCGCCCACTGCACGCCACCGCCGCCCGCCTCCTGCCGCCGCCGCCCGCCTCGACCCCGCGCCACCGCCCGGCCGCCTCCAATCCGGCGCCTCGCGCCATCGCGCCAGCCGCCGCCCGCCCGCTGCCCCGGCCAACCGCCGCCGACCGCCTCCCTGGCCCACGCGGCCGCCCGCCCCGCGCCACCGCGCCGGCCGCCGCCCACCCGCCAGACGTCGCCGCCGGTCCCGAGCACCCGCCGCCGCCGCCCACCGCGCGCGCAGGCCGCCCTCGCCGGTGCCCCGCCGCCGTTCTCCCGGCCACCGGCCACCGCCCACGCGTGCCCCTGCCCCCGCCGCCCGTCGGTGCCCCGCCGCTGCCGTGCCCCCGGCCGCCGGCCACCGCACACGCCGGTGACCACCGCCGTCCATCCCGGCACCCCGTCGCCACCGCCTCACCGCCTCAGGTCAGATGCATGGCCACTTGTTACTTGAAGTACTGTTGTATCGTGGATAGGATGGAATTAATGATCCATAATTCTAGCTATTCGATGATCTTTGTTAGTGGATAGTACGAGCTAATTTGCTTGTTGAATGATATAAGTTAGAATTAGTATGAGCCGCTTGTTATATATACTTTTTTCATCAAAATATAATCACCCAAAATCGTGTTTTGTAGATTTAAATGTAATGAATAAATGGTGTAGTTATATTGTAAATTGGATACATGATTTAGGAGAAAAAGATTTGAAGTATTGCTAATGGAAGATATACTCGTGTTATTTTGCAACGAATCAAGCACACCCTTAATTTCCGTAACTCTATCATCTGGACTCTGCATTTATCATCGACGCGTCACCCTAGCTAGCCCCCTCTTGAGTCTCGACTGAGTCGACTCTCTACCTCCCCTTCCACTTGCGCCGCCACCTCTGCCCCTTGCGCCGCCGGCTGCCGCCTCTGCTACCCCTCCCCTTGCACCGCCAACCGCCGCCTCTGCTACGCCTCCCCTTTGCGCCGCCGGTCGCCGCCTCTGCTACCCTTCCCTGTGCGCCACGTCGCCGCCTCTGCTACCCCTTCCCCTTATTGTGCCACCGCCGCCTCTGCTACCCCTCCCCGTGGCACCTCTCTCCTTTCTGCCTCTCTAATCCTCTCCCCCTCCCTCGCGGCGATGGCGCGGCGAGGGCTCGATAGGGCATGGCGAGGGTGCTATTAATTAAATTCTTGTGTTAATTTGTGGTTTGTTGATGATTTCATTACGGTGATTAGTATTACATATATATACTTTATTATATATATTTCTTTTCGTATGCAATTTTTTATTTGACAACAACGTAGATAGTGTAACAAAACCTATGCGTCACCCGTTTCGGGCCAACATGTCTCACACGTGTCATGCGTGTGAGATGTGCAGGTCCGGAATTGTCCCTTTTTGGACAGCCTCAGAGTGGGCGACAGAGCGTGGTTTTATGATGAGTCATGAGTCCGAATGAGATTTCAGTAACATAACCTTGTTGTTCTCCATTGCACCACTATCAGGCGTGCAATTGGAGAACAGCGGGGTTATGCTGCTGAAATTTCGTTCGGACTCATGGCTCGTCATAAATACCACGTTTTGTCGGTCACTCTTGGGTGGGTTTAGGACCTATCTTTTCCTATAGACCATGGTTGTCACGGCATCGCCTGCGTCGACTAGGCGTCCAGGCGGTCACCGCCGGACGCCAGGGTGTGTGTTTGTTGCGAGCCCTTTGATTGAATGAATGTTTTGCATATAGAATGGCTGAGGACGACCGACGGTGGATGTATAGTGGTTGGATGAAAAGTGGAGCTCACACGAGGGAGTGGGTAATCAACGCTGAGAAATTTGTTGATCGTGCATTCGCTTTGACAACAAACACTGGCGCGAGGTGCCCATGCATGAAGTGCAGAAATTCTCGTTGGCAAGACAAGAGGACGTTGTCATTGCATATTTGCAAATATGGATTCGTGCCAGGTTATGAAGTTTGGTCTTTTCACGGCGAGACAGGCCTTGAAAAAACGGTATTAGTAGTGGAAGAAGAAGATGATAGCGTTGCTGACGATAGGATGGATGAGATGGTTGATGCTATACGACCGGAGTTTGAATCAAACCCCGAGGATCCTCCAACACCGGAGGTTCAAAAGTTTTTCGACATCCTTCGAGCTTCAGAAGAGCCATTGCATGAGCACACCACCGTAAGCGTTCTCGCTTTCGTGACTCGTATTATGGCTATTAAGTCAAAGTTTGCATTTTCAAACAATTGTTATAAGGAGCTCTTGAATCTGATCAGCGATATCCTTCCTAAGAACCATAAGGTGCCGAAAGACATGTATCAGTCAAAGAAAATGCTTTGTGCTCTCGGTATGGAGTATGAGAAGATTGATGTGTGCCGAGATAATTGTATGCTGTTCTGGAAAGAACATAGTAATGAGGTGAAATGCTTAAAATGTGGTAAACCGAGATTCGTAGAGGTCATAAATGAAGACGGAGAGAAGGTGACGACAGAGGTTGCTCATAAGCAACTTCGTTACATGCCTCTTACACCTCGGGTGAAACGATTGTTTCTATCAAAGAAAACCGCTAGACATATGCGATGGCATAAAGAAGGTGTACGTGAGAATAATCAAGTAATGGTGCACCCATCTGATGGTGCGGCATGGAAGGCTCTAGATGATTTTGATGCAGACTTTGCTAGTGATGCAAGGAATGTTCGCATCGGGTTGGCAACTGATGGATTCACGCCTTTCAATGTAACGGCATCGTCGTACTCTTGTTGGCCCGTGTTTGCTATTCCATACAACCTTCCACCTTCATTTTGTATGAAATATGAATTTATGTTCCTGTGTCTCATTATACCCGGTCCAGATCATCCTGGAACACGACTAAACGTGATGTTGAAGCCCTTAATTGAAGAGTTAAAACAATTGTGGAAAGGAGTTGAAGCATATGACTATGACCAGAAACAAAAATTCAATCTTCGAGTTGCGTATCTGTGGTCGGTCCACGATTTTCCGGCATACGGTATTTTTTCTGGTTGGAGTTGTCATGGAAGGTTGACATGCCCGATATGTGCGAAGGACACAGATTGTTTCCGTCTGAACTTCGGGGAAAGATTTGTTACTTTGATTGCCATAGATGCTTTTTGCCCATGAATCACCCATTTAGGTTACAGAGGAACAATTTCAAGAAGGACAACATTGTTGTAAAGGGACCACCAAGGCGTTTAAATGGTAGAGAAATCGCTGATATGCTGAATGAGTTGGTCCTTAATGAAAATGAGGATGGATTTGTAGGATTCGGAACCGAACATAATTGGACCCACATATGTGGTTTATGGGAACTGCCGTACGTCAAATCACTAATTCTGATGCACAACATTGACGTTATGCATCAGGAACGTAATGTTGGTGAAAGCATTATAAGTACATGTATGGATTTTACTGACAGGACAAAAGATAATGTAAAGGCGAGAAGAGATTTAGCTGAGATTTGTAATCGACCAACCCTTGAGTTGACGAATAGTGGTGGCAAGCCACGTGCCCCATTTTGTTTAAAACCTAAAGAAAAAAACAAGTAATGAGGTGGTTGAAAAATTTGAAATTCCCAGATGGTTACGCCGCAGGATTTAGAAGAGCTGTGAACTTGAAGACAGGGAAATTAAATGGATTGAAAAGTCACGATTACCACATAATAATGGAAAGACTCCTTCCTGTAATGTTTCGTGGGTACCTGAATGATGATGTGTGGAAGGCGTTAGCTGAGCTGAGCCATTTTTATAGACAACTTTGTGCGAAAGAAATTAAGAAAGATATGATGGAGATGCTAGAGAAAGAGATCCCAGTGCTTTTATGTAAACTGGAAAAAATATTCCCTCCAGGGTTCTTCAATCCAATGCAACATTTACTGGTTCATCTGCCATATGAAGCTAAGGTAGGTGGCCCTGTGCAATATAGGTGGATGTATCATATTGAAAGGTCCCTAAAGAAGCTTAGAGCGATGGTTGGTAATAAGGCCAGAGTTGAAGGTTGCATCGCAGAAGAATTTAAATTGAAAGAGATAGCATACTTCACTAGTGTATACTTCGCTGAGCATCACAATGTCAACACACCTGCTACACGGTACCATATGGATGAAGACCATCCTTGTAGTGATCTCCAAATATTTGGGTGGAAGGGCATAACTGTTGGTGTTTCCACGACATATTATGTAACTCAGGAAGAACGAACAAATGCCTTGCTCTACATGTACTCAAATATGGAAGAGATGGAACAATATTTCGCGTAAGTGATTCGTTTTAGTTTTATATTTTACCTCCAAATTTTATACCCGTTTGTTTACCTATTCGTTACATTGACAGTATGTTTGATTCAAAATACTTGCCATCTGGTCGTCAACCAACGGAGAAGCAATTAGATAAATTGCGTCGAGAAGGAGTAAATGGCGGGCCTAGTTTTCTCACTTGGTTCAGAGAACATGTAAATCCTTACCTTTTCTGACACGTATTATTTTACTCTACTGGGTTAATTATCTTATAATCTCTTATGATTTGCAGTGCGTGCTCGCTGACAATGTACATATAGACTTGCGACAGCTCTCTTACGGGAGTATTAGTGCCAAAAGTTACGGTCGCTACGATGTTAATGGTTTCCGCTTCCGTTCAACTATATTTGAAGCATATCGACCTCTAGCGGCAACAACTAATACTGGTGTTGTTACAAGGGTCGTTGATGGACAAGGACACGAAACTATGTATTATGGAATCATCAAAAATATAATCGAGTACAAATTTGCCGGGAATAAGGAGATTAAAGTAGTCTTCTTCGATTGTGATTGGTTCGACCCTAAACATGGTACTCGTGAAAACCAATTTGGGATGGTTGAAGTCAAACACGCGGAACGATTATCTAGTTGCGACAATTTTGTCCTTGCTCATCAAGTCGAGCAGGTGTATTATATGCCCTACCCATGTGAAAAACTAAGTGCTTGGTGGGTAGTCTACAAAGTGAATCCTCGGGAACGTCTACACACCCCTAGTGATGACGCTTATCAATTGGAGGTTGAAGAGGTCGATGAGGTTTATCAAGATGATGAATTGCCGACTTCGTTTAATGTAGAGTCAGAATCGTCGACAGATTCTTTTCTCGGCGATTCTAATGATGTGGCAGTTCCCGAGAAAAGGAAACACCAACATAAGAAGAAAAAAGTAACATGGCGTGCTTTGGGGAGAAAAGGACAAATTGATCCTGATTTTGATGATAATTGACAAGTAATTGTTTTGATACATGGATATGCAATATACTTCATATTACATGTTTTTTCATATGTACAAACCTTCTTTACTAATAAATGCTTGTTTGTGCTTATTTTGAACAGGATGTCGAAAAATAAGAAGAGTGTCACGAGGAAGCTCTTCCGCTTGGGGAGTTCATCGGCGAGTACTCCGGCGAGTACACCGACGAGTCAGGAGGACACCCTATTCCAGGGTAGTTCCTCTTCTTCAAACAGACGTCGTCAAGAGCAGCTCCTGAGATGCATAGATCCGACATTAATTGGTCGGCCTATTGCATTTCAACTAGATGAGGAGGTAACTTTCAAATTGTTTTTTATGCCAGTTATAAACTATTACTAATTGTTTCAATACTGTTTTGTAGGAGGAAGAACACTTGGCGAGTGCGGGTCATGAGGATGATCGGCCGGTGGGTGGCGGGCAAGAGGGGGATGTCCCAGAGTGTGCGGCACAGAGGGATGACCCAGAGGGTGTGGGGCAGGGGGATGACCCAGAGGGTGCGGGGCAGGGGGATCTCCCGGAGGGTGCGGGTCAGGAGGAAGGTGCTGAGGCTGCCGGCGGGTCCTCGGTAACTTTCAGGACGAGTCACTTGGTCGCTCCACCAGTAGTCTCTTCCGGTGGAGCCAAGATCGAGATTACGCCTGTTGGTGACGGGTAAGTGTAATACTCTTCTGTTGTTTTGCTTTTGTTTTCAAAAAATTTCTTTCACTAAACTAATTAACTTTATTTATTATGTATTTCTAGATCTTGGATTGACTCTAGGTTCGACGGCACTTCGAGGGTCAGACAGGTTAACCAGATATTGGGTAACCTGTGCCGTCTGCACTACCCAGGGGTGCTGACAATGCCGACCGGTGAGCGGGTTCTATGCCAGACATGGGACCAGTACCGGTTCGCTCCTGACGGGCGCCACGGAACTGCTCAGGGGGCGGTGTCTCATGACTTCTGGGTATGCAAGTGTTTTTTCAATCTACTTTTAGGCTTTTCGAGTTACAACACTGTACTAATCATTACTTTTGCAGTTACGCTTTTGCTTGCCAGAAGTCGGCAATCACCATAACCATGCGCTTCAAGTCTTCAACAACAATGCGCATAAGGTGGTGAAGGACGCCATTTCGTATGCCCGCATTCAAGCGAACAATGCTTACTACAAGGAGAAGCTAGGGCAACGAATGAGCAAGGCGACGGGCTCATCGTCAATTTATTTGACTGAAGAAGAATACCGTTCGGTAAACAATTCTAACTTTTACTCTTCGATTGTTGAGATTTGTTGTCATATAATACAAATAGCATCTCTGTTCAGGTGAGGATTCCGTGGTTTGCAAACCGCGAGGACGCATATTTCGAATTCTGCAAGATTTGGTCTTCAGCCGCATTTAAGAAGACTTCCGAGCAGAAAAGACAATGCCGCGGGACGGATCCGAAGCACAGATATGGTGCCGACGGACATATTCGCCACGCTAAACGCTTGGTAAGACCGATCTGTCACTCTCTAGCTATAGATACATTGTAATGCGACTAACTCATTTCTAATGTACAGGAAGCTAAATCTGGCAACGTGCCAAGTGACATAGAGGTGTATACCTCTGGTCACAAAGGAAGCGATCCGGCACAGCCAGATGTCTTGTGTAGCCAGACAGCCACGGACCATTTGGTGAGATGTTATTAAGAGTTGACGTAATTTCATTTTTCTGCGTCTAGCTAATCGGACATGTTTTTTGCAGGCGCAGTATGGTGAACACATGGTTCGACTCCATGGAGAGGACTATGATTGGCGGAGAGAACCTGTGGACCAAATGGCCGTGTACTCCAGCGGAGGTGGCAAAAGCCATGGACGGTGAGACAATGTTTTTATTAATGTTTTGTGTATGGTATTGTGATGGTAACTAACCCCTGTTAATGTTGCAGGTACTCCATGTTCAATGGAGTTATTGACTCGAGAGCGGTGAGAGCTCAGAAGTCAGCTCAGTCGTCGCAGAGCTCCGTCGGAGTTGGCTCCAGCCGTCGTCGCTCAGAAGAAACCCCGGAGATGGTTCGGATGAGGGAGGAATTGAGGCGGGTAAACGAGCACAACAGGAAACAACAAGAGTACTATACCGCCTGCTTAGCACAACAACATGCGATGATCCAAGTAAGCTTACTTTAGAGTGTTGCAGTTCAAAAGTATTCAGAAATAGGTTTAGAACTAACTGATTACATTACAACATGTGTAGCAACTAGCCCAGCAAAACAGTGGATTTGACATGTCTATGTTCCAACCACTACCTCCCCCGCCACCACCACTATCTCCTACATCACCTGAGGTACCTCCTAAATACCTAAGTTAGCGTTTAGAAGTGTAGTTGAGTTCGTTTCTAATTTTGTCTATTTCTTCAGTGTTTCCGTACGCCTGGCCAGGATGGAGCCTCCGGGGCAAATGTGAACGAAGCAGGAGGCAGCGGCGGCGCCCACGACCCAAATGTGGGCGATCAGTGAGTATATGGACAAATATGACTTTGTATGTGGCTCTCGCTGTGTTTTGTGAATTTGTATGTGAGTTTGGATGTTATATGTGAATTCAGATGTTTACAGTGACTTTGGATGTGAATTCAGTTATATTATGTGATTTTGGATGTGATGTGTGAAGTGTGGATGTGATTTTGGATGTGAGATGTGGTTTTGGATGTTATATGTGAAGTTTGAATGTGATTTTGGATGTGAAATGTGATTTTGGATGTGTATTGTGAATGTATGTGAAATTGTGGTTGGATGTGAGTGTGAGTAGGGGAACCAGGAAAAATAAAAAAAAATACCAGGTAACTTCCGTCGGCTTTGACCATAGCCGACGGAAGTTAGCTGGTTTCGACCACGTGGGCAGAAAGGCTAACTTCCGTCGGCTTCGGCCCTAGCCGACGGAAGTTAGCTGCCCCTAACTTCCGTCGGCCAGGCTGGCCGACGGAAGTTAAAGCCCCCCTGGTGACGTGGCAGTGTTCGGCGCTAACTTCCGTCGGCCACGTCAAGCCGACGGAAGTTAGCTAACTTCCGTCGGCGGCCGACGGAAGTTAGCTAACTTTCGTCGCCGCGCTTCCGTCGGCCAAAGGCCGACGGAAGATAGCGTTTTGCCGACGGAAGTTGGCTTCTTCCGTCGGGAAAGGGCTAACTTCCGTCGGCTTTGGCCGACGGAAGTTGCCTGTTTTGTTGTAGTGTTTCCAAACTATTTCATTCTATTTCTCGTCATACATCAAACCAAGAGTACCTAAGGGAGTGACACTCACTGTCACTGCTTTACCTGACAGGCTAGTAGCTGCTATAAATGGCATTGTCGCATGGACGATGAACACCACAAGAGACATGTTTACGCATGCTGGTATGTAGTTTCTTGCTAGATCGGACCACGTCCGTATCTCATATACATTATTAGGTTATTCACAGTGGTAAGTTTTATAACAATGTTTCCTATAAATTTACATCAGCTTTACAACTGAATAAATGAAATATTCTCTCTCAGTTGAGAATTTCATTTCACTATTTCCTAGGCTAATCAGTTACTTAAATGCACCTAGCTCTCATAAAATATTCTCTCTCTGATAAAACGATTTGGTTCTTGATGGGCGTTTCATTTCATTTCATCCGTCTTAGAAACGGGTTAGCATCATGTTATGGTGATGACACTACTTCATTCTCTTCTCTCATTAATTAAATGTCATGTCAGCAAAAAATCTGATGTAGCATGGTAATTAATACCATGAAAACCCCGTTATGAATAGCCTTAGCTTGATTTTTATCACAACATTTGATGTATCAAAAGAATAATCTTTTCGTCTTGTACTAGTTTTATACATTCTAAAATGGCGGTACAACTAATAAATAAAAATTCTTTGGATAGATAATAGTTTTCTAAATTAAATAATACTATTTTCCATGGAAGAAGTGGGAAATTCCCTAGCAATAGTTGGCTCTAGATGATGAGGAAAGAGAAGAGACGATTTATATTATTTAAAAAAAACTAGTAGTTGTGATCACCGTCAATTTTTCTAATAGCAAACCAAAATTTTCTAACTTTCCTCCTCTTATTTATTTGCATAGTGTTTTTTGATATTGTAATTTTTGTTGTTGCAATGTACCGAGCTAGCAAAAGACAGCATTACTGACGTGTGTAAAATAATCCGTTACAAAAAATGTATTACTAACGCGTGTCTTTTATCTGTCACTATAGCTACGTCACTAAAAACCGTTTCCGTGGTAGCGAGAAAAACTTTATTCTCGCCGTTAGTACTATAAAGTATATTTTTTAAGAAATAATTTTATCCATTCGTTCATCTAGTACTGATCCGATTGCACTTCACCCTAATGATGCTCTTAATTAATTGTTCACCTCTGGCAATAATTCATCTCTGCAATGCTGTTTATCAGCAATAATCTTCAGGTCAGCCAGTAGAACTCAGAAGCTTTCCTCCGTCGTCCCAGCGCGCGCGCATGGAGACATGGAGTCCGGCCGGCCAAGTAGTAGCAGCGCTGACGGGGCCGGCCGTGAATGCATGCATGGCGCTCACGCCGCCGCCGCCGTGCACGTGGACCCGGCCGGCCCCTCCCGGCGGCCGGCCGGCCGGCTGCATTCATGCATGCATGGGCGGCCCCAGCCGCGCGCCGCCGGTGATATATATATATCCGCCCGTCGAATGATCGATCGATCGGCCGTCGTCGTTGCCGGCCGGCCGTGACATCAGGCAGCCCACGACGCGCGGCAGGTATCGCGGGCGCGCCCGCAGGCAGGCAGGGTACGTAGGAGTACGTAGTACCACGCTGCTTGCCGGCGCCCGCGACGACGCGCTTCACCGACCAAACCACTGCGTACGCACGTAGGCACGCAACCCCCTGGCCGGCGGCCGGGCCGGCCGGCTCGTGCGAACCCATGCTTCACTACAAAAAAAAACTAGTTTTTTTTGGTTATTACTGCACTCAAAACGGTAGGCTTGACCTGTAAGAATGTTAGTTGCTATTCTATAATTTTTGACTGAATTTAAATTATTTTATATTACTCTCTCGTTCCCATTATCTCCATTATATATCTAAGTATTTTTGAATAGTAACTAAACTCTTTCGAAAGCATTAATTTAGAGAAGCATATGATATTTGTGTTATTTTAGAGAAATCCGTTTTTCCGAGTCTTGTGATAACAAAAAAACTCAAAAAAGGGTTTCGCGTGCATATCTGCTTCCTCTGCACGTGCGCTTAATATGATCTGAAAATTGGCACACTGTTTGGACTCAAGAGATTGTATATAAAAATCAGTATTTTATAGTCGGTTTTCTAACACATTGGTATGTAAAATCACTGATTTTAGGGTGTGTTTGACTAAGGTATAGATTCTGAAAAAACTGTTGTGAGCTGTAAAAAAAACTGTTGTGAACCGTGAGCTGTAGAAAAGCTGAGAAGCTGGTTGGTTGGAATAGTTGCGGATTTATGTTTTGATAGTTTATGACGTTTAGTTACATTATTAATGTGTAATTTTACATATAAATTATTCTAATCATGAAATTGTGTAATGTTTATATGAAAACTATATATTTTTAAATTACACTAAAATTATATATTTTACTAAAATTTTACTTTTTCAAATTTTATATGAGCTGATATGTTTTAATAGCGTGGTAGGTAATATTTATTCAAAGTTAAACTGAGAATTGTGAAATCTAGGTTATACCAGCTTTTAAATTTGTATTACGAGAATCTGCGGATTCTAGAAAAGTTGTGTGATCAAAAGAATTGTTTGATTCAGATTCCAGCTTCCAAGCCAGTAAGCTGGTTCAAAAATCTGAACCAAACAGACCCTTATATATAATTCTCTTAATTATACAATTATTTTTCCTTAGGATCATGTAAAAAAGTGATTGTAAGACCGAAATTAGCCATGCACGTTTAAAAAATCATAATTAGTTCATATAAAATGGGACGAGGATAAATTTTATATAAAAATTATATTTATTGACAAGATCTTTTTTGCAGATAATTTTTTCATTTGAGAGGCCCAAATATTCATTTAAAGATTCGATAAAACATAAAAATAATAAATCATTAGTAGTTGAGAGCTATTATTGTAGGGTGGGATAATATGCAGCTACTCGTACATGTAGAATATTTTTTACGTGAATAATAATATTTGAGGAGTAACTAAAATTTAGTTTGACGGACAACTCTCTGACCGAATAAAGGAAATGCGGAAAACCCAAATTCGTCGGGTACTCGGCAAATTTTAAACACTCCGTGAAAAAATGATTTGATGAGTATCCGACAAAAATACACTCAGCAAAGATAGGATAATAACGTATGTCGCGATGGTGTATTTGGGTGGGAAAAAATTTCAGATTTGTCGAGTGTTTTTTAAAAAATAATATTTGAGAAGTAACTGAAATTTAGTTTCAGGAACAACTCTCTGAACAAAGGAAATGCCTACAAAATACTCCCTCCAGTTTTAATTTACAAAGACAATTTATACGTGTATTTGAAGTTGCTTAAAACAAGTTGTTTTATATTCTATTGTGTATTTTGAACGTCTATGTAGTAATTTCTCTTCGTATCTCATGCTATGTTTACTATGAACAAAAAAGAAAAATACATACTAATTAATCGCTCATTGTATCTAAATTATGTTCAAAATGATTTGATTTTTGAATCTGGTCCCTTGAGAAGGTATTGTAATTTTAGCTTTAATCTTGGTAACTCTTAATAACTGAGATACTAATCGTTAACAAGATTAACACTAAAAATTACGTTTTCGTTTAAAAAATTAAATGTAAAAATACGAAATCATTATTTTATAGTGCATGGCGCCCACTGCACCGGCCGCCTGGCAACGAGATAGATGGACGAAGGCGGGCGCGCGGGCGGCTGGCCGGCCGCCGGCCGGCCGATCTCCGGGGGCCATCCGGCCATGCACTGCATGCTGACTGCCCCTCGTCTCCTTGTCGGCGTCACGCGTGTCGTCGGCAGATCGAAGGAAGCTCTCGTCGTCGTCGTTATTCCGTAAGCAGATCGACGATCGAAAGCTGAGGGATTGACCGTTTACGTTTCTTGGTTTGGCTTTTGGATTTTGGAAGCGGTTTTTGTTTTTCGGAAGTCAAATGTCAATCAAATGGTATAGTACAAGCTAGCAGAGTAAAAACAGTTTTTGACACAGTGAAACTATGAAAGTTTTTTCGGACCTACTTTTTTTAGATTCTGGTTTCTGACTTCTGCTTTTTGAATCTTTTATTATGCTAATATTCACAGATTAACATTTCAAATTTCATGCAACCATACAAAATTTTATAAATTGACATTTCAAATTTCATACAGCCATACAAATTTTCATAAATTGACATTTCAAATTTCATACAACCATACAAAATTTCATAAATTGACTTTTTACACAGCTCAAAGTAGTTTTTCCACGGTCGTTTCAGCTAAACGGTTTTCAGCTTTCTCACAGCTGATATCCCACAGTAATATTTTCACGGACCACAACAGCTTTTTTCCACGGTCTCAACCAAACACACACTCTTAACCTCGTGAGCTCATCAGCTTGTTACATGAAAATTAACCTAGCTCAAAATCGAATATCGATCATCTATCCTCCCGTACATATACTGACACGTGGCCGGTCGATCGTCTGCAGTTTAATTACATGTGGGGTTAGATCAGTCTTAGTCGGCGGTGGGCTCAGCTCGATCGATCGTCATCGCCTCCAACTTTTTTAAAAGTACAATCGAGCGTACGATCGAAAATTGATGTGTTTAGTTTAGGTTTAGATTTTGAAAAAAAATTGTTGTGAGGTATAAGAGTGTGCCGCGAGTTATGAAAAATCTAAGTAGTTGTGAAAGAGTTACGAAGAAAGTAACATTCTAAACTTTAAATGGTATGGCGGGTAATTTTATAAAGTTTAGATTAAAAAAATGTAAAAGTTACGTTAGAGTGGAAGTAATAAAAACTAGTAAGGGGTTCGTGCTTTGCGATGGGGCTTATTTTATTGCTACGATGATAAGAAAATTTTCAGCGAATCTAACTGTCCCACAAAATTTATAGTTTTGCGTGATTTTTTAGAAATCTAAGCGTTTTTACGTAAAATTCATACTGATCTGCGCAAGATACCGAAATTAAAGGACTGAAATGCAAAAATTTGTTTTTTATTTTCCTTTTTTTCTTTTTTTCCCGTGTTTTTCTTTGCATGCCGGCGCGGTTGGGGGCGCGAGACTTCCCCGCATGCATGCATGCATGTGGCGGTTCTAGGTGAGCTCACGCGAGGCGGGGGCACGAGGAGAGCAACGCGGACGGAATCCACGGATGATCTGACGGCTTTATAATAATTGAGAAATATAGCTTTTCCATAAACCGATTTGTTCCTAAACTAGTTTGACTCAGCTTTCAGTTTCCCTTAGATAAAATTTGGTTAGTACAACTCAACTAAACACTACCTAAAATATGAATCAAAGATTATTACTGTAACAAGATATTACCTCCATTATAAAATATAATAAATATAAGTTTGTATACGCCCTTTAACATAAAAATATTTATCATCAATAATTATTACGATAACAATATATTAAATTACTTTTACATTTAAAATCCAACGGTATGGCTCCGTTTGTTTATCCATCTTTTTTTATAAGCTGAAACTAACATGGTATAACTTATTCTGCCAGCTTACGGTAATCTGGAAAGCAAATTATAACAATCTAATAAGTTGTTGAAATCCAACTTTTTTATAAGCTAGATTATTATAATCCAAAGCTGAAACAAAAATGCACCGATTAAAAGCCACAAATGTTGACTTATTATTTAAAAGTTAAAAAATAAAACAGTGTGCCATTAATCGTATGTATGTATGTATGTATACACACACACTTGAGACATTAAACGAAAGCGTTAATGCAGTGAGCAACTGGGGCGATGTGGATCGGATAGATTCCATAAGTGGGGCTTGTACTGTCCGTCCATGTGTTTCTCTCCTCTCCTCTTCTGATCCCTGATCCAACCGTTGCAACTGCCGCCATTAATTCTCGTTACGAAGCAGGTGCGTGCATGTACCTGCCGTAGGCCACTAGCTAGCTAGGTCAGTTGGAAGTAGGAGATCCATATCGTTTTTTTCGGTACATGCATGGGGCCTACGTACCTAGACTTCAATTTTCTAGTTGAACTGAAGCCGCCAATAATCAATCGATCGATCGATCGAGCAACAGCCATCATGCATCGTATATGTATATGTGTGTATATATATATATATATATATATATATATATTGATTTAATTGTGCAATGCCATGTCGCCTTGTCAGTTATACATCTCTTATTAACTCTGTCGCGCTCTGTCTGATCGTCCACGAAATGTTGTCGTTTTGATCAAAGTCAGAATATGATCATCCCTGTCTTTTGAAAATAAGATTGGATATGTCTGAAATTACGGATATGTTTAGATCCATGGGGTTAATACAAAGGGACTAAAACTAGTGACTAAATTTTAGTCACTTATTTTTGGATACAATGACTAAAGTAAGAGTTAAAGGCTTTATTGTCATACAGAATGATTCAAATGCCCTCTATTTATTGCCTCTTGATTTTCATGTATGCATGCATGGTGAAGGTATAGGTGCGAAAAAGGTATTTTAGCTCCTCCTTGAGGCTAATGAGGCTAAAACATTTTAGCTCATTTTAGCTATTGGTGTTTGGTTCTTTTAGCCTCTAAATTTTAGTCACTTTGCATTAGCCCATTGGATCCAAACAGACCTTACATCAAGAGGTTTATCTTCTGAAATTAAAGTGCTTTCCTATAATAACATTGTAATTGTACTTAATTTTCCTAGTACACCGAATAAAATTGCATCTTCGAAATGTTAAAATATAGAGTGAATTATCCACTCTTCTTTGTCAACTTAAGTTTTTTATTGAAGTAGTTGGCACATGCAATTTAATATGGTATTAAATTCAGATATCTTCTTACTCTTAAGTTCAAATTTTGACCGGCACATAATTAAATAAAAATTTCAACTTAGAGCATCTCCAATGGTAAGCTATTTTATTAGCTAGATGCACTCTCTTTCCTACGTGGATAGAAAATGTGGGGAAAAAGAGAATAGCTAGCGACGAGCTAATAGATAGGAGATTTCACGTATTCCAAGAAACCGAGTGTATTACGTATGGGACCAAGTACTAGTGGTGAGATAAATTTTTATTTTTATTCTTCTCTCAGCTCCACATCAGCTAGCTATTTGAGACAACCATCGTGGATGCTCTTACCGTTGTACCAAGATTGAGACATGATCTCGGGTGAGGAGAGTGTTAGAATATGAATTGTGCGTACAATTTAATACATAATATTTTTGGAACGAAGGAGGTGCATTTGCGTTGGTTTTTTTATTTTGAACAAAACAAATAAATGCATATCCGACAAGTGAAGTTGCAACTGCTGCACCGTTGTGATCTGATACTTTATCAAAGTTTAGGTTAATTTTTTCAGTATCATTACAGTTTTCATAGTTTTAAAATATGTTATTAATGTATCACTGAATGAGTACTATAATAATCACTAACAGTAACATTTTATAAATTATAGAAAATTGTAATAGTATTTTTACAAATTTCTGTTTAACAAAAGAAGATCTCTTCTGCGATCAAAAACGTAAATACATATGATCGAAACTGAAAAATCAAACGTCTTTTCTCCTTTGGTTCTAGTCAGTCAAATCGGCTATATACGTGGCGGTGGATATTCTGGGGTTAGATCGTGAAAAATTAATAGCTACGAAATCTAAAAATAAACTAAAATCCAAAAATAAAAAATACAAGTTTCTTTAAATTTTCATCGATGATATCTCTTAGACCATCCAACTACTTAGAATTTCTAGCTAATATTACAGGATTAGGCAATTGTAATATTAATTTCAAAAAAGATAAATCATAGCATCCACAAGAACTAGTATAAACAGATCTATTATACTAGGGAAATTTGGATTCATGCCATTACAATTTTGCAACTTTGAAGAAATGTCATTATAATTCACGTATTTAGATTCATGCCATTACAAATTTAGATAACTCCGAACTATACCATTATAAATTTAGAAAATTCCGAAATATGCCATTACAATTTTAGAGAAATCTGAAATATGTCATTAGATTTTGTGAGAGCTGCAATTTCGGAATGACATATATCCAAATAGACGAATTCTAGTGGCAAGTTTCAAAGCACGGTAATTGTAATGGCATATATCTATACTAATAGACATGAACACATCAATCATGATTTTGTAAAAACATGGTCAATAACCGTACAAAAAAGTAACACATATATTGTACGATAGCCAAAAATGAATCCACAGTTGGTGAAGAGTTGCTTTTGTTGGTATCGGATCGCAATATCCGACATCGACTAATGATAGACGTGGATGAAAGACGCATCATAACGACGAACATGAGCAATCACGCGAAGCATTTTCTAAAAACCTTATTCGCTCTCTCGTGATATAGGATCACAAGAGCGAGAGGTTTGGGAGACCTGCTCTCTCTCTCTCTCTCACCGGTGTACACTAGAGAAAGGAATGAAATAAACTACGATGACAGCGCAACAAAGAGGAGAGGTAAGTAGATCTGTTCTAATCTATTTTATCTTCTATCTATTTAAAATTGGCTAGATAGACGATTATTTATATAGGAGCAGCACGATCTCGTGTCACGATCATGATTTAAATTGAGTCGGTTTCCATATCCCGAATAATCCACCGAGTTTTCAGAAGATCGGAATGACCAATGGGAACAACCTCCCCACAACACGAGGAGTGCTGACTTCTGATTGCCAACGTGCTGACTGCTAGAGTATTGACTGTTGAGTGCCAAAGTGTTGACCGCCAGACTCCCGAGTGCTAACTGCTAGACTCGTTAGGCCGACCTCCTAACTCTCGAGTGCCAGTCCGACCTCCCAACTCTGTACGTGTCTTTGAGATTTATTTAAGAATTTCTAAAATATTTACATGGTTCAATTCAAAATTGTATAAACTGAAATAAATAGGTAGTTAATGCGTGCTCTATGCATCATGAGCACCATAACGTGGGACGTCGTACGCACAACGAGCTCCAAACCGACCAACCTGCAATGGTCCTCTGAATACTGGTTCACATCAACTCCCTTGTTGCAACTTGCACATTAATATCACAATTCACACATTACACATCTCTCTCTCTCTCTCTCTCTGGGTCAAATGGTCAACCAGGCAGGCAAATGGTAGTGCTCTGTGCTTCTCCTTGCAAAGTCAGTGCAGCTAGGTCACATGCCGTCTTAACTGCATGGAACCACATTTGGATCAAGAGGAAATATTCTGTGCACATCGGCTAGCCGTGCACATGGTGCACATGTGAGATCTCCACCTTCAATCTGTAATCCAACGGACAACAGCTCCACCAGATCATTTTGCAGAAAACACCTCCCACCTCCCCCATTATGTTTTTTTGCGATAACCCCCAGCTACTGTTGTCCATTAGATTACAGATTGAAGGTGGAGATCTCACATGTGCACCATGTGTACGGCCAGCCAATGTGCACAGGATACTTCCCCATCAATCTCCATGTTGTATGCAAAATTTATTGCTACATTTTGGGGCCGGCCGTATCTTGTAGGCCATGCATGTCTGCTTAATTAACTCATCAGCTATGCGTTTACAGTTTCCTGTTACATGTAGGATTCTAACTAATTACCCGACACTTTTTTTTACCTCTGCTGCATGTGTTTCACCTTCAGCTTCAGCTCAAATTAGTTCAAACTTGGAGAAATTCTGAATATATTCTAGATTAAGTGAACTTGTACTCGAAGTGCATAACTGATCTTGCAGTAAAAATCTAATCTTGCACTGTTCTATCTGATTGATTCTTCAGGGTGGATTCCATCATGCGTGCGAGACGCTTTAGGGGAGTTTGTGATTGCCCTCTGATGCGAATGAAGCTTCTAATGATGGGTATTAAGAGATGTTTTACACTTTTAGTAATATATTTGAGGAGGTGTTCAAAGGAGCATAAATTTTCTGTAGAAACTGTAGGAACAAGTGAGCTCACATGATTAGTTGGGCTCTGACAAATGATTAGCATGTGGCCTTCCCTTTCTTTTAGATGCCCTTCTCCTCCCTTTCTTTAAGATCTCAGAGAAAAAAATACATGAACAAGCAATGTTTTGATTCTTTGTACCTCTGAAGTTTTTTTTGTGAACATATTATACTTTGATGCCCTTTGGTGTTCCTTTTCCTTTTCTTTTCTTCAGGATCTCTGGTTCTCTAGTTGAAAACAAGATGTTTGCATGTATCATATAAGGAAGGATCTTGCTTAAAAGGACATTAATAGTATCTTATGTGCATTAGGTGTGATTACTTTTGTGGCATTTGGTACCACCAGGCATCCCTCTCTGCATGCCACCTGGAAAAACAGACACTTCAGCCCATGTTACTTCTGAACTAAAACTATGACCAGCTTCTTGTGATCTGGCTCTGTTTTTTTTCAAGTCCTTCCTCTTGAGTCAAGAGTACACTCTCTGACAAAAGTCTTGCTCTTGCCACAATGAAGCTGTGAGATGCTCTGCTGGTTAGTTTCTCTGATCACTGCTTAGTTTATTCATGGATTCAGTGGTGGTTATGGCAGTTAGTTTGAATACATTTAGCTCATCAGATAGTCAGAGAGAATCTTTGGTCGATTTAACTGTACTGAAAACCATGTGACGGGGAAACCGACACAATACATCCAAGTAGGATACCTGAAAGAAAGGGGCAAGAACAATAAACCTGAGCTAGGTAGCTAGGCATTAGATTTTCTGACAGATGCCAAATTGTTTGTATTATGAAGATATTAATGGCAACAGATTAACTAGTAAACCTTGGCAAAGATGATTGATCTAGTAGCCATCTCAAAAGGGAGTTGCCATGACAATTTCAGCCATGATGCAGATGTGTGGTAGCCTGGTGTGGTGTTGTGTCACTTTTCTTTTTGTTTAATGAGCCATCACTAATCTTTCAGGGCATATCATAAAGGTTCCACATTTCACCTTCCTTTATGGAGAATTTCAACTGAAATCGCATGCGGATATTAATAGTTTATGTCAAGCTCAATAAGACCAACTAAAACCAGGATCCATATCCATCTTGATATATCATTGCCCCTTTAAGACCATCCTATCATGTTACTAATCATGCAGTTTATTAGTTTTCTAGTTTGACAACACAAGGGGATTATCATTGCCACTTCCATATGCATGTTCCTGCAATCTCAGCCAAATTAATAATTGATCACATCCATGAGCAACCATCACCTTTAAGGCCCCATGGCTACACTTTTAATCTAAGCTCACTCATATAATGGGCTAGATTAGCTTAGCATAAGCTTAACTTCTCTCTTACATATGAATTGTTGCAAGGGGAGAGAGTAGCAATGGGTCCAAAGTGGTTATGGGCAACATGTGAGTCAAGGACCCTAGGCTGAATTTTCTAGTGGTAATTAAACAAGTTTTAGTGGTCAGTGGGCACTACAAGCTTCTGAAGACAACTCCTAGTTTAACTGTGAGGTGATGTCCTCTAATTGGATGGGTAATTAATCAGTCTAGTTTAGTTCTTCTCCTCTCTGTATCTCTGATAATGTGTGTGTAATCTTCTAGAAAATCTTCTGACACAAGCAATCTTTTCCCAATCCAAGATGAGTAAAAGGTGAAAGGTATATCTTTGCCAGATCTGAGACCACATTTTCTATTATGGGAGCTGCAAGATCCATAACCAGGATCAATGAATCTTCTTGCTATTTAGTTCTCCATGCTCATGTGTAGTTTATCTTCCAACTCTATTAGTAAATTGTTTTTGTTAGAGATCAGGGGTGTGAGGCTTGACTGTTGAGTTCAAGAAATTTACCTGAAACTTCATAATTTCAACTATGACTAAAGAGTTTACTTCAAAAAAACTATGACTAAAGAGTTTATGCAATATAATAGAATGAAAACTCTGCAGTTGTTGATCTGTATGCACTAAGATCTAGAAATGAAAACTTAGGTAAAATGGTAATATGAAATGAGGTGAGTGTGAGTCACATGATATCAAAGAATGATAGCAGTGACCACCAATTACCCTTATCCAGTACAACCATGCTTTCAGGACCAGTAATCCTGGTAGCAGACACCATGTTAATGGAGATATTTTTCACACATTTTTGCAAAGATGGAATACTGAGAACCTTCACTCCATTTATTCTCATTTCATGCTCTTCTGCTGAAGTATTGGACAGAAAAATTTCAATGTTCAAATCAGAACTGGTAAATCAGTTACACTTATCTGCCATTGTTTTCCCAAGTTCAGAAACTTCAGACTGTCAGAGTGGGTCAGATGACTGTATCCTTCTTTCTGACTGGTGACTCTTTTGCAGAATCCATGAAGCTTCCCTGATATTTCCTTGATGCACAAAGCTGCATGTGGAAAAATATCAAATTAAATGGAGCATGACTTTTAAGGACATCCTCACAAGAACAAACAAGAACCTAGGAGGAATAAAAATATAAAATCATGTGCTTGATGGGAACAGAATGAGAACTGCTCTAACCTGTTGTCAACACACTGTCATCCTCTAAAAAGTAGCTGTTTTATGAGATAACCTCCTAATGTTGCAACTTTTAGCACAAAACTTATGCTCTGAGGTTTAGCCTCGGCAAAATGAATCACAAAATGAATCACTGGAATGCAAAGGGGGTGTCAGAACTTTTCAACCTCTCCTACTAAAGATCTTTTTGTATGTGCACATGCTTGACTTACAGAGGTAGGGTGCAAGTTAACCAAGAACCTACTCTCTTGGGATGCATGCAAATGACCTTGTTCATTAGCACTTAGCAGACATGACTTATGGCAGCTTGCATCTTCTTCAGTTGATGTCAAACTGTCAATAAGCTAACAAAGCTCACCTATGAAAAGATGTGCATGGGCACCATGTTTCCTAGCTAGCTGTTGCTGTGCAGAGTGATATGAATTGATTCCTTTTCATTGTTTTACATATCAGGTAGAGATCTGGGAGTTGATTTTGTTCTTGAATTCCATAGGCATATCCACTAGCTCTAAAGCACAAAGAAATGTATCATGTATGACCAACTTGTGACCTAGTAGTGTTAAGCTAGGAGCATACAAAGCTAGCATAGCAACTAGGGATCCATGACCAAAAAGTGTGAGTTCAATACTATGGGCACTCCAGGCATGTGCAGGTATCCTTTTGGATGAACTAACTTGAAGCCAGTTCAACCAATCCCTCCTGATGGTTGCAAATCTTCTTGCTTTCCTGCAAATTGAAGAGCAAAATTTCTACACTTCATCTTGCAGAAGAATAAACAGCAATAGGCAAACCTTGGTTTCCAGTTCTACTATACACTTTTCAGAACTCAGGCCTCTGAAAAGTCTGAAACTAAAATTCAGGGGATGCCAAGTGATCCAAAGGCAAAACTGAACATGGTTTTTGCCTTTGCATTTGTGACGGCTATCACCTAAACATCTAAGGTAGTGTTTGGTTAAATGAATGGAATGCTTCGGTCCTATGTTTGCGTTTGGTTGAGGTAATGGAGCTGAGAGGGATGGGATGATTCTAGCCCCGACCACCCTGTGCGCCAAACCCAACTACTGCATCACCCGAAACCAAGTTGTTCGGCAAAAAAAAAACGGTACCGTGAGGTTTAGTATCTAAGGAGAATATTATCTTTTCAGAATCATTCCGATCCACTCTATACCACCCCATATCCAGGAATCGTTGCGTTCCTACGGCGAACCAAAACTACCTAAAGCTATGGACCATGTCAATAGCCTATATGGTGGAATCCACGCGCGCATTCTCTGAATTCAAATGTGTCTCCAACTCCAAGCATGTCTAATTCTTTAATACAAAAAACAAGGGGAAAACACATTGTGATTTGCTGCAATGGTCGTGTTGTTCTTGCTCTTTAGTACTACTACAAGAAGGAAGTGCAAAAGCCTCCAACATCTTGCATGGAAAGCAGCTAGCTAGAAGCAACTACAGATGATTATGAAGTATACAAGCTAAACAGATCATGGTATGCATGTCATTTCAGGTGATAATATACAAGCTTTTCTAGCAGACATTAGACCATGAAAAATTGACCATAAACAGTGATGCAATCAACATCAAATGGTGAATGTTTCATTGGCTGCCCTGGACAATGTCAAGTGACAGATGATTGAGCATACAAAGTTGCCAGTTTTTTCTTGGTTCTTTTCTGGATTGGTGCACAGGTCAATTAGGACGGCCCAGCCCACTGAATCAAGAGGCAATGACCCATTCCTTCTTCTTTTCTCTCTCTCTCTCTCTCTCTCTGATTATTATCCTCCGTGTGGCTTCACAAATAAAGTGTTGGTTTCAGAAGAAACAATTATATATGGGTTCATTTACGGTGCCCCGTTAACTAATAGTTAAAACTAATCTAGACCGTTGTGTTTAGAATAAATAATTGAAAAGGAAAATTGGCTAACTAGCTTGGTTACGGAAAGCAATATGCATGCATGTCGCCCGCAGGGAAAGTTTGTTGATTATTTCTTGTTTTAGTACATGCAATAATTAATATTTTAGAATGCAAAGAAAAGAATTGATTGTTGCATGTATATGGACCCACACATATTAAAGGAATATTAAATGAACTTTTACCTCTAGGAGGTAATATATAGGTCACCAATATTAAATCTAAACCGTTGTATCATACAGATTGAACGGTCAATAAAATTTAAGGTACCATAAAATTTTCTGTGTATATGTGATTAAGGGTGTGCTTCTAGAATTCTCAATCTTCGGTTTATCTTCTTGTCTTCAGTTTCAGTATGTATATAAATGATAAATCTACTGTCCATTTGAGTATGTACAGTGAAAATGCAACAATTTGCCACTTTTAAGAAGTGTGTTCAATTATTTGCCATCCTGACGTACTGTCATAGACTCGGATGGTTTCACATGTCAGTCATACATATGACAAATAATTAAATGACACTCACTTAAAAATAGCATTGAATCTCCCTTTGTACAGTGAGATGTAATTCCAAATCCGCATCAACACCAAGTAACAATAATGCAATAAAATTTGTAAGGAGCCTCAGCCACAACCATTTCATGAACTTGGTTGGCCTACGAAAACGATTTCAACTATTTATCACTCTTAAATTAATGTTATTTAATTATTTGTCACTCGTGTGGCTGAATAATTAACTGTTATTAGCGAGCATTTGCACGAACATGCAGCTAAGAAGAGAAGTCAACTATTTGGAACAACAAAGAGAAAATGCAGGAACAGAGAGACTTTTTTTGTCATCATCAGATGTTCAGATAGTGGACAGCGAGTTGATCTTGATCCATTCGATCAACCCAATGGCAACGACATAATATTTTTTTAAAAAAAATCAAATATGTACTGCCGTTTGAAAAATTTACAAAAATAGTATGTAACCGACTGGATGTCACGTTAGTTTCAGTCGGCACTTCAAGTATCAACTAGATGCTGCCTCTTTGCCACGTCAATTCCCACGTGGCACTAGTCGGCACTTAAGTGCCGACTGGAGCTGATATGGCATCAGTCGGTAATTCAAGTGCCGATCGTATGCTAATTTTGCAAATTTTTCAAACGACCATACAAATTTGAATTTTTTTTAAAAAAATAAAAAAAATCGGCAACGAAAACCATCATTTGAGCAGCAAAGAACCACTGGCCGATCAGCAGCAGCTGCCGCATTGTGCATCACGCTGCGCATGCCGCCGGCGTGCTCGGTCGTCGTCTCCGGCCGGCGCAGGTAGCAGCAGGCTCTGGCCCTGGCTTAGGCTCGCCGCCGACGGCGGCGGCATGCGGCGGTCAAGAAGCGCCGTTAGGGCCTCGCGCATCCAGTCGTACCGGCAGAGCCTGAAAGCATCCTCCGGGGATTCCCACCGCCTGCCATGGGTGTCCTGCTCCGGCCACCGCTCGAGCTCCTCGGTGACCTCGAGCGCGAAGATGTAGCCCTTGCAGGCGCCACTGGGGCTCTCGCTCTTCTGGCTGCTCTTGCTTCTCAACACCCACAGCCCCAGTGAGGCCCTCTGCATTAATCACACAAAAAAAAGGTGAATTGCTTGTTTGCGGCGAAGTTTGTTACCATGTTCTTCAATATTATAAAGTTGATGTTGTTTATAATTTTGTCATAAAGTTTACGAATTTATTTACTATTTTGTCATTTTCTCATTTATACTTTTTTCTTTTCTATTTTACAAAATTGAATCGTTGCTGCCATGGTGCAATTTTTTTTTGAAATAATATTTTTAAAAAAATAATTCAAATTTGTATGTCAAGTTTAAAAAATTGCAAAACTAATAGGCATTCGGTACTTAAAGTGCCGACTGGAGCTGACGTGGCACCAAGTGCCGACTGCCTGTTAGTTTTACAATTTTTTGAACTTGACATACAAATTTGAATTTTTTTTAAAAAAATATTATTTCAAAAAAAATCCCATGGTACAGCGGCAACACAACTTGGCTTCTGACGACAGTAGCTTGGCAAATATCTTTACGTCCGACAAAGACGTACTTTTTTACGAAACAATTCAGTTTTGTAAAATGTAAAAAGAAAAGGAAAAATAAGTATAAATGAGAAAACGGTAAAACAACAAATAAATCAACGAACTTTGTAGCAAAATTATAAAGGATATCAACTTCGTGGCATTCGAGAACATGGCAACAAACTCCGTGGCAAACGAGCAATTCTAAAAAAAAAAGAGCATCACCAACAGTTAAACAGTTCATCAGAGGAGTGATTAACCACTTAATTAGCAGCAGATTAGCATCAGCAAGAGATGATTAATTAGACTGTGTGTTGGGCAAACAGGTGACACGCCACATGCATGATAGGCTTCCATGCAATCTGTGTTGACCCAGATCTCTGAAAATTCAGGTCAAAGACAAATAAAAGAAGCAATGGTTGTTCACACTCTGCCACAAAACAAATATAATCTCTCTTTCATAATCTATCAGGAAATTTAGGTAGTTTGATGGATTCATGGAGAGGTGCCATGGCTAAAACCTAAGGTGCAAAACATTATTCTATAAATAAATTGGAGATAATTATTATTCTAAACTAAGAGTGTTTGCGGAAATAAGATTTAAAAATGTTTTTACATACAGGGTTGTTGAGAATGAGAATTTTTCCCGAAATAATATTTTTTAAAATAAAATTTCAAATTTGTATGGTGATTTCGAAGAATTGCAAAAATAGGTACCAGTCGGTACTTGAAGTGCCGACTGGTGACATGTTAGCTCCAGTCGGCACTTCAAGTGCCGATCGGATGCTGCCCCTTATCAGATTCTGCCACGACAGCTCCAACACTTCAAGCGTCGAAAGTGTCGACCGGTACCTACTTCTGCAAATTTTCAAAATCACCGTAGAAATTTAAAATTTTCTTTTAAAAATATTATTTTTTTAAAAAAATTCTTGAGAATGCAGCATAGAATTCATTCTTTGTTTTTTTGCCATTTGAGGTATGCCCTATTAGTATAATGTTTTTAATTCAAGACTTATCATATTATTTAGTATGTTTACACTGACATATAGTGCAAATTTAATATGTATCTATCCAATTGAAAAAATATTATTACCAATTTATATATAAAAATTTTGGGTGACATACTTATAGGTAAAATCTCTAGTCTTTAGTACCCTTATATATGTAAGGTCTATCATATATCCGTCAGTCTATATTATCTATATTATACACGAAGACAAATTACAAACATCAAACGACCGGATGAATCTAAGACAATTTCCTTTAACCACATGATCATGAGACACAATTCACCACAAGCGACAATGCAAAGAATAATTCCGTATATATATACTTATAAATTTAAGTTTATTATATCAGTTTCTCTAAATTTTAGTTTATCCGGTGCCTCTAAATTCTCGTGACTGGGCCATGAACAGTTGAAAAATCATCGTGGCAATGTATTATCGCCGATTTGCATGCATGCCACTTACTACTACAACCACCCGCTATAGCGGCGGGCAAAAAAGTACAGTAGTGGCGGGCACACAAGAACTAACGTGGCACACGCTCGAGCGCATCGATGTCTGCTCGGCTAGAAGTCGTCAATGGAAGTAATCGAGAATGGAGAGCGAGCTTACGTACGTTGATTTTGCCCTTGACGCCGGCCTCCTCCATCGCCTCGCGGCACGCCGCTTGGTACACGTCCTCGTCGTCCTCCCAGCCGCCCTGACGAAACGAACCGAAACGAAGCTCGTCTCATCAATCAATGGCTGAACTGAAGCGAAGGTGAGCGAGCGAGGCCGATCGAGCTGGTTAGGTGATCGGTCATGGCGTTTTCTGGTAGAGTGGTTGCTGCTGTGCTGCATGCATGCATGTGTGTTGCTGTTACCTTTGGGAAGACGAAGTCGAGTCTATTGGGCGTGGACACCATGAGCACCTGGAGCTCGCCGTCGTCGCCGACGCGGTACGGCACGCAGCCGGCGACGAGGCGGTACTCGTTGTCGTACCGCTGCCTCAGCCTGCCCTTCCTACCGACAAGCTCCTCCGACGCCATTGCCACCCAAAAGACAGTACGCGACGACGGGATTGTGACGGGAGGCTCCGCCGAGGCCCTCACCACCAACACGGACGCCGACGCCGCCGCCGACGACGACGATGCTCCTTCCCGCGCGATTTTAAGGCGCTGCAGCGAAGCGGCGGTCAACCGATCGACATTAACGCAGCATCAGCCAGCAGCGCCGCCCGGCGCCGGCCAACTAACTACGATTGGGTCAGCTCGATTCTTCGGAAAACTTAAAGAATTCGCGGCATTAAGACGGAAGGCGTGAGGAGGGAGAGGGATCGTGAGGTGCTCTGCTCTCGTTTTTCTGGCGTCGTGGTTGCGTTCGTTGGCCGGCCGGGAGAGGAGGGATGGACGGAATAATTTATAGTTGTGTGAACCGGTGGGAAGAGAGAAATTACGTGTGGGGATGGAAAGGGTAGCAGATCCAGCTCCTCTAACTTAGTGACTTTTGGTGTTTTTGGCGGTGCTTCGGTTTCAGTTTCTTTGTCTTATGGAGTTGGAGTTAAATCAAATATTTTTTATGATGAGTAGATCTTACTGAGAGTATCCAAAAAAATAAACCGGGGTAGTGGAGCATAGTCTAATCAGCTTCGAGTGCTCTATTCCGGCTTTAGTATGGATTTCGGGATCTGGAACTCTACCAAACAGACTGCACTGCAGTCGTCGATCTAGATTGTGTTGGATAGATCCGACGGTATGAAATATTCTGCAACTGTTGTGAGATGGGTCTTACCGTGCGAAGTCCTTTGATGCCCAAATCTCAAACCAAGGGTAGGGTAGCCACATAGGGTCAGGGCGGAATAATTTATATTAAAATAAAAATATATTATCTATTAACTTAAGTATCATTTTATAATTTGATATTAATAATAGCAATTTGGTATGCTTGATGATGACCTTAATGTCTCTAAAAGTTGTTGTCGTTAGTTGATAAGTGTATGGTAACGCTATTAACATAAATTCTAGATCTACCTCTTGAGTGGGGTTGAGTTGTATGATCGGATTTTGTGTCGTCGGATCTTGATCAGATAGTTAGATCAGATCTACATATACGAAGGATGTAAAGTTATATACGACAAAACTGTTGCTTTTTGTTGGTATGCTTAATGCTTAAGAAATAGGAATCTATATATGCCTATGCTTTGGTATTATATTGCAGCCTTCTTTGCATGTGAGCAAGGCTAGAAGATACTATTATTTCTCTATTTCATTGTGTGTACATTTATATTATATTCTTATACTCATCAAATGTAGGTTCCTCACCTCACCTAGACTCCTTGTTATTGGATCTAAGCTTATGATGATTTGGTATTAGTTTGCCAATTATTTTGCATTACATTTATACATCCAATATCTCAACTAGGATACTTCAACATCTAATTAAACCAATGATTTCTTACCAGCTTAGATCTTAGAAATCAAAACCAGCATCTCAAAATAATGGCATCATCATAGTTAGCCAACATAGTTGTTTGGTTTAACTAATCTCATGCACCATGCATGTACATGATTGCTCCTATTTGCCAGCAAATATATGCTAGCACTCCGCTAATTCTAAAAATTTATTGGTTTTGTTCTTGGGCTATTTTACATAAGCCAGATATGCATGATTTAGTTACGGTGGTCTGTCAATAATTAGAGCAGATGGTCAGAAAGTGTTTTACCCATGCGCATGGGTGGCGATCTAGTCTTAGAACGGCTAGCCCTTGATTTCCGTGCTTTCCTTTTTAGTAGGTTTTGGCTATGTGCATTCTAGCTATACAGAGACCGGAATTGTTCTTAGAATGATTATATCTTCTCGATGTAGTTGGCTAAGTTTAATAAAAGTTTTTGTTATCAAAAAAATATGTTCTCACAAGCTAATGTGAAGCTCACCATTTTCTCTGTATGAACAATTACTTGAATGCATGCCTAGTTACCACTTACCAGCAAAATGTATTTTGTTGATAATAATAGCTGCTGAATGCTAAGTTAGCTATTGCTTTCGCCTTTGGTTTAGCTGCTAATTAATTAATTAGGTCTCTACATGAGATGACTTGCCACACAATTCAGTCAAGTCAAGCTTAATAAGATAGTGGTCATGTCGGTCTGTCTGGCTGTTCAGGAGTGTGCTTGCTCCCACACTGCAAATTCTTTTTCACATTACACATTTCCACATGAATTTATAGATCGATTGTTGAATTTTCTTTGGCTCATCACATGCGGTGTCCCTCCCTAGCAGTCAATGTCATCAGTGGACTCCTTCTACTTTGAGTGATTAATGTTTAGTTATATGTGACAACATTGTTTGCAGGAATCAAAGGTGTTTTTTTTAAAAAAATAGTATGGATCTATTATAATATATTAAAAGAAATAAGTTAGTATATTAGATTGTTGGAATGTAAAGTGATTTGTTCTTTTTTCTTTACCAGCTTAAAATTTTGAATTGAATTGTGTTAGTGCATTTTTTGGTCACACTTTGACACACGTGTGGCCTGGAAGATCTACTTAACTCCAGTGCAGCTCCTACATTCTTAGAAAAAGGGTTCAAGGTGTGCCAATCAGTTTGATCTTACAACTGATAAGGTTAAACAGGAAAAGATGATCAGTAGTATGGCCTATCGGCTATCGAGCCGATGACCGCAGTAAGGATAGAAAAATCATGAAGCATCATGCCGATCAGTTATAGGGCCGATGATCATGGTCGGAGCGATCAGGAGAACGTGCCATCGGTCGATGATATAGGTAGTGCACACGTATAGGCCGATGGATGTTCTCCGAGAAGATAACCTACCAGCTTGTACTCCAACAGAAATAAATAAAACACACCAGATAACATGTCTATATCATAAAAATCATCACAATAACTAGATCGGATCTAACCAAGACAGTAGCTAAACACTATGATCTTAATAATATGTCAAAGTATCAGGCATACTTTATTTAGATGAACGGTCTACAACATGAAAAAAATACAATAGCAAGAGATATCGGATTTAACCGATGAAGCCTCAAACTACCACACCTAGATCACATTAATCTAGGAGATCAATCTAATGTGGCTTTAGACCTAGCTAATACACCGAGAACAAATCGGCGACCATACTGTTTTGATGTTCTCCTTAAGAGATCAGAGCTGATGCAACCGTGAGGATAGTGACCTAGTCGATACGGATGTTAGGGGTGGCGGGACTCACCTCTTCACTGGAGATCGAAACGATGTACCCCAGCTCCGAGTGTTGAATCCCGCCGGGATAACCTTAGAAGCCAAGGGTGGCGATGCGCCGAGTAGTTGTTTGACAGAGTTATGTGTTTCTAAGCTAACTAGGGGTACATATTTATAGTTCGAAGACTTATCGTCCAAGCATCCTTTCTTAACCGATTCTAGATAATCTTCATCTTTATCTCATCTTTATCACCATCAGCTCTTCTGCATCCGGTCATCATTAACAACATAGGTGGACTTCCTTAACTATCTTTGACCAGATCTTTTTTATTTCTATTGATCGTGTGGCATCTTTAGTAGGCCTGGACTTTACCAAATCTTGGTGTCAACAAATTGGTTGCTAAATACAACTTAATATGGTATCAGAGTTAGTGGTCAATACTTCAAATCCTACCTAGCATGTAATTAAATAAAATTATAGCTCACTTCTATTCAACACTTAAGACTTGATGGAGTCTCATGTGACGGGAGTATTAGAATATAAAATGAGTTGTCTGGCACACAATTAAATAAAATTGCAGCTTACTTGTATTCAACGTTTAAGACTTGGAGTCTCACGTAAGGGAGAGTATTAGAATATAAGTGAATTGTGTGTCATTCTGAATATAAAGTGAATTGTTCGTACTTTATCGGATTATATTTGGGGGTTGAATTATTTTGTATTATATTATACAACTTAATATGGGTTAAATTAATTTGTATTATATTATACAATTTAATGTTTAGAACTTGTTGTGAGCTCGAGATGGTGCAGACTGAAACATCTGCTGTCTTCCCCTCGATGTAGCTGAAAAAACATTTTTTGCACTTCACAAGTTAGACATTGCCGTGGCCCTCAATTGCTGCCGAATCGAGATATATCCCTACAGTCGATTTCACGGACCCCGGGGGCACGCAGTCCATCCTTGTACGCCGTCGGATTTCGATCTGACGGGTATCATAAACGAGTATCAGAAGGGGCTTCACACGTGGTGGCTGCCAAACTTGCTGCAGCTAGCTTCTCATTAGACCACATCAGTTTTGCAACTGAATGAAATACCCTCTCTCAATGGAGAGTTTATTTCACTATTTTTTAGGCTAACTAGTGTAATTAAATGCTTTGCAACTGAATTAAATACCCTCTCTCCGATGAAACGATTTGGCTCATAGTGGGCGTTTCATTTCATTTCATCCGTCTTGGAAACGGGTTAGCACCATGTCATGAAGATGACACTACTTTCTTCTTTTCCCTCATTAATTTAATGTCATGTCAGTAAAAAATCTAACGTGTTATGTAATTAATACCATGAAACCTCCCGTGAAAGAGGAGGACAAACCTGGAGCATGAAGCTAGCAAGGCTCACGCCACATAAAAAAGGTGCATTTTGGTTACGTGGTACTAGCTAGGGTTCTTGAAATTCTGCTTCTTTTGGGAGAGTGCTCATCCTCACGTGCCATTATAATTTTCAAAAATTGCCTACATGTCACTGTCAGTGACTGTGGCGGCCCCCATCTGACAGTGACACAACGATGGCATTTTGGCAAACCGTAAAAATCGTAATGGCACAGAAAAAAAGAAGTTAATTTTACAGGTCCTAGTTAATCACACACCCAAGCAAGTCGAAGCAACAAGCTCGCATCAGTCACGGACAGTCGGACAGCCAAGGTAGACGACGACGTCCATTGTTGGTATAGCTTTCTCATGATGTCTGCAAGCATGGCGATGACTCAACGCTCTCGCAGCTGGATCGGATCGATCCGTCCTTACCTCCCCTTCCAGGTAGTTTAATTTCTCTTCTCATCTAGAAAGAAGTGTTTAACATGTAGTTGTGAGAGTTTGATTCTAGAGGTTTGGTAGCCGCTCTGCTTCACTGCGCGAAGCCTTGGCTTGTTTGCAGATCTAAGGCGAAGTTAAAGGGCAACTCTGTACTCAGGTCGCAGCACTGAAAGTTTGGACGTAGCTGGTCTTTTTTTCACAAAAAGCTGCTTCTCCTAGTTTTACCTGCGGTGTGGGTACGATCCAACAAGTATATGTTTGAATTCAATTTTGTGCGTGCGGGCCTTGCGTTCAAGTACCCAATTATTTTTGGATCAAGACGGGTTTAGATTTAAACTCACAAGTTTATTAGATTACTTAAAATTACCCAGAGTCTCTAGCTCATTTCTCATTTCTTTCTCATGATAATGTTACGTTGAGTTGTACTGAGTGATTTTATCGTTTCAAACTATGTTCTAGTAATATGATAATGGCATGTTTGTTGTGGATTTTTATTTACATTTATGTTATAATGTAGAGTATAAACTGAAACACGCAAGTTATCCAATAAGTTCTGAGTATCGGATGGATTTGGCTTCGTGTTTAGTTTTAAACGCACAAGTTTCGTGGATACAGGTTTATATGGATTTTACGGATTTACTTCGTAGATGGGTTTCATTAAATCCACGGGTTGCCATAGAGACTGAACAAGAAGCACAGGAAGTACCTCTCGACAGTTCAAAAGCTCCCCTTGAAAATCTTTTTTTTACGGCAAGTCGGCAACAGGTTACTTTCATGTCCAACCAAGCAATTTGAAGACTCTCCTTGCGGTCTTCAGGGCAGAAATCACTAAAACCAGCGCCAGCTACAGCGCATCGTCGTCACACATTGCGAGGATAGAAATGGGTTGAACAGAAACCAGCGGCAGTAAACTGGCCGATTACATTTTTCAAATCAGACAATGCAAAAAACCGAGATTGACGCATTATAATTCAACAGGAATAAGAGAAAAAAACGGAAACAGAGTAACCAAGAACATTGATTCATTCGTACCAGACACAGTTCGCGGACAGCTTGCTATCGAGACGATTATTTTTAAAAAAAATATTTTTTAAAAAAGAAATTTTCAAATTTGTATAGCGATTTTAAAAAATTGCAGACGTAGATACTGATCGGCACTTAAAGTACCAACTAGATGCTACTTAGCTCTAATTAACACTTGAAGTGTCGACTGATGCTTCGTTAACTCTAGCCGACTAACGTGGCAGAATCTGATAAGAGGGCAGCATCTAATCGACACTTGAAGTGCCGACTAGAGCTAACGTGACACCAGTCAACACTTCAAGTACCGACCGGTATCCATTTTTGCAATTTTTCAAAATCAACGTACATATTTGAAATTTTGTTTTAAAAATATTATTTCAGGAAAAAATTCATGACAATCCCAATGAGATTAATTTACTAAACATGGGCTCAACTCGGCAGACATTGCAAAATCTTCAGGCTACATCACGGAAAATCTCCAGATCGAACCCATTTCATGGGGATGGACCAGGATCTTAGTATAAAATTGTTAGCGTGATATATAGGCCCACGGGGCCCAGGGGGGTTCGGCTGGAACCCTAGAGGTGCCTCCCTCCTTGGTTTTGGTAGTATTTATATTTGGCAAGGATTCCCTAGATTATTTGGCAAGGATCTCCTAGATTAGCTCCTTCCTTGTTTAGCTATTTCCTTGTTTAGCCCTTTCCTTCTAGATTAGAGCTTTCTTATTTCCTGGGACATCCTTGCCTATATATATTGAGCCTTGGGCTCCCCCATAATCAATCTACTAATTCCCAGCCATCCTCTTTCATGGTATCACGAGACCGGGACTCTTCCCTCTCGCCCTTCCGCTGCCCCTACGCACACTAGCTGTGCACCGGTATGGTTGGGACTCCTCCCTCCTCCCACGTCGATCCTGCTGATCAGCCTCGCCTCGATGGCGATGCTTCTTTGCAGACCGACGCCGAGGCTCGCCGCGCCCTCCGCGAGGCTGCTCTGGCCGCCGCTCAGGCCGCTGAGCAGGAAGCCGCCGCCGCCTCCAACGAGCGCGACGCCGCCGCGGAGCGCGTCCGCGCTGCCCTCGCTCGGGCGGCCAAGGCCCGGGCCGACGCCGCCGCCGCGGTTGATCCCGTCGATCAGCCTCACGCGGGCGGCGACATGAGCGTCACCCACGCCATGATGCTCCACGAGGCCGCTGCCGTCCTCAACCTCCACGCCCAGGCAGTCTCCGTGCAGAATGCACGCAGCCTGGTGCCAACCATCCTCGACACCGCCGGCAACTACCCCCGTTGGCGCGAACAGTTCCTTTTCGCCGTCACCAAATACTCGCTGCTGGATCACGTCCACAGCGACTCCGTGTCGGCCCTTGTCGACTGGACTCAGATGGACGTCGTCGTCAAGTCATGGCTCTACAGCACGGTCTCCGCTGACCTCGCCGACGCCGTGATCGACCACCGCGCCTCCGCCCGCGAGGCCTGGCTCGCCATCGAGGATCACTTCCTCGGCAACCAGGAGACCCGTGCCCTCCACCTCGACGCCAAATTTCGCGCGTTTGCTCAAGGTGATCTCTCCATCACCGAGTATTGCAAGCGCTTCAAAAAGATGGCCGACGATCTCGCTGACCTCAACGAGCACGTCACTGACCGCACCTTGGTCCTCAACGTGCTTCGTGGGCTCAACGAGCGCTACAAGGACATCGGCGTCCATCTCCGGCGCGGGCGCCCGTTTCCCTCCTTCGCCGCCGTCCGCAACGAACTCCTTCTCGAGGAGATCAACATGGTGCAGCACCCTGTTGCCCCCTCCACTGCTCTTGTCGCCACTGGCTCCTCTCGCCAGCCTGCAGCGACCGGCGGTGGCCCTCCTCGGACCGGTGGTGGCGCCCCCAAGCCGAAGAACAAGAAGAAGGACCGTCGGGCTGGCAGCACCTCTGCTCCAGGTCCCAATGCTCCCTCCTCCGCACCTAGGGCGCCTGCTGGGTCTGGCGCGACCTGGCCCTCCGTCTACAATCCGTGGACCGGGTCCATTCAAATGTGGCCCGGTCCCCGGACTCCCCCGCTGGCCCCGCTCCCTCAGGGCCGTGCCGGCCCTCAGCAGCAGGCGCTGCAGCAGGCTCTGCTGGCTCAGCAGATGCAGCTTCCCCAGCCGGCCTACCTGCCGGCCCCCGGCGTCTCCGCCCAACAGGCCTTCCAGCCGCCGCAGCTGGCGCCGTCCCACTACCAGCCCATGGTAGGCTCTCCGGTGAACAACGACTGGTACCTTGACACCGGTGCTTCCTCCCACATGACTTCCGATGATGGTACTCTCTCTCACTCCTCAATCCCTCGGTTTCCCTCTCCCACATCCATTGTTGTCGGTAATGGTTCGCTCTTGCCCGTCACTGCCACCGGCAAGGCGCAACTTGGCCCCCTTGCTTTAAATAACGTTCTTGTTTCGCCTCAGCTTATCAAGAATCTTATTTCTGTTCGCCAATTCACTGTCGATAACAACTGCTCTGTGGAGTTTGACCCGTATGGTTGTTCTGTGAAGGATCTTCTCTCGCGGAACGTGATCATCAGGTGCAATAGCTCTGGTCCGCTCTACCCCTTGCAGCTGCCTGTCGCTCACTCCCTTGTCGCCAGCTCTTCGCCACCCTACCTGTGGCACCGTCGCCTCGGCCATCCCGGTCGCGAGGCCCTCTCCAAACTCACCTCAGCTATTCCGGCTTGTAATAAAAGTTTGGATTCTCTATGTCATGCGTGTCAGTTGGGACGACATGTTCGTCTTCCTTTTGGTACTTCAGCGTCTCGGGCGTCAAACAACTTTGATCTTATTCATTGTGACCTATGGACATCACCTGTTGCTAGTGTCTCTGGTCACAAATATTATCTTGTTGTTCTTGACGATTGCTCACATTACTTGTGGACATTCCCTTTACGCTTGAAATCTGACACTTTTACCACTCTGTCTAACTTCTTTGCCTATGTGTCTACCCAGTTCGGCACCCGCGTTAAGGCCATCCAGAGTGACAACGGCAAGGAGTTCGACAACTCCAGCGCCCGCACCTTCTTCCTCACTCATGGCGTCTTGTTTCGCATGTCGTGTCCCTACACGTCCCCATAGAATGGCAAAGCGGAGCGGATTATTCGTACCACTAATGATGTCATCCGCTCTCTTCTGTTTCAGGCGAGCATGCCCCCTCCATATTGGGCCGAGGCGTTGCACACTGCGACCCTCCTCCTTAACATCTTACCAACCAAGACGCTCGATTTCTCGACCCCGCACTCTGCCCTGCTTGGTAGTGCGCCGTCCTACGATCATCTCCGCGTTTTTTGTTGTAAGTGTTATCCCAATCTCTCGGCAACTGCTCCCCATAAACTTGCACCTCGTTCTGCCCTTTGCATCTTCCTTGGCTACTCCGCTCACCATAAGGGGTACCGATGCCTTGATCCTACCACCAATAGAATCATCATCTCTCGTCACGTTGTCTTCGACGAGTCCACCTTCCCTTTCGCCGAGCAACCCTCGCCACCCACGGCTACGGACTTCACCTTTTTAGATGAATTCCCTAACCCGACAGTCCCTTTAGGACTGCCGACCATGTCTTCTGCAGGATCTCCAGGCTCTCGTGGTGCCGTTCTTCCTGCACCCCCAGTTCCCCCGGGGTTCCCCGCACTCCCACGTGCGGGTACGGCGTCACGTGCGGCCTCGACTCCCTCCTCGCCGACCGGGGCGTTGTTGTCCTCGCCAGGCGCGGCCACGCCGGCCCCCTCCGCACCCCCACGTGCGGGACAACCGGGCGACTTCCCCGCGCTGCCACGCGCGGCACCGTCTCCACCAAGCGCGCAGCCCCCAGTTCTGCGCGTCTACTCCAGGCGCCCCAAGCCGGCCGCTCCAGCCCTGGCTGGACCGGCTCCTGCGCCAGCCCCTGCAACACCGGCTGCTTCCCCAGCACCCGGCCCTCTTCCCCGGGGTGCTGTCGCCGTCCCACCTACAGTCAACCAACATCGCATGGTGACTCGGGCCAAGGATGGCTTCCGCGTGCCGGTACTAGACCATGGTGCGCCCCTGTCTCCGGTTCCGAAGACCTTCCGTTGTGCCCTTGCCGATCCCAATTGGCGGGCTGCTATGGAGGAAGAGCATACATCGCTTCTCCAGAACCAGACTTGGGACTTGGTTCCTCGCCCCCGACATGCCAACACTGTCACGGGCAAGTGGATCTTCAAGCACAAGTTCCACGCCGATGGTTCTCTGGAACGCTACAAGGCTCGTTGGGTCCTTCGTGGTTTCACCCAGCGTCCTGGAGTTGACTTTGCCGAGACCTTCAGTCCCGTCGTCAAGCCTGCCACAGTCCGCACGGTGCTCTCTCTGGCTCTCTCCCGCCAATGGCCAATTCACCAGCTCGACGTCAAGAATGCCTTCCTCCATGGCACCCTGACAGAAACGGTGTTCGCCGCTCAGCCCTCCGGATTCGAGGATCCTGCTCACCCCGACTTTGTTTGTCGCCTGAACAAGTCGCTTTATGGGTTGAAGCAGGCTCCTCGTGCTTGGTACAGCCGCTTCGCCACGTACCTGGTCTCTCTCGGCTTTGTGGAGGCCAAGTCAGACATCTCATTGTTCGTCTACCACCAAGGATCTGACACGGCCTATCTGCTCCTCTATGTCGACGATATTATTCTCACTGCTTCTTCGACACATCTTCTGCGGAAGGTCATCCTGGCTCTCCAGCGGGAATTCGCCATGAAGGATTTGGGAGAACTTCATCACTTCTTGGGGATGCAGGTTCAGCGCACTGCTGATGGTATGGTTCTCTCTCAGCGGCAATATATGTTGGACATCTTGGATCGTGCTGGCATGGCGGAGTGCAAACCTTGCACTACGCCTGTTGACACCAGTCCCAAGACCTCAGCCGACTCTGGAGCTCCAGTCGCCGACCCGTCAGATTACCGCAGTCTTGCTGGCGCCCTGCAGTACCTGACCTTCACACGGCCCGACATTGCCTACGCCGTGCAGCAGGTCTGTCTTCACATGCATGATCCGCGAGAGCCTCACCTGTCCGCTCTCAAGCGCATTCTTCGGTACATTCGGGGTACTCTTCACCTGGGTCTTCATCTCCGACCATCGACTCAGGATGACTTGGTGGTCTACTCTGATGCTGACTGGGCTGGTTGTCCCGATACGCGCAAGTCCACCTCGGGCTATGCTGTGTTCCTCGGCGACAACTTGGTCTCCTGGTCCTCCAAGCGTCAAAATACTGTCTCTCGCTCCAGTGCAGAAGCTGAGTACCGCGCTGTCGCCAATGGTGTTGCTGAGGCTTCTTGGCTACGCCAGCTCCTCCACGAGCTCCACATTCCGCTTCGCCGCGCCACAATTGTCTACTGTGATAATGTCAGCGCAGTCTACATGTCCTCCAACCCGGTACAACATCAACGGACGAAGCACATCGAGATCGATCTTCACTTCGTCCGTGAGAAGGTCGCCATGGGTGTCGTGCGGGTTCTTCATGTTCCCACGACATCCCAGTTCGCCGACGTCTTCACGAAGGGGCTGCCTTCTTCGGTGTTCACTGAGTTTCGGTCCAGTCTGAATGTCCGTGGCTAAGCACCGACGTTCAAACTGCGGGGGCGTGTTAGCGTGATATATAGGCCCACGGGCCCAGGGGGGTTCGGCTGGAACCCTAGAGGTGCCTCCCTCCCTGGTTTTGGTAGTATTTATATTTGGCAAGAATTCCCTAGATTATTTGGCAAGGATCTCCTAGATTAGCTGGATTAGCTCCTTCCTTGTTTAGCTATTTCCTTGTTTAGCCCTTTCCTTCTAGATTAGAGCTTTCCTATTTCCTGGGACATCCTTGCCTATATATATTGAGCCTTGGGCTCCCCCATAATCAATCTACTAATTCCCAGCCATCCTCTTTCAAAAATCATAGCCTATTCCTATAAAATAGGATGAAATAGGCCAGGAGCAACCTGACCTGCCAAAGTAGCCGGTAGACTGGCAGCAAAGCACGGTTTGGCAGCCCAGGCAGACCACAACCGTCTCGAAATGGCTGAACAGAGTGGTGCTGCAATCAAAGAATACCTGATACCAGAGGTTCATCGCAAATGATGACATTGGACCCACAAAGAACTTGGGGCCATAGTATATATCTCACCGGTCACCACATCAATACAATATACAGTCATGACTGTGGCATACAATGTTTCCCTTTTAGTTCTTTCCAGTGGTCAGAGAACACCATCTAACCCCCCTACCTTTTTCTCTTTGGTGAAAAGAATATAAATCGAATGAATTACCATTAGAGGCCGTGTTGTACACAGGAGTTATAAAATTAGATAACCACACACCATTGTTACCAACAACAGAATGAGCGGGTTCTGCTGATGAAATATCACCCATCCAGAAGAGATGTTGTGTGCGTCAACAGTATATGTTGCCCCTGTCTGATCGTCCTTAATTTTAATGCTAGAGGAACCTGAAAAGGACGAACAAGTCAATGACACAAGTATCCACTCATGACTAAGATGTCCAGAGCATAGAACATGCAATACGTGCAAGTGAGCAAATAACCAAAGCGTCTTGTGCACAGCACTTAGTAACATGGTTCCAGAGAGCCTTACTTGCCTTATGAAAGTGAGCTCAATCAAACTTTTATGCAAAAAAATATTCAGAGTAGTCAAGACATCCATAAATAAGAACGATACTACAGTAGCAAGCCATTATGGAATGAACTCACAATGATCAAATTTGAGAGTTAAAACTTACAGTTATACTCAGTCCAGCCAACGACTTGATTTTCCAGGTCATAGACAACTAACTTATTTGAAAGGACCAGATCTAAAAGAAAACAGGTAATAGCACTAACATCAGAAATATAACATTAAAAAAAGAATTTGCATTTGCAGAGCAATACAAACCTCCCAAAAGCACCATATCCTTCCCATCCTTTGATTGCAACCCACCATTTTGGAATCCAACACAATATAAGTTATCCTGCTCCAAATACAGAAAACTAAAAAACTAAGTGTCATGAACATATTTCTGTAAGACTGCATATGATGTTTTTTTTTGAGAATAACCAGTAGGAGAGTCTCCTACTGAGGTTATACTGCATATGATGTTATATACAGCACAGAGAAATACCTACAAGACTGAAGGCGAAAGTATGGTGCTATTTCCATACTATAGTGCTACATTAAAATGGAAGTCACATGAACACTTGGGCTTCTAAAATGACACAGGTGACTAGGGATGGCAATGGGTCCGAAACCAGCGGATTTGATGAAAACCCGCCCACGAAGCAAATCCGCGAAATCCATACAAACCCGAACCCACAAAACCCGTGGGTTCAAAACTAAACCTGAACCCGAACCCGTCAGGTAACCAAAACCGGCGAGTAACCCGCGGGTTCAGTTTATACTCTATATGAATTATATTACAACATAAATATAATTAAAAATTCACAACAAATAGGAGATTATCACATCACCAATATATAGTTTGAAATTATGAAATCACTCAATATATCTCAACATAACATTATCACGAGAAATGAATAGAAAATGGAATGAACTCTATATAATTTGAAGTAATCGGGTAAACCCGTGGAAACTCACGGGTTTAAATCTAAACCCAAACCCGACCCGAAATTAAACGGGTACCCGAACCCACGAACCCGCGAGTACAAAATCAAACCCAAACCCGTGCCCGTCGGGTTGGGTACCCGCACCCACGGGTAAAACTGTCATCCCTACAGATGACTTTCAACCATCTGAACATATTTACTAGAGGGCACTGCAGAGTCCATGATTTATTTCATCCTACAACACAAAACCATATTTCAAAAACTAAATATCTTAGTGTCCACTGTGTGTTCCAGAAAAAGTATCCCCCATGCCTTTTTGTACAGAAACCTCGAATGCAGTATCAAGACTGTCGGTGTGAGGACACCATTAGAGGGGATCCGAATAGACTTTGTGAGTTTGCCCCCCCGATCGCTCGAGCTAATGGATGAGGGGACACAGCAAAATTTAGATAGGTTCGAGAGATGTAATACCCTACTCATGTGTGTGGTGGACTATCTCTGAAACCAGGAGATCCTCGTCGGAGAATTACATGTCCTAGCCGAGTTTTCAGCCAAGTCCCAGTCGGGAGTGTGTTCTCCTAATTTATTACATAGGTTTTTCCACCTCTATTTTCTATGCTCTTTGTGGGTCTTACTATGGTCACGAGATCCTCCCTTTTTATGCATGTTGGAGGCACCACAACGACCGATAATCCAATATAATAAAGCTACTTAATAGTCACTCGTAGGGGCCTAAAAATAGTCCTCTAGGCTTTGGGAAGATCACGTAATCTCCATATTTGGATGGCATAGATCTCGTCTTCCTTGGGCGTTGCTCCTGCCACTTCAACCGCTCCGCAGGGAATGATCACCATCGGACACCCACTAGCAGTGATTACAAGTCGGCTAACTAATCATGATAGTCGGCCTGATCAAAAATTTTGGAGCAATTAGCACTAGATGCACGACTAGTATTCTGATCGACCGATTAGTTTAGGCCCAGTTGAAAAATCAGCCCATACTCCAACGGTCCAGCACAGCCCAAAAATAGAAAAAACCCTAGTAGAAAAAAGTCTTTAGCTGCCGCCTCCTTTCAGTTCCAGCAGCCACTTGAGTCACGACTCAATAGAAAATAGCGATTGTTTGCTAGCACTGCCGCCTCCCTCCGCCAAGCAAAGCCCGAAGTTTGCCAGTGCCAACGCCTATTTCCAAGTGCCAGGTAGGCTCCAGCCTCCAGCGGCAGCATCCAAGTCTTGCTGCCCTCCGCCAGTCCACTAGGTGGCCCTCTCAGCGGCAAGCCAATGACAGACTTGGCTGGACCGCTGGATCTGAACTTCTGAAGAGTGAAACTCTGGAAGGTGAGTTTTCAATTCCTTACTAGTCACTTTTTAGACTATGATGCTATAGTGCTATGAATTTGCTTCTCTTCTCACAGTTTCTATAAATTTTCCTAAAATTGTATTGCCTGTTTACTTTTAGATTTAACAGTTTTTTTTAGAATCTTGATTGCATGTGTTAGTTATTATAGTTTTCTATTATGATTAATGTTGAACTTAAGATGGTTAAATATAGTTACTATAGTTTTCTGTTATGATTAATATTATGCAATTTTCTTCCAGCTACAAAAGGTAGTAATGCAGCATCTATATTAGATAAGGTAATTACTACATTGCTACCTGATTTAGCTATCCTAGCGAAAGATCCTAAGAGAAGGTTAAGTCTAAAGATTTAGAATCGAAATATAGATTTTGGCTAAAAGTAGATAAAAAAATTGGTGTAATGTATAATTTGCAAAAAGATAGTGCCTTCAGGAATTAAAAGGTTTAAACAACACCTTAATAGGGGTTATTCTGATGTATAGAGATGTCAAAAAGTTGATGACATGATTAGAAAAGAAAAGAAATGCAATAATATTTTATTCAAAATGCAAGGTCTCGTACTCTCGTGCATAGTAGTTAAGGATGAATCCTTCAAATAAATATTCCCTTGTTTATCCTCAATTACTATTGCACAAGACCTTGCATTTTAAAATAAATACTATTGTATTTATTTCTTAATCATGTCATCATCTTTTGCATATCTCTCTACATCAGAATAACCTCCGACAAGATGTTACTTGAACTTTTTAATTCTTAAAGGCACTGTCTTGTTATAAAATATACATTGCACCAATTACTTCTTATCTACTTCTAACCAAAACTCATATTTCCATCCTGAATCTTTAAACTTAATCTTTCTTTTAGGATTTTTCGCTAGAGAAGCTAAATCTAGTGGCAATGCAGCTATGGTCTTATCTAATATAGATACTGCACTAATACTTTTACTTGGAATAGTTGAGGAAGCAATTACTCTACCATTACCAGTACCTAGAGATATCCTGATATACCACCAGCACAATTAGAAAAAATAACCTCCACCATAACACGCCAAGCATCATCAGAATTACTACTGCTCATCTTCCAAGACACAATTTAGTCGTACTATACTGTACAAATATAAGAATTTTATTACTGTTCACTTAATATAATATGATAATCATAGGAATTAGGAACTACAAATAATAACAAGCCATGAAACCAATTATAATTATTCACTTCTTATATTGTTTTTATAGCCATAAAACCATGAAGTCAATCATCATTACTGAACATGGCAAACTGAGTTCATTTAGTTCACAGAGCTTCATAAACTAACATGCATTATTATTATAAGCAATGAGTAGAGTTTTTTTGTTCTAAGGTTTTTTCATTTTTTTGGGGTTGTGCTAGCCACTAGAGTATGGGCCGAAATTTCAACTAGGCCTAAACTAGTCGGCCATCTATTAGTTGGCTGACTAATCGACCGATCAAAAAACTAGTTGTGCTAGTCATGCATCCAGTGCTGATTAGTGATAAAAAATCGGCCGATCAGCCGATTTATTGGTGATCGGTGCTGATGCAATTAATTTACCAAGAAATCGATCCATTAATCGGTGGACTGATTAATCGGCTAGTCAAACCAATTAATCAATGATCAACCCGATTAATCGGTGCCCACCGATTAATCAGTCCTATATAAACTAGCCAAAGTTAGGCCTGCTTCTTTACTCCCCTCTAGTTCCTGTGTGTAGTTGCTCCCTTTAGCCCTTTCCCCTCCTGTGCAGATATGGTGTTGTCGCTCCTCAGCCAGATCCGCCGTCACCGCCGCTACCCTTAGCAAATCTGGCGTCACTACTCGGGATATGTCGTCATCGCTGATCGCTCAAGATCTACCCTCCTGTCTTCGTTGTGCCCTCCTATTGAAGGGTCAGCTGGCGCGGGGTGCTAGGAGGAGGGTAGGTGGTAGCTGAGGAACAGAGAAGTTAGGAATCTTGAAGAGAGGGGGAAGTAGGAACGTGGTGGTCAGAGAGAATGAGGTGAAGAGGCTAGCGACTGTGTGGTCTGAAGGAGAGAGGGCTAGGGTTTGAGAGGGTTTATATACTCAAGACTAGGGTTTGACTAGAATTGTATGTTAAATATAAATGTAATATTGAATATTTGACCGATTAATTCAGTTAATCCCTGATTAACCGATTAATCCCTACTCAGTGGTCGGCCGATCAGCTACCGATCACCGATTTCTAACACTGGTGCTGATCACTCCAAAATTTCTGATCAGGCCGACTAATCGTGATTAGTTGGCAGACTTGTAATCATTGACCCTCATTTTTGGTTTATCAGAGTGTAAGTTGCTAGCCCCACTATGTAGACAAATGCATATGTAGTACACATGTCATATCCCCTGCCTCCCCTTTTAGGGTTGCACACAACATCAAAGAAATTACAAACTAGGGAATGAAAATGTTGGAGCAACAACATAGGATATTTGGATATTTGGATATTTGGATGTTAACGATTGCATTGGATGGCAAAGCTACTAATAACATTCTCCAATATGTTAACCTCCATGGTGGACTTGGTGGTATTTCGCAACACCATACTGTTCACAATGGTATTTTGGGACTGACCAACAATTGCAAAGATACTAACCAATTAATTCTTCTTTTAATTCTGTGCAAAACTGCAAATATGCCTCAAAAGGAAACATGTGACCGGCTGCCCATATGCTCTGAATCTCTTTTCATGTTTAAGGTTAATATGTTATGTGTATCATAAGTTGTAGCAACTAATATGGGTAAATGGGTGAACAAATCACTGGAATGAGATGTTATGTTACCCCATTTTGGAAGAAGTAATCATGTGGATACACATTCAGGGAAAGATCATCCTCAAAATGGAAGGTGATCTTTGGAAATCCATCATCTACACTGCACAAAAAATTAATAAAATAGTTAGAATAATAACAAATAAAATTGTCTTTGATCTTATAGTCATATTTCTCCCAACTTAACTGAAAATAAGAACACATGCAATAATGAGGTGATCCATTGATGAATATCATCATGGGTCAATTTTGCTGCTTATCGATACAGCTAGATTCTGTGTTATAAAGTATACCTTCCAACATATTGGAAACACAGAAAGTCTTGAACATTATGGAAGGTTATATCCTGATGCTTGGCAAATACCTGCAATTGGTTGAGAATATAGCATGTAAAGGGAATGAAGACAATCCTCCATAGCAGAGGAAAACAAAAGCAGGGCCCTTTTCATACCGCAACCATTATTTCCTTGTAAACCTCCTCTGGAAGGTATGTCAAGGTTGTACCACTATCAATGATAGTACCCTTTTTTTCACCAGTATCAAAAATATGTTCTGGAAGCTTTAGTGCAGTACCACCAACATCAATTGATTTGAGGTTCACATTATAGTGTGGCCTGAATAGTAGAATCAAGACTAGGTGTTAAAATGGTCTAAATTGAACAAAAGAAATCCAGTTACAATACATATCACATGTACACATATACTAATCTGCCAAAAAAGTACAGTCACTATCAAATCTGTAAGCTCTATGGGAAAGAGGTTATTAGAAATTAAAAAATGGAACAATAGCAATAAGTCAAAGAGGCCAGAAGGAAACATAAAGAAGAGAGTAGGCTACTGGCACAAAGACATCTGTGCACTACACATTGATTTGTTTTGCACATGACATGAAGCCAACTTTCCACCACATGGATCAAGTACCAATGTGAATAAATAGCAGTAAAACAGATAGGTAACCAGCAATTTCAAAATAGGAGCATGCTTCAATCTATTGCAGAGATTAATAAACCAAGTAACCAACATGAAATTTAATATTGTTCCATCCCTTCAACATCTAGAACATTAATACTTATCAATTTCTTCTCAACATTTGTAGCAGTAGACGTTATTGTAGGAAGAGATGTAGGAAGAGATAGATGGATAGATTCCTCTCCCTTGGGTTGGGAGGATAAAAGGGGAGCCTTACAGGAGGGGCCCACACACCAGGGGCCCCCCACACACACACACTCTAACACCCCCCGCAGTCGAAACTCCGGTGCAGCGGATGTTGAGACTGGAGCGGAACTCGGAGAAGGTGGAGGAAGGCAAGCCTTTGGTGAAGATGTCGGCGAACTGGGAGGTGGTAGGCACATGTAGGACACGAACAGCTCCCACGGCGACACGATCACGAACGAAGTGGAGGTCAATTTCCACATGCTTGGTGCGTTGGTGCTGGACGGGGTTGGTGGAGAGGTAGACGGCGCTGACGTTGTCGCAGTAGACAATCGTACTCCTGGCGAGGGGGCAATGGAGCTCCCCGAGGAGCTGCCGGAGCCAGGATGCCTCGGCCACCCCATTGGCAACAGCTCGGTACTCAGCCTCGGCACTGGAGCGGGAGACAACCGGCTGCCGCTTGGATGACCAAGACACGAGGTTGCCACCAAGGAAGACGGCGTAGCCGGAGGTCGAGCGACGCGTGTCTGGGCAGCCCGCCTAGTCGGCGTCAGTGTAAACCACGAGGTCAGCAACAGGAGAACGCCGAAGGTGAAGCCCAAAGTCGAGGGAGCCGCGCAGATAGCGGAGAATCCGCTTCATAGCGGTAAAGTGCGGGTCCCTGGGGTCGTGCATGTGAAGGCACACCTGCTGCACCGCATAGGAGATATCCGGCCGAGTGAAAGTGAGGTACTGAAGGGCGCCAGCAATGCTGCGGTAGGCAGTGGGATCATCCACTGGTGTGCCCTTTGTATCGGAAATCTTGGACTGAGCATCGACTGGAGTGGCACAGGGCTTGCAGTCAGTCATCCCTGTGCATTGAAGGACATCCAAGGCGTACTGGCGCTGGTGAAGGAAGAGGCCATCAGGACGGTGTTCCACTGTCACTCCCAAGAAGTGATGGAGCACACCAAGGTCCTTCATGGCAAACTCCTGCTGGTTATTTATCAAAAAAAAAACGAGGAGACAATCCACTGAAGTAGAGACTGGCTGGACGCAGTGAGAATAATGTCATCCACATAAAGCAGCAAGTAGGCTGAGTCAGCACCGCGGTGGAGGACAAACAAAGAAGTGTCACTCTTGGCTTCGCTGAACCCCACAGACACCAGGAAGGAGGCGAACCGACTGTACCAAGCCCGAGGAGCCTACTTCAGACCATACAGAGACTTGTTGAGTCGACAAACACGCTCAGGGTGAGCAGGATCCACAAAACCAGCAGGTTGGCTGCAGTACACAGTCTCCGTCAGGGTGCCATGGAGGAAGGCATTCTTCACATCAAGCTGGTGAACTGGCTAGGACCTCGAGAGAGCCAGGGAGAGCACGGTCCGAACAGTCGCAGGCTTCACCACCGGGCTGAAGGTCTCATCATAGTCAACTCCAGGGCGCTGGGTGAAACCCCGAAGGACCCAACGAGCCTTGTAGCGATCCAGCGAGCCATCTGCCTTGCGTTTATGTGTCCAGATCCACTTGCCGGTGACCACATTGCAGCCAGAGGGGCGAGGCACCAGTTCCCAGGTCTGATTGGCCAGAAGGGCTGCATATTCTTCCTCCATCGCGTGGCGCCAGTGAGGATCCGCCAGGGCGCCACGAACAGTGGAGGGTACGGGAGAGACTGGCGGCGCCGTAGCGGCGGAGAGGACCAGGCGGTCAACTGGACGGAGGACCCCCGCAGCCCGCCGAGTCACCATCGGGTGAGTGTGGCGAGGATCGCGGTGGAGGAGGGGCGGGTGGTACACCGGCGGCTCGGCGCGAGAGCAGGCCGGTGCAACCCCCGTCGGGCGGCGCTGGTAGACCCGAACAGGGTTGGCGTAGCGAGAAGAAGATGCTGGGGCCGCGCGTAGCGCGGCAAGTGTCGCGGGGACACGGGGCACGGCCGGGGCCGTGTCCGGGGCGGAACACGGCGCCGACGGCAACAGCGGGCCAATCCCGGGCACAGGAGGCGACAGGGACGGGGCCGTGTGCTGCACGGACGAGGACGTCGAGGCCGCGCATGGCACGGAGGGCCACGCCGGCTGGTGAGGAGTGGCCGCACGAGGCACAGCCGGGGGCACGGGGGCCGCACGTGGCACAGCCGGGGGCACGGGGGCCGCGGGCGGCACGGCGGGCAGCTCCGCTGCCACACACGGCTCGTCAGCTGGCGGGAGAGCCACCGGAACAGCCGGTGATGTACCTGCAGAAGACAAAGGTGGCTGAACCACCGGGTCAGTAGAAAACAGGGAGTCCAACTCAAGGCTAGTGGCGGGGGTGGAGTCGACGGAGAAAGGAAAGGCGGACTCGGCGAAGATGACATGTCGTGAAATAAGAACACGACGAGAAGAGAGGTCAAAGCAACGGTACCCCTTATGATCGGGGGAGTAGCCGAGAAACACACAAAGGGTCGAGCGGGGCGCAAGCTTGTGAGGAGCAGTGGCGGAGGTGTTGGGATAGCAAGCGCACCCGAAAACACGAAGGTGAGAGTAGGAAGGAGGAGTACCAAACAAGGCATGGTGAGGGGTGGGAGCGCACGTGGCCTTAGAAGGCAGGCGATTGAGGAGATAGGTGGCAGTAAGGAGGCTCTCAGCCCAGAAGCGAGCGGGAGCCGAAGCCTGAAAGAGCATGGAGCGCATAACATTGTTAGTGGTACGAATCATGCGCTCAGCCTTGCCGTTCTGAGGGGAGGTATAGGGGCACGACATGCGCAATTGGACTCCCTTCGAGAGGAAGAAAGCCCGAGAAGTGGAGTTGTCAAACTCACGCCCGTTATCACACTGGACCGCCTTGATGATGACACCGAACTGAGTGGACACCCACGCAAAGTAGTGAGAGAGAGAGGGAAAGGTATCAGACTTGGACCGCAAGGGAAAGGTCCAAGAATAGTGAGTGAAATCATCAAGAACCACCAAATAGTATTTAAAACCAGAAACACTCGGGATCGGGGATGTCCACAAGTCACAATGAATGAGATCAAAAGGCCGAGCGGCATGTGAGGAAGAGACAGGGAAAGGTAAACGGGTATGACGACCTAACTGGCACGCATGACAAATATGCTCACTAGCATCCCTAGTACAAGAGATAGAGGGGGTACTATTGAGCTTAGTCAAAACGTCAACGCCGGGGTGACCAAGTTGGCGGTGCCAGAGAGTGGAGGAAGTGATGGCAGCAAGCACGGGCGCAGGGGAGGCCAAAGGAGGGGCAGCGGAGGGCGGAAGGCGAATGGTGTAGAGAGGGCCAGTGCTATCACAACGGAGAAGAGACCGTCGTGTGGCCAAATCCTTCACCGTCAACCCGCAAGGGTCAAACTCAACGGAACAGGAGTTGTCAGAAGTGAATTGACGAATAGAAAGAAGATTTTGAACAATATCCGGGGCAACAAGAACGTTGGGAAGACAGAAAGAACCACATGGAGCCGCATCACCCACAGAGGTGACCGGAAGAGAGGACCCATTTCCAACCATGATGGAAGAGGGGTACGATGGGTGGGGCGGCCTTGTGGAAGAAAGAAGATCAACGTGCGGAGTGACATGGAAGGAGGCTCCCGAGTCGGCCACCCAGTCCATGGAAGTGGGCGGTGGGCAAGAGGATAGCATACAGGCCGCCTGGTCCCACCCACTGGACCACGGTGCCCAACCCAGAGGTGGTGAGTGCAACACCGGTGGAGCCAAGGGCAGAGACAGCAGGTGGTGAGCCGGCCCGGTGAGCATGGCCGCCGGTGCTGGGGACGACCAAGGAGCCCCATCAGTAAACTGCCCGTGCCACATGGAAGAGGTGGCGGGGAGACCGGTGGCGCCAAATCGGCACGGGAGGGCAGCCCTGGCGGCCAGGGAGGTGGCTGCAGCCAAGGAGGGCCCGATAGGGGCAGCCATGAAGGGGCCGGCAGCCAGGTAGGTGCCGGCGGCGGCCATGGAGGGGGGCGGAGCGGCGACGGCGTCCATGGAGGCAGCCAGGCCGAAGGGGGAGGGGCGCCCGGCTTCGGCGGAGGGGATCCCTGCGGTGGCGGCCATGGAGGGGCGCGCGGCGTCGGCGGCCAGGGAGGGGGCCAGGCCGAAGGGGAAGGGGAGCACGCCGGTCATGGTGGCGGCGACGGCAGCACCGGCGACGGCAGCGCCGGCGGCAGCAGGAGGGCCCCCCCCCCCATGGTCAGCCAGTGCATGGTCGTGGCGGGAGGGAGGGGGGCGGCGCCCCCGGGGCCCGGGAGAGGCCGGCGAGGCCGGCAGCAGGAGGGGGCCCCCCATGGTCGGCCACTGCATGGCCGTGGCGGGGGGGAGGGGGGGCACTGTAGGGGTCAGGGGAGGGCCGGGGGCGGTAGATCCGGTCGCCCCGGCGTCGGGCCCGGGCGGAGCGGGCGGGCCGGCGGCGAAATAGCACGGGGGGAGGCCGGCGGCGGCGGATCCGGCCCCGCCGGCGTCGAGGCAGGGCGGGGAGAGCTCGGCGGCGCCGGATCGGGCCGCCCTGGCGGCGGATCCGGGCGGGAGAGGGGCGCCGGCGTCGAGGAAGGGCGGGGGGAGCACGGCGGCGCCGGATCGGGCCGCCCCGGCGACGGATCCGGGCGGGAGAGGGGCGCCGGCGTCGAGGGAGGTCGGGGGAAGGCCGGCGGCGACGAAACCCGGCGGGGGGAAGCCGGCGGCGGCAGATCCGGCCGCCCCGGCGGCGGATCCGAGCGGGAGACCCAGCCTACGAAAAGGGGAGGAGGAGGAGAAGGAGAAGGTGGTGCTCGCCGGAGGAGGCGCGCCGGCCATGGAGGCGACGGCAGCGGCGCCGGTGGCAGGGGAGAAGAGGAGGGAAGGAGCCTAAGGCTCTGATACCATGTAGGAAGAGATAGATGGATAGATTCCTCTCCCTTGGGTTGGGAGGATAAAAGGGGAGCCTTACAAGAGGGGCCCACACACCAAGGGCCCCACACACACACTCTAACAGTTATAAACCAAAATAATAATATTTCCCCACATCAAGTTTAAGAGATAAACATGAAATTCATATTATCAGGATAGGAGTATGAGGGATTAGAGAAAACGTCAACCTACTATATCTAAGGTAACTAACACTGATTGTTTAGTACAAATGTACAATCCCCAGTTCCAAAAATGGGTATTTGAGGCAAAGACACAGATGATAATAATAAAACATGCAATGTTCAAATGATATCTGCACTGTCCTAAGTACATCCACAGTGTGAGGTATTTGTATCCGCACTTCAGAATGACAATACCCTTTTAAAGATTCTCTCTTCCTAGAACACCAGAGTTATTCATATGTTTCATGTAGTTTTATTCCCTAAGTGTTTGGCATAAGTTAGTTGTGTTCAAGGGAGTACATGGCAGTGTTTAACTGGATTAGATTTGACCTACTCAATACTCAAGTACTTGGCTTAAGAACAATTCAATTATTTGGACAGCTAGAAGTATATGTGCAAATACAGATCAACAAAAGATGGTTAGTACAATCAGTCAATATCAGTTAGCACTTAGCAAAGCATCATGTTCCAGATAGAAAAAACTTCAAGTCAAAGTTGAAAACCAAGATAGCCAATCAGCCACCAATCATAATCAGAAGCCAGTCATCACATGATACTCCTTATTATAAGTTCACTTCAGACTTCAGAGATTTCAATTAGCAAAGTAATCATTTTGTTTCATATCTTGAATTAGATTTGGAAAAATGAATCCTCAATAAGATAACATACTAGAGAGGAGTAATTCACATTTTATGCCCTTTGAGGCTTTGACACATAAATGTGATGAATTTCCTAAAACATATCATCTGTCTCTTAATAGCTAATAATGAACTGTAATAGATCTCCTAAAGCAAGTTTCAGGAACCACTTAGTTCAAATATAAGTAAACAATATCTATATTTAAAGTAGTTCAAGAAATTTCATTGTGACCATAAAGCAAATAGAATAATGAAATATTGATACAAGGTTGACATACATACATATTGGGTACCAATGGTGTTGTTTTTACTTTTGGCTGCACCACGTTTCCAATAGCAAAAATCCCACCACCATTTATGGTATCCAAGCAATGAGAAAATATCTTCTTCACCTTCCCTGCAGCAGCCAACTGTGATAGCATTGATGTGTTTGATTGGCCAAACCCAATAATTCCATCAAGGGCTTGGTTTGAACTGCCTAAATCCCCACCTTGCTGAGAACCACACCTACAAAGGACAGGAGAGCATATTCGTATTGGCATCTTCAACACTATAAATAATTTATTTTTTAATTCCACAATGCTGAACATTATTAGTCTGTTATTTGCCATGTTAATTATTTAATGTTGCTTACTATATTGCATATTCTTCATAAGAGCATGTATATGGTGTAAACCAAGAGGCAAGAGCAATTTTTGATGCCTTCCTTAATGGCAGACTATTCAATAAAAAATACCTCTTATAAGAGAACATCTACTTATTTACAACAAAACATAGCAAACAAAATAGTTAGGAAAATATTAGTGATCTCCGGCGCATGGAAAGAATCACTACTATATAAAAGACTAGTAGTGGCGATGAAATCTGCCAACCACCACAACTAGGGTTTTTTGAAGTAAACCAGCAGGAGGGGCTCCTACTGAGGTTTATATATTAAAAAAAACAAAGGCCAAAACCCAAAAGGGTTACAAGAGAACAAAAGGAGAAGGGGAGGTGTGGAGAGAGCAGAAAAGAGAAAGCCAAATTAAAGTTGAGCAAGCCAACTAAACAGAATAGGTCTCTGCTCTTCTAAGAATCTAACAGATTGAGTAGATAATTCTTCTTGAAAGCTTTTTCCAATTATGAAGATTGTTTTCTTTGGCTCTCAAAGATAAGGCTATTCCTATGTTTCCAAATAATCCATGCCCCGGTTATGAGCACTTCCATGAAAAAGACTGCCCTCCTGCTAAAGCATCTTCACAAGTTCGCTTCTTCTCAAGACATCCCCTGGGTTCGTCTGGTTTGGCGGCACTATCTTACCTCTACCTCTCCTCCGCACCTGGCTCCTCTAAAAGGATCTCGCTGGTGGAAAGACATTGTGCAACTCGCTCCCTTCTTCCTTGGAGTTGCCCGGCCTGTCTTGGGTAATGGTGCTTCAATTGCTTTCTGGAATGATTGCTGGCTTCTCGGTCCCCTTAGGATTGCTTTCCCCAGACTGCACTCGTTTGCTAAGAAATCTGATTGTTCTGCCAAACATTTTCTCTCTCCCTTCTCCCGAAGATAACTTTGTCTTGCCTCTTTCTCAGGCAGCTTTTCTGGAATTCCACCTGCTTCTTGATCTGATTGGGAACATTGCACTCCGGCACCACCTTCCGGACTCCTGGTCCTTCATCTGGGGCTCAAAAACTTATTCCCCAAAAAGATACTACGCTCACCACTTCATGCACCTTCGCCCTCACGCTGCGTTCTCTTGGCTATGGAAATCAAAATGTTCCAACAAGCTTAAAACCTTCTTCTGGCTCCTCCTCATTGATAGATTATACACTAAGAACCTGCTATCTAGAAAATGCATTCTTCCTGCTGGGTCTGATCCCAGTTATCCCCTTTGCGGCCAAGGAATGAAAGAAACCACCTGTCACCTCTTCTTCGATTGCCCTTTTAGTCTCTCCTGGCTGGAACTCTCTGTATCTTGCCTGGATTCGAGACGCGTTGGTTGAGACCAAGCTTGCCAACGCCAGAGCTGCCTTATCACGGCCTTTCTTCATGGAAGTGGTGATCATTGCCTCCTGGACGATTTGGCTGCACAGGAACAAATGCATCTTTGACAATGTCTCCCGCTCCACCTCTGCGTGGAAGAACACTTTCTTTGTAAATTTCTCTATTCAGTCCAGTAGATTCCCCCCTTCACTCAGGGCTCCTATTAGATCCTGGCTGGAGTCTTTGTAATCTTGCCCCCTACCCCCCCCCCCCTCCTCTCTTCCTCTTTCTGCTAACGCTTTGTATGTTGTCTTGATTTTAAATTAATGCAAAATCTTAGTAGGAGCTTCTCCTACTCGATTTCTCTCAAAAAAAGGGCCCTCCAAACTCAGCTTTTGCAGCAGATAGAATGGTGTAAAAAGGTGTTGCCAAATTCCAAGTAATACCAATGGTTTCCCAACATCTGGTACTAAAGGGGCAATTGAAGAATAGATGATAGGCTGTCTCTTCAAGATTTAGGTCACAAAGGACAGTTGTAGTTGCTGTTCTCTATTTTGAATTTTTTTCTTTTCAAAATATTCCTTGTATTGAGTCTATCCATCAGAAGAAGCCATATGAAGACCCTGAGATTGTTGCAACACCTTGATTTCCAGATCCATTTGAATATATGAGGTGGATTTGTATGGCAGTAGGCCAAACTATAGAAGTTCTTGGGATGAAAACTCATTTGATCCCCAAATGTAAGACTAGCTATCTGAGTTATTGGGCTGAATTTGAGTGCTGCTGAGAATTAGCTGAAGCTGAGTGTATTCATGGAAAGCTTGCTCTGAGAGAGGGAGGACAAATTGTTGTTCAATACTGTTGTTTGCTAAGAAATCACAGACAGAGATATTTTTGTTCGTTGAAAGGAGAACAGTCTAGGAAGGGAGCCCTCAAAAATCAAATCCCCTCAGAGGTCTGACCAAAAAGAAACTGTTGAACCACAAGATACAGAGCATTTTGCTATTCCTCTGAAGAGAGTACTGAGTATGCTAATGACCTTCCACCAGAAAGATCCTTTTTCAGTCGATAAGTGGGGAATTGCTCCCTTTTGACAATGGGAGTCCCAGATGAGGTTTACCCAGGGAATTTCCCTTTTATTATAGAATTTGTCTAAGTTTTTTATCAACAAAGCTTTATTTTGATTCCTAAAATTGATAACTCCTAGTCCCCCTTTCATTTTGGTTTGCAGACCTTATTCCATGCTACCAAAGGGTGGCTTCTTGCATTGAAGTCTTTTCCTCTCCAAAGACAGTGCCTTCTAGCTCTATCAAATGTAATCAATGACCCTAATGGGAAGGCTTAAAGTGCACATGGCATAAGTAGACAGAAGAGAGATTTTTTGTTGATGTCTAAATATATGATTTGTTTATGTGGCTTAGCTATTTGTGGATTGATGTTTGCTGATAAATCATATACTTTCCCTGAAGAAATATATGCAGTTTTGATTTTTTTAACTAATTATACTATTTTAAACCCATTACATCGCATGGGTATTTGGCTAGTCATTAAACATTTTCTAACAAAATATGACTGCATACATATTCTACCTAGAGCCTAGAGGTGTTGCCACGTGATGCATTGTATGGTCTCAGGATATTTAACATATGCATATGTGACAGATATAAGTTGTATGAAATTCACATGCAAAGTTGATTATGAAATGCCATTTGTAATAAACAATTAGTGCAATACTAGATCTTTCAAAAGAAGCTTATACAAAAACAGATGTAATGCCAGGGATAGCCGCAACCCACCCGAATGTGACGCTGGAGTTGGCTGGTCGTGTCCGGCCATCCCCAGCCACCTGATCATACTGCAGGAGGTCGGATACAAAGAACCCTGTTGTGGAGCTACCATCACCATACATGACGCTGTACTCACAGGGCAAGCTCGTGGTGCACCCAGGCAGCAATCCCCCATAGGTCGCAGAGCAAAACCCTTGATCGCATGAAACCGTGTTCCCAGTAGACGAGTCCTTGGGGTCATACAGCGTCAGGTCAAACTACACGCAAGCGTTTGCCCACATATCGTCACAAACTCACAATTCAGATTTCAAATCCGCACGAACCCAAAACTCTCAAATAGAAAACTACAGAGATAGAACGAATTGAGGGCCCTACCCCGAGTCCGCTCTTGTGGGGGCATCGGTCGCAGGAGATGCAGTTCACCCAGAGGATGTCGCTGCCGGTATCCATCTGCACGTAGTACCGCTTGGTCGGCGTCCCGATCCCGATCTCCGCGTAGTACAGCCTGCGGCGTGGTGCCCAATCCGACCCCAATCAGCCAACCAACAAGCAACTGAGCAAGCAGCAGAGACCGAGGCGGGAAGGATTGAGGCGTACCCAGTGTCGGTGGGGAGGCCGAGGCCACCGAGGGGGAGGTCAGCGGCGGCGAGGAGGCGTCCCCTGCGGCTCCCGTCGTGGGCGCGGAACGCGCCTATATCACCGCCACCCGAGGAGACGAACTTGCGGCGCACCTGGAAGACCCCGGTCTCCACAGCGCCATGGTCGGCGGACGCCGCCGCCAGCAGCGCGGCGAAGAGGAGGGCCGCCGCGGGCGGACGACGAGCCATCGCCGCGCCGTATCACTGCCCCCCCTGTGGTACGTAAAATTCGGGGTGTCCGCACCAAATGCTGCCTGTGCGTGCACTCCTCCTCCTCCTCCTCCTCCTCCTCCTCCTCCTTGTGGATGCCGAGCTTGATTGGAGGAGGGGTAAGGCAGCGCGGAAAAGGTGGGGAGAGAGGGAAGGGAAGGGTGAGGTAGCCAGGAAGCGGGGAGGGAGACGAGCCGACAGGGAAATAGGCGGGTTTTGCGGTCGGAGAGCGCGTGATTCTGAAGCCGTCGTCAGGTGGTCGCGCTGTCGTAGAAACCCACCATTCGCACACGCCACGTTCAAAAGGTAAAGATTTATTATTTTAGCATTTCAAAACATGTAGAACTGTCTGAATCAATGAAAGTGGGTCCAAATGCCAAAAACACGAAACCACTTCTTTAGAGTGCTAAAATAGTAAATCTCCCTCAAAAGGAAAAGATGTGACAGTTCATATAATTTATAGTTAAAACCATTTTAATTACTCATTACTCAACTTATACTACTAGCTCCATTCTCAAGTACTCCCTCCCTCCTATATAACTGGCATACATCTTAGTGTTATCCCTCAAGAATTAACTCTTGTGACCCCTCGTCTATCTTGGGTACTCGCTATAGTACTACTCTCTTAATCAGTGCATAATGCTTTATGTATGCCAATGATCGATCGATACAAGGACCAATAGGAGTTGACGGTGTACTCTTGGTGCAGAGAATTCAGCTTGATCGGGCCCCTTCATCATGCCTCTGATCAGATTGGATATAGGCAATGACAGGATCACAGGAGCCATTGTCAATTTAGCATGACCCAAAGATAGATGAAGATGAGCATAAAATCATGAACTTGCTCCGGTATTCAGATGAAGATGAACAAAAAGAAAATCATCTTAATCAAAGAAGACAAGGTTAAACATTGATAAGCGCTTGAAGTTTTTCCATAGCAATTTTAATCCTCCACAACTCCATTGATAAAATTAAATATGGTCAAACATTGCATGGATTAAACATTGATAAAATTAACTAAGGATCTCTATTGCCTCGTTTACAATGGATGCATCGCATTGCAACCTAATTGGAAGTTCATCATGCCTCTCTAAAAATTGCTTCTAAGTGTGGAACCTTGTAGTGTTGCCCTCCTTTTAGCCGAATAATCTCTCTCATAGTCTCATGCAAGATTGACGGGTGAGAAAAATGTGATTGCTCCTCTCGGCCAGATACTCGTCGAACGCTTGTAATACCTTTGTGATCCTCTATACCACTTGTACATGACTTTTGGAACAATGCTTGTAGAGCCACAAAAAAACCAAGGTCTAGGATATTGAGGTCGGGAGAGTTTGGCGGCTACAACATTAACCGAATGTCAAACCAATCAGACGAGGCCACATGAACAAACTTTGCATCATCGACTGCAATGTGTGTCTTTGCATTATCATGTTGTATGAATATGGGGGTTTCATGTGAAAGTCTAGGCTCCATGTGAGTTTTGGTAATTAATGATAAGCGCACGCTTGTGGACTAATATTTTTCTTAAGTGTGAAGGAAGTGATTAGGTTACACGCAAATGGAGTACAAGATGATAAACCCCGGTGAAATGATGTGTTGAAAAGCGACGACAAAAAGATTGAGGTAGCTAGGAAATTGATCGAGGTGTTTGGAGCGATCAATTAGGCTATATCTTATTTTAATTTTTGTCGTACTATCAAGGGGGGTTGCATATTAGTTATGAGTTGATTTTCAAGTGCCAAATTGCATTGCATATATTAGCTTTTGATCTCTCTGATTAAGTAGAAAAAGTTTTTGTTGCTATTTTTCTGGAGCCAACGGTCAGACCGACATGGCATGGGCGATCAGATCGGGATGTGGCCGACGGTCCGACCGACATGGCATGGTCGGTCTGACCGAAATTTAGAGTTTTTCCTACAACCAATTTCCAGAGCCAAAAATGGTGTTATCGGTCTGACCGAGCCCGCCAACGGCTATTTTTCTAGCTGTTAGCAAGAGGGTCGGTACGATCGTCCTAAGATGGGTGGTCAGATGGACAGTGACACTTCTACAACTCCTTTGATAGACTTTTGGCACTCACTTAAGCATACTTGAGCCCTAGAGAGTCTCTCCCATCATTGATCACTTAGAACTGAGCACTAGTGTGGTTGGGAAGAAAATGATGATCAAGAGAGCATTTCATACCGAGCATTTGCATTCCTTGCACTTGATTTTCTCCTCTTAGCTTTGATTGTAGCTTGTTACTCTTGGAGATTTCCACCTCTCATATGGCTGGGAGGAGAACCCAGTGATCTCTCTAAAGAAGGTTATGGAGAAGATTTAGGAGATTGTGAAGGTCAGAGCTTGCCTATCTAGAGTAGAGAATAGCTACCACTAGTGATAGAGGTCCGAGATCGAGTGACACTTCCAGTGTCATCTCATCATCAAGCTCATTTCTCCTTGGAGAATCCGGTGGCTTGGTGAAGAGAGCGGTCAAGTGGAGCTCGCCTCAATGAGGACGTAGGAAATTGGCAAAATTCCGAACCACGAGACAAGTTTTCGGTTGTCTCTTGTCATCTTTACTTTGAGTAAATTACTTTGTGCTATTTACTTTCATATAGTAATTTAATCTTATTACCCTAGGTTGTAAACCTTTATACTTAGTTTAGACTTCATTTATACCTAGAGTCTTTGGCTTTGAAAAGAAATTTTATTAAAGTTGCTTAGTGCTAGCTAAAATTGAATTAGTTTTAAAAACCTCCTATTCACCCCCCTCTAGTCGATACATCGATCCTACACTTTGTTCCTTCATAGGTCACTTATCCTTGATAGCTTGTAACAAAATGTTCATGATGTAATCACGACTAACATCTTTGGTGACTAACGGTAACACCTTGGTTACCAATGTACCACGAGGCTTGTTTGCACTAGGCCTTTGAGCTGACTCCACAAAAGGGAAAGGAAATATTCCTATTTTTCCATAGAAGGTCATGTTACTATCCATGTCAAACCTAGGTCTCGCAACTATCGTGAGAAACATAATCTCTCTATGAAGTTCTTGCTTTGTGTGGTTCTTTCTAGGTCCTCCTCATCAAGCGCCAAATAGCATTTCTATGTCAGCTTCATCCAACAAAACCATTTTTCATCTATGTAGATGATGTTATACATTCCCCTAAAAGTTGGTTTGTGCGGCAAGCTGATGGGGTCTAACATGTTTAGACAAAACTAAACCCTAGCTTTATTGTTTTCATTTGTTAGCATAAATTTGATTGCATTTGTGTACCGCCTAAACTTTCCCTCTTTCAACCACTTGAACAAAGTGGTCTTTGACATATGTATCTCACACGCCATATCTTTAAGAGTAGTCCTCTTATGCAACGATATCACCTTAATGGTTTCGGGAATGAAACCAATTCTCTTGCGGCCACAGTTATTTGGCTTCTTGCTCACCACTCTAAGTATCCCCATCCTTTCCATCCTTCCATATCCTTTGTATAGTTCTCAAAGGCACACCAGTTTCGACAACTACGGCCACGATCACTCCACGCTTCAATACACCAAAGAAAGTTCTATGCAAAAGCATGGCATAAATGGCATGTTTTTCTTCATCAGTGTGTTGCTTAATTCTACTAACATTGCCACCTTGATCAACAAATGTACAGTAATCAATTTTTTAGCATGCATTAAAAATTTTACTTGTCTATATTTGAGCATGTTCACAAAACACCGATACAATAAACAAACTTACTCATTTCAGGGTAGTCTTCATCATGCTCGTCACTGTCCTCGTCAATTTGAGCATGTTGTTCTTCCTCGACATCATGGCTCTCCTCCGACAACACGCTGTGTCTGTGACCAAGCATGGATTGTCCAGCCATGGCGTGTCCACAATAACCGGTGTGCTTGGTGACATCCTCATAACCAGCATCGTCCGCCATATGAGCATGTTTTGTTTGGTGATTTACTCATGTCAATGTGCTTGTAAAATTGTGATTTAGTTTATATGTTTCTATAGTATATGCTGCCAGACAGTGGATAATGTTGTGGATATATTATATTTTTGCATGCTGCTGTCAACGAAGCCTGCGAGCATAGCACATTCTCTGTTTTAGCAACGTAACACTAAGAATAGAGAAATATCATGAGGTACCAAAATTAACACTAAAAATATGATACCTCCCGGTACCTCCTCAAGGACTGTAAAATAACTCCTCAGAATAATTTTATACTAAATTAAATGATTATTCAAATAAGAGTACTTTCAGATCGACATGATATGAGAATTACTAACTGTTCACTATTGTTGTTTATCTTGTTTTAGATTATGTTTCTGCTATGATGCTCTTATTCCTGTTGCTGCCAACTTCTGCTTATTAGTTCAGCCTTTGCTTGTGCTGACATTGAATACAATTTCTTGTGTGCTAGTTTGCATTGTGCAATATTATACTGCAAAATTTTGTTGTGTAACAGTTTTCTTTTATTGAAATGTGTGATTCTCATGTAGGGTTTTCAACTGAAATACTTGTTCAAAGGAACCAAGATACTAGCTTGGCTGAACTACCTGCAACTATTGCAGCAATAAAGAATCCTAAGTTCCTAACCCAAAAGTGGTGTATGATGAGTACAATCATGAGCGACATACACATGGGGATCCCAGTAAGCATGTATTTGCTTACTTTGTTCTAAGGTAGCGTTTGGTTCAAGAGTTAGGCGGAAGTGAGCAGCACCGTTCTATTTTATGTGTGTTTGGCTTGGAATTATGTAGAACGGAGTGGCTTCCAAAAAGAAATATTCCTCGTAGATCTGGAACCATCTACTTCCAAAAAATCCACCGAACTGAAGGGCTTACTTCCCACGTCTCCCACGCCATCTGCTTTTCTTCTCATTTTCTGTCACTCTTGAATCAAACAAGGGACAGAACCGTTCCGTTCTATCAGATTCCAGAACCGAACAAAAAACAGAACGACTCTGTTCTTGCTTCTAAACAACGTCGTTCTTGCTTCTAAACGCGGAGCGGAGCCATTCTATTCTCAGAATCTGAAACGGAACCATTCCATTCTCAGAATCTGAAACGGAACCATTCCATTCTATTATAAGTGGCAGGAGATTCATCTACGCATCACTTCTGCGGCTTCTCATATTAAAGTTTGTCTTGAGTATGTCTACAAGCAAGGATGTACTAGCTCTTGCTTCCCTAGAGGTAGATCTCTCAAGCATTGAGCCTGGTACCATAGTGACCGTGAAGTGCCATGGCAAACCAGTCTTTATACGAAGAAGGATGGAAGATGGCATCAAGCTTGCTAATAGTGTGGATGTTGGGTCACTGCGCCACCCCAGCAGGATGTAGAGCGTGTGGAGAACCTAGAGTGGCTGGTAGTCATTGGTGTTTGCACCCATCTTGGTTGCATTCCTCTCCCCAATGCTGGAGATTTTGGTGCAGTGGTTGGTTCTGCCCAGGTCATGTTTCCCATTAGGGCATGCCCAACCCTCCACATATTAATCATTTATTAGGTTGTCATGTAAGAAATAAGATGATGTGGCAATGGAGTTAAAAAATAGAGAGAATAAAACTTGAAGAAACCATGTCTTAAGTAAGACACCATGTCTTCACTATATCTAAGACATGAATGGAAGTGATTAGATGAGAGAGGGGAGAGAGAGAGAGAAAATAGTATAAAAAATTTATTGTAGATGCATACTAAAAAATTAGAGTTGGAAACATAGTTTCTAGATGTAGTGTCTTACTGACATAGCAAAATAAGACACCATCTAAGAAACTATAGGTTGGGACTGCTCTTATGACATCTCTGGCAGGATCCGCAAGGGGCCCGCTCCATTCGACCTTGAGGTCCCTACCTATAGCTTCTTGGAGAAGAACAAGCTCATCATAGGCTGAGAGCCTTAAGACCACTATATCTACCTTTTGCACTTGGTTGAGCAGACCCTGTTGTGCTGTCTATTTTGTTTAGTTTGGCTAGAAATTTTTTGTTTCACAATGGTTATTACCATGTTGCATGTTACTGTTCAGGTGCATTTTGGAGCACACAATAATTTGCTACTACTAAAATGTAAATTGTAAGTAATTTAGAACGTTTATTTTGGAGGTAAAATAAGGACTTTGCAAGCCTGCCTGATGTGCACCACAGTTGTGTGTTTGTTGGTTTGACCTTTTCGATTAGTTATGGTAACTATGATTTAGTGTAAATAATGTTAAGAATGTTAAAGATTTAACTACAACCATATGAAACATTATGTCATGTCTTAGTGATCCATACATTTACTCCTGAGAGGAGTTGATCTTGCTGATGCAGAGTAATCTTATTTCTACGAGCAATCAACGAACAAGATAATGAAAAGATGCATAAATGATAATTTGGGGTCCTCCAAACAAGAAAACAAGAAAACTACGATCTAATCGACCACATATACTCGGCAAAGTAACAATGGTTGAACTTTAATATAACGACCTGTTTACAAATGATGTTCCTAGGTACTTATAGGCATAAGAATGTGTTTTTTCATATATGTAAACCATCACATATGAAGCCCTTGTTCCAAATTGGATTATAAATCTTTATTGCAAATTTGACCATTGAAAAGTAGATTTTCTAAGCTTTTCGAGAGGTCTAAGATCATCCAAATTGGAGTTGGCATTGATTTCCCTCCTTTTGTGGTCCTCGTTTGGTGTAATGAACATGCATGGAGAATTTGGAAGACCTTGAGTTGGTCCTCGATCCGCTTCATTAACATTCCATGCATTCTATACACATAATACCCTTCTTTTAATCCACGCAACCACTCCTGACAAAGCAAAATAAACGCATCTCATGGTGTATCATCTTTTACCCAAATTTATAAATTATAAACCTAACATAATATACATGCATATTTGGCTATTCAATATATAACATGGTCATAATCATATATGAGTCAATAATATCCTTATCATTATTTTCTTCTTGACAGATTTTTAGTTTTAACTTATGTATATCCATATGTTTTCGAAAACACACACTAGAATACTAGATGAGATTGACACATTATACGAGAACTTCTCTTGTGTCCATTTTGGCTCCCTTCTTGTGAAGCAAATAACATGGAACACTCCATTCACTTTCCTTCTTTAAAACAAACATACACCTAGGGATGGCAGTTGTACCCGTTTACCCATGAGTAAAAACCTTATTAGGGTCGAGTTTGTTCTCAATATTATACCTGATGGGTAAACGGGTACGGGCATTGACTACCCATATCCATTTTACTCGTTTACCCGTGAGTATATAAATTCATCCCAAAATTTTAACTTAGCCCTCACTCTCTCTCCCTCAAACTCACCAGCCGCAACACTATGGAGTCCCTCCTAGATCCATTTATTCCCTAGCTGCGCTCCCTTTCCTATTCTCCCTCGGCGCCGGCGCCCTCCAAGCTTCTCTCTGTGCGACCTCGCCGTGGCCTATCCTAGTGCCCCGCAACGGTGTCCTGCGGCTTATGGCCTTACCATGGTTTGCGCCACTGCAAACCCGCGACGCCCCTATGGCCTACGGCCTCGCCTTGGCTTAGAACACGGTTATAGACTCACAGTCCACACTGTGAGCCACCTCCTCCCTCCAGCCACTTTCCAGTGCTACTCAACTTCTCACGGGTAAACGGGTATACTCGCGGGCATATGGTGCCCACAGGTAACAGGTATGGGCAAAGATTTTTACCCGTCGGGTAAACAGGTACGGGTATGGGTATGTATTACTCGTATCCGTCAGACCCGATTGCCATCCCTACATACACCTCAAATACACAATTAGAGAAACTACAAAGATAAACATTAGCATTATTATGATTTTGTATGTCACCAATCTTACACTCGGAAGATATACTCCATGGTAATCAAACTTGTTAATGATATGGAAAAATAATATTAGAAGGACATGTCAAATCAGTTATAAAAATATATTTTCTTTAATGTATTGAGCTTGCAACAATCGTCAAATTCAATATAGCTTCAAGTATTTAAAGAAGATAATAACAATTTAAGTTCTTCTTTCTTATTATAATTGTGAACAACAAATTTCGAATTAGATCCATGAATGGAATTAACCAATCACAACTTTACGCGATAAAAAAGCAATGGCTAAACTTTGATCTAATAAAACCCACTTACAAATGACATACCTGGATTTTATATAGGCTTTGACTTCTCACATGTGAAAACCATTATATATGTAAACCATTGATTCTAAATCGGATCACAAATCTTGATTGCCTAATTTGACACAACTAGAAAAGAAAACATGGATTGTTTTAGTGATTTCAGGTAACTTGGACCAAATTTTGGTATCGGATCAAAACTATTTGAAAGTAGACTTCTCAAGTTTTTTTAAAAAAAGTTTAAGATCATCTAAATCGAGATAGCGTGCCAAAATTATGGTGGGTCTAAATCTACCTATCTATAGTCGTACAAATCAAGTGTGGCAACTTAGGGAGTGTTTGGTTCCATAGACTAAAGTTTAGTCCGTATCACATTGTATGTTTAGACATCAATTTGAAGGACTAAACTTGAACTGATTATAAAAATAATTACATAATCGAAGGATTATTCGCAAGACAAGTTTATTAAGCCTAATTTATCCATAATTATCAAATGTTTACTGTAGCATCACATTGTCAAATCATGACATAATTAGATTTATCAGATTCGTCTTGCGAATAATCCACCGATTATGAATAGGTTTTATAAATAATCTACATTTAATACTCTAAAATAGTATCTAAACATTCGATGTGACGAGACTAAATTTTAGACTAGTGGAAACAAAACCCTTAGTCTTCTTCCTTTGGTAGTCTGAGGAGCCATGCTGAATAGTGTGGGCCTCATGGCTCCAGATGTGATGAGTCATTGTCAACGATAGTCAAAGAGGATAGATGAAGAGAGGAGATCTGTTGTTTCATGGGCTACATGTGACTCAGGTACACGGGCAGCGAGTGACGGTCGGGCTGAGAGAGCTGCGAAGTCAGGCTGGCCCAATCCGGGTACATGGGCCAGAAGCAGCAGAAGACCCACTGAGTTGTTGACCAGGATTGACTCAGGTACACAGGCGGTGAGTGATTGCCAGGCTGAGAGAGCTGCGGAATCGGGCCAGTCCAATCCGGGTACCTGGTGCAAAGTCGGTGGAGGCTTTGTCATTTTCGGCGCAAAACTGACAACCGTTGATCTTGTATCCGACTGTCCAGAAGAGAAGCCGTAGTCGCTACGAAAACTTAGCTTTCGGATAAGTCATCTGTATCTCTAGGCCCACAGTCAGTCGTGTCTGTAAAAATTCCTAAGGGCAGTAGAGTCTTTTCCTTTATTCCTGCGTCTGTAAAAAACCCTAAGGGGCTGGTGGAATATTCCTAGTGTTGGGCAGCCTATAAATAGGACCCCAATCCCTAGGGTTAGGTCACCCTTTTGGCTAAAATCAATACTACTCCTTTGGGTCATTTTGTCTCTTGCTCTCTCTCTCTCTTCGGTTGTGCGCCGCCAAGCTGCTGTTCATGTGATTTTGGCTTGCATTTATTTCATTCGTTCTGATGCAGTGAAGCTTCTGTTCTTTAATCATGCGCAGCATTTTTGTAGCAGTTTTCATGGCTTCGTTTCACGTGCATAGCTGTTTTTCCTGAGCATTTGTGCCTCGGTTGCTACTGTTCTTCACAGAAGTAGTACTAGTTCATACTGGTTGCAAGTAGTACTACTACACTGTAGCAACAGTACACTAGTACTCTAGCTTTGCTTTTACTACACAGCTTTTTGATCGAGTTGACAGGACTAAAGTCCCTTTTCTGGCTGTTCTCTGGCGAAGCCCCTTCTCTGTTCGAAGCCCCTCAGCTCCGTGAGGTAGGCTTCGATCTAACATCTTCGAAGGCTTCGCTTGAACTTCGACTTCATTTTTGTGTTGTGTCTCTAGCTTCGCAGAACACTTTGCACTCTGTCAGCTTCACATACTTCGATAGTCTTTGCGAAGGTGTTCTCAGTTATGAGCTGTTCGAAGTCGATACTTCGTCAGGCTTCGGAGTTAGCTTCGAAGCTAATCTCACTGATAGACTTCACTTAGTGTTTGCTGATGTCTGTGTCGAAGGTCTTGATGCGTTTGTTCAAAGGTAGAACGTAGGCTTCGCTTTGGTTTCTCTGTCGCGTGTCAGCCTTCGCTTCTCTTTTCGAAGGTAGAGTGTAGGCTTCGCTACTCCTTCGAAGGTTGTCTTTCTGTGCAACGTGTTCGAAGGTTTGTTCAAAGGTTGTACCTCGAAGTACTCTAATCGAAGCAAGCTTCGTTACCTTCGTACGGTGCTTCGAAGCATACTTCGCTTTTTCCTCTTGAGATAGTCTAGATCAACTTAACCTTCGGCACGTATCCGTCAACCTTCGTCAATCATTTCCGAAGCAGGCTTCGACCAGCGAAGAAGGCCTCGACCTCCGAAGCAGACCTCGACCAGCGAAGCAGGCTTCGCCGAGTTTCGAACAGGAGATAGATTTGAACAGGTAACTTCTCTTCTCACCCATAGTGCACCTAGATTGCTTTACTGAGAAATTTGTCTAGCCATGACTTGAGTATTTTGTCTATCTGTCTAGTAGCACTGCTTTTGTGTTTCTCGGTTTTATCAACAGTTGCTTCTAGGCTAGATACCTTTAGACTTAGGCTATCTGTTCATTCTTTGATGTTTAGTCTTTAGAGGTGCGTTGGGGATTGGGAGCAGGCCATTGATTCGAAAGAATTTTTAGGCGCCCATTCACCCCCCTCTGGTCGCTACTTTCGGTCCTACAAGTGGTATCAGAGCGAGGTTAGGGTTTTTCCATACCTTAACCGGTTCTAAACCCCAGTAGTGACCATGACGTCTCCTGGCAAGGTCCCGTCCTTGGAAGCCTATGGCTATAACTATTGGAAGACTCGCATGCGAGCCTATCTCATGAGCCAGGGTTCAGACATTTGGGACATTTGCGTTCACACTACGTTTGTCATATTGTCAGTCGCTGAGCATGGTACTTGTAACACCCCAAATTTTCAAAACAATAAAAATATTATTAAATTCAATTTCTTGGAATTATTATTTCAGAAAATACTTTTAATACTCCTTTATACCCTTTTGAACTACAACATATAGTAGATGGCCAAATTAAGAGGTGAAACTTTTTGTATATGCTCCTAAGACCAAAATATAATTTTGGGAATTTTTATAAATTTTTATCAACCTTGGAAGTAGCCCTAATATTTTAATCTAATTCCTGGAATTATTTTTATTCAGAAATGTATTAAAACAGTAATGGGCTCCCCTCCCTCCATTCTCCCTCTCCCGGCCGGCCCAGCCCACTCCACCCGCGCGCTCAGACTGACAACCGGACCCCACCTGTCGGCGCCGAACCCTTCCCCTCGCGCGCGCACCCGACACCGCGGCCCCACCCGTCAGCCTTCCCGTTCGCTCGCTCGCGCCCGCTGGTCAGTGGCCCCCATCTGTCAGAGCCGTCTTCAACCTCGCGCCATCGCCCCCAAATGGCGCTGGCTGAATTGAATCCCTCGGATTCGCCCGTCGCCGGTCCCCTCCCCTCCTTTATTCGCCGGCATTAAACTCCCCGTATCACGCCGCCCGCCTCCCATTTAATCCCATGCGTAATCCCCCCCGCTGTCGCCGCATGCAGAGAAACCGTCGCCGGCGTTAACCCACGCCCCCCCCGATGGCGCCCTCCCTGCCCCCGCCGGTATCACTATTTAAACCACCGCCCTACGCCGCGTCCGGTCCACGCATCCCTTTGCACCCAAACCAAGCAGAGCGCCCGCACTTCACCTTTTTGCGCACTCCCTCTGTTTCGCCTCCGGCCACCGCTCGCCGTCGCCTCGGACCGTCCCCGTCCGTGCCTTCGCCACCGTCGTGACCGCCAGGACCTCACCGACCTCGGCCACCACTCCGTCGACGACGCACCTCGCCGGATCGCCGTCCCCGCCGAGGAACCGAGAGCCTTCGCCGCCTTCGCTCGTCGCCGGCCTCACCCCGTCGACCCCGGACCACCGCAAGGGTACCCTTTTGTTCCCCTCGGTGCCCCCTTTCCATTTTTAGTCCTAGCTAGACTAGATAACCCTCGTCATCACCGGAATCGCTCACCGTCGCATCGCCGGAGTCGGGGAAGAAGGGGTACTTTACCCCCCGACACGCACTGTGCCGGATTCAATCCTGGCCGTGCGATCCAGATCCAACGCGTGGGATTAAATCATCTGTTCGGTTTAATCCGGGCCGTCGGATCTGAGTGAAGCGGTACGGTGCAATCTCGTGCGTTCGTTGGTATTTAAAACCCGCGTTTAATCTCGTGCGTCCACGTGGTACCCCTTCGCACGTTTTAATCCTGACCGTCCATCGTGACTTACGCGCCCCGCCTCGCCCTCGCGCGTCGGATCTGGATCCGACAGTCCAGATCGACCCGGCGCACGCGCACAGTGCGCGGGTTCACCGTGAGCCTGGCTCACCGTGGACCCGAGGGATTTGAAATTTGAAAATAAATTCCAGAAAAGGTTTAAAACTTGTAAAATTCATATCTGGCGCATTTGAACTCTAAAAATTGCCATTTCAATTTCAGAAAATTCATAAAATTATTCTCTACATGTTTATGCAATAAAAACAGTAGGTTTACTTTGACATTTTCATGTTTATTCAAATAAATATTTAAATGCCTTTAGGATTAAAGTATGAATTCAAATGTTTGAACTTCAGAAAAATTCATATTTATTCCTTTCTATTCATGTACTGCAAAACACTAAATTATCATGAACTTTTCATTTCAAAACTTATTAGGGAACTTAATATGGGACTATTCACATTTAAACATTTGTTTTCTAAAAAGGACAACCCTTCATTTTAATCCCTTTAAAATTATTTCTAAAATAGATTTCAGAACCTTAACAATGGAAATTATTTTACTTTTAATCAAACCAACAGTAGCTTATGTGCTATTAATGTAATGTTATATTGTTTGATTGAATGTGTTCTTTTATTTTGCTTTATTATATTAAAAAGACTACGACGTCGCCGAGGAGCCGGAATACTTCCCGGAAGTCCCTCCCTCGCCTTTCGCTGAACAAGGCAAGTCACCAAACCAATCTTTTGAGCATATTGAGCCCATGTTTGATTAAACTATCGCTAAAACACATAGGTTATATATGCATTAGTCAAATGAACCCTTACATTATATTTATTTAGGATCCCCCGACCTTGATGTGCAACCCAAGCCATGCTATCTCGCCTAACCTCCTTGTCACCATATGGTCAATGATATTAGCTAGTGTCCAATGTATTGACACGGCCGCTATAGGATAAAAATGAGTCGTAGCAAAATGGTTCTATTATATGATCCCCGTTACTTCTTATCCTTGGAAATTCTGTTGGTGATGAGTCATGGTTGTGAGTGTATACATGGTGGGTTCCGGGTGCAAGCTAGGGCATTGGTCGGTAGCACCCGGGGCACTATAAGGACCGGTCTGAGGGATCCGTTGCAATACACTTACGTACTAACCACAAGTCTAGTGGGTAAGTCCTAACTAAGGTATGGGTTGTTCCAAACCGAGGCCACCATTTGGAGATGGGTCAAGTTGCACCTGCGGGTGACTTGTACCAATGTGGCGCAAAAGGGGGTGCGACGTTAGCCAGGATGCGGCCCGGCGCGCCGGCGAAACCTAGAGCGGGTGGTTATCGCTTGGAACATCTCATATTGAGGTTTTGGCACGAGTTCCCGTGAAATGGGTCATCTCGTTTGGGATGAGTGCGTGCCTTGTGGGTACAGTAGTACATCTCTGATCAGAGTCTTAAATCTTTTCGAAAAGCCGAGCCCACGGTCAAGGGCGGGTTGCGTGACATCCTCCAGTTATTTTATTTTGAATATGTATGTGCATGATGGATTGACATGTAAGGACTGTTGAGCGAGGTGGGGCTGACTGTACCCCTCGAGTTAGTCGATGTTGATGATGCTCATGTTTACTTTCCGCATGATTAAAATATTATTACACTAAATGCCATAACTGCAACTGCATTATTCTGCAATGTTAGCAATTATCCTTCCTTGTTTATTATCCCGCATTATTATTTGCATTTGCGGTGGCTTGTTGAGTACTTTTTGTACTCATACCCGTTGGACCCCACAGAGGATGCTTACTACGAAGATGGTCTGGAGTAGCGACCCAGTCGGGAAGAAAAATCCTGAAGAAGATGTTCGTCATGCCGTTTTCTAATTATTCTACTGTACTGTTTTTATTAAAAACAATGATGTAATAAATATGGTCTGCGTACCATGAACACTGTCGTATGTACGATTGTCGCATGATGAACCTCTTGTATTATTGTTTTTCTTATGAAATTCAATAATGTCTCGATTTGTTAAATCGGGGCGCTACAAGATGGTATCAGAGCCGACTCGACTGTAGGAAGCCAAACAGACCCGCCTAGCCATTAGCCACAGGAAATTATTTCTCGAAAATCTACTTCATAAACTTTGTTCCTCTCCTCACTTTTAGTCAACTTGTTGTTTTGTAGATGCCTGTCTACCAAGTCCACAGCTACTGCCGCCACTACGAGGGCTTCGTCCGGGAGCTCCGTATGATGCTCACCTTCCTCGGGTTCCTCTTCGAGCCCGAATTTCAAGGAGTGTACCCCGACGAGTTCGCCGGGCCTTGCGACGTCTCCCTCACTGTCCACAGCTCCGGGGAACACCTGCCGCCCTACACCACCGCACTTGGAGGCCCGACTTTCGACGTCGCGTGCCAACGAGTCGCCCTCCAGGCTCTCATGGAGCTGAGGATGATCTACGATGATCGTCTTCAGAACTCGTCCTTCCGGCTCGTGCCGAAGCGCACTCCCGGAGCCCACCGTAGCATCTACCTCGGAGTTCACTCCGTGCGTGATCCGGTCATAGCCCGGCAGTCGCGTATTCTACAGGCCATGGACGATCTCCACACCGAGGCGGTGCTCGACGCCGATGAGCACCATGAGGCGGTTGAGTTCCTTCGTGAAGAGATGAAGAACTTGATCCAACAGAATGGCGAGTTGCAGCGCAAAATTATGCAGCTGCAGAAGGATATCGCGGAGATGGTTCCTCTTCTTCCAAGGAAGAAGAAGCCCATCCGTGAGCCCCTCCCTCGCCCCAAGAGGATCCCGCCACGACCCTCCCCCGCCAGGCCCTCTACCAGCGCCCCTCCTCCACGCCCCGGCCTCGTCTCCGACTCCATCATCGAGAATTTTCTCGAGCCCACCATCTCTCTGGAGCCGCGCACTCGTGGTTCCGAGAGCACGGAGACCGCCTCCGGTGGCGAGTAGGCGTTAGGAGACGCGATTTAAATAAAAATCATAATTTTGTATGTGGTGCCGTCTGCAATGAGTTGGGTTGTAGATGGAATAAGAGCTTGATGTAATGAACAATTTATACCACTTGATATATTTATGTGCTTGAATCTTATATGATATTTTTGGTTGTATTTTTGTTTCGTCATCTTTTGCTTTATCACTTTGTATATTCAGAACATGGCCGATCACCAGAACACCGGTTCCAACAACGGAGCAGGAGGAAGTCGTGATGCGCCCGAGGGTGTTGTACCCAACTAGGGTGCAACGGGCCCACGTCAGTCTGGGTCGCCTTCCGCCAACCACCCCACCTTGGCGGAGATGATGGCGAATCAGAACCAACTGATCACCGCCCTCCTCACCCAAATGCAGAACCAACAGGCTCAGTTGGACCGTCTGCAGAACGGGGAGCCCGCCCCTCGCGCACCAGCACCCGCGCCCGCTCCGCAGCTCTCGGAGTTCCTGCGCGTGCGCCCGCCCACCTTCTCGAGCACCACCAACCTGATGGAGGCCGGAGATTGGCTTCGCACCATCGGAAAGAAGCTCGACCTCCTCCCCTGCACCGACCGGGAGCGAGTGGCCTTCGCCACTCACCAGCTCCAGGGTCCCGCCGCGGAATGGTGGGACAACTACCGTGAGTCCCAGCCAGAGGGCCACGTGGTGACTTGGGCGGAGTTCACCATCGCTTTTCGCGCCGCCCACGTCCCCGCCGGTGTTATCGCGGTAAAACAGCAGGAGTTCCGCGACCTGCAGCAAGGCAACCGGACCGTCATGGAGTACCTCCATGAGTTCAACCGCCTCGCCCGCTACGCACCGGAGGAAGTGCGCACCGACGCCCTCCGCCAAGCCAAGTTCCTCAGGGGACTTAAGGATGAGCTGTCCATCCAGCTCGTCGCCGCCGACTTCGCCGACTTCCAACGGCTGGTCAAAAAAGCGCTCATCCAAGAGACTGAGCAGAACAAGCTGGACCTCAAGAAGAGGAAGATGATCGCCTTCAAGCATCAGCAGGCGAACTCTCAGAGGCCCCGCTTCGTCCCTCCGCCACCAGCGCCCGCCTACCATCCTCGGCCCGCCTACAGGCCACCTCACGCCGCCGGTGGATCCAACGCCGGGCATCCTCGCCCCGCTCCACCAGCTCCGGCCGCTCAGCCGACACCAGCCGCCAAGGCCCCGATCTTGAGGGATCGCCAAGGAAGGCCGGTCATCTGCTTCAACTGCCGCAAGGAAGGGCACTATGCACACCAGTGTCCTCACCCCAAGCCAGCTCAGGGCGTGGCACCCAACCAGGCGGTTCGTGCCCGCGTCAACCACATCAGCGCGGAGGAAGCTCAGGAGGCTCCTGAAGTCGTGCTCGGTACGTTTACTGTGAATTCCGTACCGGCCGTCATATTATTTGACTCTGGAGCAACCCACACCTTCATCTCGGAAAATTTTGTGAAAACAAACAAACTGGACGTGCTCCCTCTACCCATTCCCATGGTGATTGCCACCCCCAGCAATAGGACCTTAGCCCGCTTATACAGCCCTAAGGTTCAAATTGACATCCAAGGAGTACTGTTTCGGGCCGAGCCTGTCCTCATCCAATGCACCGGACTCGACCTTATACTAGGGATGGATTGGTTGATGAAGCACAAGGGAGTGATCGACTATGCCAACAAGTCCGTCATGGTGACCCATCCTGAAGGCGTAACCGTCACCTTTCGGATGACCAGTCGCAAACCACTCGGAGCATCCCTTCGCTCGATAGCTCTTGAAGGGGTGCCTATAGTCAGGGAGTTTGCGGATGTCTTCCCTGAAGATCTACCCGGAATGCCTCCCAAGCGGGACATCGAATTCAGAATCGAACTTGTCCCCGGGACCACTCCAATCGCCAAGCGCCCGTACCGAATGGCCGCCAATGAACTAGCTGAAGTCAAGAGCAACATCGAAGACCTAGAGCAGAAGGGTTACATCCGACCGAGTACCTCACCCTGGGGTGCACCGGTTATATTTGCCATGAAGAAGGACAAGACCAAGAGGATGTGCGTGGACTATAGAGCCTTGAACGACGTAACCATCAAGAACAAGTACCCATTGCCTCGGATCGACGACCTGTTCGATCAGCTGAAAGGATCCTCGGTGTTTTCCAAGATTGACCTCAGGTCAGGTTATCACCAATTGAGGATTAGGGAAGAAGACATACCCAAGATTGCCTTCACCTCCCGCTATGGACTCTACGAGTATACCGTGATGTCGTTCGGACTCACGAATGCCCCGGCCTTTTTCATGAACATGATGAACAATGTATTCATGGAGTTCTTGGACAAGTTCATCGTGGTATTCATCGACGATATCCTCATATACTCCAAGACCAAGGAAGAACACGAGACACACCTCCGTATGACCCTCAGAAAGTTGAGGGAGCAGCAAATGTACGCCAAATACAGCAAATGCGAATTTTGGTCGTCTGAGGTGAAGTTCCTCGGCCATGTTATATCTGCCGGAGGAATAGCAGTGGACCCAACCACCGTTGAAGCGGTAACCAACTGGCTGCAGCCCACGACGATGACCGAGATCTGGAGTTTTCTCGGATTGGCCGGATACTACCGCCGGTTCATCGAGAATTTTTCCAAGATCGCCAAGCCTATGACCAGACTTCTGCAGAAGGAAGTGAAGTTTGAATGGACCCCCGACTGCGAAGAAAGCTTCCAGACCCTCAAGAAGAAGCTAGTATCAGCTCCCATTCTGACTCTGCCAGACATCCGGAAAGACTTCCACGTCTACTGTGATGCCTCTCGTCAAGGATTGGGATGCGTCTTAATGCAAGAAGGGAAAGTGATATCCTACGCCTCCCGGCAACTGAGACCGCACGAGCTGAACTACCCAACCCACGACCTGGAACTAGCAGCCGTGGTTCATGCCTTGAAGATATGGAGACATTACCTTGTGGGAAATCGGTGTGAGGTCTTCACCGACCACAAGAGCCTCAAGTACATATTCACCCAACCAGATCTGAATCTCAGGCAAAGGAGATGGTTGGAACTGATAAAGGATTACGACTTGGGCATCCATTATCATTCGGGCAAAGCGAACGTGGTGGCAGACGCCCTTAGTCGAAAAGGGTACTGCAATGCCATCATGATTCAAGACCAAGCTCCTTTACTTTATAAGGAGATGGAAAGGCTAAACCTAGGGATCACCACTCGAGCGTACCTCGCTGCCTTGGAATCTCGGCCTATCTTGATAGACCAGATCCGAGAAAAGCAGAAGGAAGATCCGGACATCCTAGAAATCCAGCAGAACATGAGGAAGGGTAAAGCCCCCGGATTCTCCGAGGATGAGCATGGTACCATCTGGTTCGGGAACCGGATCTGCGTACCCGACAAACCTGAGTTGAAGACCCTCATCCTTCAAGAAGCCCATGATACATTATACTCCATCCATCCCGGGAGTACAAAGATGTATCAAGACCTAAAGGAAAAATATTGGTGGGTCAGCATGAAGAGAGAAATAGCTGAGTATGTGGCCAAGTGCGACACATGCCGGCGAGTCAAGGCAGAGCATCAGAGACCTGCCGGACTTCTTCAACCTCTCAAGGTCCCTGAATGGAAGTGGGAAGAGATGGGAATGGACTTCATCACGGGACTGCCCAGGACCCAAGCTGGCCATGATTCTATCTGGGTGATCGTCGACCGACTCACCAAGGTAGCTCACTTCGTCCCGGTCAAGACAACGTACACCGTCGCCAAGTTGGCTGAGTTGTATATGACCCGGATCGTGTGCCTTCATGGAGTTCCTAAGAAGATTGTATCTGACCGTGGGAGTCAGTTTACCTCCAAGTTTTGGAAGAACCTTCAAGAGGAACTCGGCACCCGGCTGAACTTTAGCACCGCCTATCATCCACAGACCGACGGTTAAACCGAAAGGGTCAACCAGATATTGGAGGATATGCTTAGAGCTTGTGCTCTAGACTTTGGCGGAATGTGGGACAAGAACTTACCATATGCAGAGTTCTCCTACAACAACAGCTATCAAGCCAGCCTGCAAATGTCCCCGTTCGAAGCACTCTATGGACGTAAGTGCAGAACGCCGTTGCTCTGGGATCAAACCGGAGAGTCGCAACTGTTTGGGACTGATTTATTAAGAGAAGCTGAAGAGAAGGTGAAGATCATAAGAGACCGGTTGAAGGCAGCCCAATCCAGGCAAAAGAGCTATGCCGACAACCGTCGAAGAGACCTAGCCTTTGAGGAGGGCGATTATGTCTATCTCCGAGTCACTCCCCTCCGTGGCACTCAAAGGTTCAATATGAAAGGCAAGCTAGCACCCCGCTACGTCGGACCTTTCCAGATCCTCCAACGATAGGGAGAAGTGGCATATCAACTCGAACTGCCCCCATCCTTGGCAGGCGTTCACGACGTGTTCCATGTCTCCCAACTGAAGAAGTGCCTCCGTGTACCCACCGAGCAAGCCGACCTTCAGCAGCTCAATGTCCAAGAAGACTTGACCTACATAGAAAGACCCATCAAGATCTTGGAAACCAAGGAGAGAGTAACCAGAAGTCGCATTGTTCGCTTCTGCAAAGTCCAATGGAACAACCATCCCGCCGAAGAAGCCACTTGGGAAAAGGAAGACGAACTAAAAGCCCAATACCCCGAGTTATTCGAGTAGCGTTCCAATCTCGAGGACGAGATTCTTGTAAGGGGGATAGGTTTGTAACACCCCAAATTTTCAAAACAATAAAAATATTATTAAATTCAATTTCTTCGAATTATTATTTCAGAAAATACTTTTAATACTCCTTTATACCCTTTTGAACTACAACATATAGTAGATGGCCAAATTAAGAGGTGAAACTTTTTGTATATGCTCCTAAGACCAAAATATAATTTTGGGAATTTTTATAAATTTTTATCAACCTTGGAAGTAGCCCTAATATTTTAATCTAATTCCTGGAATTATTTTTATTCAGAAATGTATTAAAACAGTAATGGGCTCCCCTCCCTCCATTCTCCCTCTCCCGGCCGGCCCAGCCCACTCCACCCGCGCGCTCAGACTGACAACCGGACCCCACCTGTCGGCGCCGAACCCTTCCCCTCGCGCGCGGACCTGACACTGCAGCCCCACCCGTCAGCCTTCCCGTTCGCTCGCTCGCGCCCGCTGGCCAGTGGCCCCCATCTGTCAGAGTCGTCTTCAACCTCGCGCCATCGCCCCCAAATGGTGCCGGCTGAATTGAATCCCTCGGATTCGCCCGTCGCCGGTCCCCTCCCCTCCTTTATTCGCCGGCATTAAACTCCCCGTATCACGTCGCCCGCCTCCCATTTAATCCCATGCGTAATCCCCCCCCCGCTGTCGCCGCATGCAGAGAAACCGTCGCCGGCGTTAACCCACACCCCCCCGATGGCGCCCTCCCTGCCCCCGCCGGTATCCCTATTTAAACCACCGCCCTACGCCGCGTCCGGTCCACGCATCCCTTTGCACCCAAACCAAGCAGAGCGCCCGCACTTCACCTTTTTGCGCACTCCCTCTGTTTCGCATCCGGCCACCGCTCGCCGTCGCCTCGGACCGTCCCCGTCCGTGCCTTCGCCACCGTCGTGACCACCAGGACCTCACCGACCTCGGCCACCACTCCGTCGACGACGCACCTCGCCGGATCGCCGTCCCCGCCGAGGAACCGAGAGCCTTCGCCGCCTTCGCTCGTCGCCGGCCTCACCCCGTCGACACCGGACCACCGCAAGGGTACCCTTTTGTTCCCCTCGGTGCCCCCTTTCCGTTTTTAGTCCTAGCTAGACTAGATAACCCTCGTCGTCACCGGAATCGCTCACCGTCGCATCGCCGGAGTCGGGGAAGAAGGGGTACTTTACCCCCCGACATGCACTGTGCCGGATTCAATCCTGGCCGTGCGATCCAGATCCAACGCGTGGGATTAAATCATCTGTTCGGTTTAATCCGGGCCGTCGGATCTGAGTGAAGCGGTACGGTGCAATCTCGTGCGTTCGTTGGTATTTAAAACCCGCGTTTAATCTCGTGCGTCCACGTGGTACCCCTTCGCACGTTTTAATCCTGACCGTCCATCGTGACTTACGCGCCCCGCCTCGCCCTCGCGCGTCGGATCTGGATCCGACAGTCCAGATCGACCCGGCGCACGCGCACAGTGCGCGGGTTCACCGTGAGCCTGGCTCACCGTGGACCCGAGGGATTTGAAATTTGAAAATAAATTCCAGAAAAGGTTTAAAACTTGTAAAATTCATATCTGACGCGTTTGAACTCTAAAAATTGCCATTTCAATTTCAGAAAATTCATAAAATTATTCTCTACATGTTTATGCAATAAAAACAGTAGGTTTACTTTGACATTTTCATGTTTATTCAAATAAATATTTAAATGCCTTTAGGATTAAAGTATGAATTCAAATGTTTGAACTTCAGAAAAATTCATATTTATTCCTTTCTATTCATGTACTGCAAAACACTAAATTATCATGAACTTTTCATTTCAAAACTTATTAGGGAACTTAATATGGGACTATTCACATTTAAACATTTGTTTTCTAAAAAGGACAACCCTTCATTTTAATCCCTTTAAAATTATTTCTAAAATAGATTTCAGAACCTTAACAATGGAAATTATTTTACTTTTAATCAAACCAACAGTAGCTTATGTGCTATTAATGTAATGTTATATTGTTTGATTGAATGTGTTCTTTTTATTTTGCTTTATTATATTAAAAAGACTACGACGTCGCCGAGGAGCCGGAATACTTCCCGGAAGTCCCTCCCTCGCCTTTCGCTGAACAAGGCAAGTCACCAAACCAATCTTTTGAGCATATTGAGCCCATGTTTGATTAAACTATCGCTAAAACACATAGGTTATATATGCATTAGTCAAATGAACCCTTACATTATATTTATTTAGGATCCCCCGACCTTGATGTGCAACCCAAGCCATGCTATCTCGCCTAACCTCCTTGTCACCATATGGTCAATGATATTAGCTAGTGTCCAATGTATTGACACGGCCGCTATAGGATAAAAATGAGTCGTAGCAAAATGGTTCTATTATATGATCCCCGTTACTTCTTATCCTTGGAAATTCTGTTGGTGATGAGTCATGGTTGTGAGTGTATGCATGGTGGGTTCCGGGTGCAAGCTAGGGCATTGGTCGGTAGCACCCGGGGCATTATAAGGACCGGTCTGAGGGATCCGTTGCAATACACTTACGTACTAACCACAAGTCTAGTGGGTAAGTCCTAACTAAGGTATGGGTTGTTCCAAACCGAGGCCACCATTTGGAGATGGGTCAAGTTGCACCTGCGGGTGACTTGTACCAATGTGGCGCAAAAGGGGGTGCGACGTTAGCCGGGATGCGGCCCGGCGCGCCGGCGAAACCTAGAGCGGGTGGTTATCGCTTGGAACATCTCATATTGAGGTTTTGGCACGAGTTCCCGTGAAATGGGTCATCTCGTTTGGGATGAGTGCGTGCCTTGTGGGTACAGTAGTACATCTCTGATCAGAGTCTTAAATCTTTTCGAAAAGCCGAGCCCACGGTCAAGGGCGGGTTGCGTGACATCCCCCAGTTATTTTATTTTGAATATGTATGTGCATGATGGATTGACATGTAAGGACTGTTGGGCGAGGTGGGGCTGACTGTACCCCTCGAGTTAGTCGATGTTGATGATGCTCATGTTTACTTTCCGCATGATTAAAATATGATTACACTAAATGCCATAACTGCAACTGCATTATTCTGCAATGTTAGCCATTATCCTTCCTTGTTTATTATCCCGCATTATTATTTGCATTTGCGGTGGCTTGTTGAGTACTTTTTGTACTCATACCCGTTGGACCCCACAGAGGATGCTTACTACGAAGACGGTCTGGAGTAGCGACCCAGTCGGGAAGAAAAATCCTGAAGAAGATGTTCGTCATGCCGTTTTCTAATTATTCTACTGTACTGTTTTTATTAAAAACAATGATGTAATAAATATGGTCTGCGTACCATGAACACTGTCGTATGTACGATTGTCGCATGATGAACCTCTTGTATTATTGTTAAATCGGGGCGCTACAGTACTGTTGGTATCATTGCTCAGCATCTGAGCAACAGTAAGGCTGTGAACATTCTTTTCTCTAGTTTAGGTCCCACTGAGTTTGAGCGTGTGAGCCATCTCTCCACTGCGAGAGAGATCTGGGCTACCCTCAAGGCACACCATGAGGGAACAGCCCAGGTCAAGGCTCGGCTCTATCAGAACTACCGGCGTGAATATGAGAATTTCACACAGAAGCTGGATGAATCTGTTGAAGCTTTGTTTGGTCATTTTCAATTGATCATTAACAAGCTTCGGGACAACAAGGCTGAGGGTGCTCAGTTAGTCTCAGATCACGAGCAGGCGCTCAAGGTTCTCCATACCTTGGACCCAAAGATCTGGTAAATCAAGGTATCTTCTATCATTGAGAGTACTTCTTATGATACCTTGACCATCTCTGAGCTGTTTAGCAAGCTGAAGGCTACTGAGGTTGATCTCCAGCTGAGATCAAATCTCACTGGTTCTGGATCAAAATATCTGGCCCTTGCTACACCTTCTGTTGATCCCTCTTCTATGAGTTGTGCTGGGTTCTCTTTGATGTCTATCATTGAGGACCAACTTGAGTTGTTAGGTGATGATAATTTGTGTCTTTTTAACAACCGGGTCTGTCGTGTCTATGACAAGAGAATGTTCAAAAGACACGGCACAAAATCCAGATGCTTTGAGTGTGGTGATCCAGGACACTTCATCGCCGACTGCCCCAAGCGCAATGGACACAAGAAGGGCACCGGTGGTAGCTTCCACGACTCCGGAAAGCACGAGAGCTCATCCTTCAACAAGGGCAAGCCGAAGACCAGATTCTTCAAGAAGGCCCTGAAGGACTACCGACGAGAGAACAAGAAGCGCGACAAGGCCTTTTTCGCCGAGATGGAGAAGAGCTACTCCAAGCGGTCCATGTCCTCTTCCTCTTCATCGAGTTCAAGCGATGAGGAGATCATCATCAGGAAGGGGAAGGACAAGGACGATCCGGCGGGCCTCTGCTTCATGGCTTTCGGGGACAGACCAAAGAGCCACTCACAACAGCGCCGAAGATCCCGCAAGAGCTTCTGCTCAATTGCTCTTGGGGATCAGGAAGAAAAGAGCTCCTTCGACGACTCCGGCGACGACAACGAAAAGGTATCATCCTATGAGCGTGAAATCGTTGATTTACTTGAGAGCAATCGTCGGGAGTTGAAATATCGGGAAAAACTGCTTAGGGGAGCCAAGAAGAGGATAGATGAGCTAGAGAGTGAGCTTGCCGTAGCCAACAACAGAATTGAGAGTCTATCTTCTTCCCCTTGCTTGGGTAATAGCAGTGAGTGCCCGAAGTGTGAGGTGCTTCTGTGTGACCTGTCAACTCTGAAGTCCAGGTACACAGAAAGGGTTGATAAGAGGGACGCTTTGGCCACTGAGCTTGAAAGTGCTCAGCTGAAGCTGAAAGATGCTCAAGCCACTGTCGTCGCACTCTGTGTTGATTGCCCATCTCATCTAGCTGCCTTAGCTGAGTTGAAATCCAAGGGCGATGAACATTTGGGTGATTTGGAGAGGTTGAGAGCTGAGCTTGCGCAGACTAGGCTAGAGCTTGAGACATTGTCAGTTCCACCCACTGTCTGTGAGAACTGCCTGTCTCTTAGACTTGAGTTGATCAAGCTAAAAGCCGAGAAGTCTGTCCAAGTAGAGAGTGAGTGTGAGACCTGCTTGTCTCAGGTAGAGGTTCTAGCTTCCTTGAGAGAGGAGCTAGCTGATTCTCAGAATGAGAACTTTTACCTCCGTTCTATCCTGAGTTGGATCAGTGCCAGAGAGCCACAGCTCGGCATGATGATCCAGCAGTTCAAGAGGCAGGATGAGTTTGGGGTAGGTTACACCTACACCAAGGCTGTTTGAGAGTGTCATTAGCCGGGCAGTGGAGTGGAGTAAAATGACTCCTGAGCAGAGATACCCCAAGACTCACTCCACTGAGTCTTTCCAGGCTTGTCAGCCCAAGGATGGAGTAATTCATGAACCACCCAAAGCTCCACCCAAGAAGCCTATCTGGGTTCCAAAGCCCAAACACCTCCACTCTTCTCTAGACTCTCTTCTTGGACCTTCTCAACCCAAGAAGATTACACCTAACGCCACCAAGCCCAAACATCCCAAGCCTCAACCACATCCCAAAAAGCCCACCTATCATTGTGAGTACTATCAGAGAGACGAGCATCTTGCAGAGTTTTGCTTCAGGAGGAAGCGGGTTGAGAGAGCAGAGAGAGCTCGTGGTGATCGGGAGCAGTTCTACCAGCAGGGTGGTAGACTACGGGTTCCTCGACACGGGGAGAGGCTGGAGACCAGGCCGCGTCATGTAGGTGGTGGTAGAGGAGACGACTTTCTTGCCCGTGCTCTAGTTGGTGGTGTTCGTTCCGGCAGAGTTCCAGGCCGTGTTGGCTACGGTCCTGGACCTCGTGGCCGCAGGTTTAGGCAGAACCAAGGACCACACTTTGAGCCGCGTTTTGGTCCAAACTCTTATGATGATTTCTGCTTTCCGTCTTTTGAGCAGATGGCTCGACACTGGTTTAGCTCTTTTGCTAAACCTAGTGCCGGACCATTTGCTCCCACTTACAGCCACTGATTGTGCAGGATCGGGGACTGGAGGACGTTTGGATCATGGACTCAGGATGTTCTCGCCACATGACGGGACATCGCAGATGGTTCTCCAGTCTCACTCCCCCCCGAGCTCCAAAGAGTACATCACATTCGGGAACAGTGGTCAAGGGAAAGTAAGTGGCATTGGCTCAATTCGCATTTCAGATCATTTCTCTTTGAAGAATGTTGCCTTGGTTAAAAATTTGAACTTCAATTTGATTTCTGTTTCGCAACTTCTTGAGGATGGTTTGGAAGTGCGGTTTAAGAAGGGTAATTCTTCTGTGGTTGATTCTAGAGGGTCTTTGATTTGCCAGATTTTATCTTTTGGTAAAGTTTTTCGAATTCACTTCTCTAGTTCTTTTGGCCCTTCTCGTTGCTTGATTGCTGGATCTTCTTCTGAGCTTTGGAAGTGGCATAGGAGGTTAGGTCATTTGAGTTTTAATCTGCTAGTCAGGTTAAGTTCTATGGACCTCATCCGAGGATTGCCCAAGCTTAAGATGGAGAAAGATCTAGTTTGTCATCCCTATCGTCATGGGAAAATGGTTGTTGCTTCTCACTCACCTGTGACTCAGGTGATGACTTCGTATCCGGGCGAGCTGTTACACTTGGACACTGTAGGTCCAGCTCGGGTACGCTCGGTCGGTGGGAAGTGGTATGCGCTTGTGATTGTTGATGACTTTTCTCGATTTTCGTGGGTTTTCTTTTTGGAGTCTAAGGATGAAACGTTTCAGTTTGTTCATGACCTGATTTTGAAGTTGAAGAATGAGAACAATGGTCGAATGCGAGCAATTCGCTCCGACAACGGCTCTGAGTTCAAGAACTCTCAGTTCGTCAGCTTCTGTAGTGATCAGGGTCTGGACCATCAGTTTTCTTCTCCTTATACTTCCCCACAGAATGGCGTTGTGGAACGAAAGAACCGCACGCTAGTCGAGATGGCCAGGACGATGCTCGATGAGCACAGGACTCCTAGGCGTTTTTGGGCTAAAGCCATGAACACGGCTTGCTATCTGGCCAACCGCATCTTTCTTAGAGCTTACCTTGGTAAGACATCATATGAACTGTGGTTTGGGAGACAACCCAAGGTGAGTCACTTGCGAGCGTTTGGCTGCAAGTGCTTTGTGCTCAAGAAGGGAGGGCATTTGGACAAGTTTGAGTCTCGTTGCTGGGATGGTGTTTTTCTTGGTTATGCATTGCATTCTTGAGGTTTCCGTGTTTGGAAACTCAAAACCCAGCAGCTTGTCGAGACTTGCGAAGTTTCATTTGATGAGTCCTTGCCTTCTTTGACTCCTTCTTTTGAGCCTTCTGGTGATGATGAGCTCGGAGAGTCCATCTTCGAGGAAGATGAGGATACTCCAGCTGCTGATGAGGGTGGGCCTTCTGAACCCCTTGCAGAGCCCACACCTTCTAAAACTTCGACTGAGAATGAGGGCGGACCTCTGATAACTTCTTCCACTTCGATCGAGCCCCCTCAGTCGAGTCCACAGGTGCCAGCTGTTGACTCCGGTGAGGTGACTTCAGATCACCAGGGAACCCGAACAGTTCAGCGTGATCACCCCTCAGATCTCATCATAGGTGATTTGACTGAGAGGACTTTGCGTTCATCTAATGCCTCTCTTGCTGTGTTTGTTGAATCTACTTTTGTTGCATCTTTTGAGCCCAGAGATGTTTCTCATGCTCTTTCCGATTCTAATTGGATTAACGCTATGCAAGAAGAGCTTGAGCATTTTGTCCGTAATCGGGTTTGGACACTAGTTGAGCCACCACCAGGATGCAACCCCATAGGCACTAAGTGGGTGTTCAAGAACAAACAAGGTGAAGATGGGGTTGTGGTGCGCAACAAAGCTCGACTAGTTGCCCAGGGTTTTTGACAAAAAGAGGGTATTGATTTTGAAGAAACTTTCGCCCCTGTTGCCCGTCTTGAGTCCATTCACATTCTCTTAGCTTTTGCCGCTTCGAAGGGTTTTAAGCTTTTTCAAATGGACGTTAAGAGTGTTTTTCTGAACAGGTTCATAGAGGAGGAAGTTTATGTTAGGCAGCCCCCCGGTTTCGAGAACCCCAAGTTTCCTCGACATGTTATCTTTGACCCCGTACTATCTTGGTTTAGTTTGATCTATTGAGTTATGGCTACTAAGATGAATTCTATTAAGTTGAAGGATTCAATACATCGGTTCTTTAGAGTTCTAGCCAAAATTATGGTTTCGAGAGCTTCGTCGTGATCCTAATCGTTTGAGTCATTCCAATTTTTAGTGTGCAGCGGTCGGTGACCAGAGTTCACCTCGGCTTGTTGGCTTATTGATTCCATAAAATATTCTCTCTTTGTTTTTACTATATGATAGATGTTTTTTAGGATTTCAGTTGATATGCTATTTTTTTTACTTATACATATTGGATATGCAGTTGATACAATGTTATCGCTTGACGATATCATTGAAGTATCGACTGATATGCTCAAATAATTAATATTTATTGTGTAATTCTTACGTCAACCCACTCACACTCATATATCACCCCAACTTTACTTTTTAGCGGTAGATGACTTCCGGTTCCATGCCCGCCGTAGGCGGTGACGCCCTGCGCCGTTTGGTTTGGTGACGGCGAGTCGGCGCCTCTTCTTCCCGCTGCTCCCGCTCAATGCGCATCGCATGCCACGCACCTCCCGTCTCCTCCCCGCACAGCGCCGCGCCGCGAGCTCTCCCCATTGCCATGGCGATGCCGATGCCTCACCGAACCATCTCCTCGCAAACCCTAACCTTAACCCCACACTTCTCACTGCGGAGGTGCGGATGCAGAGCCCGCGCCCGGACCCTAGCTCTGACCGCAACACCGGCGTCGGCGTGCTCCTTCCGCCTCCGAGCCACCGCGCGCGGCTCCTCGACGCCTTGGCTGCTCGATGAGGCGTTCCCATACGTCGCCGCCGAGTGGAAGACCATCGCCAAGGGGTGGGCGTGCGCGGCCGCGGCCGTGTACTGCCTCTCTTGCGTGGTGCCCGCCGCGGGGCGGCTTCCGCGAGCGCTCGCGGTCGCGGCCTGGGGTGGCGGAGGCGCGGAGGCGTTGAAGGGGGGTGCCGTGCTTGCGGGACTTGCCGCTGCGCGCTCGGCCGCGGCGTACGTGCAGCAGGCGTTGCTGTGGGAAGCGGCGTTGCGGGCGGCGAGGCGGCTGCGGGAGCGCGCTTTCGAGGGGGTGCTTGCGCGCGACCTCGCGTTCTTCGAGGGCAGAGGAGGATTATCTTCCGGCGACATCGCACACCGGATCACCGACGAGGTGGATGACATCGCGGACGCCGTGTACTCTATTCTCAATGTGAGGTTCCTGTTCACCCACCTATTTCCCTTGGATTGCTGTGAATAACTCGTCTCAGTTGAGCAATAAGCGTTTGTAGAAATGTCTGGGTAAGGTCGTAGCATGTTGACAACTTGGCATGTTGCTAGATAGGTGTAAAAATGCAGGTTAGCTGTCTGTGGAAATGCCTGCTCACTTACTCAGTAGTCAGTGTAATTATTGATTTTATCACACTTTTGACATTCTTAAAAGGCCTGTATCTATAGAGTAAAGCATCCTGTTTATTAGCTTCAGGGCTTAGATGCAACAATGATTGTCGCCAGTGCATGAGCTAACTACACTAACAATTGGTATGCCTCCACCCTCCAGAAATGGATTTTGATTACTGTTTTTCTTTCTTTTTTCCTTTTTTTACACAGACAATTGTGCCAACAAGCTTGCAATTGATAGCGATGGGTCATCAAATGGTGACATTCAATCCCATGCTCTCAATGGTTGCAGCAACGGTAACAAATCTCACAAGTAACTCTTTTTTTGTTAGTTACTTCTGTGCATACTGCTTAATTCTCTCTACAATACATGCACAGGTAATTCCATGCATGTGCCTCATCATTGCAGGTCTTGGCAGAAGACTTAGCCAAGTATCCAAAGAGGCGCATCTTAGTCTTGCCATGCTTACAGTCTATCTCAATGATGTCTGGTTTTTCATTTTCCTTTATTTAGTGATATATGTTTAGTAGTTCTTACTTCTTACAAGATAACAACCATGTACAGTCATGCTGGGTTTATTGTTTAAATGATTTTCCTTTTAGGTTCTTCCATCAATGCTCACTGTGAAGGCAAACAATGCTGAAGGCAAGGAGATAGTGAGATTTCAAAAATTAGTTATTGATGATCTAAAGAATAATCTAACTAAGAAGAAGATGAAGGCCCTCATACCTCAGGTTGTTCGAGCAGCATACATCGGAGGTCTGGCAGTACTCTGTGTTGGGCCAGTAGCACTCTCAGGCACCTCCTTTGATGGCGAGGGCTTTCTCTCTTTTCTGGCAGCACTTGCTCTTGCTATTGAGCCTATTCAGGTAATCCTACTGGACATTTAGTTTGACTAAATTCTTAACATATATGTCATCTCCTCAGTTATTTTTTTATTTCTCGATGAGTAACATTTCCATTCTGTGAATTTGAAGCATGTTTCATTATATTAATTTAGAAATAAATAAATACTAAACTTAGTTTTGTTAAGGAACTCTATAAGTCTATATGTTCTTTTAAGCACGTGACAACTCTGCTGGGTTCCCAGATTGGTCATGCACCATTTTTTTACTTGGTACACCATCTTGATCTAGTTCTCATTAGAATTTGTTCCATACTACATACATAGGATCTGGGGAAGGCATACAATGAATATAAGCAAGGAGAACCAGCATTGGAGCGGATATTTGATCTAACAAGGTTCATCCCTGAGGTACTAACCATCCCTTGTTTCTATGTACTGAATTGGTTTTACTTGAAGGTTCATGGCAAGTCTATGTATCTATCCACAGAGTAGGTTAATAGTAGAATTTATAGTCATCTATGTCAAGTGAGCTACTTGAAGGCACACATATGACAGATATCTATTGGGATTTGAGATAACTGAATAGTGAATATCTCTTTGAAAATATTGCATTTTTCAAATACTGCTATCAAGGAAAATGTATGCCTCTGCTATTGGTTCTCTGTCCTAATTCAGTAATTCAGTCATTTATTCCGTGTGTGCTGTAGGTAAGGGATAAAGAAACCACTGTTCATTTAAAATTTGTTAAAGGGGACATTAAGTTCCATGATGTTACGTTTGGATATATTGATTGCATGCCCCCAATAGTAGATGGCGTGAATCTGCATATCAGATCAGGAGAAACTATTGCTTTTGTTGGACCTTCGGGTGGAGGGAAAACTACTCTTGCCAAATTACTCCTTCGACTTTATCATCCACAAAGCGGTACTTCACTGAACGCCAGCATATAATTTTCTAAATCGCCCTTCTAAATGCTGCTACATTTTCGCATAAGTTCAACGTACATCACTTCTGTTTTCTTGGCTATTTTATTATCTTCTAAGTCTGCTGTTGGTTTATACGTCCTAGGATACATACTTTTGGACAATTGTGATATCCAGGACATCCAATTACGATGCTTGAGAACACATATTGCATTTGTTTCACAGGATGCAGTAAGTATTTGTGGTTTATCATGTTCCTTCCCTTTTTTTTTGAGGTAAACCAGTAGTAGAGTCTCCTACTAAGTACTAAGATTATATATTAAAGGGCAGCCAAAGCCAAAGAAAGTACATTGCAGGAGGGGGAGATGAGATATAGAGGGGAGGGGAACAAGAGGAGGGTTAGAGGGCACAAAACCAGGAAGCAAGGAAGTTTTTAGTTACAGAACGGAAACTATGCGATTAAATAGACAGTTCTGAAAGGAAGAGGGTCTTCCAACCGCCAACGGAGATCCTCTTGTTGTTGAAAATATGACGGTTTCTGTGCAGAGAGAGACCAAGTACCAACAAGTAAAATTTCTATGAAGAAGGGCCACTTCAAAGCAGATCGAGCCGTTGTGATCATGTCAGGCAGGGGTAGATTGAGGTCCTAGGAGGCACCAAGTTGGGACCAGCAAGATATGCTGAAACGGCAGGTGAAGAAAAGATGAAAGGCAGTTTCTTCCACAACATCATTACAGAGGACATAGTCATAATTGTTGTTTGCTAGCCCAGCCAGCCCATGTGAACAGTACCGCCGGGTACGGTAGCAGATCAGGACTCTATTAGAATTAGGGTAGGTTTAGAGTTAAGAGTCCAATTGCAGTTAGAGTTGGTTTGTCCTAGAAACAAGGGAACCCCCGCCCTATATAAAGAGCTCCATAATTTGTAATTAGGAAGTGAAGAGTAAAGACAAGAAAGATTAGATCAAAGAAGGCTAGGTTGGAGCCCTACCTTGTTGGCATAGAGGCAACTGCACAGATGAGGTTAGGGGCCAATTCGGCCATGTTTTCTAGAAACTATTCGACACGTGACAACTTGGTTGATGCATGTGACACGGGCATCTAGCACACCATTAGTTCCTGTAGGAAGAGATAGATGGATAGATTCCTCTCCCTTGGGTTGGGAGGATAAAAGGGGAGCCTTACAGGAGGGGCCCACACACCAGGGGCCCCCCACACACACACTCTAACACCCCCTCGCAGTCGAAACTCCGGCGCAGCGGATGTTGAGACTGGAGCGGAACTCGGAGAAGGTGGAGGAAGGCAAGCCTTTGGTGAAGATGTCGGCGAACTGGGAGGTGGTAGGCACATGTAGGACACGGACAGCTCCCACGGCGACACGATCACGAACGAAGTGGAGGTCAATTTCCACATGCTTGGTGCGTTGGTGCGGGACCGGCCACCCGGTGAGCATGGCCGCAGGTGGGGTAGAAGGCCGAGGAGGGAACTGGCCCGGCCACATGGAAATGCGCCCCGTCCATGGGTTGGAGAAGGATGGCCAGGGCGCACTCCCGGCGGCAGGGGCTGGTGTGGCGGAGGTAGGAGCCGGAGCACGACCGGTACCACCACGGCGCCCCCCTCCCCGGCGACGACGATCGCCACCACGATCGCCACCACGGCCCCCCGCCAGTGGTGGAACCGGCGGTAGGAGTACCAAGAAGGGAGGGAGCCAGCGACAGCGGTGTCTGGGAGGCCGGCCGGTTGGAGCCGGAGGTGATGAGAGCAGTCGCGGTAGTAGAAGGGGGAGCGAGTCCCCGGGTCAGCTCCTCGAGGACAAGGTCATTACGAACCTTGTGGAAGGAGGGGAACGACACTGTCCTCGTGATCCATGTTCGGAGATGGGCGTAGCTGTCTTCGAGACCACGGAGGATGTTGAGGACAAGAGTGCGGTCCGCAACAGGCTCGCCAAGGTCACGAAGAGAATCCGCCATTCCCTTCATGCGGCGACAGTACTCCGAGATGGGGAGATCCCCCTGGACGAAGGTGCGAAAGGTAGCGTCCAACTGGAGAGCACGAGCCTCGCGGTTGCTAAGGAATTGCCCCTCGATCGCAACCTAGGCCTGCCGAGCGGTGCCACCAAGTTCCCGCACGATGTCTTGGAGCTCGACAGTGATGGACCCAAGGATCCATGACAGCACCACGCTGTCCATGCGCCGCCAAACGGACCCCTGGGCGACCGCCGGAGTGTCAATGAGGACGTGGTCATCCAGGGCATAGCGCTGGAGGGTGAGGAGCACCAGGTCGCGCCAGCGTGCGTAGGAGGACGATGAGGGATCGAGGGTGACTGGCACCAGCGCTCGAATGTTCTGGACACCGGCCGCCTGGGCGTGAAGCTGTGCGGCGTCCGGATCGGCGGCGGCAGCTGGAGCCGCGGTGGCAGTGGGGTCAACACCTCTGAGGTGATGCTCGGCCTCAGCGACACGCTGGGCCAGGGCATCACCGGTTTGACGAGCATTCTCCCAAGCGAGGGCGGCTGCCCTCTCGCGCGCCCGAGCAGCAGTGGCAGCAGTCTTGGCAGTGGCAAGGGCGGCAGCAAGGGCAGCGTCGACAGCCACCACATCCGTAGGGGCCAGCCAGCCCGAGGCCACGGCGGTGGGGAGGAGCGGCGACGGCCCACCCGGAGTCGGCCAGGACATGGTAGGGGGAAGGGGGGGCAGCGCCCCCGGGCCCCGTGGGAGGTAGGCGAGTCCGGCAGCAGCAGGAGGGGGCCCCCCATGGTCGGCCACTGCAGGGCCGTGGCGGGGGGGAGGGGGGCGGCACTGTAGGGGCCAGGGGAGTGCCGGGGGCTCCAGATCCGGCTGCCCCGGTGTCGGGTCCGGGCGGGAGAGTGGCGCCGGCGTCGAGGAAGGACGGGGGAAGGCCGGCGGCGGCGAAGCCGGCCCCGCCGGCGTCGAGGCAGGTCGGGGGGAGCTTGGCAGCGCCAGATCCGGCCGCCCCGGCGACGGATCCAGGCGGAGGATGGCCGGCGGCGCCGGATCGGGCCGCCCCGGCGGCGGATCCGGGCGGGAGAGTAGCGCCGGCGTCGAGGAAGAACGGGGGAAGGCCGGCGGTGGCGAACCCCGGCGGGGGGAAGCCGGCGGCGCCAGATCCGGTCGCCCCGGCGGCGGATCCGGGCGGGAGAGGAGCGGATCCGGCCATGGTGGCGGAACCCAGCCCACGAAAAGGGGAGGAGGAGGAGAAGGAGAAGGTGGTGCTCGCCGGAGGAGGGTCGCCGGCCATGGAGGCGACGGCGGCGGCGCCGGTGGCAGGGGAGAAGAGAAGGGAAGGAGGAGCCTAAGGCTCTGATACCATGTAGGAAGAGATAGATGGATAGATTCCTCTCCCTTGGGTTGGGAGGATAAAAGGGGAGCCTTACAGGAGGGGCCCACACACCAGGCCCCCCCCCCACACACACTCTAACAGTTCCAACGAGTCCTTCACCTCCAGCACCGCATCGGCCATGCCCTGCTTTCCTACATCGACGCCCACATCTCTAGGATCGGCACCCGCAACGCATAGTGGAGTTTGCCACTCTGTTGTCAAATGATAAGGACCACATCAATGTCTACCATGACAACGAGCCTTTGTGCTATGGCACCATGGACAACATCCTCGACGAGCAACCCATCCCTGTATTGGTGTAGCATGACTTTGAGGCGTAGTTGCACCTGGCGCACGACAATGACGAGCCACACTCCTTCGCTGAGGCGGAGAGAGACACGACTTGGCGTGTCACAATGTAGCAGGAGATGGACATCGTCGAGCAGAACCGGACATGGGAGTCGACTGATATTCCAATTGGTCACTGCGCCATCACCCTTAAGTGGGTGTTCAAGCTCAAGAAGGATGAGGCCGAGGTGGTGGTTAAGCACAAGGCTCGACTGGTGGCGTGTTGTTTCGTCAAGCAAGAGGGAATCAACTTCGATGACGTCTTTGTGCCCGTTGCGCGAATGGAGTCCTTTTGTGTCCTCATGCTAGCAGCCCAGGAGGGTTGGCGTGTTCACCACATGGACGTTAAGTCCGCCTTCCTCAATGACGACTTAGGTCTACGTCCGCCAATCGCTAGGATTCGTAATCCCTGGCAAGGAGAATAAGGTTCTCCGCCTGCATAAGGCTCTCTACGGCAGTAGGCACCACGAGCTTAGAATACCAAGCTGGACTCCACCCTCAAGCAGATGGCATTCCAGTAGAGCGCTCATGAGGTTGTTTACCGGTGGGGTAAGGGAGGCAAATGCCCTGCTGGTAGGTGATGCGTTGACAATTTGGTGATCATCGACACTAGGGAGGACGAGGTGGAGGCATTCAAGGCAGAGATGAAGGTCTCCTTCCAGATCAGCGACCTAGGGCTACTCTCCTACCTAGGGATCGAGATGCATCAAGACAACTCTGTCATATCTCTTCACCGGACAACCTATGCCAAACACATCATCAAGCTGGACAGACTCACCAATTGCAATCCAACCTACACTCCCATGGAGGAAAGGCTGAAGTTGAGCCGCGACATCACGACGAAGGTGGACATGACGCAATATCAATGCATTGTGGGCAGCCTTTGCTACCTTGTCCACACGCGACCAGACTTGGTGTTCGTAGTTGGTTATGTCAGCCGGTTCATGCAATGATCAACGATAGAGCATCAACAGGCAATGAAGAGGATCCTACACTATATGATGGGTACCTCTGACTACGACTTGCACTACCCGATATGCTCCGGTGTGCCGCACTTCATTGGGTACAACAACAATCATGCTGACGATATCGACACAAGCAAGAGCACCAGCAGGCCCTATTTTTCTTTGGCAAGTGCTTGATTAGCTGGCAGTCAATCAAATAGCAGGTGTTGGGTATGTACAGTTGCGAGGCAAAGTACATCGCAAACACTTCTGTGTTGACCTAGGTTCTCTGGCTGGCTCGGCTGCTTGGTGATCTTTTTGGCAGATATGCTGAAGCAGTGGAGGTTAGGGTGGATAACAAGTATGCTTTGACATTGGCGAAGAACCTTGTCTTCCGTGAGCGCAACAAGTACATCCGGGTCAACTATCACTTCATTCAGAGCTGTCTGGATGAGGGGAACGTCAAGGCTAACTACATCAACACCCAAGACTAGCTTGTCAACTTCCTCACCAAGTCACTTGGGCGGGTCAAGTTTCAGGAGCTTCTTGTGTCAAGATCGGTATGGTTCAAATTTCCCAAAATACGCCACACAAGACTTAGGGGGAGATTAACAGGATAAGTCTTATGCTTAATTAGAGGTAGTTGGGGCATATGTTGGCAGTATCTGCATATGTCACCTTATCACTTTAGCATCTTCTACTTTAGAATATGCTCCAGCATCTGCATATGTCACGTTATCACTTTAGCATCTTCTACTTTAGAATATGTTCCAACACTTTATCACCTTTTTGAGTAGCAAGTTAGTTTCTTTCTTGAGCTACAAGAGGAGAGTCCTATATGTACCCAAGTTTGCCATGTTTTGATAATGAGAAGAAGAGGAATGAAAAACCAGTTCTGAAATTCAGTCCCAAATCCTGTGATTTTCTGTTTTTCTCTGATATGTGGGGCTAGAGAGTTGATAGGGATGCTATAAAACTTCTTTGAGGAGTGGACAAAAGTACCCCAGAGGTAAGTCCAATTGTCAGCAACGTTCTGAACCAAAGTCCGGAGTTGGTGATAATTCTGAGCTGCACATATTCTTGAAAAGCTTCAGGGGACAGCGGGAGATGAAAGTGAATGTTAAGATTGGTGTGCTATAGGAAGTCATAAACATAGATCTTTTTGATCTTGGCAAAGGAGAAGAGTAGAGGAAATGATGTCTCTATGAGCCTATCAGTCTATCACCTTAGAGATCAGACCAGAGGGAGACAGTCTATCACCTTAGAGATCAAACCAGAGGGAGACAGAGGAGCACCATTCCATTCCAGTCTAGCAATAGCTCGAATGGGGGTAGCTAGCTTGAGAATACCTTTCCACTAGGGGAACCTCTCTTGGGCGCCAAGTGAGGGACCGTTCCTTGCTGGTAATAAGAAGACCAATCAGTTTGACCTAGGGAACATCGTGATTGTTGAAGAACTTGTCGAGGTGTTTTAAGAGATCATTGTTTTGGTTCTTCAGGTTGATGACCCCTAGACTGCCTTTCAGCTTTGGCTTGCAAACAATGTGCCATGCTACTCAAGGGGTAGAAGAAGTGTGAATGTCAGGCCCACGCCAAAGACAGTATCTTCTTCCTCGGTTAATATAGTTAATCACTTTAACAGGGAGCCTGGTCATCGTCAGGGAGGCCATTGTCTATGGAGCCTGGTCGCTTTGGCTCCATCATAACAATGTTGTGTTTCACAATTGTAGGCCCTCTTTTGATAGCTGGTTGGCCACCTTTAGGCTTGAGTTATTCATTTAGTGTTACCGTTTTTCTTTTCGGGAAGACGTTCTCTCCTGGTTGTGTTCATTGTAACCCCCTTGTGTAACATCTCCTCACTCGATTCCCGATTCCCCTTCTTGTTTATTGTTGTTAGATGGATATTAGTCCCTCTATTATTGTATTCCTTCAGGGGTCTCTTTGCTTATTTCCCTCTCTTGTACATCTATATATTTGGACCTTGTGTCCTCATAATAATATAAGTGCTATTCCTAACATGGTATCACAGCCAGAAAAATTAGGGTTAGGTTTCTAATCTCCTCCCCTAATCGATCTACATACAGCCCTTCTTCTTGATCCATCTTTTGAGTGACGGATCGTTGGGGCTTCTTCCTCCTCTGCCATCGTCGTCTGTCGTCATCTACCGTCGTCGTCGTCGGTTCTCCTTGGTGGCTGCGGCCCTCGCGGCTTCCCTGCGTGTCGCCGTCGCCAGTCATTGTCGTCGTCGGCCGCGGCGGACTGCTGGCGCTGCGGGTCGTCGTCGACGTCTCGGGCTACACTGCTGCCTCCTGTCGGCGGCTGCAGGTCGCCGGCTCGCCTCGTGGTAGGACCCTCGCCGGCTGCTGCGGCGGGTCGGAGTCGCGGGGCTGCAGGTCACCGGCTGGCCTCGCCGGTGTTACGGGTCGCCGGCCGCCGGCTGGCCTGCTGCGGCGGGTCGCAGGGGCGGCGGGTCGGGGTCGCCGGCTGGCCGGCCGCCGGCTGCGGCGGCGGGTTGGGGTCGCCGGCTACGGCGGACTGGTCGGGGCCGTCGGCTGCGGCGGACTGCTCGGGGTCCTCTGCCTTTCCTTCGGGGGCTCTCAGCTTCCTGTTTTTTTTCCTTCGCTTTCCTTGTGAAGGTGAAGGCTTTCCGTGACAGCAGCCCCCCGCTCTATTTCTAAAAAAAAAAAAAAAAAAAACGTCGGCTCTTTATTCGTGTTCACGCAAATGGCCTCCTCTATTCCTTCAGGCCCTGTCCCAGTGTTGCGGTGTCCAGTGCTTTTTAATGGCACCAACTACCGTGACTGGGTTCCTCGCATGCGTTTACACATGCGTGGACTTCGTCTTTGGGAGTTTCTCACGGGTGAGCTGCCCTGCCCTCTGGCTCCTTTAGCTCCCACTCAGCCGGTGATCTCAGAGAAGACTACTGCTACTGAGAAGGAGAGTCTGCTTGCAGATTATGATGATCGTCTGGCTTCATATGAGTCTCAGTTTCGTGCTTACAGAACTTGGCTTGATGAGGATGCCCGGGCAGGTTCGATTCTTGTGGCTAGTATGGAGGATCGTTTTTCTGCGGACATTGTGGAGCTTGAGCGGTCTCATCAAATGTGGACTTTTCTTCGCAGTCGTTATGAGCCCACAGGACAGTCTGCTTTTCTTGCTGCTATTCGACAGGAGCACCTTCTTCGCCAGGGTGATGATACTATTGATGCTTTCTTCGATCAGCTTTCTGTTATTTGGCGTCAGATTGACACTCTTGGTCCTCAGTTGTCTCCAGCCACCTGTCAGTCATGCAAGGATCAGAAGGTTGCTCTTGAGCTTCGTCGCACGTACGATTTCTTGACTCGGCTTCGTGATGAGTTTGAGCCTCTTCGTGCCCAGCTGCTTGCTCGTCACCCTTGTGTTTCATTGATGGATGCTCTTGCTGAGGTTCGAAATGAGGAGACACGTCTTCGGGATGCTGGCCTCTTGCGGGTTTCTTCAGTTTTGGCTGCTCATTCTTCGAGTGCTCGTCCTACTGCTTTAGTGCCACTGGCGTCTCCTTCGGTTGCTCCGGCTGCTGCTCGTGGTGTGAGTACTGGTCTTCATTGTGATCACTGTGGTCGTGATGGACACGTGGAGGCCTTTTGCTACAGGAAGAAGAAAGCTCAGAAGGCTCAAGCTCGCCGTTCTTCACAGGGTACTGGTGGTTCTAGTTCTGGAGGATCTGAGAGAAGTTCTGCTGGTTCAGAGACACAGGAGATGCTCATGCTACTTCGGCGCCTTGCAGCCTCTACATCGTCAGGAGCTGTTGGTTCTGTGACTCAGTCCCCTGCACTTACGGGTTCTGCTACTGCTTCTCAGTCTTCCACTCTAGGACCTTCATCTGCTTCTTCTCCAGGTACTTATCCTTGGTATCTTGATTCGGGAGCTACTTTTCATATGACTCCTCATTCTACCCACCTCTCCTCTTTACACCCTTCTTACCGTCATTGCATTGTTCATACTGCTAATGGATCCCCTCTCTCTGTTAATGGGCATGGTACTCTTTCTTCTGACACATTTTTTGTACCTGATGTTTCAATTGTTCCTGATCTGACCATGCAGCTTATGTCTGCTGGGCAGATCACTGACAATGATTGTCGTATTATTCTTGATTCTGATGCTTGCTATATTCAGGATCGTCGCACTGGTCACCTGATTGGTACTGGCCCCCGTCGGCGTGATTCACATCGTCTTTGGGAGCTTGACTGGCTTCGTCTTCCTTCCGCTGCGCCTGCCAGTCTCGTCAGTGTCGCCTCTGCTGCTTCATCCACGTCTTCGTTTACTCAGTGGCATCATCGTCTCGGACACCTTTGTAGTTTTTGGTTGTCTACATTACTTCGTCGAGGTCTTTTGGGGTCGGTTTCAGGTCGAGAGTCCTTAGATCATTGTCAGGGTTGTCGGTTGGGAAAGCAGGTCCAGCTTCCCTATTCTTCTAGTGAGTCTGTGTCTCAGCGACCTTTTGATCTTGTTCATTCTGATGTTTGGGGTCCTGCACCTTTTGTTTCAAAGGGTGGTCATAAATTTTATATCATTTTTATTGATGACTTTTCTCGATACACATGGATTTACTTTATGAAACATCGTAGTGAGGTTTTATCCATCTATAAGAATTTTTCTGCTATGATTCGTACTCAGTTTGACACATCTATACGTGTTTTTCGTGCGGATTCTGCTGGGGAGTATTTATCGGATGCTATTCACCAGGTGCTTGCTGAGCAGGGTACACTAGCTCAGTTTTCTTGTCCTGGTGCTCATGCTCAGAACGGGGTTGCTGAGCGCAAGCATCGTCATCTACTTGAGACTACTCGTGCTCTTATGATTGCCTCCTCTGTTCCACCTCACTTTTGGGCTGAGGCGGTTTCTACTGCCACTTTTTTGATTAACATCCAGCCTTCTTCGGCTCTTCAAGGTGGTATTCCTTTTGAGCGTCTTTGTGGTAAGACCCCCAATTACTCCAGCCTTCGTCTTTTTGGCTGTGTGTGTTATGTGCTTCTTGCACCTCGTGAGCGTACTAAGTTGACTGCTCAGTCTGCCGAGTGTGTCTTCTTAGGCTATAGCATAGAGCACAAGGGTTATCGTTGTTGGGATCCGATCGCTCGTCGGATGCGGACATCGCGGGATGTTGTCTTTGATGAGTCCCGTCCTTTCTATCCACGTCCCACGACTGATGTTTCTCCTGCCTCCTTGGTTGACCCCTTGTCTTTTCTTCTTTTTCCTGATGCTCCTCCTGCGTCTTTGCCCATTACTCGTTCGACTTTGTCATCCTCTGTGCCTTCTTCTGAGTCTCCTCCCGTGGTTCCCGACTACACGGTACAGCCTCCTGTGACACAATTCTACAGTCGTCGTAGGGCACATTTGTCAGACGCTCCAGCTCCCTTAGATGAGCGCTCCTCTGATGTGTCATCCTCTTCTTTCATTGAGGATGAGTCATCTTCTACTCCTGTTGAGTCCTCTCCGACGGATTCCTCTCCGGAGCAACTTATCAGACGTAGTCATCGCCTTCGTAGGCCGCCTGATTGTTACTCTCCTTCGGCATTCATTGCTACTGCTCTTTCTGAGCCAGCTTCTTATCATGATGCTATTCTTCATCCGGAATGGCAGCATGCGATGGCCGAGGAGATCGCTGCTCTTGAGCGGACTGGCACGTGGGATCTTGTACCATGTCCCCCACGTGTTCGTCCTATCACTTGTAAGTGGGTCTATAAGGTTAAGACTCGCTCTGATGGTTCTCTTGAGCGCTATAAGGCTCGTCTTGTTGCTCGTGGTTTTCAGCAGGAGCAAGGTCGTGATTATGATGAGACTTTTGCTCCTGTTGCTCATATGACCACCATCCGCACTCTTCTTGCTGTGGCTTCTGTTCGGGAGTGGTCCATCTCCCAACTTGATGTGAAGAATGCTTTTCTTAATGGTGAGTTGCGCGAGGATGTTTACATGCGCCCACCACCTGGGTATTCTGTCCCTGAGGGTATGGTTTGCCACCTTCGTCGCTCCCTTTATGGTCTTAAGCAAGCTCCTCGAGCTTGGTTTCAGCGATTTGCTTCTGTGGTCATAGCTGCTGGTTTTTCAGCCAGCACTCATGATCCAGCCCTTTTTGTTCATGTGTCACCTCGTGGTAGAACCCTCCTCCTTCTTTATGTAGATGACATGATCATCACCGGTGATGATCCTGAGTACATTGCCTTTGTTAAGGCTCGTCTTAGTGATCAGTTTCTTATGTCTGATCTTGGTCCTCTAAGGTATTTCCTTGGGATTGAAATCACCTCCACTTCAGAGGGTTTCTTTTTGTCTCAAGAGAAGTATATTCACGATCTTCTCGATCGAGCCTCTCTTACTGATCATCGAACTGCTGAGACTCCCATGGAACTTAATGTTCACCTTACACACACTGATGGTGAGCCTCTTGAGGATCCTACTCGTTATCGTCACATTGTAGGGAGTCTCGTTTACCTTGGTGTTACTAGACCTGGCATTTCATACTCCGTTCATATTCTGAGTCAGTTTGTTTCTACTCCCACTCAACTCCACTATAGTCATCTTCTTCGTGTCCTGCGTTATCTTCGTGGGACTATCTCTCGTCGGTTGTTCTTTCCACGCTCTAGCTCGTTACAGCTCCAAGCCTATTGTGATGCTACTTGGGCTAGTGATCCTTCTGATCGTCGTTCTCTTTCTGTCTATTGTGTTTTTCTTGGTGGTTCCCTCATTGCTTGGAAGACTAAGAAGCAGATAGCAGTTTCTCGTTCGAGTGCAGAGGCTGAGTTGCGGGCTATGGCTCTTGTGACAACTGAGGTTACTTGGCTACGATGGTTGCTTGAGGATTTTGGTGTTTCTGTTTCTACGCCGACTCCTCTTTTGTCTGACAGTACAGGGGCTATCAGTATTGCTCGTGATCCGGTAAAGCATGAGCTTACTAAGCATATTGGTGTTGATGCTCACTTTACACGGTCACAGGTTCAGGATGGTGTTGTCGCGCTTCAGTATGTGCCCTCTGAGCTACAGTTGGCAGATTTCTTCACGAAGGCTCAGACGCGCGCCCATCATCAGTTTTATCTCTCCAAACTCAGTGTTGTTGATCCACCATGAGTTTGAGGGGGGGTGTTAGATGGATATTAGTCCCTCTATTATTGTATTCCTTCAGGGGTCTCTTTGCTTATTTCCCTCTCTTGTACATCTATATATTTGGACCTTGTGTCCTCATAATAATATAAGTGCTATTCCTAACAATTGTTACCTTGTTTTATTATATAAAACCCTCGGTAGGAGCCTCTCCTACTAGTTTTTCCTCAAAAAAAAGGGGAGCAAAATCAGTAAACCTCGGTTTGGCGATGCCTAGGGAAAGATTGGGGTAATAGATAGGGAGGGATCCCACTTTGCATCCAAGGGTGGCAGCTAAGTTGGTTGTGTCCTGATCATCCACATTAATGAGAATCAGATAGGATTTACTGAAATTAACTCGGAGCCCTGTGGACTGAGAAAAAGTTTCCATCATACCTTGAAGGCAAAAGAGGTCTCTCTGGAAAGCTTTGAGTAGATGATTGCATCATCTGCATACTGGATAATAGGGAAATCATTAGCAGGGCGATGGCAGATGGGGGCTAAGATGATACAAAGAGAACCAGCCTTATTGATGATACATAAAAGGAGATCAGTCACAATGACAAAAAGGAGGGCGATAGGGGATCACCCTATCGAACTCCATGCTTACAATCAAAGAACTTGCCTAGAACCCCATTAAGAAGCACTGAAGAATGGCCTGAGTCTGAGTTGAAGATAGTTCGAACCTAGGTAACCCACTTAGGAGGGAACCTTAGGTGGGAGAGCATTAGCATGATGGTAGAGTGCTCAATTGTATCAAATGCTTTCTCAAAACCAAGCTTAAAAGGAGAACTGCATCTTTCTTTGAGTGGTGGCATTGGTAGGTGAATTAGTCTAGGCAAGGTAGTCTTGAATCCATCTTCTCTTGAAGAAGCCATATTGGTTGCGGTGGATAATAGAGGGGATCCTAGGCTACGGTCGATTAGCTAAGATTTTGGTGATGATTTTAATAACACTGTTAACAAGGGAGATTGGTCTAAAATCATTGATGCTTAAGGGGTTTCCATCCTTGGGGACCAGTGTGATGGAGTTGTTGACTGTACGAAGTGTTAGAGTGTGTGTGTCTCTCTCCCATGTATGACCCTTGTAGGCTACTATTATTATCCACCCACCCTTCCAGGGTTGGGTGAGGAATTCAATCTCTTTCATGGTATTAGAGCCCTAGGGCCCTCTCCTCTCTCCAGCCGTCGCCGCCACCGCCGCCGCCACCATGGCCGGCGAGCCACCTCCATTGCGAGTGTCAGACTCCTCCTTCCCCCTCCTCCTTCCCCCATCTACTCTCCCCTCTCTCTCCCCGTCGCCAGGGTGGCCAACAGGTCACTGTTGCGGCCGGATCCAGCGCCATCGCGACCAGATCTGGTGCCGCCGCGACCGGATCTGGGGACGCCGCGGCCGGATCCGACGCCGGTGCGGCTGGATCTACTCCTAGCGGCTCGGCTGTGGGCGGTGTCTTCACCTTCACGGCGTCGGCGGCCTCCTCCCTCTTCCCCACCATGCCGCTGCTCGGCTCGGCTGTGTGTGGCCTGGATGCCGCCGCTGGAGCACCCTCCTCCCTCTTCCCCGCCGCGCCACCGCTCGGCTTGGCCACAGGCAGGCTAGACACCGTCGCCCAAGCCCTCTCCCCTTAGGCGGGCTGGCCGCCACTAGAGCCCCCTCCTTCCTAGCGCCGCCCCTGATGACTAGGCTCGGCACTGCCGCTGCGGGTACCTCCTCCTTCCTCGTTGTGCCGCCGCCGATGGCAGTCGCCCCCACGGCCGGATCTAGCCTTGGTTTGGCCGTTGCGGGGTGGCCGGCCACCACCGCGGGCTGGTACGCCACCGCCGATAGGGATGGCAATGGGGCCCCGTTCCCCGATCCCCGATGGGGATTTCCTCTATTAGGGGACGGTTATGGGGAAATCTCATCCCCGCGGGGGGACAAACGGGGAAAAATCTATCCCAGTCGGGTGAAGCAGGGACGGGGACGTTCCTCTACTCCCCATCCCCGTTCCCCGTTAATATACCCGCGAAAATTGAATGTGTGTCCATATTATATATATATACATATGTATGTGTATGTGTGTATATGTTTGTGTGTATATACATGTATGTATATATATGTGTGTATGTATATGTATATATTTGTATGTATATATATATATGTATATGTATATATATGTGTATATATATATACCTAAACGGGGATTTTCTCCTCGATGGGTACCCGAATCCCCGACGGGAAGCGGGGATGGGAAAAATCTATCCCCGAAGCCGGGGACGGGGAACGGGGAATTTTTTGTCTAGCGGGGACGGGGACCCCTCCCCGCCGGGGATTCTCCCAGTTGCCATCCCTAACCGCCGATGGTGCTCTGACCTCGGGTTCCGTCGTGGTCATCTACCCCGCTACCGCGTCGGTCTCCACCACCCTCGACTCCATTGATGTGGTTGCCACCGACGCTGCACTTGCCGCCGCCCTCGCCACCGCCAAGATCGCCGCCGCCGCTGCTCGAGAGCGCGAGTGGGCGGCCGCTCTTGTCTGGGATAGTGCCCGTCAGGCCGTCGATGCGTTGGCCTAGCATGTTGCTGAGGTCGAGCGCCACCTCGGGGTTGGTCCTCTCTCCGCCCACCTTGCTGTTCCCCCTGCCCATGCCGTCGCGGATCTAGTTGTCGTCGCAGCTCCATGCCCAGGCGGCCGGTGTCTAGAACATCTGGCCGCTCGTACCGATAACGCTCGATCCTTCTTCGCCCTCCTATGTGCGCTGGCGAGATCTGGTGCTCCTCACGCTCCAACGCTACGCCCTGTATGACCACGTCCTCACCGACACTCTAGTGGTTGCTCGGGGATCGGCATGGTGGCGCATGGACAACGTGGTGCTGTCTTGGATCCTTGGCTCTGTCACTCTCGAGCTACAGGACATCATGCGGGAGCATGGCGACACCGCTCGTCAGGCCTGGATTGCGATCGAGGGGCAGTTCCTTGGGAACCACGAAGCATGTGCTCTCCAGTTGGACGCTGCCTTTCACACCTTCATCCAAGGGGATTTCTCCATCTCGGAGTACTGCCGTCGCATGAAGGAGATGGCGGACTCCCTTCGAGACCTCGAAGAGCTTGTTGCGGACCACACTCTTGTCCTCAACATCCTCCACGGCCTCAGCGACGCGTATGCCCACCTCCGGATGTGGATCATTAGGACGGTGTCGTTCCCGTCTTTCCACAAGGTCCGGGATGACATTGCCCTTGAGGAGATTACCCGGGGTCTCGCTCCCACGCCTGTCACTTCTACTGCTCTCGCCGCCTCTAGCTCCAGCAAGACCACCTCCACCCCACCGTCGACGTCGACCCCTTCTCTTCTCGGTGCTCCTCCCACCGGATCCACCGGTGGGGTGGTGGGGGTGGTGGCAGCCGTCGTCGCCAGGGAGGTGGCGGGGTGGTGCTGGTCGCGTTCCTACCTCCCCTACACCGGCCCCTGCCACCGTGAGTGTGCCCTGGCCATCCTTCTCCCATCCGTGGTCGGGGCACATTTCCATGTTGCCTAGGTAGTTCACAGGAGGAGCTCCTCGGCCGACCACACCACCTGCGGCCATGCTCACCAGGCTAGCCCAACACACGCTGCCTTCGGTCTGGTCGGTGCAGCACCCACCACTTCCGGCATGGACTCCATGGTTCGGCGGGTGGGACTAGGCGGCTCTTGCTTAGTCCTTCAGCACCTTAGGGTTGACACCGCCTGGCGCCATGAACTGGGTGGCTGACTCGGGTGCCTCTTACCACCACTCCTCATGCTGGTATACTCTCTTCCCACAGGCCGCCCCACCCATCTTGCCTTGGCGTCTTCTTCCCGCTACGTCGACCCCATGCGCGTCTACCAGCGACGCCCGACGGTTGCTGCCCCGACCCGCTCTCACGACGAGCCGTCGGTGTACCACCCGCCCATCCTTCACCGCGATCCTCGCCACACTCACCCGATGGTGACTTCGTAGGATGCGAGGGTTCTCCGTCCGGTGGACCGACTTGTCCTCTCGCCACCACTGGCCTGTGGGTCTCTCCTATACCCTCTTCCGTCCGTGGTGCCCTGGCAGATCCACACTCGCATCACGTGATGGAGGAGTATGCGGCCCTTCTAGCCAACCAGACCTGGGACCTGGTGTCGCGTCCCTCTGGTTGTAATGTGGTGACTGACAAGTGGATCTGGACACATAAGTGCAAGGCGGATGGTACACTGGATCGGTACAAGGCTCGCTAGGTCCTCCGGGGCTTCATTCAGCGCCCTGGAGTTGACTAACGAGACTTTTAGCCCAGTGGTGAAGTCCATTACAGTTCACACTGTTCTCTCCTTGGCGATCTCTCGTTCCTGGTTGGTTCACCAACTGGATGTGAAGAATGCTTTCCTTCATGACACCTTGACAGAGATTGTGTACTGCAACCAGCCTATGGGCTTCGTGGATCCCGCTCACCCCGAGTTGGTTTGCCGGCTCAACAAGTCTCTATATGGTCTGAAGCAGGCTCCTCGGGCTTGGTACTGCTGCTTTGCTTCCTTCCTAGTGACTTTGGGGTTCAGCGAAGCCAAGTCTGACACCTCTCTGTTTGTCCTCCACCACGGTGGTGACATCGCCTACCTACTGCTCTATGTGGATGACATCGTCCTCACTG